>JAZDUH010000157.1:32347500-32947500 GCA_036419115.1 Scarus forsteni
AGTTAAAAGACGTCAAAAAAGTTCATTTTAAGTGCCTCTAACACACTGATTTGGGTCACTAATGTGGCTCAGCAGTTGGGCTCTACAATCTTTTCTCCCTCTCTGCTGTCCAAAAAAGCAAAGGGCAAAAAAAGGCAAAGTAAGCATAAGTTAAAGAAACATCTTCTGTCAAAGGAAAAAAAAAAAAATGAATGTGGTGTAACATACAGTGCCCGGAATAAAAGAGTATCCCCCCATCAAAAGTAGTGTATTAATCAATATCTAAAGGAACAAAACAACAATTTACAAAGTTTTGACAAAGCTGAGTTTAACATCACATTTTTTACCGTGACATGAGAATAAGAGTAATATGATAAGTAAACATTAGCTTTGCTCCCACCCCTCTGCACCCCTCTGGTTGTGGTGTACTCATAATTGCATTCTGATCTATAATTAAGAAAAAAATCTGTTTTGTGTGCAACTACAAAAATCTTGTTGCAATCAATGACCCACATTCGGGGGAGTATTTTGTGGTATGGTATGCCAGAGAAAATGTTGATTTTGAAAGGAAGCTAAAAGTTTTCTTACAAATCTGAAGGGGTGTACTTATTTATACTGAGCACTGTATATGCGGACAAGGTGGAAACTAAGTCTTATATTTATTTCAACTACATTAGTTTCAAAAAATATGTATTTACATTCTCTTTTCTTTAAATAGTGTTTTTTCTTCAATGGAGACACATAGAGGTGTGTGGACAAAAATCTGTTTTTTAAATGCAATATCTTCATTTGAAAATACTGTATGGGTGATTTTAAAATTTTAAAACTAGTATTTTGGTTTGTGAATGAGTTACATTAAACAGTGATGTGTGTCTAGTGAGTTAAAAATGTAAAAACTGAAAGGTTATCCATTCAAACTGAAGTCAAGTTTGGGGAATTTTTACACATACTTAAGGCTTATAAATATTTATCATTTGAGTCTTAGAAAGAACATCTTTTAAAAATTGAGGACCAATAAAAATCTGACATGAATATTTTTTTGACGTTTTTAGATGTTTCACCTCATACTGCTCTTTGAGGATGCTGACCAACTGTTTGTAAACCTGCTCCGCCTTCTCTGAG
The DNA here is from genome assembly GCA_036419115.1 of Scarus forsteni. Classification (NCBI taxonomy): domain Eukaryota; kingdom Metazoa; phylum Chordata; class Actinopteri; order Labriformes; family Labridae; genus Scarus; species Scarus forsteni. The sequence continues at coordinate 32,348,602 of JAZDUH010000157.1, forward strand.
ATCTGCAAGTCGCTGTGATGAACCAAAATGAAGTCCTCCTCTTCGTCACCAGGGGGCGACGGTATCTACAAGTGTGGCACACATACACAAAATCATACAGAAGAAAAACCCTCCCTATTTTTTCTAAATGACTCCAAATAAGTACATTTGGAGTCTCCTTTATTTCATTGAACAAAAATAAGTTGGAACCTTGAAGGATAATAGTTTTTAAAAATGAAAAAAAAAGACCATGGTTAAAAAAATGAAAAAAGTAGTTAAGTAGTAGTTTTTAGATTAACCACAAGGAGATTTTCCTCATTTGCAGCAGCAGAAATATGTCTGCTTACCGTGCTGATGTCCACCGTTTTACCACTGCGTGCTGCTTCAATCATTGGGTCAAAGCCTTTAGCAGTGCGGAGGAAACTCTTTGCCTGATCCATGTCATTCTTCTGCTTTGCCTGCAGCGCCGCCTTCATGTACTGCTTCTTCCTGCCCTCCAGGAACTCCAGCTGCTGAAGAGCTACAGGAAAAAGAGAAGATTTTAAAACCTGATATAACTGTTATACAGTTAACAACCAGATGAAGTTTAATGTGAGGATTAGCCTTTACTCTGTACAGATGTATGTTTCACTCTGGTACATCATTAAACATATTCTTTTGTTGCTGCCTTGATAGGTGACACAGCTGCACCCTCATCATCATACTATAAAAAAAATGTCCACAGACCCTCCATTAAGACCCTTCTGCATCCCCTTTTCTGATCAGATCCATTAGCAACAGTTATGTTTGGTTATGATGATAGTAAACAGCACAACCAGAGAATTCATTTTTGTTAAATCCCTGTTGTAACATTACATTTCAGATTTGTAGGTGAGAACAAGGCAAAAGAAAATCATTTATTGGCATCTAATCAATAAATCAAAGAAGTTATTATAAATAAACTGCAGTCCTGACATAGTGCTTTTGAACTATGAGGACATAAAAAGCTAAAACATAACTCGTTTTTAATTTTTAGTAAACAATTTCCACCAAGTCCTAAGTATCAACAGTTATTGGAACAAAAAAAAAAAAACAATTCAGTGCCTCTTGACCTACATCAAGTGTTTGAATTGAATTCTTTAAAATGTATTCCTCTAATGTTCTAATGTTCTTTACCTACTTAAAGCGGCTAATTTGATGAGGACAAACCTCCTTTACTACCCAAATGACTGAAAACTGACTTTGTTGTCCTCAAAATATGTTTTTTGACAAACTTAAATACTTAAATTTCTTTTTTCATTTTGAAAAGTCAAGGATGCTTTAGATTGCAAAACAATGAGAATTTTGTACTGTTCACTTTTCCTGTCTTACTTGAGTTACTGTGCAGAAGTGTGGGGTAACACATATATGAGTAATATAAAGCAATCAGAATCATCCTTGATGTTAATTTAGAGAACATACCAATTGTTTATTTATTAAATAAGGGTTACTGAAGCTTACAGAGATAACAGACATTATTAGTTACGTTCAAAGGCAAAAATAGAGTTTTATCAGAAAACCTACAAAAGCGTTTTGTGTTTACTTCACCCACTGACCTGTAGGTGATAGTCCTTCTATGCCTGATGTCCTATCAGGTGAAGGTGATGGACTTCTTTTTCTTCCTTGAGCAGCTGTAGGGACGTCTAATGTGGGCTTCTTGGGAACCACAGGAGCAGCTGGTTTAGACTGCAATAAAAACAGAATATTATACCAACATAAATAATTCACATCAAATTGATTAAAATGTCCCAGTAGAATCCCACCTCCTCTTCTTTCTCATCATCGTCTTCGTTCGCTAGTTCATTGACATCGGTGGAGGCGATTTTATCTGCAGCCTGCAGAGCAGCTATAAAGCCCTGGTCAGCTCCTGTTGCTTGCTGACCAGGGATTGGAGGAAAGCCTAAAAAAAAAGGAACACACATTGAAAACAGCTCCCAAACATTACTTTTGAATGATATACTCCTATATTCAAGTTTTAAAAACATGCCTTTTGACAGAAATTAACTGACAGGATGATTCAGCTCAGGTGAGCAGAGAGTGGAAACAAGTCAAATGCATATTTGTCTACTTCTGTTAAGATAACAAATTTAATAATCTCACCAGGGGGGGCAGGAAGCTCCTCAAAGTTGACAGCTTTTCCTGCTTTGTGAGCTCTTATGGCACTCTGGTATTGCTGCAGGAGGAGGAAGTAAAACATTTAATAAAGCAAAGCTACTGCTGCGGGAGAATTAAAACAAACACTCGCAGTGGCTTTAAGAGAGAATTGTGGTTTTGTGTATTCTTGTTATAACTGTTGCGAAGATGTTAAAGTCAACAGACGCGGGATACATTTGGAGACAGTGGTTTTTGTGCAAGATAGTACAAAAAAAGAAAGAGGAGGCCATGAAACAACAGAGAAACCTTAAGTCTAAAAACTCAAAGTCTCATGCTAAAGCTTGTCAATCATACACGTTCTTCTTTTGCATCTGTAGCTGGTTCAGTCATGAGAACTTATCAGCCTCAGTCTGCAGAGTTCTGTGGACATCAGATTGTCTAACTGTACCTTGGCGATACGGTCGTGCATACGAGCCTTGCGGTCATCTCCACTGGCTTTGGCCTGATTGGATGCTTCCACATACTTGGCTCGTCTCTGCTCCAGAGCCTCCAGCACGTCTTTGGGGGCTGAAGGAGTTGATGGTGGGGCAGAGGCTGCTTGGCACAAAATTCAGGTTTTTAAAGACTTTCAGATGTTGTCTTTGAAATTTTACATCATTAACAAATATGTAATCTCATATATCAGAGTCCATGGCTACACAGTGAGGCTGTGCTTAGGCTTGGCGTTAGGCTTAACTGAAGCATTTTGACATCCCAATTCTTACAGTAATGACGCTCAAAGGCTTCTACTAACCACATTTATCAAAAGAGTTTTAGACCTTTTTTCACTAAGGGCTGACAATGATGCTGATTAAAGTGCACAGAGATTCACAAAGTTGATACATTTCCACTGGGGATTTGCATACATTGTGGATCTATGTATCAGCGTCAAAAAAAAAGACTTGACATTATCATTATTTATCCTACAGGTGCATGGGTTTAGTAAAATGACACCTTTTAAAATCATTTGTATGCTAATGTAAAAGACATCTTTGACTTTTTTTATTGAACAAAAAGAGCTAAAGCATTTAAACATGTGCACTACCAACAATACAAGAAGGTGGGGAGAAAAAAAAATATCAGACGTGATTAAGTAAAAATTTCATGACAGGAGAAATCTCAGAACAAGAAAAACTCTTTTAACCTCCGCCAAGGAGGTTGTGTATTGTAGCGTCTGTTTGTTTGTTTGTTTCTCTGCTTGCAACATAACTCAAAAAGTTATGGACAGATTTCGAAATTTTCAGGAAATGTCTGGATTGGGACAAGGAACAAATGATTAGATTTTGGGAGTGATCCGGATCACCGTCTGGATCCAGGAATTTTTTAAAGGATTCTTCATCATTGCGAGATAGAACCATTTTTGGCATTTGTGCATATTACTCCACCAAAAATGGGCATTTGGAACAAAAATACAGGAAAAGTTTCCAGCAGGTTCTACAACATACCAAAGACTGATCTGGATCCCGGAAAAATTCCAGATTCTCTGATCCAGAACAAGAAAAATTTAAATACCCTTGGAATTTTCCTCATAGCAAGGGAACAAATAAAGGCATAGACTTGCAACAAATATAGATAAAATATAGATACTGTGGAATCTGGAGTGTTCAATCGGATTTGTTGTATCTTCAAAAACTTTGGAGCTAGATCCAGAAGAAAACTGCCATGACGAAAAATGCAATTTTCCTGAATAACTACTGAATTAAAATAGATATCATTATGAATCCAATTGTTAATGGCATGTTTTCATGGTCATGGTCAATCTAAATATTTTTATGAAATAAAGGTAGGACTAATATTCATGGTGAAAAATCACAAAATGGGTGAGGACTGTGGCGCTGGCGGAGGTCTGCACTCTCCGAGTGCTTTTCTAGTTTACTTATGGGTTTTTTTCAGCAGCTAAGGGTGGATGTACTTCAAACTCAAACTAAGAAAAACTTAGTATTTGTATTTGTAGTTTTGAAAAATAACTCTTTAAGTCTCTTCAACCTATCTTATATTGCAAATTTGTGATTGATTTGCAGTGTTTCATACATTGTGTTTCTACTCCAGCACAAAACTACACAGCCATTATGTTTCCTGCTCATTAAAATTAATTTAACCCCTCACAGACATCAGCTGGTTAATATAAATACTGTAAAAAATCATTAATAACAGACATACATGACTGCTCAATAAGAATCACACCAATACAACTGCATACCATGACTTAATGAACGTTGGAAATACTATTACCTGGAGCTGCGGTAACCGGCTCAGTGACTTCTATAGCAGGAGTGGAGGAGGGGCTTTTCACAGGAACAGGACCCCCACCTTTACCTATGACACATCAACACACATAGAAACTCAAACATGTTTTTTTCAAGCCAAGGACAGGGAGCTTTCCCTGGAGGGGCAGAAAATCAGGTTTCTTACGCCTTATGTCTTACACATTTTCTGTACTAACAGGAGATTTATCTATTTTGACCCCATGTCAGTGATCTTACAATATGTTACCAGTTATCTTAGTATTAAAGAGGAAGATGTTTCTTATGAGCAGGGCCAAGTTTAACCAAAACAAAAGACAACCATCAGTCACTGCATATTTACATCATGAAAAAATAACATCTACTTAATAAACTAGGAGGTTTTGTACCTCTTCAGAGAAGGACAGAGTTGATTTTTTTTGTTTAGGATTATTTTTGGGACATTTTGTGCCATTATTGATAGTAGAGAGAGAGAGAGTGGGTAAGCTCGTGAAAGAGGGCAAGAGAGAGTGGGGAGGACACTCTGTAAACTGGCCACAGGCTGGATTTGAACCCAGGCCATCAGAAGCATGTATGTGGGCCATCCCTGTTTGCTTACCACTCCATCAAACTAGTACTCAAGAGTTAGACTTTCAACAAAAACCTTTTGTGCCTTAGCTGGTTAGTTCTTTGTGGCAGATTATATCTGTGGAGCCAGGAGAGGAAAAGACTAAACTACTTAAGACTGTGCTGTGGGATTAACACACAACTCAGTTATGAATAACCATAACTTATTACATCGCTGCCGCTGTACATCTGGTGTCCTATAAGCCAAAAGAGGTTTGGAAATATGTGCGCATGACACAAAGTTACCAAAAAAAAACTCTTAACTAATTAATAATTAATGTATCTTTTCTTCTCATGTAGCCTCTTGCTTGAAGTCTCCTAAAAAACACTGAAGCTAAACATGAGGAAACAAACTGCAAGTCTTTGCAGTAACGTTGAACTGACAAAGAAATAAGACATTAAAGTCCTGCTGGTTAAGCTCTCATGTTTGCTTTGCATTAAATCTCTAATAAAAAATTCATAAGAATTATAACAGAGCACTTAGCATTTATCACAACAAGGTTTAGCTTTGTGAAGAACTGTCGGACTTATTACAACAAGGAACATAAATAGTCACCTTTGGCTCCATTTCCTTTATTATTTGTGTTAAGTTCATCAATCTTGATCATTGTCTTTGACACTTTACATCTTATTCTTACTGTACATCCACTCATAAATCTCCAAGATCAGAGAGGCTGCTTTTCTTTATTGTATTTTTAAGAGCAGGTATAAGTGGTTTGAAGAGCTGCAACATATTTAACAAAGCCACTTTTCTTTTATTCTTCAGCTGAGATAATGCTGTCTTTGATAATGAAACATAATAGACCATATGTCCTTACCATCTTCTGGAGACGGAGGAAGGCCACTCAGGTCGACAGCTTGTCCTTTCTCAAGGGCCTCAATCACTGCATCAAACCTCTGCACCAAAAAACACAAAACCCCAAACATAAAGATGGGCTTTGTCAGCTTCTAAATAGTTGGCATATTTCAAATACTCAAGCAGAAAATCCTGCAGACCGAATACGCAGTCAAAAGAATGGACAACAAACTGAGCCAGTGCTGATGAGAAATGTTTTATGTTAATCAATAAAATATTTAAAAAAAACTCTGAGATATGTAAAACTAACTTGGTTTATAGTAGCACAGGTCTGTTAAAAAATAACCATAGATTTTCCTCCAGAATAGTAACAAAAAATTAGCATAAGAAAATGTTGGAAAAAGCTCCTCAAAAAGCAGCTGCTGCTACAGAAATGTCACCACTCAGTTAAACAGTTTAAAGCTGCCTCCAGGAAGAGCTGGAGAAGTTTTTCATGATGTGCAAATTAGCTTCAACAAAACCAAAACCAAAACCATAACTGCGATCAGATATGAAAATGCTGTTTCATCGTGTTGGTAACATCTGTGTTTGTTTTAAACCCTTTTTTACTCCCCTCCAGATATTTCTTAGAGCCATGATAAACAGAACACAAACAAAGAATAAGAGCAAAACAAGTTAAAAACAGGGACTCGAACTCATGCCAAATACAACAACACAGATAAAACACCTCCTCAAATGTGTTTAGCCTCTTTACAAAAGAAATTACCCAGTGCTGTGTTTTTTACTCACCTTACTTGTCCTGAAGTAAAGCTTGGCCTGCTCCACATCCCCCTGCTTCTTAGCTCTCAGAGCGGCCATCTTGTACTCTTTCTGCCTCTCCAGAAGCATCCTCTTGGTTTCTTCGTTCACTGCAGATTCATGGGTTAGAAAAACAACAGTTACCGGAGTGAAAGGCCACATTCATCACATTTAAAAGCCAGAAAAAGGCCAGTTTGCCCCAACATTTATTATATCTGCCACTGGTATGTAATCTAATTTATAAAAACATACTATCATGGACAAATATCAGGAAATACAGGTTTCTCAGTCTCTAGATCAGATCTACAACAGTCATTGTTAAGCTTTTGTTTTAATACACCTGCAAGTCTCATTTTGGTACGTTATTCAGTCACTGCAAACTGGACAGCTGGCCTGATGTAAGAGACTAATTCGTCTGTTTTTTGGACAGATCATTTGTCCTGCATAGAAATCTAAAGCAAACAAACATCTTTGCATTTTATGTAATTAAAGAAGACATATCATGCTGATGCATGATTTAATACTTACATATAATATAATAAATTTGAAAACAAGACCTTACACCCCCTTAATTTTCAAAAAATGAGATATTGTATTTTTTCTGATATCCTAGAATGAGATTTGATGCCTCTGAAAATAGGTCATTGTGAGATGCCCGCGAGATTTAAATCGTCGTGACGACACGAGGTACCTTTCTTTTTATTGGAGTAATCTGATAAAACACTTCCTCCTCTGTGATGTCCGTTAGCCACAAAACCGTTGCCGAGAAACACATCCACCCAGCAGCAGTATATAGCTCCCTAGCTCACGCTCACTCATTACCAGTTCTGGCCTGTAGGGGGACTCAATATGCGGTCGCTGCTTTGAGCCTGCCGGAAAATACAGTAGAAGAAGAAGGACAGGCTGGCTCTACTACCCTCTCGACGGCTCTGATAGAACTGATCAGAGCACAAAGGGCTGTGACGTTGTGAGGTAACTGTAGGTCAGCCTGGAAACCGAGTGTTACAACGAGAGCTTGATAATGGCCTAAAATGAGGATTTTGAGAACGCTTTTGTGGGGCAATGAAGGAACTAAATGACTTGTACTGAGGGCAGAAATGCTTTACAGGCATCCTAGTCTGGCATAGTGAAAAGGAGAAACAAGCATGATATGTCTCCTTTAATATTCCTGAAATAGTCAGCAATTTTTTTATGTTTTCTTTAAATTTTAACTTGATTTCCACATTGTAGGGATAGAGAAACTTGAATTATTTTGATAATAAAAATATTTTCATGCCATCTAAAATAAAAAGAAACACAACTTGAGACTGAAAAAGAAAATAAATATGAACAGTAAAAAAAAAACTTCTCTTGTATGCTTGTGCCCTGATCTAAGGTCGGGTATTTTCGGCAGCCTTACAATACAGACATGACTCATATTTGGCCATTTCATTAGGAACATTTCATTCCCGTTATCATTTAGCTGTTAATGTAGATATTAGCAAGATCTCCACATCCATCGTTAATACATCCATAGTATCTATATTCAGCACCACATAGTCGTGGGTTCCCTCTTGAAAATGGGATGTCACATCTCAAGAGGCCTTTAACACATTTATACTTACCGGAGACAAATATGGTAGGGATGCACTTGTGGTCTGGGCACCCATGAGTTCGTCACTGCCATAAGTTCTTATTTTCAGTAAGAATATCATTGGTTATACTCCTATAAAATGATCACCGCAACCATTCAGACATAAGGACCCTCCTGAAAATGAGAGGTAGCATCTCAAGAGGCTAACCTCTAATAAACCAGACGACAGATCTATGGTTCATGGATCTGTCACTAACTTTAGTTCTTATTTTAGTCCACTTGTCTTCTCTTACCTCCCTTCCTTCACCCTCACACCCAACACAGCATCGTGTGGATTTTCTGTTCATCATGAGACTGGGATCCACATTCAAGATTTCCTGCTGCTTAACAGAAGGTTTTTTCTTGCCGCCATGATGGAGGGATTCATGATTGGCGATATGGATTCATGTTGGGTGTTGGATGTATGTATTTGTATATATATGTATATGTGTATTTTTATATGTATATATGTATCTATGCATATATGTGTATCCATAAAATGAAGAGCCTTATGCTCTATTGTAAAGTGTCTTGAGATAACACTTGTTATGAATTGGCTCTATACAAATAAAGATTGATTGATTGACTGATTGAGTAAAACAAGTATTCCGATACTGAGGTCACATTATGATATGTATTATGATACACATACATTGTGAGCACTTATTGCATCTTCAGCAGAATTCAACTTTTGCTATTTTTTAGCAAGTAAAAAAGAGGAAGGACAGGATTTAAAGGGTTTTTCGTCGAGTCACTAATATCTTAGGTCCTAAAGATCTTTGAAGTCATCTAAAATTTGGAATGTGTGCTGCATCAACTGGTTTGGTGCCATTTTATTGCCCGAGGTGTATCTAACAACTGCTACCTGCAGTATTTGAGGCTGTGGCAAGTCTGAATTCATACCAGCAAGCACACGTGACAAATTTTGTGAGCAGGGGCCTACCCTTGGTGACTCAGTCAAATTGAAAGACAACTACTTTCCTTTTTTCTACATTAGAAATTTCACAACAATGTCACTGATGATTTATGCTAAACAAATCAAGGCAGATCTAACATGTACTCTGTTCGGTTATTTCTGAGACCCAACATTGTTTAATGATAAAAAACTTTAAAACATAAAGTAAAAGTGGCTGGGAAACTCTGACTTTTCAACATGAAGAACAGAAAACATTGAGCTGAGCCTAACTCATAATGACTGGCCATCTGCTGAAACTATGTTGGGAATTCAGTGAGCCCTGCGTAATCTTTTTATGACTCTTACTAACCATGTGTCTGTGGCAGCTCTACAGGTTCTTCTGCCTGCTCCCCTTGTCTTTCCTCAGGAGATGGGACATCGCTCGGAGTGGGCAGGGTGGTGGGGGATGACTTTTCTTCTTCACTGCTTGGAGTAACAACCTCAGGATCCTCTGGCTTTTCCGACGTAGCAGTCTCAAGAGCTGCTTTAGGAGGGGTGGGCACAGGTGGGGGAGGTCGCTGGGGGACAGCGGGGTGAGACGGGGCACTAGAGGCTCCAGTGGCAACAGGAGGAGGGATCTCTGCCTCATTCACTGCCCTCCCTTTTTTCACAGCAGATAGCATTGACTCCAGAGTCTGTGGACAGTAAAATGCTAACATTAGGATGCACTAACATTTCAGTCTTGAGCTCTTCAAAGTGCATGAGGCGTAGAAATCTGCAGTCCCACCAGTCACATAAAAATGGAAGTTGTGTGAAATTCAATTTCTTCTGCAATACAAGTGGCTGTCTAACCTTTTCCCCTCACATTAGAGACAGATTTTTCAAACAAAAGTTTCCAAAGTTTGGCTTTGCCCAAAGTTAGCTGCTCTTTAATACAAATTTCTTCACGGCTTTTAATTAAAATGTTCATGAAGTTTTATAAGTATTAAATTGGGACCTAATTAAAGCAAGAAAATAGCATTTGCAATGGATATAATGAGGCAACCAATTCTTAATGGATGTCTTAAACACAACCATGAAACAAATTAAACTCAAAAAGCTCTGAAAAAGGAGTGTGTAATTTGACATTGGACAAAACAAACGGCCTGGTAGGATTTTTACCCGTCAAACGGTCTGTTATGATTAAACTGATCTTGCTCATTTCAATTACAGACAGAGAGAAAACTGGACAACTTTGGTTACAGAGAGGACCAATTTCATCTTAAAATAATCATACTCTAACTAAGAGCCAAACTGTTCAATAATTTTAGGAAATTGTTCATAAGATAATTGTAAATCTATATTCTCACAAAAGTAACAAAAATGCTTTCGGAAAAAATGTATACATAATTTTTCAATAATTCAAATGCAAATAGTACTGTTTAACTTACTGAAAAAACAGAATTAAATCTATTTCAAGATGTATTTTTCAAAGCAGCTAAGTGACTGTTCACAAGTTGATAAAATATATTTTACTTACATTTCTTTTTTTGTGATCTATTTGGTAATGCTTCATGGAAGAGTCTAACAGAGAAAGGATAAGCCAATTGTACTTGTAAAATCTTGCAAATTAATTCATATAAACAAGGAGTGAAAAACTGTCATGGACGTACTTAAATTCAATATTTTCATGCCAGGCACAAACTTTTATTTTCGTCATGAGACTGGGATCCACATTCAAGATTTCCTGCTGCTTAACAGAAGGTTTTTTCTTGCCGCCATGATGGAGGAATTCATGATTGGCTATATGGATTCATGTTGGGTGTTGGATGTATATATTTGTATATATATATATATATATATATATATATATATATATATATATATATATATATATATATATATATATATATATATATATATATATATATATAGATATATAGATAGATATATATGTATATGTATATGTATATGTATATGTATATTTATATATATATGTATATGTATATGTCTATATATATATATATATATATATATATGTGTGTGTGTGTGTATATATATATATATATACATATAGGTCTCTATTGTAAAGTGGCTTGAGATAACACTTGTTATGAATTGGTGCTATACAAATAAAGATTGACTGATTGATTGATTATATTTTATCTTGAGCAAGAAAGGGGGCTACATTTGGCCCACCCCGAAGTCATCACACAAACACTAGTAAAATGAGAAACTTCTCTTAATTTGACTCATAAATGTGTCAGAACAGTTTTTGAATTTAAAGAAACACAACAATCTACATTAATACAACTTGGCACAGAAAAGCCAAAACAACCCAAACATTAATAGCATTATTTGATAAAGCATTACAAGCGAGAATAATTGTTCATGATTCTAAGTAGACCAATGGACTGACTCAACTAATTGACTCAACTATAGTGTAGGTTTTTTTCATTTCTAGTTGAAATCTTAAGCATTTTAAGGAAGTTAATTAAACTCGACTTCTTATTTTAAATACAACAGAGAATCAGTGCCATTTGAATGCATTCAAAGCTCTACAATTATCTGGTATTTACTTTCTGTAACAGTAGCATTTTTAATCCTTTGTTAATGGTCAGTGAATCATTCTCTAATGCTTTTGTCACAGAAGATCATTTTTAATCCACTCGTAGTCACAGCTTCTGAAGAAAAGGTCCTTTCACTGGTTATACAATTCAACCACCGCAAAAGCAGTGGATAATCCACCCAAACTCTTTTTATACATAAACTATAATCCTTCCTGAGCCAGAGAATAAATCTTGGCATTGCTTCACTCACCTTCAGGCCACGATCGTATCTCCGGGCTTTGGAGGTCTCCCCTGCAGCTTTAGCATTTTTTGAAGCAGTTTTGTACATGTTTAATCTCTCCTCTAGAGTGTGCTGCAGGCTGCCAGGTGCTGCTGAGGAAACTTTTACTTCTTTCTGCTCCACAAAAATAACACGTGGGTACTGTCAGCATCATCAGAAAATATCTTATAAACTTGTGCTAGGTCCAAGAAATTACTTAGCAGGGGGAAAAGGTGGTCTTACTCACAGAAAATAGATGTTAAAGGGATATTAAATAAAGTGAGAGACAACTAGAATGGCTGGAAATACAGTAAGTTGACAGGAATACAAGGACAAGCAGTGACTCTAGTTCACTCATTTTAATCTATTATAAGGTCAATGAATATTTGAAGATGTCAGGAACAAAGCCAGCAGAGTGTGGCATGTGTTGTACCTTGATTGACTCTGGTGTTTCAGCCTGAGGAGATTCAGCAGTAGCAGAAGAAGTGGAGGAAACAGTTACAGCGTCCTCAGCCTCCTCCTCCTCCCCCTCCTCCCCAACCACTTCCTGCAGCTCTGCCTAATGAGGGAAGAAAAAGCCATCAATCAACAGTGAGCACTGACTACTCAAACACAAATGTTCACGTGCGAGGACCAGAGAAAGAAGGAGACGTGTTCTTTGAGGAAAATTGGAAAAACGGGAAGCTGTATGAAAAATGTATGTCTATAATAAGACATTGCACCACTCTACAAATCAATCAATCACCTATTGATGGCATTAATACAATTTTTTGTGGGAAGAAAACTATTTTTTACATTGTCATAGTTTGGTTTTTTTTACAGGTTTTCTCCTGGTTTATTCTCTGGTTTATTTCTCTTTCTAGTCATGATTTGGAATCCAAAGGTGCGGCTATCACTGGCTCTGGTCTTATGTGAATATTTTAAACACTAAATATTTTTTTCCTGATTTTAAGACAGAACTATTCAGACCTCTCAGAGTGCCAAGGATGAGTTTGCTTACTGTCTCAGGGGTTAGAAAACTATAGAAACGGTATTCAGTATTGAAGGAGCATTTTCATTTATATGACAAAAAATCACAAAAGGTAAAAAAATATATATTTTCTGAGAGTATGTTAATATTTTATGATAAAACATGTTTCTATCATAGAGAATTTTGACACAGGTCTGTGAAACAGTTCAAACATGCAGTTATTCCTGATTAACCTGTTTAAGTTGCAACTTTTTGGGGGGGTTGTGGGCTACTAAAAGATACACTTACAACCACATCATACTTATCCTCATTTTCCTAATTTGAAAATGAATGGAGGCTAGATTGGAGGCTGTTGGTTAATGTGGTCCCCGGGCCACCAATTGATTATTATTGCCCAAAGAATGATACTCAATGAGGAACTTTTTAGTCTTGAGTATTTGAGCTATAAACATGCTCTATTTTAAGCACCCTCTGTGGGATTAAGGCAATTATAAATCCAAACTTTTCGACAAGAAAAAATCTATCTGAAAAGTTATAAAACATGAGGATATGTTTATATTCAGAACAGTTAAAAACTTTACAAAATAATCTTGTTGCTGTTGCTGCATTAAGCACTTATTCTGCATTTACTTTAAAACCGATGGATATCTGTTTATTCAATACACTATACAGCAGGCCTATCCTTCGGTAAATAAGATATTCAGACCTCAAGACCATCAAAGCTGATGTTATTGAAGGGTGTGACTTCCAAAAGGAGAACAACTGTATTAGATAACTACAGGTTTGTGCAGCCACTTTAATTTGTTTTAAAGCATCTAAAACATGTGGCTGATCAATGGTGCATGAGAAGAGGAAAGTAAACAAAATACTGACCAGCAAATCCTCATCATCCTCCAAGTCGCCGTCATCTTCGTCATCATCCAAATCTCTCATACACTCGTCAGCCATTCTGGCGATGTCCTCCATGGGCAGCGGACCTACAACACAAACATGACCCTGAGTTTATATGGTACTTTAATAAACAACAATTGTTATATAGTGATAGTACATAGGTTCAGAAGTGCTTCAGCTCAACTGTCTTGGAACTAGTGAAACCACTTTTCCACAACAATAAACATCCAGAAATATTTCTTGGTCACGTTGCTGCAGGATAACTTCACACACTGAGACATATAATACAAACATGTAAAGTTACACCAACGGATCCAATGAATGAGTATCTAGACTGTCATAGTATCTTCCAAAGAACACATCTACTGTCTGAATGAAACGTTATACTTATTATGTTGTAATAACAAAAGAAAAATGTAAAGGGCCAGCTCACAGAAGTCTTTTGAAATACATAAAATAGATGGTTTAGGAGGGGACTTTGTCAGCACAAAGAAGTCCAGAAGGAAACTAACTGGTTTAGACAACCTTATATGATAATGGTATGGAAAAAAAATGAATAAACTAAACAGGCAGAAAACAGATATGACGTGTTAAACCTTGATTTGGAATAATGGATTAATAGGTGAATACAAAAAGAGCATAACTAGAACAGGTCAAAAGATGAAATTCTCAAACTGTGTGTGAGCTAATAGTTTTGGGGACATTTTCACTTAAGTGCAGTCGTTTTGTTCTTCTGGAGACATTCAAATCTGTACAAACTTTTTTTGAGTAAAAAATGTTGACAACATTTAAAATTTTTGCTTGTGGCTTCTGGTGCTCAAATAAGAAATATAAGGCATTAAATTGACATCTTTGTGGACATGTTTTACATCTTATCTGGCAGTAATAAGAAATCAAAATTTGAGTCAAACCTTTTGTTGAAAGAGAAAGTGTTTCACTTCCTGTGAGGCTGTGGCTTATTAACTAATAACCTGTGTTGATTAGTATTTGGGATTTGAAGATACCAAAAGCAAATGCATCAGATCAGTATTAGCATTAACATAAAGTTGAATGTTCTATATGTATATGTTTGATACACTTTGTATGTGTTTAATTACTCTCAGGGACTGTTTTTGGTAGGAGAATGATGTGTAGCATTCAGGATAGACGGTGAAGGGGAATGAAGACACCTGTTAAAGTCATTACACGCTCCAGTAAAGCAAGAAAAAAATATCATAAAACTCACTGGAACAAAATAATTGTAATAACTGTAACACTACTACACTGCTGTCACTAACTGATGAGTTAAAAAAATAATTGAAGACCATACTTCTTTTATTCCTCCATAAAACAGTCATTTATCAGTGTATAAATGACCCACTAATACATTTATTAATTAGAATCATTGAAAGTAGGATATCAAGGGAAAATAAAAGACATTAATTTATAATAATTTTTTGGGTAGCAGGAGTAATGGGTAAGAGGTCACGTTGCTCTTCTCCATTCCACATTTTCTTTAGTGTTTCTCTTCTTTTTACTGTATTCATTGGCAGTCCATTCTATAGATGATCAATTAAATAAGATACGTTTTCAAAATGCTTTACTCAACAGGTAAGTCGTGGTTATGGGGCCGTTTCGTCAATGCATGTTTTAACTATGGCAGCAGGGTGCAGGCGCACAGGATAATATCAAAGCAAGTTGCCACAAAAGGGTTGTGGCATAAAAGGCTTTAGTTTTAATATGAGGCGTTACACCCCGGCTGGTGCATTTACAGTGGGGAATGGAAGGTAAATATATCTACACACCAACATTCTACTGTGTGATATTGTACTGATACTTCATAGCCCCATATTGATATGTTATCAGTAGGGATGCGGGATATTTTTGCCAATATCAGGTATGTCCACATTTTTTGACTTATTATTGTTGATACTGATGAAGATATCAGTTATCAGTTTATTCATGTTAGAATAAAGTGTGAATTAAGAAAAAAATGTGATACTTAAATGAATTATACTTTTGATTTATAAAAGTGAACATTCAGTGATGATCAGGTCAACCATTGTGGAACATTTGTAAATTCTGCCAGTTTAACAGTCAAACCATGAGATGCATATGACCAATACACAGTGCCAAAACACCAGCAAACATTTTTAGATCTACCAATACAAATAATCAGTTTTATAGGCAATCATCTGCAGTTACCAATATTGTTCAGATAATATCATGCAACCCTCATTGTTACTTGATGGTTCATAGAACCTTAGGCATTTGTTTTGCATTGTAGTTCAACCTTCAGGCACAAGCTGACAGAAAACATTTAACTTCTGTCCCTCCATAACCTTCATTGTTATTAATCTTTCACTGGAATAGAAAACAAAGTTCATCCATGTTGCAGGGTACATATGCTCTTTATTAAGAAACCAACAAATACAGGCTGTTCAAGGAAACAAACTGTGACATATCGCCCTGCCTTGAGTGTTTCTTATCAACTAATAATTAGGGTTGCATGATAGTGTATTGGATTGCCACTTCTGTGTCAAGATACTGTACATAGCACATTACCATTTTTTTCCAGTATGCCCCTAGTAGGTAAGTATTGCTGAGTGTCAGTCTTCAAATGGATTATCAATGTGGTAAGTATGAACATTAGATGATAAATATGTGAATGTACTTGGTGAGCTGTATGTTTGCACGTGAAGCCCACCCTGAGAGAAGATACAAGGTGCAAGAAGATTGTTAAAAACCCTAACAGTACTCACTTCTTCCTTTGTGCTTGGCTCTCCCTCCAGATGCTGTCTGATTTCCTGTGATAGCAGCAAGTTCAGCCTCTAGGTCTGGGTCGTCCAGATTCCCCTCCATACCCATCATCTCCTCAGGGTCTACAAACAGACCCATCTGAAACCAGGAAGTAAAGGATCAGCCTTTCTAGCAGCTGCTCTCTTGACAAACATGCCTAGGTGGGTGTATCAAACACAAACATGGTGTCAGTGTGTTACCTGTTTGGCTGCAGCAGCTCCCTGGCCTCTGGGCTGCGGTGCTCTCTTCTTCTTACCAAACATGCTCTTGTTGTTTTGGTTACTGGCAATAAACAGGCTCCTCGCAGACTCGCCAGTGATCCAAACTACAAACACAAACACATAATGCAGATGTTTGTCCTTCAGTGATATGTCCTGGGCATGATGGCAGTAGTTAAAATCATGTGAGCGGTTGTCAGGTGGCTCCCAAACAGACAGCAAGTGGTAACGAGCTGTCAACTGACGGTAATGATAGCCGGGCGGCTAGCTGTTAGCTAAGCATGACTTCTTCTCACTAGCTTCGAAAGTTTGTTTATAAGTGAGCAGACGACTGTAACTGTCACCGAGAGCGAGCATGAAAAAGAGTTTTACCTGGCCCTGTGAGAGAGAGTCCCTTTACCCGCTCATTCACCACTTCATCAGGCACTTTTCAGGGGAACAGTTTCATTTCTGCGGTTTGACAGCGTATTGGATTTGTTCTACTACGCATGCGCGAGGCGAGGGAGCGTCCAAGGCGATAGGGTCCGTGCCAGGTTCCTTATCTGTCCTCTGTCCTCCGTCCTCCCTCGTACCGGAAGTTCACACCCGCCATATTAAGGACCCTTTAATTTTTTTTTTATTTAAACAAAGCTTTATTAAGAACATGGAATCGTGCAATGTGATACAAAAGTATAATAGCCAGGGGGGGTTACAAGCGTTCAGTGGCATAATTTCATAATGTCATATTACACAAATACATTTGAAGAGATCACATAAATCAATAGTCTTCATGGCTTTCATATTAGTGGAATATCTAATAGTTTTCATATATTGTTTGACCTCATTATCAAAGATAGATAGAAGTGGTTTTTGACAGGTGTATCGACATTTGTGGATATGCCACTTGGCTAAAAATATAATGAGATTTATAATATAGAATTGTTTTTTCTTTGTAGATGGATAGTCAGTGAGGCCAAACAAGATATGTTCAAAACAAAGAGAATAACATGGTTCAATACAAGTACAAATCAAGTTGCAGATATCTTCCCATAATTTGGTGGAAAAGGGGCAAGACCAAAATTAATAAAAAATATCTTCTGGGTGTCCTTCGCAGAAAGAGCAATTCATTTCTATGCCCTTTTTGAATCTTTGTAAAAAAAACTTTTGTTGGGTAAAATCTATGAATTATTTTAAAAGATACTTCTTTTACTCTATTATTTATCATGTACCTAGCTGGTAAGTTCCAAATCTTTTTCCAGTTAAGGTTATTGATAAAGGTTAAGGACCCTTTAAAGCGAGAAAAAAATAAAACTTTATTGAAAAGTCTACAGAAATGGTGTTGTTAATATCATAAAAATCTATTAGTTTTACTTTTTTTCTTTATAATTGTTCAAAACAGAATGGTTATCAAACAATGCTTCTGAAAGATCAGCCTTAAATTAGAGTTTATTTTAAGGTGGAACGATGTCATACATGTTTCCTCAACTTGACTGGCTCTCTTAAATAACAGAATTAGACAGGAGAAACAGTTAACCATGATAAATATGTAGACTAAAAAGATGGTTGCTTGTGATTTCTTCTGTTTAAAAGTTTAATGAACATCTTTAGTTTGATTGTGAATCAGAAAAAAAACAAATCAAATATTTTACTTTATAGTATTATACTCAATTTTAATGTTTTCTTTTAAGAGATTTAGGGGATCGTTTCATTCTATTGTGTCAGCTATGTCTTTATATTGTTCTCAATTCACCATAGATCAACTGTTGAGACTTGTTGAGGTTGTTATCAGTTTAACTTTCTGCTCCGTCCATTTTACTGTGTGTACCAATGTCCTTTTTTTGCTAAACTCCTCCATTATTAATTTCATTGAAGTCCATGCCAATGACCAAGCCCCCATCATCTGAATATGCTTCTGTCAAGCATATTAAAATAAAAATAACAATATGCCAAAAACCTTACAGCAAAAGCTACAGCTCTATTAGGACCAACATATTTCCATATATTCTTGCAGATGTTTTCTTTTTCACCAAATAGTCAGATATGTCACTTTTGACATAAGGGCCAAGCCTTTTTTTCATATTTTTGGGAACAGACAGGTCACTGGCAACTGGATTTGACAGATTTTATATCTGTCATTGGGCAGATTCATCCTACAAAGTCTCCACCTGATGTGATTGTTCCCCATTAGAAAATGAACAGGCCAATCAGTGTTCTTTGAGGATAAAGAGACATTATTTACAATAATTAATGTGAAGGACAGAGTATTCGTTCATTCATCCTACAGTGCTTTAAAAGATTTTGCCCAAACCAAACATGGTCTTTAAAGGATGAAAGTATTAGAAAAAAAGTTAATTATTGCACATCTAATTTAAGAGACAGATAGTGTGGGTGGGAGTTTTATCTTGCCAGACCTTCCTCAGTCAAGTGTTAGCTTGATTGCAAGTTAGGCAGTTGTGTGGGAGTGTTTTCTTTACATTTGCAAAGGTTTGTTCCTAAAAAACATCAAGCTCTTTAAGGGGCAAATGAAAAGGCTTATTTCTACAAAAGCAGCATATGTGTAATCAAAGAAATGAGCCTCAGGCCTGTAGGGATGTAAGATCTGATTTTAGCAGACACCCCTTATTATGGTAAAAACAATGGCACAGTGGCACAGCAAGAATCAGCTGGAAACCGGTTTAGGGTATATCGCACCTCCCACATAATGTCAGCTGCAATTCAGCCCCAACAACACCGAAAAGGATAAGCGGTATACCACTCTTAGAACATTGTTAGTCAGTGATGATGATTAATAATTATTGGTGCATCAATCATTTTTGGCTCTGGTTTTCACATGTTGGTAAAGATTTGAGCTGGTATTACCATTATAAAAATGTGTTTTGTCCACAGGTTTGGTCTCATGTGACTGTATTTAATCATCCTGAGCCAATCAAAACATTCAAAGCTTTCTAGTGTGAACTGACAGTGGAAAGATAAACACGTCTTCCTCAGCTGAAGACTAATTTTCTGTTTCTTTACTTATTCAGTCACACAGAGTTTCTGTTTTCCCTGTCCCCTCTTCATTTCTGATATTCCCATGTCTTTCTCTCCACTCACACACTGTCCTCGCTCGCTCAAACTGACTCATTTACTGAGAGGCATTAAGTTGGACACTTTTGAGACACATTTCTTGGTCCATGATCCATCACACAGTGAATGTATCTTTATGATTAGGAGGTGCTGTGCCTGGAGTTTAATGACATTATAAGTAGCACTATTTATTAAAATTGGCCTGGTTCCACTTAGCAGGGAAAAGTGGTTTTGACTTACAGCAGAATGTGCTAATTTGAGACTCCCTGTTTTATGGGATGAATGTGAAATATATCCCTTAGATATGTGAAACAGTCCAGCAACAGACTGAAACAATATATTAACAACTTTATGATTAAAGCTGATATATCAGACTACTTTAGATGACTAGAACTGTATTGCCTTCACCTAACAAATAAAATCAGATATTTTTTTCAGATCTGACAAAGACATAAACAGTGGGGGTCCCCAGTCCCTGATCATGTTTTTAGGGGATTAACTGAAAAGTTTGTGAAACCCTGGTCAGGTCACTTGTGCATTGAAAAGTTAAGGAGGTGCTGGTGAGCACTGCTGTGGCCACGTGACAGTTTGGCCCGACATAACATTTCGGCATTGCCAATGTCATGGAGTTACACTTTAACAACCCAAAGTAAAAAGGGTTTATCAGTCTGGTCTGGAGGTAACAGAGGCACATAAAAAAAACATCTATGCATAAAAAATAACAAACAGAAGAAACCCAAACAGGCTTTTGTAGTGTTTTATTCATTCTTTTTCAAATCTTTCATTGATAATACTTTTAGCCAACAAAGCAAACTGTCCTCAGAGACAGGATCAATGTGAGTCCTGCATCGGCTTTCTAGTTCATTATGCACAAACTGAGAAAAAAGCTTCACCAATCAAGTAGCAGTATATACAAACGCAACCCAGGCTCAACACTACATCTCAAACTTCAGTTTGATTCCCTTCTTAGTAATAAAAAGCTAAAAGGCTTTGTTTATGCTCTTAAAAGGTGCTTTATGAATCCAACAATCTCCAGTATTTTTATTCACATGACAAATCTTCTAAACTTTACCCTTTAATTTCTTTATTTCAAAAGGCAATACCAAACTTTTCACATCAATGAATACTTGACAATTTATGTCTCCTTCTTAAAACTCGAGCACAAACAAAACCTCCTTTGGCAAATCTTCGGTCAACAAGCACTAACTGAAGGCCATTTCTACCAGAGAGAGCAGAGTGAAGATGCCCTCCTCTAAATTTAAAGGCAAGCGAAGCAACATTAACCAGCTTTGTTATAGGAGGATAATTCAGTGATCAGTATGTTTAATATCATGAAGGCAAAGTCTGTGATCTCTTATCAGCCTATGTGACTTATTTCAAAGTGACACAATCCTCAAACATATGCTGCATATAAATCACACTTTACAGGGAGTGAATGTGAAAAAAAACCTCAATACTGTGATGTTTAACATCAAAAATTAAACAAAAAAAAAGCTATTGCACAGCTACCCAGAAAATCAACTTTGCAGAAAGCAAATGTTGGATGTTTTTAAATCTCACACACACACCAACACACACATGCTCATACACTCACAGGAGAACATTTCATCCATTAAATGGCAGATTATTTACAGCAGAATGGCAAATGTACAGCAAAGAAACACATCAAACTTTAATGTGAAGCCTGATAAAAGAGTGAAATGAAGAACAATGATCCCACCAGTAGCCTGCCAAAGTTTGTGCCATCTATAAAAACTTATGAGCCTGTATTGCCATTGCCATGGGAATGATAACGCAGCCTGAACCAAGACAAAGAACATCAAGACAACAGCACAAGGCCTCATGGGTAAAATAATACACTCTCTAGAGATTTGGTCCAAAAAAGGAGCTCATTTCTGTAGCGCAATTCAGAACAATCTGTCTAACGGTTACCATTTCAGTTATTCTGGAGGCCTTTTAAAAAGACACCTCGGGATCTTCTAAGTCTGATAAGACCTCAGTTTGTCATTCTCATGGATAAGGCAAGTCAAAGTCAAGAGTTCAAACTTTGGCAAGTATTGGTAATCTCCTGTTCCATAGCTTAGGCTTTTATCATTTACAATCTCTGTCATGCACCAACACGTCAGACTATAGTACAATCATAACACTGATGGTGTCCTACGAGCTATAATACAAGTCGTAATCCAGTGACAACCAAAGAAATAATAATAATAGTAATGATGATAACAACCCAGTGCAGCATGATCATTCAAGAAACATGATTATTGCACATGCTCGTATAAGAACTCCAACAGGGGAGCTTGAATACGTGTTGAGCCTGGTTCCATGAGAGCACTTTTTTTTTAAATACATGGTATACATTCTTTTAAAATCACATTGATAAAAGACTTGCACATTTAATTGCCCTCTTCATTGCAAAAGTTCAGTAGGAAGATGCTAAAGAAGCAGCTAAAATGGACGTTTATCTAAAATGGAACCTTTTCTGGCTCTGTTTTTACTTATCTTAGCTTATGGCACAAACCATTCATAAGCCTCCTTCATAAAATCGGATGCAGCTTGTACACAACTACATTCCTCCATGGTGTGTGGTGATACATATGTGGGAGTCACTTTTTTTTTTGCATTGCTCTTGCAAACCATTGTCCTTTTACCACGAGAAGTAAATTTGCATTTCTGTGGCAGTTAAAGTGGAGTTTGTGTTGTCTTTGAGTGAGCTGTTGTGATGTGTGCTCTTGTGTGCAGAATTCCTCTCACAAGCCTTTAAAAAACATACATGATCGTCTTTCCTGTCTACAGGCTCTCTGGGGAAGATGCTCCAAGATACAGATTCAGAGTAATTTTATTAAGTCTGTGGGGGGAACACCTGCTACAAAATCAATTAAACTTTAAAAATAAAATTAAATAAGATCTCAAATGTTTTTCACTCATGAGCTAATGATGCCCTCTAGTGGTATCCTCTAGTAAAACACATTGCATACAAGTAAGTACACACACCAGAGTGATCGTCACACAAGCAGACACAGATGTGAATGCAAAAACAGCAGGTATATCTCCACCCTGGGGGCCTATTGGTGCTTAGTTGAAATACAATACCACAGTCTGATAATGGCTGTAAGACATGTAAATACTGTTAACATTAAAAAAGTGACAAATGAAATGAAGCAGTAATATCCTGCAAGAGAACAGAGATATAGAGTCTCTTAATTTGCCTTCACTAACTTGAGACAAATTATTTTGGCACTGGGCATTTCTATGTAAATTAACAGTTTACCACCAATATAAATTTATGTTGATGAGGTAAATTTAAGTTTGCTTACTTAATGTTCGCACAATGAACTGCTAAATCTGTGAGCCCTCTAAAGGTAATGCTCATTATGTTTAAGTATCAAGCTAATAAATTCAGACCTGATCTAAGAGCATCTTCCACCAGCTCCATCAGTAGGACTCAAACCACCCCAAACCCATCAAAAACACATATCATCACCTTCTTCTGTCACACACTCGACAAGGCAGACTGCTGACCGTGTCACTCAAAGACTACACCTCATGTGAGGGAAAGAGAGGCAGACGACAAGCGAGGGAGGCAAGAGTGAGAGCAGGTAAGGCTGAAGGTGCAGATTATACTGTGCACATTGCTGCCTGGAGGAGGGGAAGGTAGAAGCACTCTCGTGGCTGGACAGAGGTAAAGGCAGAGAGGAGGGGAGGCTGGTGTGGGGGAGGTGGGAAAGAGAGGGGAGTAGCAGGTCTTGGCTGTTCTACTAAAGAGGTCAGAGGTGGTGGCACAGAGGCTGATTCTTTTTTTTTCCTTAAGTCTCAAGTAGGCATTGGCTGCTGCGCTTCCTTGCTGCTGGACGTTGATTGGCTGCAGCTCCCGAGCTGCCGCTGGTCTTCAGGAAACTGAGATCAGCAGACCGCTCTGTGGGAGACCCTCCTGGGTCCTCAGCTGGAGGAACAAGGGAGAAAAATTCAAGTTAGCATTAAGCAGATCAAACTAATAAACAGCTTGCAAAGTCAAAAAATATTCACAATTTTCTGAGAGTAAGTGGAGAAGACCAATGCTTTCACTGATGTCTGTAACATCACGGCAAGGAAACAATTAACCTAGCTTATTATAAAAAAAATGAAAGCTAGAAATACCTCACCATTCTTAATCCACAATTTCAACTGTGCTACAAGAACCAGAAAACTGAGACCAGTGGATAGACATTATCATGAAGAACAGTGCACTTGCTCTGTTCTTTGCTGCAGCATGATGATGATAACAGGGGCAGCTGTTACAATTTATTTTGCTTGTTTTGTTGCCATGGCTTGTTAGGAGGTCTGCGGAGACTAACCTAGTAATCTCCCTCGTGACTTCTTCACCACATACACAACTGCTTTTCTGACGTTTTCCCCTCCTCATATTGAAGGTGTGAGCTCTCTGTTAACTCAAATCCAAGTTAATTCACAGTACTTCATAGTTACATTGATATGGTGACACATGACACTACTTTACGTTAAAATATAGTCCTTTGAATGATTATTCCAATGGTGATCATGTATTTTTGAAAACACAAGGCATCTGAGTGTGTAAAGAATCAAATTTTGCTAACTTGATTTTTATTTATCATTATTTTTAATTATTTTGGGGGGCTTATTAAAGTTGATAAAGAAGAGAGATAGACAAAGTCAGATAGAGTGGTCACTTGGTTTGTTTGTGTTCTCAATCAAAGTGAGCAGAGACCACCTATTTTGGCGATCTCGACCCACTTGTTTTGTCCCGCATCTGAGTGTGATGGCTGTGTTTACATATGCCCAAACAAACCAAACTTTGGGGGGGTCACTGATTGTTGTACGCCGATGCTAGCCAGGGGTATGACCTGTAAGACTATCAGGGTCCACTAACTTGATATGTTAATGCCCATTTGTACACCAAAAATAAACATATTTAACCTCTAAAAGCAGCTGGCTTTCCAGATCCCATGACTTCGATCAGGTTGGTCCATACTGCAAAGCTTCAAGCTGGTAAATTTGCTAGCATTGTTGGAGCAGAAATAGGTTGTGGCTACAAGCATACTTTAGTTTTCCTAGAACTTATAAGTAATTGTATAAAAAGCCTCTGACAAGCCTGTTATGAATGTGACAGACAGAATATTTGTTTAATCATCTGTAGGTATTTCTGACACATTATGCTTTATCCAAAAAGTCTGCAAGATATTCCCCTGAGGTATTGAACCAAATCCCATGGATATGTGAAATGGTCCATCTGTTTTGTGACAAGACATATTTAAAGCTTGAATATGATTTTGGCATCTTTAGTGGTTACTTAAGTACAACGTTTGATTGATTTAAGGCTCAAGATTAATGGGCATGACAACGGGTGCCTGATTTAAAATTAAATGTAGGCTGTTTGCTAGTTATCAGGAAGCTGGGTTTAATGTTTACTAAATCCTGTTGCTGACTATATACTGTTGGATTTGTTACTTTAGTTTTCATTGTTTTTAAAATGCTGACAAGAGAAGTGTGTTTCAGAAGCCAAAATATCAAATTGCTGTCCCCCAGATCAAACCTGTTGTCTGCCTTCTTAAATATGAAGAAGTTAGATGGGGTTTTCTTTTCTGTGTGGTGGCCTCTACTGATTGGTTTGATAAATATCTATTTGGAAATCAATTCAACACTAAGACAACATCACATTTCAGACAAAATATGGTTTGATTATCTGCTTGTGTTGTACTGGCAAGGTTATTCATTGAAAAGTAAAGGTCAAATTTACAAATTTACTTACTTCTGTTTTTTTTGTTCGACTAACTGCTTAATAGCTGTTTCCTGTCTGCAGCTTAATATTGTGTTCAGACAGAGTGATAATAATAATGATCAGTTTTCTCCTCTTACTCTCAAAAAGAAAACACCAAACAATGCAAGAAGTTGTTGGCTTTGCATAATGTTAGTTGAAATAAAGTCCCCATAAAGAACAGCTTGCAGATGAAAAGCTGAGTGAGTGAGTTAAAAATAAGCAGTGCTATTCTTCAAAACCCTCCATCCATCATTCACAAAAACACCTGCTGTTTGCCTGTGCGTGGAGAAATGTGAATGAATCCTGATGTTGATGACACTTCTGAAAAAGGAGATGCAATAGTAAAACTTATCTGACAGCTGTCACGTGTCTCCATGTAATACAACAACACACACAGAGTATGGAAACTATGCAATGTGCAGTAGTTTTAGCTTACACTGAGGAGGTCTGGGGGTATAAATAGACCCAACCGTGATAGCTGTGGCATTTAGAGGGACAGAAAGAAAAACAGAGCCACCACTTCAGTGAAACTGTGGCTCTGAGGATGGTTGTGTTTCTGCAGTCTGGGGTCAGTGTCAGGGAACTCACCACTTTTAAATAAACATTAGAAATTCACCAATAAAACATGATTAAAAATAGGATGGTTGCTGTAAGACGTGATGGTTAAGCGATGATGTCAGCATGATTAGTAAACCCATGTGGAAGTAAAAGCTGTCACAGACCAGAGTCAACACCACAATGACCTACAAACAATGACACAAATTATATCATTTGATAGAGGTCTGTGATAGCATCTACTTGTCCACATGATCACAATATGTCAGACGATTTACCAGCATGAGGAGTGGAGGAGGAGGAGGAGCTAAGAAAAGAGAGTCTCTGCTCATTCTTCTGAGGGGTTTTAAAGAAGAAGAGGAGGAGGAGGAGGAGAGACAGATGTTGGACGAAGGAACAAGTGAAACAGAGTAGCTAAAAGTGATAAATTTACATCAGGAATACCAAAGATGACTAAAGAAACATCGTAACATAGACTACAGATGCAAAGGAAACTGACCTGTGGAAAACACACAAAAAATCTACTTTATGACTATATACTCATTAATATGAGACAGAAATTTCAACCTTACCTCTAAATTTGTTCTGGCTTTCTTCAGCACATCACGAGTCCTTGATACTGCCGAGACACAAGAAAAAAGATTACAGTCATTTCAATTAAGTACAAGATAAAGCAGCATCTTTGTATTCAACATGTATAATGTTTGAATAACAGTACTGTTAGATACAAGGTTTCAATATCTTCAATAATTTACTTTTTTTACTTGAGAATAGAAATGCACTCTTGTGATTTAGAACAAACACTGCACAGCACAATGAGCTGGCTTGATTGTTGTAGTGCAAACTCTCTGTACATCCAAAAAAAAAGAAAGAAAAGAAGAGATGGCTGCTGGGAATCTGCTAAACAGTTTTTTTTTTCTTGCCGCTGTTACTGTAAGCTTTCTACAAGTGTTCTGTACTGTAGGTTGCCCCAGAGCTGTGCTCATCTTCATAGTAGATCCATGTAGGGTTTGGATGTGTGTGTTAAAATGCATATATATGCATCTATAACAAAAAGAGTATGGCTTTGGTATGCTCCATTGTAAAGTGTCATGAGCAAACGTTTGTTATGATTTGGCACTATACAAATAAACATTGATTGGGAATCCTTGTCTCGCCTCCATTATTAAAAAAAAATCTAAGTTTTCTATTATAACACTCCAACATCCTACATTTTGACCCTTTTTTACCAATCGTACTATACTTAAACACACAGTATCTGTTTAAGGGTTTTCCCTTTTCGAACAGCCAACATCTGATAATCAGAGCTAATATTCCAATTTTCAAAATTCTCCCTTTTGACTATGAAAGGTTCTCTGATGCTTTTGAAGATACATTTTAAAAACCTTTTCAAGACCTGAACTGAGGAAAATATGTAAACAGTTTTCTATAAAGCCATCAATGCTGATTTTTTTGGTAACTTGGCAAGTCTACTCGTCACTATCGATATCCTGCCCCATTGTCCTCTGAGGAGAGGCAAAGAAATTCAGACATGAGAGTGCTTGCATATGGACAACAACTTTGCCAACTGTCAGAATCACTGGAGCCCTTAAAATACTTTAAAAGTTACATTCCTAAAAATTCAAGCAGATGTTGGCATGCTTGTAAACCCCTTTGCTTCAGCCCTGCTCAGTACGGGCTCTTTTAGTGTAAATGTTCTTGAGCTGTGCCCCTCAACAAGTGGATGTCAGCTTTTCAGTACTGTGCTCTGATGTTTACAGAGGGTGCAAAGGCCTGCTGTGACATGTGTCTTCCTCTGGAGCCATCTGTTAGCTGGACAAACACCTGGCTAAGGGAATGTCTTTTTACGACACCATTAGGGGATCATTTTCATTGTGACTATTTTAGAAAGGTAAAGGTAAAGCAAGCAACAGAGTGAGATGCATATTTAAAAACCATATTTTAGTATAGTTTTGATCAAGAAGATTTTTTTAAGCATCTGCAGTCACAATATTTACTTCAACATGGTAGCAGTTCTTGGTTATGACTTCAACAGAACTGCATGTGACACTCTGATTCTCACATGCATGCATATCTGCTCATAAACACACTTACACTGGCTGACTATAAAGTGCTCCATGCTCTCCTTTGTCCGGCTGGTGCTCCTCAGTCTTTGAATTGTTCCTCTAAGAGCCTCCTCCTGCTCTGAAACACGCAGCTTCAAGGATAAGATCTCCTCCTGCATACACTGCTCCTACACACACAACGATGTAACATATTTTTCTTGCTTTTAACAAATCCGCAAAAAGAAATACATCATACATACACAGATTGAACTGACAGTAGTCGTTTTAAGCATCAATCCATTTTTGTGCAGCTTGTTGCTCTTAACTTTTCATTGCTTCATCTGACACCATGCTTTTCTATTATTTGGTCCTTGCCATTTTATGAAACAGTGCTAGGACAGGCTAGCTGGCTTCTTTAACTGAAGGGTGGTGGGTGAACTAGTGTCATGAAGTAGGCCTGCACAATATATCGTTTGAACATCGCCATCGCAATGTACGCATGCGCAATAGTCACATCGTGCATGTTTTGTGACTATCGCATTTCCCCCATTTATTGGGGAAATGAAAAAAAGCAAGTAAAATTGAAACCTATTCTATTTTGTACAGAGACATGGCCCCCTGGATCCATTTTATATACAGCAATCTTCATCATTCACAGATGAACCCCCTTAGCCTGGATTAAACGGTATTATATGAATACAATGGTGTCATTGTGAGTCAACCAAATTCTTCCCAAACAGAGCTATTCAAGTCATCTGGTGAAAATTCTTCTATTTTTAATATTGCAATATATATTGCAATATATCGCAAACCCCTAAAAAATCGCGATGTCAGTTTTTTCCAATATCGTGCAGTCCTATCACGAAGCCTTCAAAACTTCAGCCCACTGTCATTGTTACCCAGCTCTGAAATCAGGTGACTGCCATTCTCATTTTGAAGTTAAATGCCCTTCAGCTTTGAAAGTGCTATCTTTATTATGTCTCTTTAAAATTGAGAGGCACACTGACACATTTTCTTTCAAGAGAATGCTTTCAGTAAAACAAACATAGTGAGATATAGTAAGATTTTTTTAGCCTTAAACTTGTGCTAATATTGTGATAACTGACAAACCTTCTTTAGA
Source organism: Scarus forsteni (assembly GCA_036419115.1). Taxonomy (NCBI): domain Eukaryota; kingdom Metazoa; phylum Chordata; class Actinopteri; order Labriformes; family Labridae; genus Scarus; species Scarus forsteni. Next base: position 32,377,885 of record JAZDUH010000157.1, read on the forward strand.
TTTTGGACGGCTGGATCAGTACTTGGCAGAGCAGCTCTCCAGAACATCTTTAAGAGCGACGTTGCTTCCTCCAGGATCTGCCTTAGAGTCTTTGTGTTGGCCAGAAGACTCTTCACGCAGCCATAGTCCAGGATCTGCAAATACAGCTCAGTTGGGTACTTGTTTCTTACAGTTTATTACTATTTTTAAAAACATCAACAACAACAATTTCCCTAACCAGCTCATTGATCTGTTTCTGTTCCCCCTCCAGCAGTGCGGGGCCAAGGAAGGCCTGCAGGGTGCTCTCCATTCGCTGAACAAGGCTACGACCCTCCAACACCTGCTGCTGCAGAGCGCTGAAGTCATCAACATGTCCAATGGCGTGACGCCCGTTGCGGTTTGCAAATGATCCATCAGGGGCATCTCCTTCTAGCTCAGAGTGAGGGTCAAGAGGCTCTGCTGAAAAGGAATGGTCAGGAATTTACTTTTGAAGGACCCTGAGTGACTTAGGTGAAACATTTTAGAAGTGATCACAAAACACCAGCAGGCTTGTTAGGAAAAAACAACAACAGTGATTTATGTTCAGAGGAGTTAAATCTTTTTATAAAACAAACTGAGATTAAGTTATGGCCATGCAGGTCATTTTAATTCACACCATTGGCAGTGCTTTGGCAGTCGTCCAGGTCTGAGTATGGCGGACCGGGAGACCCACAGTTAAACAGACCAATGTCCCTGACAGGTGGAGATGGAGCTGGGTCTGTGAAGCACACAGATACACAAATCAGCTAGTACTCACAGCAAACAACACATCATGCCACACCTCACAAACGTCAGAGCAGTAGTTTGTTAGTACTTTACATTGAGGCCTCTGTCTCACCGTGCAACAGCTGCCGTCTGTAGAAGTTTTCTCTCTGAGGGCTGGCAGTGAGGGCAGAGAGGGATGGGGTCCGAGGAGAGACGACACCCAGCTTCTGCTCCAGCTGTTTGTGGAGCTCCAGCTGTTTCAGAGCGCTGTTCTCCTGGACACTGGTTTGCAGCTGTGCTCGCAGACTCCTCACCTCTCCCAAAAGTTCTCCCAGCTCCACTGGCAGACCAGGCAGCTCACAGAGATAACCTGAGGAGGAAATATGCAAAATCAATGCTTCAGTCATCTTTGAATTTATACTTTTCAACACATAACTAAAGATAAATGATTTTCAGTGCTGTGGGGTTTATTATAGCCACATTGATGAGAATTCTTTGAACATGGCATCAAACAAAACATTGTTTTGTTGTGGATGTGCTTTTTGTGAAATTCAATGCCGTTTGTTTATTCATCCAGAACATTCACCAATTCCTCACTAGATGGCATCAAACAGCAGAGTGCCATGAGAAATCCAGCACACTATGGCTGTAAATCACCCATGTGTGTGTACAGTTTTAAGAAACAGTATATAGAGGTTCTGGAAGGCCTTCTGAGAAAAAAATACATAAAATTATCTTGCTGCATGGTGATGTGTGTTTTGTTCATCAAAGTCCAACATGCACAGTCTGTCTCGCTGTCAGACCTTTAAATTGATAGTTCTGTATTTTTTGAGGAAGGATTGTATATAGTCAATGTTAATATGAAATGAATTAGCCACAGTGATGTTAATTAGCTCTGCCCAGTGGAGAAAGAAAACACATTCACATCATTTAAACTCTCTGCTCTCTTTCTTCAGGAGGGAAAACTGTCAAGAATCACTGAGGCTAGTCTATTTCCTTTTTTATTTTAGTTTTGGGCTTTGAACTGTTACTGATGGTGTGAAAACAGTGGATGGACTTAGAAAAGGGAGTAGCTAGCAGAGGAAGACATGAATGGGCCACAGATCAGATTTTACGCCGGGCCACCTGCAAGAGAGAAGATTCTCAATGCACAGCTGCAATCCGCTTCGCCACACCTGCACCACGTGTATTCACTATTGACATGAACCTTATACAATACTTCATAAACAAAGAGTGATTCCTCAAAGCATGTTCAGCTAGGGCCATGTACAGTTTGCTCTTCTTTTCATAGATATGTAAACACAAGGTTTAGTTACTTCACAATATAGCATAGTTTTTGTTCTAATTAGGGAGAAAAGCTGTTAAAAAAGAGGCAACTATTATCACTGGCCTGTTTTTCACCATTATGTATTCTCACATGTTTGTTCATGTGCATATGTACTTTTTGTATCAGTCTTTAATGTCTGTGCATGGTTAAGATACAAAAGCAGAAGCCAGAGAAAATGAGGAAACAGTATGCAGTGGTCGCGTTGGAAATCAGCTTTTTAGAGGAAAGCTGAAACAAAAGTCACGATCAAAAAACCTAAGTACAAGAATATTATTAACTTAATAGCAAAATTCTTCAGAAGGTGTCTAACAATAGCAAAGGTGGATTTCACAGGAAGCATACAGCAGATTCAGTGCTGCTTAAAATACTTTCTACGAGCTGTAGTTAAGAGAAAAAAACATAACCAATTTAATTCAGGGAAAAAAGTCAGCAGCAGTTTTGTTGTTTGAAATCAAGCCCTTGTGGAAAGAACCCAACTTTTTACAATATGACATTACTGAAGCATCATATAGCCACAAATTAGATCAATAGCATTAAGTAATATTTTCCTCTTACTAGAATTTTGTGAATATGTAAACTCATTCAGTGACAGAGTGTAAACTGGGTCAGGTTGTGTGAAATGTGGGATTGGTTTCACATGCTGTCCATGTTGAAGCACTTTATACTGCTATTTAGCTGCACTGTTATAAAGATGCATTGAAAGAAAAAGGTAAATATATGTAAAGTCCATCTTACACACAGGCTTTTTCAGTAAGTATACTCAAAAACTGATCAGAGCCAGTGTTGCACTGACCTTTGCTGGCCTTCGTACCGGCACACACTCGGTCGTACACTTGCAGTTCACTCTGCAGCGAGTGGATGAGCTCTCTGCTCTCACAGAGCTGCTGCTGCAGCAGAGACACCTCGTGCTGTAGTCTGTGGACACAAACACACATCAGAGAACACATGTATAACACACAGTGAAGTATCTGTTAATGTGTCTGCGACCGAATGACTCACAGACACACTGACCTGTTGGTTTTCTCCTGACTGCTCTGTCGCTCCTGCCTCATCATGAGAATCTGCTGGCCTTGTTCCTGACTGTGAGCCTGAAGTCGTCTCAGCTCCTCCTTCCACTGCTCGGCTTCTAGCTCTGCCTGTTTCAGACGTGTTCGAGCTGTAAACACGGCCTCCCTCAGCTGCACCACCTCCTCACAGGAGTCTGAGGGGAGAGGACACACCATGGGGTTAATTTGCATATTCTGGAGAGTAATAAATCTAACTTTGTTAAATTGGATGAGGTACCTGTGCTGGCCTGCAGACGTGACTGGAGAGCTAAATTCTCTTCTTTCAAGAGTCTGATCTCATTTGACAGTTGAGAGACTGAGTCCAGGCCCTGAATGTAGATGTTCGTTGGCGCCCCTAAAAACAACAATAATTTAATACTTGTTTGTTAAAGGAGGGAAGTTAATTTTTTTTGTCTCAATGAAGGTTTTTACCTCCTTCTCGCCCTGTTGTGGCCAGTCTCTCCTCCAGCTGCTGTCGAAGCCGCTCATTGGTCCTGATGGACTCCTCCAAACGCTCCCTAAGACACCTCACCTCCCTCAAGTGCTCCTCGATCAAATTCACTCCTACAAATAAAAAGAAAAACAAACATTAGCATTATACATTTGTTGTACTCTGAAAAAATATACTGCGTGTACTGTATGCTTTAAATTCTTTAAATTTGTAATACTAATATCTCCTGTATGGACACAATGTTCTGCCACGTTTGCATTTCAACCCCTACATCAGGGCTACAACAATTGTGTGAACTACTTTGAATCGCACCTGCATGGCTGCCTGCCTGCGTGTGTCCCACTGTTGAAGAAAAGCTTCCGACTTGCTGAACCATATTCTCCATGTCCCACAGAGTCCCTCCTGTCACCAGACCTGAGTCAGATTTAAGAGAGTGGCCTTCAGGGATACCACCCAGCTGATATTGTTGAAAGGCATGATGGGAGAGCTGGCTGTAGCTGCTGGAGAGGTCGTGCTGGTTGTGGGCTCCAGGTGAGAGAGGGTACAGGGCCTGGTCATGTGAGACAGTGAAGCCTGCGAAGAAGAGTAAAAACTGAATGAGAATCTGAAAGAAAAACTTAGTTTCACACTTTTTAGATTTGTTGTACACACTGCACACCCCTCATCACACCCCTCACCCCTGTTCTGCTCATTCCTCTGTTTGTAGAGCGTGTCCAGCTCGGGCCGAACAGCTATTACAGACAGAGCCCGGGGCTGGGGGTCAGAAGAGACTTCTTTACCCCAGACATCAGAGCCAGAGGGCAGAGAGAGGGAGAAGGAGACAGGTGGCCTGAAGAGGGCTGCAGGAGAATGACAGGAGATGAAACATACAGAATATGAAGGAGGAATGGGGGCAAAAATATGCCATTTCTCTGTGCTTTATAATTAGTCTTTTCACTTAAAGTTTCAAAGTAATATGTACGAATACTTGCTTACGTTTTTTGTTTTAAGGAGTAGCAACATGCTAGTTTTGGAATTAAAGAAACAAGTAATAAGTTACTTTATCATCAAAGTAAAGTAAAAAAGTACTTTAAGTTGTTCTCAGATATGTAATTCAACTATAGTTTCTTGTGTCAACAAAAGAATAGCAGCTGGAGTGTGTGCTTAGATTCTCAGTCATCAAATCACACTTTTTGCTCCACTATCTGCTGTATATGAACAGTTTTCAAAGCACATTATGCCAATGAGTTTTAATCAACATTAAGCATCAACTTAAGTCCAAAGTTTGGCAGCTTTGTACAGTTCAAATATTTTGCTTGAAAGGAAGGAGAAGCTGACAGAGCTATTTTTTTTTCTCTGCATGGAGTATAATTCTTAATCTGACCAAGAGCTAGCATATCCTTCACAAGCCCCGAACAGGGTCACTTCAAAGCTTACTGGTCTGTCCTCTAAGTTCTGCGCACTTAAGCCGAGGTATAATGTGGCCCAGTTATCCATATATTTTTCTGGATTTGGCCCTTGAATAAAAAAGTTTGAAGCCCTCTGACCTAGGCTCTATGGTCCAGATCTAGTCCTTGAAACTGAAGAAGCCTTTTGTAGAAGAGGTGAAAAGTCTGCAAGACACAAGTCCAGTAATTTCAAAGAAACCTTGGAAAGCTGGAGTGTAATGAGTCCACCAACTACTTTTTCTGTATGCAATATAGTAGAACATTAGATAACGATATTTGACTAACATAACGGTATGTAACCAGCAATTTGCCTGGATACAAATAAAGCACAGTTCAGGGCAAAAATGCATAAATGAGTATAGATTTACGATATAAACAATTAAAATATCACAAAAACCTAACTGTAAATGTGGTTAACTGGAAGTACGCTGAAGCAGTAGTGTTTCAGCTTGAAATATCACTTCAGTGCCAGGCATTATGATACTAAAATTGTTTTCAGTGAAGAAATTAAAATATTAGTTTCATGACAACATTAGCTGTTGGAAAACTCAGATCACTTAAGATTGCATGTTATTTCTAACTAATCTTACTCCAAGAAGAATGCATTTAATGGGTCTCGTGGCTGACTCCCGATGTAATCTGTGTCCTCTGGGGGCTCCTGGCACTTTCCTGCACATATTCTGGGAATGTCCACCTGTGGCTCGTTTTTGGAACGGGATATGTGCTCAGTTGTCAGGTATTTTTTCTTTGACTATCCCTGTGTCAGTAACAACTCTACTATTGAATGATTTATCTCAGCTGTCATTGCCTAAGCACTAGAGGAGACTTATTCTTGCTGGGTTTACTGCTGGCAAGAAATTAGTGGCTGTGAGGTGGAAGCACCCTGATAAGCTCTCAGTGATCAACTGGATTCCTACATTTCTGGATATAATTTACCTGGAGCTGTCCACTGCCCGTGTGATTGGGATTGATGAATCTAAGATTGATATATGGGTATCAATGGCAAGAAAAGTGAAAGAGCGGATCTAACCATCTAGTCTGCTATTACCTTTTACCACTGGGATCTGGGGTGCCCTGGGGTGGTGGGAGGGATTGGGTGTATTTTATTATTCTCATTATTTTTTTTTTCTCTCTTCTCTTTTATGTTTTATTTTTATTGTTATCATTATTTTTATCACTATTATGAATACTGTTCACTGACTATTTTTATCTTGTTTTCTTTATTGCACTGTTATGCTATTCTTCTTTGTATGTAATTAAAATGGAATAAAAATCTGATCACAAAAAAGATTGCATGTTATTTCTTTACACTGTACCTGGATGTTTTGTAAATGTAGCTTGGACAATATTTCCCACGGACATTATCTCAGCTGATTTTATAATGACTTGTCTGTAAGTATATGTGTGCCATAAGAAGCTAAATCTACAGTTGTGTTAATATACAACACGAGTAACTGCCTTATCAGCTTGTGAGGTATCAGCGACAACAGAACACTGTGAATAACTGCAGTCGAGACATTCAGTGGCAGTTGCCTCTAAAGTGACATTTCCCTACACTGTAATCACATCCAGTGAGTCCTGTACCTGCAGAGACTTGACTGGTCAAACCCACAGGGGTAGAGCAGTGCATGTTGGGACAGCTGCTGGAGGACTTGAGGAGACCATTAGGAAGAGGGAGAGATGGCTGGACTAAAGGAGGGGAATGAAAAGTGAAAAATAGAGGAGGAAACTCTCAGAGAGAAATGTAAATAATAGCATCAATCAATCATACCGTCTTGTTCTGATCTGAGTCCGTGCTGCTGTTCCTCCTGAAACTCTCTGGGGTCTAAATCTGAGCACAATTCCAGGTCCTCATTGGTTCTGTACTCGTCAGAAACTAGGGAGGTCCTGTCAGAGTGGTCTGTGGTCTCAGACAGAGCCTGGCAGCTGGATGGGGTTTCTGGACGCTGTTGCAGCTTGGTGTGAAGTGACTCGATGATCTTGTCTTTGTGCTGGAGCTCTTTACTCAGCCTGTAGGATCACACAGCAGAACCAACTGTTACACCCTCAGGAGATAGCTACTGATGAAAAAATACCATGTCAATACCGAAACAAGACATCTGACAAGTAGTCTTTAATTGGGGGAACTGAAAACAACATATCCATCCATCCATCCATCCATCCATCCATCCATCTTCCAATACTTATCCGAGGCAGGGTCATGGGGGCATCTGGCCAAGCAAGTCAGCCCAGACATTCCTCTCCCAAGTAACAATTTCTAGTTCCTCCTGGGGAGATTCCTAGATGATCCCAGGCCACATGGGATATAGGTTCTGGGTCTGCCCTTGATTCTCCTCCCAATTGGGCATGCCCAGAAAACCTTAGGCAACCAGGAGGCATCTTAATTAGATGCCCGAACCACCTAAACAGACTCCTTTCAATGCAAAGGAGCAGCGACTCTACTTTGAATTCCCTCAGGATGTCTGAGTTGCAGATGCCACCCTATCTCTAAGGCTGAGCCCAGCCACCCTTGAGGAACATCATTTCAACCGCTTGCATCCACTATCTCATTCTTTTGGTCATTACTCAGAGCTTCCACAGTGGAGGTCTTGAACATGGACCCCTCAATCTCCATGTCTCGAACCTCCCCCAGACTGCACAAGAAGTTTTCTTGAGGTGGGAGTTGAAAATCATACCATCTGATCTAACTCACCACAAGGTGGTGATCCGTTGACAGCTCTGCCCCTCCCTCTACCCAAGTGTATAAGACATATGGCTGCAGATCAGATGATAAAACAAAAAGTCGTCCAATGACAAAACACCACTTGGGTCAGATCAGGTAGGGGGCTCCTCCCAATCACACCCCTCAAGATATACCATCACTGTCCACGTGGGCGTAGATATACCCAAGCAGAACAATGGAGTCCCCTGATGGGACCCTTTCCAGGATCCGACCCAGAGCCTCCAGGAAGGCTGTGTGCTCTGAACTGCTGTCAGGTGCAAAGTTAAAACAAAACAAAGAAATAAAGACTACAGTGGTTTAAGTTTAACAAGAGAAAGATAAGTGAAACCTGCTGCAGCCATAATAAAGTTTTATCAACTTTATTCTTAACCATTTTATGGTAAATCACCTGCTATAGGGAGACCAATATGGGAGTTTTGTTAAAATCAATTCATTTTTTACAACAGAGTTCTTTCAGAAAAATTGCCTGGGTAGGACATGACTAACCCACACATTTTACTTACTGCTTTAGTTTCTGAAGCATGAAATCTCTGTCTCTCACCAGCAGCATCCTAAGAACAGCTGACTCTCTTGTTTGGCCTTTACACACAGAGAAAGACCACAGAGAGTCTCTGTACATGGGGCTGCTCTTAGAAATTAAAGATTTCCAAAGGGGAGCCATCACACAATCATCCCAGTCTATGGAAAAGTCCTTGCTTCAAGAACAAAAATGCAGCAACATTTACCACAAAGAATCACTCAGCTGTCTTCAAAATTTTAGTTGAATACCTTAAAAAAAATAAACATTAAGTTTTCAGTTTTAAAATAATCTGAACAAAACTCCTCATCTCAAACTCGGGGTCTGACTGAGTGAGGCAACAGTAGTGAGGGTTTGTCACACCCTCACATAGACTTCAAGTCCATCTGGTGGGACACCTGTAAGTCTGTTCATCTTAAGAGTATACAGGCTCCATGCTGTGTCCACGCCCGTGTGTGTTTGTGAAGATTAACTGCAACCTTCTGTCTCATCTCCACCATAAGAAGCCACATGGACATGCTCACGACACACTGACTAATCTATAGGAGGTAGAAGGTTAGGAATTTAATGGAGGATTACAGAAAGTAGTGCTCAAGGTGACAGTCAAGATACTTCCTACTTAAGACTTTTATGTTTTCTTTACATTCAGCAAGTTTGTGTAAATGCTTGTATACAGAGGAGGATAACTGATTCACCAGTTTGGTAAATTGTAACATACTGTATATGTAAAGGGTTAGTTCCAAAAGTGGCATACTCAATTAAAGTGTAGTAAATTCTTAACTCAGCTGCATGTGTACAGATCTTTGATAATGAACCACAACTGTTACAAGTAGTAACATACTCCTGTATCTTTCTCACTGTTAGGTTGTATTATATCTTGCTGCTCTTTAAGAGGGTTTTTAAAAGTGTACCTGACAAAAGGAAACAGGGCAAAAGTCTGTACGTAAAGGATCAGAGCAGACATGTTTTCTTTCTTTCTTTTAAAAAAAAACTTTTTATTTAGTTATTTTTATATACATATAAATAAACAGAGACAAAGGAACACAAAAACACAAAACAAGTTTGTGGGGTACACCTTGGCTTGAACAACTCAAGCATTGTCTCATAACTGGAGTTCAAAGAAAATCATAAAGAGGTGGGGTCCTTTTCTGCTGTTGCAAAGACAGTTCATTTCTCCCACCTCTTAATAAATGGCTGTTTTCTTAAGATTTCAACATTATTACCTTATCTTGGGATGGTGAAGACATTTTCTTTCATGTTAATTTTATGAGAAATTTTGCATGTCATCAAAGTAAGTCAAGTAAAATAAAATGTATCACACATGTTCTCCCATGTTTTTTGTATAATACATTTTTTAACATCTTTTTTTCTTTTTCTTTTTTAAATAATGTTGTCCAATCAACTTTCTTCATTGCACGTTTATTTTTGCATGTAAGGTCTAAACTGCATCCTTTTTATACAATCAGATGCTCTAACTTGTGGTACTCCAGTGCACAACCCTCCGGTCAGACATTTCCAACATTGTCAGGTGAGTTCTTCTCAAAATGAGGAACACTGCCCATTTCAAACTGCTGGCAGCTCCTTGAAAAAACACCCAGGACACATCCAAAAGCAAAGCACCAACAAAACCTAATCCCCTCTACCTTGTGTCATGACTGACATTCCCTGCAAATGTCATCATAATTATTTTAATACTCCTTGAGTTATCCTGTTCACAATCTAACAAAGACAAAGTCATAATGAGTCAAAATCACATCCAGATTTGTCAAGGTCAAAGAAGACTTTTCAAGACTTGTGTGGCCATGAATTTAAAAAATGAAGACTTTCCAAATCATTTTGAGGATCTTCAGGGACCCTGAGCTGAGAAGCCTTGAGCCTCAGCATCCACATACAGTATGTATCATGATTGTGATTAAAGATAAACTCATTAAGACAGCGAGGTCTATGATAGCTGTAATTGAAGAACACATATTGCGTTATCTTAACTTTGCTGTTCTTTAACATGTTGTAAGCGTCCAATGTAAATACTAAACATAAACAACATATCAAATAAAATCTTAGACTCACCTTAAAGCAAGCAACTCGTGACCTGACTTATCACTATGGCTCTCTGTGCGGTCACCTATAGGAATAATTCGGAAATAAAAAACAAGTATAGAAGTTATTCAGAAATATTTGAGCCAAAAAAATTCAGGCACTCAGAGCATACATGCATCTTATTTCTTCCATTGTCCTGTCATCACGTGTGGATTTTAACAACAGACCTTTTAACATATTTCTTCTCATTCATTAAGGGTGATGAAGCTCCTTTTTCCCCGTCATAGCAGAACTGTTTATCTCACTTATTGGTAAAATCACAGGTTTTTCTGAGATAAGGAGCTCATTATTTGCCATCGAGAAAACAATGGCAATAAAGAGAAGGTTTAACAGCACACTAACTTTATACGGCATTAAGACGGGCACAAGCATACTTTCTTTTTTCTCTGCTATTCTAAAATTACCATGTACCTTCATGACATGTCTATTAGGAGTCTTCTGTCAAGTAGAAATCAGATTAGACTGATTACTGTATCAGGCCAAAGTACAACATGCCATACTGCTAGAGCCCACTCCTAAGAAATGGACAGTTTTTGTTATCAGGGGGAAATGGAGTAAAATAAATGATGCTTTTGATGCTCTGAGTTTCTGTAAAACAGCCATGTCATTACAAACAAATCTTTTTTTTGTGATGGGAGATAAAAAAAAGGTCATTCCTTACGTCCACTGATCTTTGCGACCACTCTCTGCGCAAGTGCAGAGTTCTGTGCCAGCTGCTCTCTAAAGCTCTGACCCATGTAGTAATCGATGTCATTGGACCGCAGCAGCTCCTCAAATGCCTGAACAGATGCAAAGATTGAAAAGGCATAAGTAAATTGATCACCATTTTAAAAACCAATCTCTGGTTATACAAAAGTTTGATTTTAAAGGTCTTTTTTGTACCTTTGTGGTGTCACCCAGGTGCTGCGTGAGGATGTGACACACCCCCTGCCCCTCCCTCATTCTCTGCCTCAGGTGGGACAGCTCACGAGCCTGAGTCTGGATCAGCGAGTTGTACTTCCTGCCAGAATATGAAACACAGAAAAGGCACAGTCTGAGTGAAGATATTTTCAGAGCTTTCAAAGCTACATATTACGCGTGATGATTCATGTGGATATGTGTTCACTGATTTAGATATTAAAAGTAAAGCAAGTATTGAGCTTCCATTGGATGTATCATAGCAAGATGAAAAGACATAAAATAGACTTAATACAGAATGATATCTAAGCTACTTACTTAAGCTACCGTCATGAAAATAAACTCAATTACATTTTTATGTTTTCACATTTATAAGTTAAAACCTTTATCTAATCTCAAAATCTTCAAGGTTGACCCTCATTATACTGACATCCAGTTGTTAAAGAGTCATTAAAACGATATCTGTTAACTGGGATGTATTTAGATTTGCAGAAACAAGAATCAAACATAAAATTTACTATAATAAAACCTCAATAAACATCGGTCAGACCTTTTTTGAAATAGTTTATATTCTGATGATTTTAGTCTTTTTGCATGTTGAAATGTTGATTATTTTTGAATGGAAAAAAAGAAGGGGTATTTAGGGTAAAATAAGAGTCTGCTGGCATTGACAACTTTGTTGAGCAGTGGCATAGACTTTCTAATTTTCATTTCCACTTAAAGACACATTAACATAAAAAAGCAGCTGAAAAGATAAAAATTAGTGCTGTCAGACAATTAAAAAAATTAATCTAATTAATTACCGGATTTATAATTAATTAATCTAATTAATTGCATTTTAATCTCATATCTGCTTAAAGTACCCAAATAAAGAATTTGAATTCTAGGATATTATAAAATTGTAGTGGATGACTAATCAAATGAATACACTAAGAAGTGAAGATTTATAAATCCACATTTTTATTGGTGACTAAATAAAACCAAAGTCAGGACAACTTGTCCAGAAAATTCTAAGCTCAATCAGGCAACTCAAATTACACTTTAAGTGTGTTTCATAAATCAAATTCAAACTAAGAAAAAGGTCGAGGACATCCAGCAAAACAATTAGGCCTGATGCATTATTAAAGAATGTAGTACAAATATAAATAAATAAATTCAAAAATAAAACAAGACTAAGTCTTAAATATGCCATTCCTGTTGTCACCTGGGCTTTGTTTGGTTTGACTAGAGACGCATGTGTGAAGTACACTGACATGTACGGGTCCTCCAGCTGGCCAATATTAAAATGTTTGTGTGCTATGATTAATCTTGCGATTAATTTTTATAACGCATTAATTTGCGGTGTAATTAATTAATCTAATTAATGCACTAAAGTGACAGCCCTAATAAAAATATATTTAATGTCAACTACAATGCCAATGTCAAGTCTGATGCACCAGCACAGACTTAGATAAATGTCACTGATGCTGGACATCAATAATGTCAAACAAAGAAATGTCCAACAGAGTCAAAAGAGAGGACAAGAACAAAATAAAAACACAAAGGATTGTAAGATAAGGGCAAAAGGAATGAAAGGAATTAAACTTAAAACAATTGATAAACTACATATATATACGCTACATAAGTACAGGGTAAAATACCAACATGTACATGTAAGCAAAACTACTAAAAAGGTTTTTCATATACGTTATATGAAGACAATAAGAAAATAAACTGATGTTAAATAATTGGATGACGACATCACATCAGGTAGATCGAAGGATTAGAGTGAACACAGAACGGATTAAAAAATACATTAAAACATTTTGAACTAAATAAAAAAGAACAAAAGATGGTAAAAACAGGGCTAAAATGATGAGAAACTGGTAAAAGGAATAAGAACAGCAGTGATGGAAAATATCTTCATAAAAAACTGTAAAATAAATGGAGTAAAGCAGATTAATAGAGGTCATTAATAAGTATATAAGTAAGTAAAGATAGCATCATGTAAAACAAGTCTATAAAAGTGGGTTAATTAATGTCATATAATGGTAAAATTTGGATTGCTTCAGTGATTTTTTGAGGCTGTATTATTTAAGGGAGTAGTATTCTGGTCAAGTTGATAGACAGACATTAAAGTCAGGATAGGTAGAAGTATATTTGTTACTTCCAGACACACTTGTGTACTGTATCTGACAGCATCACAAATACAAGATAATACAAGTTTCTGTCTCCATCTAATTCTCTAAATAACGGCCCCAAAACATATCTAAAAAGGAGAAAAAATTATTAGTGGATTGCTTATGGCCCTCGGGCTCGTTACCCTCCTCTAGATAAACCCATTCAAGGGGAAACACTGCAGACCCTCACCAGCCCTCCCCTCCCCCATCTAGTTGTTCCATCTGCCCATTTCTCGGTGCGCTTACCCTGGCCAGGTGGCACATTTCCCATCCTCTGTTTGGCCTTTGCCCTCCAGTCTGGAGCTCTTCAGCTGTGCCTCCAGTGATGCAACTCTGTCCATCAGCTCTTGGAGCTCCCTGCTGGGCTTCGAACCAGAGCGGATCCCTTGGGTGTCAGACATCCAGCCTTCATCCTCCTCTACGCCAGTGGGGGCTGGTGAAGTCTCAAAGGCCCAGTTTACCTATAAGGTGAGACAAAGAACTTTAAAGGACTTCATTTTACTGAATTAAAGGAGCAGAGGATGGCTTGTTCAAGTTGAAGCACCTTCCGAGGAGTTCGCTCCAGACTGGATGCGTAGTCACTGGTGGTAGACAGCGAGCGAACACGGAGCTGCAGCCCTCGAATGACCTTGTGGCAGCGGGTTAGCTGGGAGCGCAGATCCTGGACCAGATGCTGCAGAGTCGCTGACTCATCCCTCACTTCATAAGCACCTTTGTTAGTGCTGCCAGAAAACCAGCTCCCGCCCGCGCCGTCATAGTCCTGCTGATGGGAGAGCGACGTGCACATCTCTAGGTCGTCAAACTCTGAAGGATGAAAAGATGGATGGAAGTTCAGTGAGAGAATCTTCACAAAAGAAGTAAAAAACTAGGGATATTGTGGGTTGGTGAGATTTGTTGTTTGTCACCTGGGCTGCTGGTGTCTTCTCTCTCTGCTTCATTCTCACTGCGACCACAAGTTTCATAACCAAGATCCTGTAGATCCACCTGCACCTGCTTACTGGCCTGCTGGACTGATGTTTCTGCTGCAGTAACAAGAGAAGAAACAATTTTTGTACACTGGACTGTTTGAGCATTTTGAATAAATTTTTGTATTTTACAACCATAAAGCAAAAAAGGCTACGAGGAACCTTAAGGTCAGACAAGAGGAAATAATATCCAAAAAGTTCAAATGTCTGTTGCAGTTCCATTCAGAAATTAAGTTTGTGTTACAATATGTTTGCATGCTTTCATATGCATTCCTAAATGAAACTTACTGAGCAGGTCTCTGTAGTCCTTCAGCTGTTCGGCCTGAGCATGCACTGTAGCCTCGGACACCATCAGCCTCTCCTGCAGCTCTCGGTTCTCCTGCTGACTCAGGTCCAGATCAGAGCGCAGACGAGCCGTCTGCTCTTTGAGACCCTCCTCGATATCCTGCCACAGGGCTCCAACTTTACTGCTGTCATCTGCTCGCTTGCTTTCCTGCAACAACAAAATGAGAACTCCTTCACTAAAATAAAAACAAAAAAAAAAGAAAAAAACAATCACAAGACTGAGAGAAAAACAGCCTATACATGGAGGCTTAAAAAGGGGGGCAAGGTCTGGAGGCAGGGTGCTCAAATCTGCTCAAAGCCTTTGTTGTATTCAGAGAAGAAATGTCTGAACAATTCATGAGAAAACTTCAGCTCTTCTGTAAAAACAAAGGTCTGATGAATGGCATATTGCTTTGTACCTGCACGATGTGATAGTATTTTTTTTAATTTTGTCTTATTGTTGCTGTCATGTTGTGTAATATCATTCAGACTCTTTAACATTTAAAAAGAATGTGTCACTTATCCAGACCGATCATTTCACAAGGATATGTGAAAAGTTTAAAAGCTGTGGGTAAATGTCCTTTTACTATAACCTGAATGATTGATCAGAAAATGTATTTTAAACAGCTCAGTACATTATTCCTTTACCTCTTTTTTGCTTAAAAACAGCTCTTCAATCAAAATTCATAACAATATTAAAAGTGTTTTTCTCTTATAATAAAGTATATATAAAAGCTCATTCCTGAGTAAGAGTGGACACTGGTGCATAGTTTGAAGGAAATTTTTAAAAGCTTCTTAGATATACTGTATCATATTCACAATCAAGGTATGACCTTGAGAATCCATACAGCCCGCCACCAACATTTTTGAGTTTGAGCACCAAAAAGATGAGTATTATGGAGGGCTACTTGTTTGATTTAATGATCCTGAGTGGTATATATATTTTTATATAATTTACCTCAGATTAAGCAATAATATGCATTTAATAAATGAATATTTGTTTTTACTTTCAATTATTTATATTACAGTCATTATTGCTAATGATGAATAAATGATATGAGATTATCATGCTTGAACTAAATAATGTATCAGTTCAAAATAATTGATATATACAACAGTCATACTTTTGCGATTTTTTTTTCACATGACCAGATGCCAAATAATTTCCTATTGTAACCAGGACATTGATTATAGCAGGAAAAAACACACTTTTTAGCTCAAGAAAGGACTTAAAACTATGGAAAAATCTATAAGATTTTCGCACAGAAGAACAAACAACAATCAACACTGGTGTGGTCTGTTAATTTCCCTCTATTGCTCACTCAAACTTGATTTACTTCAATGAGATTTTGTTATTTTACTTTGAACATAACAAGCCAAGCTGCTACTTGCCAATTTAATCACAGGAAACCAGAGCTTATTGCTCATAACTATAAAAAATGCTGAGGACTAAACTCAGATGCCTCAATAGTCCAAATGACTCCAACAGATCTGCAGCAGCCTCATTTTAATGTTGCGCATGTTTACCGTGTTAGGCTGCTGTGTTTGAAGGTGAGCTGTGCACTGCCTCTTCCCTCTCTCACTTAAAGTGACACACGGAGGACCTCTCTTTCCAGCAGGCAATTGAGGCATTTCCTCCTCTTCATCCTCCTCCTCAAAATCTTCCTCTTCTTCTGCATCTTCCTCCTCGTCTTCCTGAACGAGACACCTGTAGTTGTTTTCAAACAGAGCTCTTTCTCTGCTTTCTTTCAGAGCCTTATTCTCCTGCTGTAACCTCTGCAGGGCACTCCTGGAGAACACAGACAATAAAAACATTTCCCTTTCCCTTCAGAAATTATATGCTATAAGACGATACAAGTCTTACTTAAATTTACAGAAGATAAGCAATTGTTAGAGAAATGTGATTACAGAAACGGTGACTACAAATGGGTTTAAGCTTGTAAAATGTGAGTTCCAGGTGAATAATAAGGCAGCTTATGGTCAAACAATTGAAAAGTCCAGCTCTGGCCATTTTAACACATTCTAAGGTTCAGGATAATACATTCCAGAAACCCTGGAAGAGCACCAACAAAGTCTGAAAATCCAAGCCAGCTGAAGGAAAGTCACAAATGCCATGAAGCTCAGGAATATCTGCTCTTCAATTCTAGTGGGGGTGATGATTTTCAATTATGTTATGTAAAGCCAATGGACTAATATTACTGTTTAACTTTTCAAGAACTGACTTTCGATAAAAAGAAAATGAAAATGATGACTTGGTGGCCACCAAAAGCAAACAACAAACTGTCTCTGAATGTCCCAAAATATGAGCAACATTAAACAATATGACCATGTTTTGTAACAAGTACATCTAATTAGATCATTCATTATTAGATTTTTAGTTTTTTTGTGCTATTTTGTCAGCTCTGTTTGTAAATATAAATACAATGTCTGCCTCACAAGTAATTACTTATCAAAAAGCTGACCCTTAACTTAAAATCATAGGATAAAATCAACATTTCAAAATGATTAACTTTACTATGAGATGTATTTAATAATCATGACAAAGTCCATGATCGTTTTTTTTTCAGTTTTCCCATAAAAATACTATTTGTCTCATTATTTAGATTTGTATTTAATAATCATGAATTAATATCGTTTTATTATTTTAAAGATGTAGGTTATCTAAATATGAGTTTAGGAACTGGACCTAATATTAAATTCCCAGATTTAGACACAATTAACTTGATTTCCGATTTTAACTGAATTTTCCCTTTAATAGGAAAAAGAGTAGAAATAAAAAAGTCTTGACTTGCTTTTGTCAAATATATTACAAAAATAAACTGAAAATTGTTCTTAGAATTTCAGTGCATGCTGTAAATTCATTATTGAAGTACATTTCTTTGGACATTGGCAGGCCTGTCAACACTATTACTATAATATACACTTCTGTAATTCACAAACATTAACATGGAATTCTCTGATCATTATTTAGTCTAATAAAAAGACTAATACAAGCCTAAAATTGCGGCTGTGCAAAAAATGACAGGAAATACCATAATGAAAATGAAGTACATTTTCCCGTATTTCTGTCCTTAAAAATTCACACAATTAAAAAAATGTTGTGTTAAAGTTTGATGGCAATGCTTTGAAGGTCGCAAACTATAAAAGCTCAGGGTTAGCAAAATAAGCAGCGGAGTGAGTCATGGAAACAAATCTTGATTTTCATTTTTTAAATCTTCTGCAATAAAAAGTTAGAATTTTTTTTATTAAATACATCACCCAGCCCTGGGGTCCACCTTTGCTGTTTCACAGCATAATGTTATTTATTCTGTGCCTGGCTGAACTTGCATCAGACATTTAATTTAAATATTTCTAACTGGTTTGAACAACAACTTAAAAAAAATGAAGTGTCATGAAATGACAATATGTGCTCTTTCCTTTATCAGCAGAGACAATCTGTCTTAAAACTTAATTCAATCCCATAATATTGACTTTTATCACACAACTAAGTCTTTATTTTTCTACTTAGTGTGGTAATAGGTCCCTTATTTTTCTGTTGCATAAGACCATTCGCATGCACAACCTTCCATTAAAGTTCAAGTTAAAGGTTTCCTGAAGATCTAAGTTACTAAAACGCACCTCATCTGAGCCACAGACGTGTATCCATCCCGCTCTAGTTGAAACCTCATTTCCTCGAGTTGGCTCTCAAGGCTCCTCTTTTCCTCTTCCAGCTGCAGAACATCAGCTCTCTTAAATATTAGCTCTCTCGTCGATGCTCTGGTCACAGCCTCAGCCTGCAAAGACAAGTCATTATGTTTCAGTCTTCAGCTTATAAAATCAGCTGTTTCAAAGGGTTTATTAATCAAAATGTGAGCATTAGTACTGCACCTGAAAACCTCTGTCCGTTATTTTATCCTCCTCCTCTATGCTGTCAGTGAACTCATCACTGCTGCCATCTTCATTGTCTTCCTCCTCCTCCACCTCTCCCTCCTCCTCGTCCTCTGTGCTGAGCTCTGGAAACACAAAAACCAAATAAGGTCTCACTTTTATCCTTCCAGTTATTTACTTTTATCCTCTGCTGTCTTTTCTTTACAGGCTCTCTCTCTGTTGTCCTCTCGTTCTTTCCAGCAGTCTGTCCACACTCTGAATCATCGCTTTGGAAGTCATGGGACTAAAGGGAAATGTTATGTCATGCATTGTAGCAGCCGGGCCAAAAACACACTCAGGGCAGTGCAACACAGTAAAGTGTGCTTGTGTGTGTGTTTATGAGATGGGGAGGGGCCATTTTAGACCATTTGAGATTGTTTATGTTCCCTTATTTGAAAGGTAGGAGGTAACTGTTAGGTAAGTTTGACTCTTGAGCTCATAGTATCTTTCCTTTTCTATTTATCAGTAGGTATTAAACCACAATTCTAACACACTTTGGTGTTTTCTGCCAAGACTGAGACGCTATGAGGAAAGTGACAAGCGGGAGTTTAAAGGAGACAATAACCTAATATAACACAGCTGATGCACGACACACTGCAGAGAATGTGTATCATATATGTCGTGTGTGTATAGCTCATTCTATGTGACTTATCATGAAAACCTCAAAAGCTGTTAATTTCTGACAGTGATCCCCCTCAACATGCTTGAAGTAAACTGTTTATGTTAGGAGCAACAGTGTGGGACATTCATGTAGTGACACTGCAGCGTTATCATTGATTGAACAATGTTCTTTGTATGCTGCACAGGCTGAAAGTGGGGCCCTGTTTACACACTGTGCTGCTTTATTCTCCTTTATACTGGGAACATGGACATGTTGTGGACTGTGGGATGGAGTTGTCCTATTTAAAAATGTATTTTTGACTTTTTATAGCATATGAGCTCCTTTTATTAGGTTTATGCATTGTATTATTGTGTGTTGAGTGTTTCACTTTGGTGTCAGAGCAGAACAGTCATGCAAACATTTAAACACCATGCCACAATCTCATGCATGTGAGAGCAAGGACATGAAGGAGAAACACTGATTTGGACAGGGACTGTTTGGTGATTAAGCCACTTATTTGAATGTGTAATCTGCTTAAATACAGAAAAACATGAGTTATATTTAATTTTGTTAGAATGACATTTTTATATTGTACTGTAGAGGTTCAGGCTTGGGTAAATTAAAAAAACCTTTAATGGAAAGGAGGACTTTTATCAAGCACTTTGAAAGAAAGAAGCTGAAATGTCATGAAAAGTCTACATGTCTATTCTCAAGACTTTTTCTCCACTTCACCCTTTTCTTGTTTTATATTGCATTTCAACCAAACTCTTGACATTTCACATTTTTCATGTTTGAATTTTTTCCTAAAGGTTCCAGCTTTTTTCAAAGGGCATCATAAGGAAAAAAACACAACCTGATCTCAACATCTTCTAAGCCTGACTCTAAAACTTATCCATAATCTAACAAGTCTCCTCAGCATTATAAAGCTGCTTTCAGGACAAATGGGGAAAAAACAAGGGTTGACTATAATTTTCTTCTCTTTTGGATCAGAAAATTTTACTCTTTGGGTCATTCTCTGGGAAAGGAGGAAGGAGTAAATCAAGGACCAGCAGAGGGCTTAGGGGGTTGGGATATTCTTTAAATCAAGTCCCAAACATACACAGTAAACAGAAGTGCTTTTGAGAAAAGAGAGCACATTTTTTATTGTTGTTGCATGAGAAATACAAAATAAAATGTTGACAAGGATTCCATCGGTTATGCTGGATGAGAGATCAGGGCACAAATCCTGATAAAATGTTCTCTACCTACTATTGAAGGGGTATGTTTTATTTCTTGCATTGTAACTTATAGCAAACACAGAACAGACAGTAAAAGGACTCAGTAGTATTGTGGTTATATATTTTCCGGTTTCCTTATCATAACGTTGAAGCTACAAACAATACATGTACCAAATTACCCATAGTTGCTGTGGCTGACGTAATGTTAAAATACTATATGATTCATGCATAGCTGTCTGATTAAAAGGTTAATATAGTTCAGAGTTCAACAAAGACTGAATGTAATCCATGGGTAAAGTAATGTTCTCACAAGATTCAATAAATAGCTCAAAATGTGATCAGTGTGTACAAGAAATAAGACAATTTGCTCAGTACAATTAAAGCTGAGGTTTCCAACCTGGGTGACACTGAAGCAGTTTTACTCCGCTCCCCTCCATGGTTGTGCTCCTAGCCCCTCTCCTTCCCTCAAGCCAACCAATTACTGTGTTTGTGTGCCGTTAGCATTATGCCAATGACATGCATTTGCAGCTATGAAAGAGCCACAAACCACATCCCTTTAATAAATTAACATGACCTGTAGGATCTAAACATTAACTAAAGCTAAACCGGATACAACAAGAACACTGTCCCTGTGCTGAGCCCCAATCGGCCGAAAAGTGGGTGTCCTTTGTTAAATTTTCTAAAGGCTTAACACAGAGCCAGGAGGAGCTCACGTCTTATGATCTCTCACGTGGCTTCAGTAATAAGATGTCACAGGTACTAATTTTTTTTTGAGCGAGTGACACTAGAAATAAACTACATACTGCCGTTTTATCTCTCCTGGTGGAGGGAGGTTATGTTTTTGCTGGTATCTCAGTTTGTCCATCTGTAGGCAAGACAACTCAAAAAGTTCTGCAAGGATTTTGAGAAAAATTTAGGTAAGAAAGGAAGGGGCAGTTAAAGTTTGGTGGGGATCCAAATACGGATGCGGAATCAGGATTTTATGAGAATTTATTAAAATTGCTTGATGGGGCAGTTTTCTACATTCCCACCAAGAACTCTAAAAGTTCTCTTCAGATTTTATGATATTTTCAGGGCACAAGGGATTACAGATTAGATTTTAGTGGTTGTCCAATCAGGACGCAGATCCAGGATTGTTGCTTTATTTTTTGTATTACATTGTGCAGCAGGATGGTATTACACTTTTTCCATAGCAACTCGCATTGGCAGAGGTTTTTGCCCTCAGAGCACTTTTAGAATGTACTGCTTTTACCTTTAAACGATCTGTGTTCCTTTTTTACAGAAAAATGGTTAGGAAGTTTTGTCCCAATTCCTTCTAAAAGAAGAGTGACATTACATTAAGCTAGTGTACAGAGGTGCACAAACTTAATCTATTTTCATTAAGGACAAATGCTAACCCCAACAAAAGATGAAACAAGGGCTTTGGAGTGGACTAAATCAGGTATTGTATATTTGTGGGCTCAGTTAAAAAATGAAGAGGAAATTGTTTAACACACCCATCTGTCACAAAGCCAAATAATCGTCATCAATCATTAATCAATGGTAATGTTGTTTACACTGATAGCTACATTTTAAGACATATGCAGAATCTTGTGAGAATATCACTTTCACCTGAGGTGAAGGACAGTACTTGGCCATCTTTTGTGATTTGTTCTTTGGGCCTTGGTAGGTGTGCAAAGTCTGTTACAACACATGATACAAAACAAATGAAGGATGGTGAGGCGTTTCACTGTAAGGCATGAGCTCCAGTCTCCTCACAAGACGGGACTTCACTGAGACAGTAAGGCTGGAAGAGTGACACCAGTGAGAGAGACAGTCACACAGAAATGGCAATACAGAACGATCACACTGCAAAGCAATACGCAGGCAGCTTTCATCAACAATATAAAACATTTTCACAACACACGCACAGGATGCATCAATAAATAATAAGACTCTGGGTTGCACTTTGCCACATCGTACCACTGAGGTTAATCTCCACAGGCTTCTACGTATGTCAGTAGTGCTTGTGCTGTTTGGATGAAGCTGTCTGGGGACTGATGGTCAGAATTTTCAATCTTTATCCTTCAAAAAATCAACTTGATGTCAGGACCATGATTTCCAACATCCCACCATCAGATTCTGCAGACAGCTCCATCTCACATAAAGAGTGCTAGTGACACATGAACAGTGCTGTGCTCAAACAGTGCCCCCTGCAGCCCTGGAGGCTGGACCCTGCCCACCTCCAAAGTCGGGCTGCCTTTTAGCTGCCCGCTCCATCTGCAGGGCCATGTTTCTGGTCCTGGACAGAACCTCCTCCAGCTGTGTGCGCAGAGCCTGAACTGAGTCCAGCTCAGTGTGCAGGGCTTGAATCTTCTCTGGGCTGAAGAGAGGGAGAACAGTGTTTTTAAATGTGACCTTTATAAAAGAAAGAGGAACTTCCTGCTATTACAAAGAGCCCTTCTTTCACAAGATGTGGGTGCAGTTTCCCAACCTACCTGTCACTCTTTGAGTGGATGTGCACTAGATTTTGGTATAATCTCTTCTCTGTCAACAGGGCCTCATTTAGCTTGCTGTGGTCCGACACAAGCTGTTCCAGCACACACTACATCAGGAAGGCAAGGAGAAAAACATTCACACACTTATGAACCAGAGGGAAACGCCCAAACCTGTCTGAGAATAAAGGAAAAATCCTACTTGATTATCAGCACTGTCGGGGTCTTTTGTTGCCTGCTGGTGAGACAAAGACAGATGCAGAGCAGAGAGTTCCTTCTGCAGAGAGAACACAAGGAGTTGATCAGTAAAAATGAAATAAAATAAGGAAAAGTTCCTGCAGTATGAATGCCCATCTGTGATGCCCAAAAATTAGGCATTGATAAAAAAAGTAGAATTTCTGTCATTTGTAAGGTGGATAGTCAATGATACAATATGGCAAAGTACCTTATGCTTCTTTTATCTCATACTTCTGACCTTTTAAACCACAGTTTTAAATTGTTTTCATAAAGAGCCTATGAATGCCTTTTGAGGTTTACATGTCTGTTACTGTGTTACATGTCCGCCCACACGATGGCACACTTTTTTTTTTTTAAGTTATTTTTTTTGGGCTTTTATGGCCTTTATTATACAGGACAGCTGTAGATTGACAGGAAAGCGGGTGAAGAGAGGGGGGATGACATGCAGCAAAGGGCTGAGGCCGGGATTCGAACCTGCAGCCGCTGCTGGGGGTTGGCAGCCCCCGTACATGGGGTGGACGCTCTACCAACTGAGCTAATGTCCCCCCTTGATGGCGCACTTTTCTGAAAAAGACAAAAAGTCTTCAGCATCAGGACTCTCCTTGCCACCTTTCGAATCTTATTAATATGACTTTATCTTTCAATTATGAGTTGTTGCCACCTTTAATCAATTTTAACACATCAAAAAATTTTGAAATTTTTACTCCACCAATATGGCATTTGTCCTCTAATTTTCAATTTTCATCACATCACATTTTGACTTTTAATCTAATAAAAAGATCTATTAAACTTGTCTTGGGGCAGACATTAGCTCAGTTGGTAGAGCGTCCGCCCCATGTACGGGGGCTGTCAACCCCCAGCAGCGGCTGTAGGTTCGAATCCCGGCCTCAGCCCTGTGCTGCATGTTATCCCCCCTCTCTTCACCCGCTTTCCTGTCACAACTTCAGCTGTCCTATCCAATAAAGGCCATAAAAAGCCAAAAAAAAAAAAAACTTGTCTTGTTACCATTTTTTAGCTTTTTTGGTTTTACTTTGGCTTTTTATGTAATTATTTTTACTTTTCATTTTGATATTATGACCATACATCTCATAATTTCCTTACTTTTACTTTTCTGTCTATATTAAGGTTTTTTTTTTTATCAAATACATTTGACTTTATCCCATAATTATACTTTTTTTTCACCATAACTTTGAACTTTTATCTCATAATTTTGAGTTTCTGAACTGTTGACTTTTTTTCTGTTCATTTTTACTATGTAGCTCATAATTTCACTTGTTTATTACTCATATTATTACCTGAACATAATCTGATAATTTTGAATTTAACCTAACCACATAATGTAGACTTCTTTGCCCTAAATTCAACTGCTAATATTATAAACATGACTTTCTAATTCCCAAATCATAATATCTCAATTCGTTATACTGAACTGTCATCCAATAATTATTGTTTTTTATGTTAAAGTTAAGACTTTGAATTCTCTTTTTTAGTTCTGTATATCTTATCGTTATGGTTAAGTTTGTTATAATTTTCGTTGATGATTTTAACTTTTTTACCCCTACTGTAGGCCTTTTATTCTATTATTTTTTCTCTTATGCTCTACTTTCTATCTTTTTTTCTGTGTGGCAGAAATGGGCTGCTATGATGCAGCATTATTGGGTCAACACACATACCTGGGCCTCCCTTTCCTTCTTCAGCACCAGCTGCAGCTCCTCCTGCAGAGCCTTCATCTCAGCCTCCCTCTCTTTTGCGCATGGTT
Organism: Scarus forsteni; assembly: GCA_036419115.1. Taxonomy (NCBI): domain Eukaryota; kingdom Metazoa; phylum Chordata; class Actinopteri; order Labriformes; family Labridae; genus Scarus; species Scarus forsteni. The sequence goes on from JAZDUH010000157.1 coordinate 32,402,734, forward strand.
GCATCATCTCCTCCTGACTCTGCATCAACTCCTGGAGAACCAAGGATTGCGTTAATTATGGGCAAAGGTCAAACACATAAAGTATATGAAAAGGAAGTATGAAACCCAACAGGGCGCATGTGAAAAGCTTGTCCCAATAAAGCTAAAAGTCAAAGGAGGTCTTTTGTAGAAAGAGATGACAGTGTAAGAGATTTAATAAAACTGAAATAAAACTGGATAAAAGACAAACAAAACTTTAAATGAGAACATACAGAACAGTGTTGCTCAGTCAGATACCTTGATGAAGACTTCTTTCTCTTTGAGCAGACGCCGCAGGTGCTCTGTCTCTCCTCCAACCATCTCTCTCTCTTTGTCTCGTTTCAGAGCACAAAGCTCCTGCTCTCTTAACAACAGCTGTCTGCGCAGTTCCTGCAGCTGACCTGTCTGCTCACTGATCACTACAGAGAGCCTGTAGGAGTAGTCCTGAGAGAGAAACAGGTGTAAGACTTTAGGATCAATTTTATTTTCACTTCTTTAACCACTATTTGACTTGTGATATGTGGTACCTGCAGATACTGGTCTTTGGAGCTCAGAGTGTTGAGCATGTCCTGAAGCTGAGCCTGGTGTTCTTTGGACTGACGGCTGCGGTCTGACAGCAGCTCTTCAAAAAGTTTCTCCTTCAGCGCCAGCCGAGCTTTCAACTCCTCTACAACCTCAGACGGACCAGCCTGAACTCTAGCAACCAGGGCTGCTGTCAGATCCTGTACACATATATACAGAACAACACACCCAGAAAATGCTGTGTCAGCACACCAGGTGCACATCAGAAAGAAAAAACAAGTAGCACAGGTTTTTCTATGTGGACGTTTTTTCACCTAAGCTTTTGAAACATCAAACGCTTGTCAGTCATTACAGTGAAGTTGTAAATCTGTGTGTGGATGTGTTTAGTATTTATATATCTACGTATATGTGTGTGTGTTACCTGTGTTTCTTGACTGCGTGCCTGTAGGGCTGCCTGTAGCTGATTAATGATGGTGTCTTTCTCTCTCTGAGCGTTGCTCTCCTTCTCCTCACTCTGCTGTTTCAGCCACTGCAGATTCCTGTAGGCCTCGGCTGCCTGCTCCAGCTCCAGCTCTTTACTGCGCACCAAGCTGTCAAGACTCTAATGGATCAAATGTTTGATAACCCATTAAAGTTACTAATTATTCAAAAATACATAACGGCTTTTTTCACTGCAAAAAAAAAAAATTTTTTGAAGGGCTGTTTCAAATCTATTAAGAAAAACTCGTCATACTTGATACCAACCACATTCACCAGAAAAGTACAGGTAAACACAGTATTTAAGATTAATCCAGCAGAAAACATCCTGAGTTGTTTGTCATTAATAAAATATCCACTATAACTTAAAATCATTATATGACTGTGACAATGTAAATAAACCCAAGTGTGTCACCAGGATGGCAATTTAGTACAGGCATAGCATTCCTATCTTAAAGAACTAAATTCATATATTTCAAAGAAAATTTTTAAATGTTCTTATGGAATCTTTCACCTAGGATAAGGAGCCCTTCACTTGTGAAGAAGTCATGAGTCATACATCAGATTCATTTACAGATGCTCAAATGAGAGAAGCTAAATCTTACTCTCCAAGCAGATGCAATGTTTGTCACTTTTGATACAGAAAGGTGATTTTAAACCTTAAACAGATTGACTTTTACCCAGATAATAGTTGAGTTCCTGTATTTTACATGAATGACTTTTACTGTTCCTCAATGGAGGAGTGGCATGATGTCACATTACCAAACTCCCTCCCCTCATATACCAATACAACAGGGTTGAGGTCCAACCATAACACCACGTCAGATTGTAGCAACAATGTCTGTAAGTGGTTCTGTTTGGTCAACTTGGCTTCTTTCTTGTACTACATATTTCATGAATATACATTTAATACTATTAATTATTTATTTTATGTTGCTATGTTAAAGGTGTAGTCAGCAATCTTCTAATCTTCTAATCTAATGCAGCATTTGTCAAAATCACCGTATTTCTCCTCTCCATCCACAAGATGTCACCACTGACAGCATGTTGAAAAAAAGTCCGGTTTCAATACACAGCCTTGGCTCTGAATTTCAGCAGGTAAATACTGTGGCTCGGGCCGAGTCACCAAAACAGGGTATACCGGCCCACAACCATCATACTCATGTGCAGATCAGACAGAGGGGGGAGGGGGAGTCGTAGGTTGCGTAGCGTGCGCAGTTAGCGTTAATAGAGAGATACAATATGTGCAGTAGCAAAGGCTGAAAAACAGCCCAAAAGAAAAAGGTCAGAGTGGTGAAAAGTGAAAAAGATGGGCCATGACCATGAAAGACCAAAGACCCGGGTCAACATTGGTGTTGCTTTCCAACAGTGGAGGGGACTCCCCCAATTGAAAGACCTGAAAATGGACGCGGATGTCGCCGCCTTTCTGCTGGATAGGTAAGCAACATTAGCTTTGTGGTGCTTCACATAACAGTAACAGCCGTCAGGCATTCATCTTATTGTCTAATCTGCCAGAATGTACTGCTGTTGTGATGTTATCAATACTGTCAGTCGAGTTGTCTGACGAGTCGGGGTTACCTTAGCTACGTTGGTCAGCTACGCAGTTTCTACGGCCGTTTCCATGATGATGCACGTCCATCAGTTTTCGGGGGTGGAGCCAGGGGTGAGGTATGAATGGAGAGGCGGGTCTAAATTCGTTTATCAACAACCTTTCCACTCGTTTTCTCCCACATCGCTGACTACACCTTTAATATAACCTCATTTGAACTATGAATTCCAACCCTCTCTCACCATCCTTTTATTTCTTAATTTATTTATCAAATAATACTTTTTCTGGTTTTGTTTTGTGGCAGGATTTATCAAATAATACTTTTCTGGTTTTGTTTTGGGGCAGGAAGAGTAGTTGACAGACGTATTTGTCTGTCAGTGCTTATATATCTTTTCCCGCTTATCACCATACATACATTTTATACGGACTTGCAAGACAATGTGGTTTTAAAACAAGGGTTTAATATGAAGAAATAAGACAAATACACTTTCCATGAATTCAGCTTTTGCATAAGCTAAGAAATGCATAACTTTATGTAACATGCATGTTTAAGCATGTTTTATTTTTTTTTTTAACCTGGCTGCAAACTTGCTTAATTGTGGTTGACCCCTGAGTCACATCTAAGATCGGATTCTGGGTGCAAAGTCTCATCTTACTCTTACGGCCTGATATAACGTGTATTTGAAGCATACCGTGATGGTCTCCTCGTTATTTGACAAGATGCAGCGCAGTCTCTCCAGGTCTCGCTCTTTCTCCCTCAGGGCGAGCTGCAGCCTTCTCACCTGCTCCTCGCGCTCCTCCACGCAGCGGAACTTGTCGTCAATGGAGCGCTGCAGAGAGGGAAGAATAATCACACTGATGTTATTCTGGGCGCTGAGAGCTTCATCCTCACCCTGGTTGTCATTAAGTTCTGGTGCAGTGTGCATTTAGAAAGTTAACACTAACAACTGAGCAGATGGGGAGTATTTTTAGCCCTTTATATCATGTTGAGACATAACGCTGACATTTTGTTCTATTATATGATTACTGAGAAAATCTTCTTCCTTTATTCTGCAAAAATGTTTCATTTGGTAACAGAGGGTGCTGCTAACAAGCTGCTGAGAGTTTATATAAGGTTTAAAAAGGTAGTGTATTGATTCTTCCCATCTGTCTCTCAGTTTCCACTATGATTTTTACTTTGTTGATAAAAATGTATGCTGGCCAACTGATTTAGCATGACTAAGCATTACTGTACACAGCTTTCATCTGCTGCAAAAATGCATGCTAAGCTCTTTATTGATGTATAGCCTCCTTATTTTCCCTGCAGTCACACTGTAGTACGGTAGTTTGTAGCAAGCTCCCGGGAATTCTGTTCCCAGTGTGTATATGAGTTAGTTTAATTTACCTCTAGAGCTCTGTCTCTGTCTTTAATCCTCTCCTTCAATTTCTCCAGCAGAGCATCTCTTGGTTTGGAGCTTCCTGTCGAGTCTAACATCTCAGAGTATTCCTGTCAACAGATCATGTACAGCAGCATCAGAGATGAGTGTGCATATGTTATGTAATTGCTAAATGTATGAACTGAAGTACAGCTGTGTATGATACCTGTAGCTGACGCTCTTTGTCCTGCAGAGAGCGTTTGAGCTGTGTGATGCACCTCTCTTTCTCCTGCACCACATTGTGTCGCTCTGCCTCATTCTCCTTCAGAGCTGCTTCTTTGGCCTGAAGATCAGAGCTAGTTTTCTGAAGGGCACTGCGCAAGTCCTGCAAAATAAGAAGGGAAAGTCTCACATCACGCATTTACCACACATCAGCAGCTATTTTAGCAAGTTTACTTTACACACAGGTTCTTAGATAGTCAGCATTTACAATTATGATGAAATTAAAAAAACATGTGAAGTAAAAAAAACTGTCTTCAATTTTTATAATCATTGGTATCAAAGAGTATACAAGTTTTGAATCTATGTATTTTATAAGACAGAGGCAAGGTTGCAAGGAAAGGACCCTTGCACACTTTTAAACAACAAATCAAGAACATTTTCAGGACATTTTGAAACCTTAACTTGGAAAAAGTCATGGCCTTTTGCAATAGCAGAGGAAAGCCTATCAGCATGTGTAGGAAGATTTTTTTTTTCATAGATGTCATGCTAAAAAGCAAATTTGTCAAAGTGAAATTGTTGTTTTACTTGAATTCAAACAACAAGGGTACCTAACAATTGTCAGAGGATATCAGGGTGCATTGTTGTCCCATGAGGGTAAAGATAAAGATGCGATGCAGTGCACCCATGCCGATAGCATAGCACTTATAAGTTCTTACTATACAAACATTGCATTGTTTTTCTTCCAGTGTTTTCTGAGGCAGCTGTTAACATAGGTTAAAACAGATTTGGAGGAGATGAACAATGTCTCAATTGCACAAACACAGTGGCAACACATACATGAGTTCATTTTCATTTTTTAATAGTTAAATGCTAGAACTTACTGCACCTAATTGGCTGCCAGTGACTTATATTTTTACTTTTCAAAAAGTACTGATTATTAAGTTTTTAAAAATCATATCCAAGTTTAAAATTTTGGCATTCTAACAACCCCTCACATGGGCACAAACAAACCTGGTTGTGTTTCTCAGTTATCTCCCTGTGCTGAAGAGCCTCCTGCAGGTCAGAGCTGAGGCGGTCCTTAAACCTCACCAGGTCCTCTCCCTGTCTCTGGCTCTGCCTTAGACTCCTCTGGCTGGCCTCCAGCTCCAGACCGAGGGAGAACAAGGAGCTCTGCACCCCCACCAGCTCACTCTGCAACTGGGCCAGTGTCATGGACTCACCAGCCCCCTCTGGAGCCTGAACAAACAATCACAGACCAAGTTCAACAGATGAGGAAGAGTATACAATCACAGTACTCAAGAAAAGTACACCTCCTATGAGCAAATGTCACTTTAGTAAAGATTAAATTAGCATTCTATAAATCTACTCAAGTAGAGGCAAAACTTTTCTTTAACTTAATTTAGAATGTATTCTGTACTAAGTATTTGAGTACTCTGTGTTTTTCAAAAAAACTGTGCATTAAAAATACCTGAAAACAGATATAGAATTAAATGTTATTAGTTATTTTCCACCCCTGCTCTGATCATTAATAAGCAACGATCCAGGATTAGTAATGCACTGACTCTCACCTTGCTCTGAGAGAGCTGGTTGCGGTGGGCCATCTCTCTGAGCTTACACAGCGTGGTGTTCTGCCCTTCGATCAACTCGTACAGCTCCTGGGCCTGAAAGCAGGGCCAAATCATGAGTAAAGCACTTTCTAAAACACTAATTATCTGCTTCAAAGTGTAAAACCACGCACTCACCTCAGTGTCTTTGGTGCTGATGGACTCTGTGAGACCCTGAATGGTTCTTTCTTGACTCTGAGCCGCCTGGCGTATTAAGCGCAGCTCACACTCCATCTCATTCAGCTTCTCCTGCAGCTTCTGTAATACAGATGCAAGTATTGCTGTTATGCTGGGGCCAGCCATGGGTTCCACTGTCCGTTAGCAAGTGCAAATGACGCCTTGTTTTAACTTAAGTTCTCGTAATGGAAATGTTTACAATTACTAACGTTTACGGAGATAGTAACCAGAGTCCAAAGTGAACCTTTTCAACCACCAGTCAAGGTGGAGGGCAGAAAACAGAATTTACCAGCCAATGATTTATTTTAACGGCCAAAATTATAGATCGATAAAAAATCTGCCCGTCAACTGGAAAGTGTACTTGCCTTTGGCCCTTTGCAGCTTACATCAAGCTCCAAGTAGGTGTAAGGACTTAAATAAAATGTAGCTGTCAAGGTGTATTGTTTATAGAAATGGTATATGGTATTTTGTGTATGCAGTGAGTTTTTCTTGATTGAAACATCTGTCAGGAATGTATGATCTATTTTTCCTTTTCTTTCTCATCAGCAGATAATTTCTGCCATCCTGCAATATAGTGTTAAGAAGCACCAGTATTATTTCACACTGGCTGTATATTAAAGAGCCCATATAATGTGTTTTTTAAGTTTATAACATGTCTCATCCTCGTGATACAGAACCTCTAGGCACCAGAAAACAAGTCTGCAGGATCAGAACTTCTCCCTCTTCCCCTCTTTACGGCACCAGTAGCTGCTTGAAACGGCTCATTGACTCAGCCCCTTCAAACAGACCTACCATTGTTTCTACAACAGTTAAAGCTCAGTGGCTCAGGCTGGCAAGCCCAGTGCAGAGCAGAGACAGTTAAATAAATGCAGAGATGTTGACAACATGGCACGGCACTGAAATCACTCACCACTTTCAACAGAGTTGACTGGTCAACCAATCAGAACAGACTGTGCCCACATGGGGATGGGGGTCTTAAAGAGGCAGTGGCCCGAACAGAGTTCAGATAGACAGAGAATACAGATGGATCAGGGGAAAACTTGTCTGTGAGAACTAACAAGTTTTCAAATGGTAGTGATTGTGAACATAATTTAGCAGTCATCAAATCTTAACTGATGTACTGGAATAAAGGCAAAATATGGGCTCTGTAAGGTTACACGCTTTAAATTGTGCCTAATAATAATGTCTGACATGATTTACATTATTTTTGGTGCCGTGTACTCAAAAATTGAAGTTAACATAAGTTAATTTAGTTTACAGGCAATCTGCAGAAGAGGCTGCACTGTAAACAATCACAGCTTTAAAAATGTTATTTTGCTTGGCTGAATAAAATCCTTCACTAATTAAGATGAACCTGACCCTCTATGGTGCAACCAAAGTAGGGATGGGAATCGAAAACCAATTCCAGTTGAGAATCGTTAACAGCTCCATCAAAGAATCGATATCATTTACCTTTTTGCTTATCAATTCTTTTCAATTGACAGGGTTCAGAAGCGTCAGAATTGTGGCTTAATTTTAATTACACCTACCTAGGGAATTGTTAAAGAATTGGATCAATTAGCAGGATCGCTTACAGCATTGGTATTGATAAAATCTTATCAATCCCTAAACCAAAGACAACTTCAGTCACAAACTAACCCGTTTCCTTGTAGGGTTTGACTATGGACTCAAAGTCAAAACTGAATGATAGTTATAAATCGGGGGGGGCAACAGGCTGCTGATGCTCATTTTATGCCATGTATCCAACTGTAATAAAGCACTACTAACGTGCCGTACCATATTGTTGGCTTCACTCTCGTGGATCTTGGCCTGCAGGGACTGGACCTGGAGCTGGGCCTTCTGCAGCTCGCTGACACACTGACCAGCCGCACACTCATACTGGTTCAGCTGACTTTGCTGCTCTTCAACTAGACTCTGTAATGAAAAGAATAACAGCTGCAAGTTAAAAGTTGTGATCAAATCCAGTTGATTATTTTTTTCAAAGACATTCAGTTTGTTTCAATCTCATGAAAAATGGAGGCAGCAGGCTGCATGACTTTCAGAGTAGATTGTGTAATACAACACATATACTCTGCTCAGTCATGTGAACTTTGTGCAAAAAGCTACAACAGAGAGAGAGAGAGTCCCTGAAGTGATGTGAGAATGTCTGCATGCACGAGTTAGCATGAGAAAGTGCTCGCAGCCACCATTATCTTTACATAACCAGTGAATAACCGCTTCCAACTTTCAGCTACAAGAGGAAAGACGTAATTACAATAAGCTGATTTCTACTTTTACCTGCCAAGATCTATTTATGGTTCAATGCCTTTGTACTTCCATTTAATTTAGAATTTTTTTTGTGCTGAACCGATTTATTTAACATATTATGAGACGACATCACTGTCCTAGCCAACCAGCGTGGAGATGACAGGGTGGTCTGACTGTGTGGATCATTTTGCCTCCGGGGCTCTGAGTGAAAATAGGCCAATAGGGGAGTCACTTTGTCTTAATGTCTCTCCACATCTAACCTACTTCAGACAGCAGCCCCAGCAGCAAGATCACTCATGTACATTCCACCAAAAACTAATAGAAAGGATTACTGTTTGGGGAAGAATGATTTGTATTTTTTGCACACTTAAGTGGAAAATCCTGAGCCTAAGTCAGCAAGTCTATAAACTGGAAAAACCAGGGACAAGTCTGTCTGCAGGCTGTTCACTTCAAACTAATTTCATACAAAACTTCTGAATAAGTCTTCACGTAATGATTTACACAAGATATTAATGCTTCCATTATTACTAAAAATACAAATCTGCTCTCCCTTAAGCACATGCTGTCTGCGTTTACTGACATGATTACTGACCTCACATTCAAACACTCACACACACATTAGGTAATTAGACCATGTCCTGTGTTACAGCTTACCCACACACCTGACCGCTCATGTAATGTGTTCCCACACACACACAAACTAACACGCATACACTCATTCAGCACTGGCACTCAAATCCTCCTGGGTAAAAGCTTGTTGGAGAGGCTGTGGGCAGGATTTAAGTGACTGACAGTGGGATTATGGGGCTAATTACACTCAAAAAGGAGTGAGAATAATCGCTTTTGTGGGCGGGCTGTGCTGACTGTCCGCCAAACTTCAGAGTTTCATGGTTGGTTGGCTGATAGTGCCGTAAAAGCAGGGGGGGAGAGGCAAAATTTACAATTCCAGGGTGTCATCATTCTGCTGTGTTAGTGGAAATCCTTTTGTTCACCACTGTATCTGTGCTGGAGATGACTTTATACCTGATGGGGAGGGGGGCGAGGATACTCTTTGTACAGATCTTCCATTATTTCTTCCATGTCTGCCAGGCTCATATCCTGATCGATGAACCGGATCAGGGGCGTCTCTACCTCAGGTGTTCTTATGTGGTTATCTCTTTCTCCATCTGGGGTGCCGTAAGACAGTCCCAGGACAGGATCAGGGAAACTCAGCTTTGGGCCTCCATTACTAGGGCTTCGTCTGAGCAGAACTGGCAGCTTGCTCCCCTTGGAGCCCTGAACCGGTCTGTAGACAGAGTAGCTCTGCAGCAGACAAAGAGCCAGAGAGAGGCTGGGTCCAGGTGAGGCCGGACCAAGTGAAGCCCCCATGTGTTCCTCAGAGAGAGAGTCATATAACCGATCATCTATAGTGTCCCTTTGGGAGCTGAGGAGTCCATCTGTTAAGGGCCCAGGCTGGATGTACTCCTCAGCTGTCTCTAAGGATGCAATGGAAGGGCTGGAGCTGGCTCGTCCTGCCAAGGTCCTATCACTGTCTGTTGCTCGTGAAGGGTCCTGAGAACCAGGGACCAGTGTATGAGAGGAGGGGGCTTCCTCTGAATCATCCACATGTTTCCTCTCTCCAGCTCCTCCCATCACACTCCCTCCTATAACACTGGCTGAGTACCTGGTTGATGGCCCACAGGAGATACTCCGCGCTAGTTTCCTGGGCACTTTACAAACAGCTTCATAGTCAGAGTCTGCCACTCTCCAGTATGAACATCCACGACACTTCCTGGGGGTGCTGTGTGTACATCGGTGTGTGCTTACAGCTGTGACCTCTGACCCTGCACCTGCAGCACTCTGAGGGTGATGGTGGTGGCATTCAAAACCATCCTCTGCCCATGACTCATACAAAGAGTAGACCAAGTCGTCCTGGAGCAGGGCACAGTACTTTGCATGTGTGAGACCTGAAATGTCCACCATCCCATCCCCTGGTCCTTCATTACCTCCACTTATTGTAACAACACTCTCCTCTGAATTTGTTTTCCGATAGAGTCCTCCAATGCACTGCCTCAGACGATGTTTCTCCTGCAGGAGCCGCTGCAGCCTCTCAATGGAAAGTGCTTCTACCCGGGCAATCACTGTGTCAAAGCGATACATGCGGTCCAGCATGAAGGTGCACTTGGAGCAGGCAAACTCTCCTCTGCCATCGCGGGTCAGCTCTTGTCCAAGGGCGTGAGACAGCAGCACCTGAAGATTGAGTTTGGCAGTGGGATGGAAGATCCATCGTCGCTGGTTACCGCAGAGCTCACGTCCACAGATGCGACAAGTCTCCTTCATCTTGATATCAAGCATTCCACAGGTTAAAAGTTATTGAGGATGAATAGTATATCATTTATCTCCAGACAACAGGATTCTTGTATAAATGTAATCCCACGTAAACAACAAAAAGCTTGATGGTGCATCAAAGTAAACAAAGATTTTAGAGAAGGAAACAGGCTATTCATCTGAAATAGAATGAATGTGTCCATGAGATCAGCTCTTTAAATTGGCATAAAATGTAATGGCTTAAAAGAAACAGAGATGAGGTAGTAGATAAAACTGCATATGTTATGAGGAATGGTTGTTGTTCTTGGCAGGGTTCAAAGCTATGAGGCAAAAACAAATTAAGTGCTCCTGTCAGGCTCGACGAAAGCTGTCAGCCCGGTATCTTCCTTATTCGCTAGAGGTGCAGGTGCATGGGCAACATGGCGCACACTCCCTCAGAGAAATCACGTAAACGTCGTATCAATCAGATGCAGTATTTATTTGTCTCCCGTCCTCGCGCTGTCACCAAACTGTCGCCTCGCATTTCCTGAACAGTCCCCTCACGCGCCTTTGCACCATCAAACGAATGTCGTGGGCACACCAGCAGCAGTGCGCGCCGTCAGCTCCGTCCCGTCCGGAGGAAAGGTGAATATCCGCTGTCCTCCACCCGGACACAGAATAGGCGTCCTGAGGCGGTCCTTTGAGTCTTCACCCGGTGTCTGAGTCCGAAAGACCGACTCTTCATTCATTTCAGAGCCGTTACTGAGAGAGGCGGCCGCGCTCACCGGGCTCGTGCTTCGGGCTGATAACGATGTGGCTGCTGAACGAGACCTGCAGCGGCGGAGCGAACCACTGTGAGTACACAGAGGGGTGGAGGAGCCCGGCGCTGTCACACAGACAGGCTCACGGTGGAGTGTTAACAAATAATTAACGTAAAAATAACATTTTCTCTTCAGCATGGGTTTTCAAATGTAGAGCCAGTGGATATGAGCTTTACTTTCAGTTTAAGCTGTAAAGAGACAAAGTGCAGCCCCCCGGGAGTCTGATACTTCCGCTATCCCGGTTTACTTAGCTCTGTCCGCCTGACTGAACAGGTGAAATGCTCAGTAGGATGGTAACATTAGTAACGCTCTGTAAAATTAATAAAACTGACAAGGAGGCTGATCCTATTGTGTCTGTATTTTATTTATTCTATTTCGACGGGTAGAAACCCAAGATCTATCCCGAAAGTCTGTATAAAGCCAACATTCCTTTGTGATAATTGGCCCTATTATGTACCCCAGTCATATGAAATTAATGGGATGAGTCAGCTGGCCTACAGTTTATACAGTAGACCAGTGATTTCAAACTCATACATAACGGCACACCTAATATCATCCTAAAATCTCAAAGGTACACCAATCAAATCAAACCCATGAAAATTGCCTCTCGTGCTGTGTAAAAGTACATTGGCAGTCTGTTCAAGCCTATTTCTATCTAACATACCAAATAGAATTTAACCAACAACTCTTGAAATATTTACTTTAAAAAGAATTTATTGAAACTCAAATTTTATGAATCAAGCAAAATATCTTAAAACATGAGTGATCACAAATTTAAAATTGGTGAACAAAAAACAAAAGTAACAAAAACTTATAATACCTGCCAGTGGCCACAGCTTTATTAGCTGCAAAACCCTGAAAGACCCTTTCTTAATCTTAACGCATATTCAATTCAATAAGTAAAAGAATGTACACAAATTAATTACAGAGAAAAACACGTATTTTTTACTGGTTGTTACTACATTATGGTTATAAAAATTCCAAGGCACACCTGGACTTTCCACATCATTTGAGAACCAGAAAAGCACTCAGAGAGCGCAGACCTCTGCCAGCGCCACAGTCCTCACCCATATTGTGATTTTCACCATAAATATTAGTCCTACCTTTATTTCATCTAAATATTTAGATTCCTTGACTATGAAAACATACCATTAGCAGTTGGATACATCATGATATCTATTTTAGTTCAATAGTTATTCACAAATATCACATTTTTCATCATGGCGGTTTTACGCTGACCTGGATCACTCCCAAAATCTTATAATTTGTTCCTTGTCCCATTCCAGGCGTTTCCTGAAAATTTCACTGGATCTGTCCATAACTTTTTGAGTTATGCTGCTAACAGAGAAACAACCAAACAAACAAACACCAGCAACAAAAGGTAATTACTGCAGTAGACAGGTAAACCATATGCACTCCGCAAAACAGCTGTATGAGAACTATCACATTTTATCTTTAACTGCTGTGTTCAATCTTATATCATATCTATAAAGCCACAGTAATAACTTAAGCCATGTTTCCCACACACAAGTCTGCCTAAGGCATGACTAGAACCAGTTTCATTCTTCAGTACATACATCATGCTGTTATGAGCAAAGCATTAAACCTAACCCTATTAAGTACTGATGAAATCATTAGCAATTATCCTCTAACAGTAGCCTTTTCTGTATAGCATCGTTGCAATCAAAGGTTTAGAAAGGGCTCACATGAGGTAACTACAGTGTTCGGGGAAAAACAAAAGAACTAAACCCCAGCAGCAAAATACTCGAGCATCAACAAAACCCAAACAGCAAAAAAATCTATATCAATCAACATTATAAACCCAAACATCATTTAAAACCAGGCAGAACAGAAAGACAATTCCATAAGCTGAGACAGAATGGAAGATGTAATAAGGTTTAAATAAGTAGATAAAACAGAAACAGTAAAATTAAAAAAAAAAAGTAAAGAGGTTGACAAAGTTAATGTGGAGAAAATCTATGAAATCTGATAAAAGGTATTTAAATCAATTTAAATAAAGCAATAATAAAAAATTGTAGAGATCAACAGATACAGAAGTAAAAACTACATTAAGCAAAAACTACACAGTCTAGGTCTGGGCAGAAGCTATACAAGAAGAGAAGAAAAATAAAGGAACATAGTTTTCTGTGGGCAGTACAATGACATCTGCACCATCATGCCTCTGCATTATCCGCCTTGAAATGGGCTCTTGTGATACAATCATTATTGATTTAAACATATTTTTTATGTTGCACTAGCTATGCTCCCGGAAAGCCAAATCCGCATTAGCAATAGCTCAAACTACAAGCTGCGGTGGCAGATAACTCAGAGTAATACAACAGTGATTTGTGACACATTAAGGCTCAGGTCCAGTCTTCAGCACTTTTCCCTCTAAAATTAAAAGAGCAGAGCGAGGCTAACACACCAGCACATCAAATGTCACTGCATCTTCTTGTGTGTGGCACTGTAACAGTAAATGACTGCACGGCATCATTGTTATAGTATGTTTCTTTCTGTCCTCTCCAAGTTTGATGTCCCCAGATATCAGGAAGATAAAGTGACAGTGTACCCTATACAGAACATTCCCTGTCGCCATGGGACTTTCTCAAGGATTACGTATAGGTATAAAGCAGCCAGGTTTAACTTGTCCAAGCACTGCATCAATTTGTATATCCATTAAACCAGTTAAAAACTGCTTAAAATGTTTTTTTAACCCATGAGAGAAAGAAATGAAAAAAAAAAAAAAGAAAAAGAAAGCCATGAAAGAAAGCCAAGGCGCTAATCTTGATCACACATGCTGCTGAAAGCACTGTAGCTTGTACTAAAAACTTCAGCTTTTGCATGTTTTCTGCATCTATGCTACACATTAAGGCTGTAATAAAATATTAATACATCAATATATCCTAATGTTTTGCTTTGCAATATTGTGTTAATATTCAATCACAGTTAAATTTTAAAACATCTGTTTCATTTAGTAGCTCAGCTCGGGCTTCAAGCACTCAGCCTTTATGGTATATTGTTAAGTATATTGCATTATAAACCTTTATTGAAAACTGATTCTTGCCAATACACACCTCTAAATAACTGATGACTTAGTAAATATCTTTCCTCTGGAAAGTCCTTCACACTTACAAAACTCAAGTGCTTTGATTGAACAGCTTAACCAGGAAATGATGCATTTTCAGGAATAGCTTTACACTTTACAGGAGAGACACACCACACATTCAGCGACAGCTATAGCTCATAAATATGTTCTCACACAGACTTATCAAAAGCATCTTCCTGTGATTTTATGCACAAGAGATAAGTTATATATTTCATAACAACCTTGTGTCCAGGAGAGAAGGAGGGTGTGGTGCTTAAAAATGCAATACTCCTATGAAATTGTACTAATACCCCAATACGATACTGCTAACACAAAGACCAAAAATACAGTGATATAAACTATAGGAAATACCAAACAGCCCTTTGTCAAGCCAATACTAGAAGATAAAACATTAAACTGAATAAAAAGAGCTAAAGACTGTTAGGCAGTACATCCTGCAGAGCCAATAAGAAAGGATGTTTTCTCTGCTGCATTAAGTGTTCAGTGAGTAAGTCAGCCGTAACCAAGACAACACACATGTAGCACGGTTAAAGATGGCTGACATGTGGTGAGGTAAAGATAACCTGGGGTTACATATGAAAAAGAGGTCATCATTACTCTGGCAGCGTAGAAGAGGCCACACCAGATAGATTACTATTTTGATAATCAATATATTGTCTGAGTCAGTTTCCATGTACATATGTCAAACCGGTTTCAGTTAAAGCTTTATGATAGTTGTTTTCTGTCTGTAATAATACTGCAGAGCTGGTTTTTAGCCTTTAATAGTCCCCTGATTAGACTGGCATAACAAAATGCTGCTGCTTCAGGATAAGTATTATTTGTATTTGCTGTTGCCATGGTGCAGGTATTTCAACAATGATTTGACTGTGATGTTCAAACAAGAAGGCCTTTCTCATACGACTCACTGCAGCATTTCATCTCTGCAGTGACCAGGATTTTGTTTTTCCCGTGAGGTAACAAACAGATGGTCTCGCTGTCATGCTGTGACTTCTAAACAGATATGTCAGCACAAATTCCCCAGTAAACTTTAGATACTCTGTCATTTTACAGTTAGTCCTGGTGTTGAAGACATGCAGATCCTTAAGTCTTCATGAAAGTGTGAGTCAGGGTGGTCTAATGATAAATCTGCTTCAAAGTGAGGGCTAATGTCATGAGATGGACGCACATAAATCCTGATATATCATATATTTTCAAAGCTATATACAATTGAATGTCCACAAGTCCAAAATTGTAATGATATTCATGATAAAGTAAGTACCGAAATGTAAAAAAAATTAAGATGTCTGATGCTTTGGATGTTTCCTCCAGACACAGGTTTGATCTAAATGTTAGTGTGGTGTCTGGGGATCTTATTAAAAGCTTTTATGGTGTGTGTCTGTCTGAGAAAACACAACCTGATATCAGTGTTGAGGTCGCACAGCTCTCAGAGGTCAACCTGACCCATCGACCACCCCGCTGAAACCAGACCTGCTAAACTGCTAAACAGCATGACGCCTGCATGCACACACACACGCATTTGGAGAGAGGCATCTCATGGGAATGAACACGCAAGCACACAAAATTGACACTGATCCCTACATTGCCATCTAGCTCATTAGTTTTTCTCTTAGTTTTAGAGCTCTAAAATCAAAAATGTAAAATAGAGCTTAACAGTCATTTCTTAATCTTAAGCATAAAATCAATATCCATCTTAGATATAGTGCAGCATGGATTTTTGCTGCCAATAACTATTTGGCCAGAGAAATCAGTATCAGAAAAAAAGATCAGTATTGGCAGGTCAAAGCAGGAGAAAAATCAGAAATGGGGTTTGGAAGACTGATTGATGTATCTCTTATCAAATCGATACATGTTTTTTGATAAATTGTGATATCCAACTTTTTTCTTTTGGAGAAAATTACAAAAACAAAGCTGGTTTTTCAGATAAACACTTTCACTAACCTGCTCTAAAATTATGACATACACACCTAAAATAAAATGAAAAACAAGCCACCTTTAAATATAAAGAATATAAAATGCAATCATCTTTAAGCTAAGAGAAACATCTGAATTAGAATGATAACTAGCCATCTTGAATAAACATCTTGAATAAATTACTTTGTGGCCAAAAACACAAAATACTGTTCAGATTCAGAGCTCTTCATAAAAACTTTTTTTATTGGGGTATTTTAATCTAGAGCTGACAATTGAATGAAGTTTCAATTTCAATTACAACTAAGGTAACCACAATTATCAAAACAAGACAACTGTGATGTAAGATCATATAAAAGTACAATTTATTATTTTTTGCACTGTATGTATGTATTCCTTTTCAGTTTGGTGTCCAAGTGCTTCAGTTGTTAATGTTACGAGTGCTCAGTTACAATAATTACAATATACACATGCAATACACAGATGTAAAAATCAGTGGGTAATAACTGAGTTCTCTACATCAATGAAAATAATCTTGACATAACCTTGACACCATAACTGAGCAGCCTGACTGGCATAAATAGGTTAACATAAACTTTAGCAAATCAATAATAATAATAATAATAATAATAATAACTTTAATTTATATAGCGCCTTTCAAGGAACCCAAGGTTGCTTTCCACAGTAGAGAGGACAAACTAATAAGAATCAAAAACAAAGACCAAAGCAGGAACCTGATTTGGACCTAAGCTAAACATGTAAACAGGGAAGGCCAGGGAGATCAGGTGAGTTTTGAGAAGTGATTTGAAACAGTCCAGAGAGGGAGAGTTGCGAATTTCTGCGGGGAGAGAGTTCCAGAGGGTGGGGGCAGCCACACTAAAAGGCTCTGTCACACAAATTGTCACACAAATTACATGTAAAACATGCAAGAATAGCTCGGACTGTATGGAATAATAATCATACGTGAAGATAGTGAACCTACATTTTGACTTCTATTTGTTCTTGTGTGCCACTGTAACTTCCTTCTAGTTTTGCAAAGTCATTGTCATCATCAGTAGCCAAGAGCTCAACATTTCAACACACAGCCATAAAGAACAATACTTTCACCCATTTAAAGTTCTCTTTCTAATATTTATGCACTGACAAACAGAAAAGCATTGTGTTGCCTGAATTACTTAGCTCAAATTCTTACACTGGCCTGCTGTATCCCTTGTGCCTAAAACATAAACAAGCACTGCAGTAGATCCATGACACAAACATACCTGCAATGAAATCTTGAAATCTAAGCCAAGAGCCAGAATTTGCATCTTGAAACCACAACTGATTTAAAAGTGAAATGTCTTCAGGGTTGAACTACAACAAAGCACTGGTTGTGAAGAACCGGTACAACGTGAAAATTGTTTGAAAGAAACACTGACACCTATAACTCTATATCATAATAAAAGCAGAGCAGAGCAACATCACTGATTATGAGCTGGATTAATAAGGCTTTTTGAAAGTCAAATTCAAGCACCTGAAGGCACTTTAGAGGTGTGTTTGCAAGCTTTTACAGCACAGTACAGCGGCTGAAACTGTAAATTTACATTAAAAGAAAGAAACACTGCTCAAAACATAACCTTGTTGGCAAAAGTGGTACATGCACATCCAAAACAGCAACTTCGCTTCCTTATCTTATTTTTAGATCAAGAAAAACATGTCACAATATAATCATATTGTGTTTCATGGTACTCTATGGAAGGAAGATGAAACACAAGCTATTCTTTAGACTTTGAGTTTTACTTAATTTTGTTCAACTGGAGAAAAAATGGCTCCCAAACACATACTTTCAAAGCCTTCCAACATTTAGGCACACGCTTAGGCAATTTTAAGAAGTTCAAGCTCCTGAACAAGCATAAGGCTAGCTGTGAATCTGATTTGTTTGCAGAGCTATTAAAAAGCAAAAGGATTTTCTCTGAGTGGGAGGAGCTGACATGATGTAAGTGCCTCCTTCCATTAGTCTTTAATTATGTATCAGGAGGAAATATGTCCTTGGGGATGTGAGAGCAGCTAAAGCCTGTAAACGTAATGAGATTCAGGCACTTTGTGTGATGAGATAAACCCTCTGTAAGACTGATTCTCACTGAAAGCCTCACATGATGCTGTATCCATCTCAGTATAACAGCATTATGCTCCTTTTCTGTAAGTGTTCTTCATTATATTGTTTAAAAAGGAAGGTCATCGACACAAGAAAGAGTCTGAGTTAATTAAACATAAGGCACAAAACTGCATAAATATGTGGAAAGTTTCGGCTCATCATATGATGTTTCACTACCCCAAGCTTTTTATTCGCACTTTTTAGCTGTTGCATAATCGAACTGGGCAATATGTCAAGTTTAAAGACATTCGAATATATTTTTGAGTGAACTACAGTGTAAAGCAGTGTTTTTAATTTAAAAATGGTTTATGTTGATAATGATTCAAAAAATTAGAGATCCAGCCTTACATTCATAAAAAAGACATCTGGCAGTATGAAGCCTATTGACCACGAACTAATTCATTTGAAATGCCAGATCTAAGGGGCAAACTATAATTTAATTAATTTTATTTTAAGTAAGGAGATTTTTTTGTTGTAATACTTATAAAACAATAATGAAAACTTTTTTTTGGTATGGGTTTACTCGTAAAAAGGCAGCTGTTTTTGAGCGTATTCTATTTTTAAAACCTTTGGTCAGTTCTTTGAACAATCAGCTGTTTGAAATATTTTAAAAGTTTTGATTTGTAAGTACTGCTGTACTTTCATTGTTGCCTTTGTCTAATCATGCTGCAAATGACTTATACTTAAGGAGTCAGAGTCAGTCTGAGATTCAACAATAAGAAATGTGATGTGACTGACCCTTAGTGGAGAACTCTGTTATAACAAGTGAAGTTGTTTGAGCACAGTCTTACTAACCAACTTAATGAGGGACGTTTTTTACATGAAAATGAAAGAACTTATCATACCTGCATCTCCTGTTCAATACGCAGCCTCTCTTGACCGAGTTCCTCTTGATAAAACTGTATTAAAGGAGGAAAACCATGAATTAGTCTAATGCATATAATCTCAACATTAGCACATACAGACACAGGAATGAAAAGACAATATTTTAATAAAATTGAGATGATTTTATTCGAACATCCTGGGTGTGTTTGCACTTTCAATTATGCTCATCTGCCGAGTGTTTGTCTTAGTAGAAGATAGGCAGCAGTTTGTGCATTAAAATAGCCCTGGTGACCTACATGAATAGATGTTAAAATGGGTTGAGGAATGTCACGCATGCTGCTTCAGGAGCCTCTTTTTAGAATGGAAGTCTGACCAGAGGAGACAGGGTGGTCCAGAGGAATGCAGTAATGCTATGGGCTTGTATGCACTTATGACAAATGTATAAGCTATGCAGAGTTTGACCAATAGTACCCAGATACTGAATAGGGATGATCAGCTTAAAAATGCCTTCTTTAAACTTTAAATGTAAGGTGCCATTCAAATAAAGAATAAAAAATGTGTTTTTACCTCCACATCCTTGTCCTTCTGCAGGAGAGATGAAGACAGCTCTTGAACTTGACCCTCCAGCTCTCCCACTCTCAGTGTGAGGGTCTTCTTCTCTTCACCCAGCTCTGTGATGAGCGCTTCCTTGGAGTAAAGCTCTTTTGTCAGCTCTTCAATTAACCTGAGCCCGGACAGAAAAATAATCAGTCAGATCGTTTTTATGTAGTTGACATATCTTTAAAATATGGTTTGGGGTGGATTTTTTTTTTTTTTTTTTTTTACATCTACATCTTCAACAGAGGCAAAGCCGTGTAATGGGTTTGGGTTAAAGCTCATCACAGTGGAATACATGTTCTGCTCATGCTCCTCAGTAGGGCTGGACAATTAATCGGATTTTGATCGTGATTTCAATTTTGCCATCTGACAGTCATAAAAACACTATAATCGAAGAAAAACAATTAATATGCCACACAGTGTGGAGTGCCGTGTATGCAAGTTCCTGCGCTTCATAGTGTTTCTGTGTTCCACGTGCAGCCACAGCGAGTGTGTGTGACTCATGTGGATCAATAATACTGTATGTGCCGCTCGCTGGTTCTTTGAAGTTGTTTAAATGAATACTGAAGTTCTTAAATAAATGAATAATTGTGTATATTAATTGTGATTTCAATATCACTTAAAATAATCGTCATTCTTATTTTTACCATAATCGTCCAGCCCTACTCCTCAGTTTCCATGAACTCTAACGTTAAAGTAAAAAAGCATAAACACACAGTAGAAGTTGCTAATGGTTTAAACCACGTGTTGTGGCACGTGGCAGTTTCGGCTTAAAATGCCATGGCTTTCAAACCAGGCGTGTGTATTAGATTCTGGCTATGATAATAGGACTAAGGGTTTCTGACAAAGTCTGAATACACTTTTCTCTGCCATTTTGAACAGGTGAGGATAATTTTTCCAGCTGCAGGGGCCAGTATGGTGTGTGCTTCTGGAGATACCAAGTGAAAAGATGAGATGTATTCTGTGTAAGTAAATGCATAGTGCTGATGTGCCCGGAGTTTAGTTTCCCCTGCAAAATCTGACAAATGTTTATTCATCAGTGGTTAAAAAAAGACGCTATGTAACAGGAACCATAAGGTTCTACTGCTGTATTAATAAGCTCAAACGTTATTGCTTTCAAGTTTAGCAGAAGCTGAACTAGTTTGTCCCCTAATCGACAACGGATTAGAAAAGTGAAGGGTCTGTCATATTTCAAGTGTGGGTACACATGGCTGCCTGTCCCCTCAAAGCAGTAGTGTAGTGTCATGACCCAACTTAAGTGCACTGCTTTTCCTTGCAGGAGCTTACCTGCCTCTGCAGTCTGACTCATGGGCTCAAACATAGCAGCACAAATATGAATACAAATGAATGAAACCTTTTGTTTGTGCTCAAATAGTAGTAATAACAATAATGTTCATTTTTCTGAATTGTGAACTTTGTACCAAACACTTCAATTTTTATTGGGATTGCATCTATAACATTTTTAGTTACCACACCTACCTTAAAAATGCTGCGGTTCATATACTGTATATACCTTTAGTTTACAATCTATTTCTTGTAAAACTTAGTTTTCCACATTTTTTAGGCATTGTTGTTTTTGTATATAGTTTTTTGAATGATTATGAGCTGAGAGGTTTAAGTTTAATAAATTTGTGGGATACAGATGCTATAAAATCATATTTGTAATTTGTTTTCTCATTATCATCAAAACAAATATGATTATGAAATCTGCTATAAACAGGCAGCATTGTAATTGAGCTGTGACTAGCTTTATGTACTGAGTAAGATATGGCAGTGATTAAGTTTTTCTGTATATTAGAGCTGGTTAATGTATTTACTGCACCTGTCTTTGTTGGTGTTGGATGGGGACAGGATGGTTGGAGGCTTCTCATCCTCAGGGATGTCCTCCATGGGGGTGTCAAGGGAGAGAAGAGATGCATGGGAGTGTGATCCAGCCAGAGAGGCCATCCGATCAGCCTCGCTGCGTGCTAGCTGGGCCTCCTACATTCATACACATATAAAACATGTTAAACTTTGTGAATCTGAAGCATCGTGTGCATGTTTAATCACCTGCATGAGCAAGTAAACAAACCTCCTGCAGGAGCTGAATCTTGGTCTCAAGCACTTGCTGCATGTGATCAATTTCCTGCTGTCGCTCCTGACAGCGTCTCTGCAGCTCTGCCTCATTGTGATTGGTCAAGCTCTCTGCTGTTGTGCTATTGAACAAAGAAAGAGGAAAAGAAAATCAGAGCTGAATAAAAAGGTTGATTGACCCCACACACATAAATATTATCACAGTCGGAGGGGACGCCACAGGAACAGGATGGTGCCAGGGGTATGATGTCATCACTTCCCCATCTGTCAGAGGGCTCATGGGATACCCAACACCCCTCCACTTATAGCAGAGATTAAGTAAGATGCCCTGCCTACACTGAAGCTTTTATTTTCAACATGCCTTCTCAGAGTTGTGATGTTCACATGGTGTCAGAGTGGTTATGGGCTTGATAATTACACGCAGTAGATGAAATCAGGGACAGTTTTTTTCTGCTGTGTGTGTTGTGTAGTAAGAATGTGGTCAGTACTAACTTATGTGGTTTTGTCTTTAAAATTTCACCAAAATCCTCTTTTGTTGAAAACCCAAGATGTAGTTTGTGACATAACATTCCCCTTAGACCCCAACTGTGCCAGCATCTGTCCATATCACTTAGTCGACCACGCCATCCCAGAATTTGTGTGCCCAGAATGGCAGACGCCACTGTGTCGCCACAAGTCCTGTCCTGGATGCTCACTACATACGTTTTTAACTCTGCCCACCAAATGCATCAGCTCAAATAACTGAGATATTTTGAACTAGTCTGAGTGATGCACATGTCTGACTCATAGACAAATGTTTAGATGTCACACAGACAAGATCGTCAATCGAAGAGAAAGCCCAACTACAGGAAGCCAGGAGAAACTTTCTTTATAACCTTTGACAAAATAAACAGTTAAAAGCACAAACAGTCAGATTGTGGCGTGCTTAAACATTTAACCCACTGGGGTTGAACAGGTATATGTTTGGGGCTCTTGAGTTTTAAGTTTTGACCTGATGTTTTATGTATCACCCAAAAGGGAAACATCATGAAAAACCCACTTGTTTTTGCACAAATATTTGGGTATCCCAGCTATCAACCGTCCTACAAAATGAGAAATAAGCCAACCCTGTCCTCCAGTTGTGGTCCAACTATATCTGAAAATATTCTAACGGTCTGTTCTGATTTTGGGCTCAGTGTGACATCATGTTAACATATTATTATAGCCCCACCCCTCATTCTTGGATACCCCTCTGTTTCAGCCATGCTTAAAGGAGACATATCATGCTGATGCATGATTTAATACTTACATATAATAGAATAAATTTGAAAACAAGACCTTACACCCCCTTAATTTTCAAAAAATGAGATATTGTATTTTTTCTGATATCCTAGAACGAGATTTGATGCCTCTGAAAATAGGTCATTGCGAGATGTCCGCGAGATTTAAATCGTCGTGACGACACGAGGTACCTTTCTTTTTATTGGAGTAATCTGATAAAACACTTCCTCCTCTGTAATGTCGGTTAGCCCCAAACCCTCACAGAGGAACACATCCACCAGCAGGGGTATATAGGTCCCTAGCTCACATTCACTCATTACCAGCTCTGGCCTGTAGGGGGACTCAATATGCGGTCGCTGCTTTGAGCCTGCCGGAAAATACAGTAGAAGAAGAAGGACAGGCTGGATCTACCCCCGATAGACCTGACCAATCAGAGCACAAAGGGCTGTGACGTTGCGAGGTAACTTTAGGTCAGCCTTGAGACCAAGTGTTTCAACGTGGGCTTCATAATGGCCTAAAATGAGGATATTGAGAATGCTATTGTGGGGCAATGAAGGAACTAAATGACTTGTACTGAGGGCAGAAATGCTTTACAGGCATCCTAGTCTGGCATAGTGAAAAGGAGAAACAAGCATGATATGTCCTCTTTATAACAGGCTGTTCTGGTGCAAAAATGCACAAGCTGTGTATGCTCATGCCTCTTTTAAGAAACATGGCTTCAGGTTTTAAGCACTCATGTTGCCTGGAAGATACTCAAACTGGAGCTGATGATGGATCGAACAAACATCTGGCTCCGGGAGCGTTTCCCATCTGAGGTAGGTGTCATATTCCCATGATAATATTATCAAAGAAAAAAAATCAAACAGACAGTTTTAACACTCTTTACAAAAGGTGGAGCGAGCAACAGAGGGGCAGGGAAATTGTAGAAAGGCTGTGAACTTGTATTTTTGCAAAGAAAAAAAATTAAATATCTATTTGGCTGTTATATTTGTGGATGCAGTTACCTTGAAGTTATGAGATATTTTTGTAATACAACAAAATTCTGCTGTTTCTGTGAATTAATAACATCCTCAAGGCTGCACTTACACACTTTCAAAGAAGCACACATGGCCCTGTTGTTTACTTTAATTCAATTTCATTTTTTTTCTGGTATTGAGACATTGAATATACATCTACTTGATTTATAAAAAAAATTTGCAGGTGACTTAGTAGGTGTTCAGATTAATTAATTTTTTTTTTTTGAAACTTTCTTTTTATTGAAATTTTCTGATTAACATATAAGGTAAGTAAGAAAGAGGACATAGAGAAAGACAAATAAAAAACAGAGAAAAGATATATGGGCCATACATTAGTCAATAAAAACACAAATCAAGGTTTTGTAACTAGAATGGGTTACAGTCCGTACAGTACATGATCCATTTCTTCCAGAGCTTGATATATTGGTCAAACTTTAACCTTAATGAAAAGGTCAGTCTCTCCATACAATGTATTTCAGTAATAATTGCTAACCAATCATCTTTAGAAGGGGGATTTTCCTGCAACCACTTCCGTGTGATAGCTTTCTTGGCTGCAACCAGAAGGATCTTGTAGAGATATCTATCACTTGGAATGACATTGTCTGGGATTTTACCCAAGTAAAGTGTAATAAAGGAGCAATTTACCTTTAGTCTAAACATGGCATTTATCATTTCTGTAACCTCCTTCCAAAATGGTTGGATCTGTGAGCAGCCCCAAAATATGTGAAAATGATCTGCCATTGATTTATCGCATTGCCTCCAACATTTGTTTTGACCCTGAGAGCCCTGCTGAAGAAACTTCAACTTAGGAGTAATAAAAAAACGGATTAAGTTCTTCCAGCAGAACTCTCGCCAGGTCCTTGAGTTGGTTGTTGTAACCTGATTGCTCAAAATGTCATTCCAATCATCCTCAGATATCACCTGGCCAGACTCCCTTTCCCATTTCTGTTTCACCTGAGTGGTTGAGTGTTTTTTGGAAGCTTGTATTTCCTTATAAATCAAAGATATCAGATGTTTGGCACATCTAGCCTTATACGCATCAATAAATATGTTTACCAAGTTCGATTCACTGTCACCAGTCTGTTTAATAACTTTGTTAAAATAGTCCCGAACCTGGAGATATCTGAAGAAGTCATATCTTCCAAGATTAAATACACTTGAAAGGACATTAAAAGATTTCAAGTCATGCGTACTGGCTATAGTGCAGTAAGCAGTTATACCCTTGTGTCTCCAAATTCTAAACTGCATATCTAAACTGGAAGGTAAAAAATCAGAGTCATGGGCCACCCACTTAAGTATTTTTATTGGATTTTCAAGGTGAAACCTTTTGCAGGTCTTAAACCACACACTCAAGGTTTGTCTAGTCCACTGGTTGAGTTTGCGCAGGTTGAATTCCCGGTTTTGATAATCTCCCAGTATAGACTGCAATGGTATTTCAGATTGTATCAATTCTAGATCTTTCCATTTAGCTGAGTACTCATGGTTACACCAGCAGACAAGTGGCCTTAACTGGGCAGCAGTGTAGTAGTCCTCCATGCATGGGAGAGCAAGGCCCCCTTTTTCTTTTGAGAGTTGTAGGATTGAGTATTTAATCCGAGGTCTCTTGCTACTCCACACAAATCTTGAAATCATCCGATTCCACTCACTGAAGTCCTTGGAGGGGATTGCAACCGGGAGAGACTGAAACAAGTACAAAAACCTAGGGAGCACTGTCATTTTAACAATTTCAATTCTATTGGACAAGTCTAGTGGTAGCATTGTCCACCTATTAAGATCTGCTTTAATTGACTTAGAAACAGGGTCATAATTACTTTCATATAATTTAGATAACTCCCTAGGTATCCATACTCCCAAGTATTTAATAGAGGTGGCGTCCCATTTAAAATCAAATCTACCTTGTAACTCAGCATTTGGAGTAAAATTGTAACAAAGGATTTGAGACTTATGTGTATTCAACCTATATCCTGAGTAGATACCAAACAGTTTCAAAAGATGCATCAATCTGGGTATACTCCTCTCAGGTTCACACAGAGTCAATAAAATATCATCTGCAAATAAGCTTATTTTATATTCAGTCCCTCCCATTAGAATCCCCTTGATCTCTGAATCTTCCCTTACTGCCTGAGCCAAAGGCTCTATAAAAAACGCAAAAAGAGCTGGGCTGAGTGGGCAACCTTGACGGCACCCTCTCTCCAGTTTAATGGGTTGAGAGAGGTGCCCATTTATTTTTATTCTAGCTGTGGGAGATGTATATATTGACTTAATGCACTGAACTGATTTCTTATCAAAGCCAAATCGTTCGAGAACTTGATAAAGATAACTCCAACCAACCGAATCAAAAGCCTTTTCTGCATCTAGGCTCATCAGTGTTGCCCTAATATTTTTATGAGTTATATAATCTACCACATGCAATGTCCTGCGAATGTTGTCTTGTGTTTGTCTTTCTCGGACAAACCCTGTTTGGTCAGGGTCTATCATTTCAGGGACAATATGCTCTATCCTTTTAGCAATGATTGATGCGAAAAGCTTATAATCTGTGTTTAGAATAGAAATAGGACGATATGAATTACATTCTCCTTTATCCTTACCTTCTTTAGGGATTATTGTTATTACTGCTTCATTCCACGACTTGGGAGTCTGTCCTTCTTTAAGGGTGTAATTAAAACATTTAAGTAGTATTGGAGCCGGAAGCTTTTATACCATTCACTGATAAAGCCGTCAGATCCTGGTGTTCAGATTAATTAATTTAATGAAAAATTAATTTTGATGTGCTAGACACAACAATGTTTCTCCAGAATAGAACACTGACACTTTCCCCCCCATAAAATAAACCACTTAACTCTGACATAATTACCTTGTTGACTAAGGAAGTAATTTTGCAAAATAATTTTAGGATTTTAAGATTATTATTTCATGAAATCTCAAAATCAGAGCAGATTTCCACTTTCTCAGGTTAATGCAATAATCCTGTACTTCTGTACTGTATTACTGACAAAGCAAACAAAGACTTGTCAGTAACTGGTTGCATAGCGTAATAGTTACATTATATTGAGAGCTGTGATGATAGAAAAAGATGAGCAGGGAGGACAACAGTAACTGAGATGGAGTGAAGTAATAGGAGACGATTTGTTCTTTCCAAGAGCTCCAACAGATTGCCAATTATGAACTTTTAAAGGTCAACAACTCTGATCTTTTAGCAGCATCTGTAAATTCTAGCACAAACAGCTGACTCTTAAAAACTCAACAAACTCAACACACCAACAATGAAATTATCACTCTCATTTTCCATGTAGTTATCAAATTTCTGAAGCAACAAGACTTAAGCTTAATTTCTATCATGTAGATTTTATTTTACTTCACTGCAAAAAAGTGAAGAGCACATTGATGTGTTTTTGTTAATACTTGCTATTAAAGGACCGTCTGTCAGGTCATACATTTTCATGAACGATCATTTTCACAGTCTGTGTTCAATGATCCCAAACAGGAACTTAGTAACATGTCACAGGTTTAAGTTGTGGGCTGCACTTGACATCCATGAAGGTTTGCGTGAGTACATTATCTCTCAGCTGCTGCCTGATACATGAGCTGTGACAGATATGAGGTGTTGGCACAGTTAAGACCCGACCATGTAGAGGATCATTACCAGTGCGGACACAATTACCCCCCCTGATCCAACAGCCATAGATGGAGGTGCATCTGCTCACCGGTACACTCTGTACTTTGGTAAGTGAATTAAATGGGACAAAAAAACACTGAAATGACAGCAGGATAAAAATCAAATAAATAAAGAGTAATCCCCACAACAAGAAGGGCCTTGGTTTGATACCAGGACTAAAAACATGCTCATTAGGTCAAGTGGTGATTTCAAATTGCCCATTTGTCATGATCACGCATCTCTAAGTTAGCTACCAAACTTAGTCTGGTAAATAAACTTCTTGCCTTTTTGACTTCAGTTCTGTGTCGAACATTTGTGTCTCTGAGCCTCGTCTTATTATACCACGGGTATGATTGTGAGTGTAAATTGTTGTTTGTTTGTCTATGTGGCTCTACAATCAGCTGGCAACCAATTTAGGGTGAACCTCGCCTCTCGCCCAATATTAGCTGGGACCCTCTCTCCCCCATGACCCTGAATAGGATAAGCTGAATAGATAATGGATGGAGATCAGACAGGAACAGACTGTTCACTGATTGACGCTGTCTTGTAGAAACATACGGTAGCACACAGACATGCATGGTTTGAGATGGACAGCAGTGGGTAATCAATGATCTGTTAAATATAAAAGGCTCATGAGCATGTCTGTATGATCCACTTCAATGTGAAGTGTTTGGTTTTTTTTTAATGGAGAGCTGTAAAAGCCACTTCAGCACAAATTTTTCAGTATTACAGGAAAATAATTAAAACACATGACTTTCTGCACCCTGAAAACTGTTACTTAAGCCTGATAAATCGCATTAAAAATGTTGGTGCAGTGTAAACTAAGTTTATCAGATATAATAAAGTAATGAATTATGTACGTGCATACACAGTATGAGTGCATGACAAGTGTTCAGTATTGCTTCAGTCTGCTTTTCTGTAAATTGCCTTGTCTTGCTATACAATTAAACATTGACAGACTGATTGATTGATAATCCCAAAGGACAGCATTGAGAACCTTTGTTCCCAGAGTCCAAACTGAGTTGGGAAAGAAAGTTTTTAGGTTTCCTGCACCTTTCACCTAAAGCAATCTCTACTCTACATTTAAAATGCAGAGCTTCATTACCTTGGAAGTTTCTTAATCTTCCGTGCAAAAGACTCTCAAAGTGCAACAGTTCAATTGATCATTTATTGTTTTAATATTTTGATGTGTACTGTATGAGTCTAAATTGTTGAAACACTGTGTTAACTGTCATTCTTGGTCTTTCTTGACAAAGAAACATCTCTCAGAGGGACTACCTGACTACATAAAATTTAAAATAAAAAAAGTAACATTTCATGGAATAAAATTGAGGTTTCTGTCTGTACAGTCAGAGTCAGAAACAGTTTGAATGCCAATAAACACACTTAAAATCCTTGAAAGGTTTAGTAATATTAAGGGAATAAACATAGTTAATGACTGGACTTACAGAGCTTTATCCAGAAGCTGCTGTTTCTCCTGGAGCTCCTGCTTCAAGCTCTCTACTTCGACCTTCAGCTCGATGTTCTGCAACAGAAAAAAATAAGGTCAGTCATATTTTCACATCACTCCTTCTATGCCAACATATATCTTAGTATTTTTGTAAAGTCAATCTGATGTTAGAGTCTTCAAAAGTGAAGAAGATCTCAAGACTTAAAATGTTAGATTAAAATACAGAATATGTTCATAGAGATGCATGAAGTCAGATTTCTTCTGTTATCCAATGTGATGATATTTCAAAACTTGTTAAGGGAGATATTAGTTCCAATACCAATATATGGAAATAAGTGACTGCAGTTTTTTATAGTCATATTTTTATTAAATAAGTACGCTGGGGGCATTTCAGGCCTTTGTTGCCAGTGCAGAGACAGTCGATAGACTCAGAAAAGGGGAGAGATAGTCAGGAAAGATATGCATCAAATGGACCTCAGGCCTTATTGGGCCAGCTGCATAAAGCAAGAGCATTCAGAGATGGTATGAGCATGGCTGCTACCCACTCAACCAAACCAGCACCCACTGACAGTCGTTTTTTTGGATTGCACCTTCGTGTATATCATATGCAAATGTACTTATGGCAATAAGAAAAAAGTCAAGCTTCATTTACACTTTTCCAGGGCAACAAACACTGATTTAAATCAACTCTATTGCCTGGATTTTATAATTCCACATTTGAATAATATTTTAAAAAGGCCTAAACTTAATGCTTACTTAAAAGGCTAAAATATCTGCAGTAAATGTCAACAGAAATTTTAACATTTGCTAATACTGATCAAAAATAACCTTTGAAGCAATTACCAATACCATTCAGCTAATTTTGGGATGCCATATAAATTAAGACTGCAGATCCTGTTGGGTTTGAATTTTTTTTTTGTCTTTTCCTTTTACATTTATTGAACTCCTCTTCCTCACATAATTTCTTCAGATGGCTCTAGCATGTCTCGACCTCAGCTTCACCATAGCCTGATCTCTCTGAGTGAAACAGAGTTGCAGGGTGTTATGTATCTTCAGTATCTAGCCGAGCTGTCACAGCTGTTATATTTAGAGCAGGAGAATTCAGGGCAGCTCAGATACTCAGTCCTGAGGCCAAAGGCTAAACTCCACAGTTTGTTTACCTGCCCGTGCCCTTGAGGGACATTTTAGGGCTAGTCCAGGCACGAGAGGGGACAGAGGACTTAAACAGTGTGAATTGAGGGGCTTATTTTTTCCATTCTGACCTTAAAGAGTTTATCTGTCAGTCTGAGTCCGTCTGCTGAACTCTATCTGGTTTTATCACCTTCATCACAACAGCTTAGCTTGAGTTTATCTCTAAAGATTGTCCACATTCTCTCCTCTGCCATCTTGATTGAGCTGCCCCTCCTTGTCTCCTTCTCTCCTCCTACTTATTCATAAATGTTTCATTGCCTCCTCGTGCTTCTCTCAGTCTGTTGACCTTCCTGTGTCTCCAACACTCGCACACAGATCATAGCCGCACGTGCACAAACACTCGCAGGCTGAAACCATCTCATGAGTATATTACTGAAAGGCAAGAGTGCTCACGGCAACATTCTGCTGGCTACAACACATATTCTTTTTGCACGTGACAGAGGCACGTAGTCTCTTACACCAGAACATCTCGCATCCCAACAGATAATCCAAACAGACATCCAAAGAGAAATTGATATATTAAAAACACTCTGATAAAATTAAAATGACTTTTTTCAGTAAATGTCAGTTCTAACATTTTTTTAAGTAGCATGTAACATGTTGGTGTTAATCATGTATTTAGATATATATGACAGGGATAATGAACTTTTTAGTATAGAAGACACCAAGACAGGTTTTGAGATTCTTTTCACTTTCTCTGCCTTTTAGTTAATGAAGATATAGAACCATTTGTAACACAAAAAATTGGGATGAACAATACTTGATTTTTGCTGATAGCTTGTATGCTTTTTTTCTAAACTTATTTTGGTCAAAATGAATAACAAGTGGAAGTGCTCCAATTAGCACAAACCCCTACCAATGCATTTCTGATATTCTTAGCCAAGCTATCATCCAAATCTGCCCCATCATACAATGTTAACAAATTGTTTTAAAAAATCCTGGATTTACATCTGCATTAGGATCACAACTGCAACTGAATCACTTCTTCTTTGCACCATGACCAACATGCTCTGAAAATGTCACTGAAACCTGTGGAGAACTTTCTAAGTTATTTTGCTCAAAGTTGTACAGGTGGGCTAACAGACAGAAAGACAACAATCTGACGAATGCTGGCAATACTAATGTTTTTGTTGTAGTTCATGTAG
Source organism: Scarus forsteni (assembly GCA_036419115.1). Classification (NCBI taxonomy): domain Eukaryota; kingdom Metazoa; phylum Chordata; class Actinopteri; order Labriformes; family Labridae; genus Scarus; species Scarus forsteni. Next base: position 32,434,372 of record JAZDUH010000157.1, read on the forward strand.
AAAAATCCCACTGCACAGATTTCACACCTTACATGCATGATTAAGTCACCTTACAAACATTTTATCTGTTCGCAGTCCCTTTGGGCAGCAAGATTTACCATTTACCTTATTCTGTTGTCCTGCCAGCTCTGCTCTGGACCAATACTGTGCTCTGCACTTTCACCCCTCTACCGCCTATGTAGCTCATACAGAGGATTAAAGGTATCATCTTAACACTCCCAAAATTGTACGTGTTTGGGGTGCTGGTTTGGTGGAGTGGTTAGCGACAAGGCACCCTCTGTATTTGCTTCTGCTGGTCCGGGTTCGGGTCCCGCCTGTGACCACTTTGCGGGGTGTCTTCCCCTGCTCACTCTCCCCTCTTTCGCGGGCCTGTCCACTGTCTCTCTCCTATCAATAAAGGCACAAAATGCCAAAAAATACATTAAAAAATAAAAAATGTACGTGTTAAATAAAATGATAAGGTCTTAAAAAAGTAATTTCTGATACAACAAAAATGACATTTAAAAAAAAACAATATACTAAACCAAGAACTTTTAATTTAAAAAGCCATCTATTGGCAGGAAAAAAACACATTTTTTGTAAGTGTCAAAGTTCCAAGTTAAAAACTTAAATGGAACAAAACTTGAAACGTTTGAGATTATTAAGTATAAACTAGCCTATCATGGACCAAAATCAACTAGATTTAGATGTTTGTCTCATATTGAGCCTACAGTTGAAAGCCTGATCAAATTATACTTGGTAACTGCCCTAAGTAATGAGGAGTAAATGGTTATGTTTTAGCCCAGAACCATCACATTTTCATTAGCATACAGAAACATTATAATATACTGGGGCCTTAACAAAATCATACACTGACTTGGATGAGCAGCTGGAGTCCAGTTTTCATGGATAAAATCAAGATAAAGTCGATTTACACCCACATTCTTATGCAAAGACCTTTAATGAAAGTATGCTGCTTTTGTGAAACTAAGTTGAAAAAGCTGCATGCTGTAGCTGTACCATAATGCCTTTTTTTTAGTAATACGTTCAAACATATCTTTAGTAAGTGATCATTTCATTATTTTTGAGGCCCATAAAAGCACTGATTAAAAAGTGTATTAAGGGATAGTTGATTTTTCCAGACATGTACAGAATAATATAGTAGCAGCAACTTTTGCAACTCCAAGCAGATATGTTATCCTCTGCTATGATGCTACATGATTCATCTAAATGCTTTTGTTATAAATAATAAAATACTCCTTTTTGAGGCACATGTTCTCAGTTTGGTGTGCATGTGCGCATCAACAACTTGGCTTACTGTCAGAGAAACAGTTCCCATCTTGAAAAACAGCTCTAAATATAGACCTCCATCACTGTCCACCTGCTATTCTGGCCTCTGCTGGCCCATCAGCCCTCAGCAACACAGCTCCACTAATAACCTGAACAGAGACAACAATACTGAAATACTGGCACGAGCATCACCGTTGGATCAAACTCACTGGCAGGACTGAGAAGAATCAGGTATCATCATTTGCTTTAAGCCTTTACCTCATCACACATGTATTGTACTTGATTGATTGTTTTTTACAATACTTTGGAGTCAAGGTGGCCCTCTTAACAACACTTGACTTCAACCATAAATCCATTCATCCACCATGACCTATTCTGCCTATCCCTTTGGGGTCATGGAGCCTGGAGCCTACCGCAGCTGACATTGGGCAAGAGGTGGAGTACACCCTGAGTCAGTCGCCAGCTGATAGTAGGGCCACATAGAAAGAAAGCCAGCCATTTACACCCAAATACCTGAGGGCAATCTGAGTCACCAATCAACCTAATGAGCATGTTTTTGGTCTGTGTGAAACTTGAGTGCCCGGAGAGAACTCATGCATCTTGTTGCTTCAAACAATCAAACTAATAAATGCTGGCAAACCATGACTTCCTTGGCAGAGGTAAAAAAAAAAAAAAAGGCAAGCAAGCAAACCAAAACAGTAATATTCTAATCCTTAAACGTAATGGCTACCCATGTGGACCAAGTGTGGAACTACTGATAGTCCTGGACATATTTAACCTGTGGTTATATTAACAATAGTAATGTCAAGGCCAAATGTTTGGACTGTCTTCACAGATCATTTTGATTTCAGTCATAAAGAGGTCTGCCTTTGTGAGTATGTGGGTGCATGTGCCATGTCGCGTGCATTCAAGTTGGTTGTAGTGTGAAGTGACGTAAATATTGGGGTCTTATGTGAATGTCTCAAGATGCTGCGCTTTTGCATAGAGGTACTGTAACTTGGGCTATGGATTTCAGCTCTTTTATTTCCTCTCTTTTCTGTCTTGCAGTAAAGGCATGAAAATCAATATATTTTTGCACTTTTCAACAACATAGTACACTCTATTTTAGTCCCCATGGTTTAGAGAACTCAAACAAGAAGTACAGCATACTCTTAATCCTGGTGTTTAATACCTGCAACCTTAAGCCACGAATCACCCGTGGGAAACACTGAGGTCATGTTGCTGTATTACATAAAAAAGAAAGTTCTACAGGCTCAATAAGCTTTGGTTACTTTTATTTTTACTTAAATTATTTTCTATATTCCAGATTATTATGCAATGCATGTTGTATTGTCCCCTCAACATATATATATTTGCTTTGTAGACAGGTAAATAAAACACCAAAACACGGAAACACAATCACACCGACTCAGTTACCAAAAAAGAGTAAAAAAAACCCCAAAAAGTACATACACATGATATGTTATATCTCTAGTGGGCAAACTGAATATAAAACCATAGACAAAAAACAGCAATGACAGCATAGTAAATGAAATAACTACTTTTAATTAGTTAAAAAAAATGTATATTCAGCTGGGTAATGGCTTGGAGGATAAAGTGATTTTCATCCTGTTTCATTTGGTTTTAGATAATCTGAATCTCCTGCCCCAAGGCTGGAGAAAATGGTCAGGACACTATATGATTAGAAGTTATGCTTTCGCAAAATGATTGAAGCGGATCAGTCAATTTTCTGCCAGTGATTTAACAGGAACCTAAACAATGTCTTCAAGCCAGTTTATGTCTGCCAAAACAAAGCTGCCAAACCAGGGGCTAAAAAAACAAAGGTAAGAGAAGATTCAACAACAGTATAAAATTGTCAACAATGCTGCACACTGCAAAGTGGCCAAGTTTATAGAGGAAGTTGTCAGGCAGCCACTGTTGTGTTTTCAAAAAATGCACCTGATTTTTCACTTGATGACAACTTATCATGAATGACACACAGGTGTCTGTTTTGTTCATAAATTAAAATGACATTAATACAAAAATGATATGAGTACTGTACGACACTTTACACATTCATTCATTTACAGTAACAATAAGTCAAACTTCAGTGAATCTGTAATAAGAACAAATTTGTTGTCAGTATAAGCTCTTGTCTCTCTTTATCATGAAACAGTTTTTCAACAATTTCCGACATTAGACTCAGACAACTTAACTTATCCCACGGTGCAATTTAGTTTTTCAGGTTTGCAGGCACACTGGCACTCTCCTGTGGCCCTTCCAAGTAATCACAAAACACATAAGGACCTTAAAAGATCCTTCAACAGCCAAAGCTAACAATCAACTTTTACTTTGGCGAATTATGATTTGTTCACGTTACTTTCATTACTTTATTACCATTGCTGTAAACATCTTAAACAACATTCAGGTCCATCTGCCGCTCCACAAGTACAGGGTCATGCCATCCCAGTCAGTCCAAGTTAGTGGGATGTCAGTCACTGAGTGTAAAGAATCATATACTAACAACGACAATCAATCAATCAAACTTTATTTATACTGCACTTTTTCTACAACATATGTAACTCAAAGTGCAACAACACAATCCATGTGACATTGGCAATCAAATGCTTGATTTAACTTCTTTTTTCATTAGTTATTAGTTATATTGGCCACAGCCGGTATAGAGCCTCAGATGATACCACAGAGCCTTTGGTGCTGTAACATCAGGTTTGAATCAAAGATGAGGAAATGATGCTACACCAATCAAATCACCAAGCATAAACATCCCCAGATGTTGATGAATATGAACCTAACTTCTCTCTCTGTCTCTGTCTTGCTATTTTTTTCTAGTTATTTTATGTTCAGGCTTTAAGTCAAACATCACCATCTTTGATGGCAATGCACTATCGTTTGGCCAGTTATTTTATTTTTGCTTGTTTCTCAACAAATGAAAGCTTCAGACCCATTCTTTTGTCACTTAAAAAAAAAATGAGAGAAGACTACAGTTAGATGAATGCCTAAAACTGTATGCTTACAGAAAGCTTTAGTACATCCATCTCATTTTGGATAAATACAAATTCACACAGATACAGAGTTATGGTCACTAGAGCACTTATAAAGGCTAATAAATGCTGCATATTTTAACCTAGCCTTCCAAAAGGTTTTTGGTGTCACTGTAAAACATAAATCAGACTAGAACTCACAGGTCCTGTGATGATCATCATAAGAATTAATAAAGCCAATTGATAAAGACAGAAACACCCCATGTTTTCAATAACTACAGCATTTCACTGTTTCTTATATCAATCACTAAACATTGTTCTCTGCCACTCAGTGGGTGGAAATGCAAGGGTGTCACACAAATCATGACATCAATGCATACCCTCTCTACAGAAACAGAAAATAATCTCATCTCCGCTTATTTTTTAGGATAAATCAGCTAAATAAAAATAGCTTTCTTGATTAAATGTACATCACTATATTTTAGACCAAAACTTCAAAAGTTTGTGTTTTGTCTTTTTGTCACTCATATGACCACGTATGATAAATAAATCAGTGTACTCAGGCCTGACTTATAAATAGACTCAGAGAAGCTCTGAAAGAGATCACTATGTGCTCACGACCAACACACACTCCCACACACTCACGCACACCTGGTCTGTACTGGATTACACTGACATGGTTTGGAGCAAGGCTGGGAACGCTGACGCCTTTACTGCCAAAGTGGAAAGCTGCTCAGGTCAGCTAACAACTATGACACAAAAGTTAAATCTCCAATATAAAAGTGATTAAGCTGATCAACTTCTATCCAATGACAATGAGAGCTGGTTAAGCATTGAGATTAAAATCCAGAGGGAGGTCTGAATGATGTGAGATCAGTTTACTCAATCACTGCTGGTATGCAGAGATCGTGAAGGATCAGCAACAGGACAGTCACGTCCTGTTCGGTTGATCAAACTGTCAATTTTAGCTTCTCTTTTGTCTTTTTAAAGGGAGGAATGTTTTTGACTGGCTTTTGGAACAGACTCCAGATGAACTAAGTCTTCTTTTTGTGGTGCACTATGTAAGTGTCGGTTGGTTTTTGTACAGATCACAAGGTTCAGAATTTCTTGCAACACCATCTGTTAAATCATTCATAGGGTAATACAATCATTTTGAGCAGGAACAGAGTCCTCAAAGTTGTATGTTTTTCCAGTTTATATCCATCAAAAAGGTAAATTTCAAAGGAAAAAAATAAAATAGGTCCCACTTTAAATGGGAAACTGTCCACTGAAGCAAATCTTCTTTTTAAGTAGGTGTTTTGATAATTATAGACATTAAAGAAAAAAAAAGTTAAGCTACTTGAAAGTTTGTTCCCAGAGTGTCTCAAGAATGTACCGTACTTGATAGTAAAACACTGGCAGAGCATTTAAAAAGGTGAAGTTTGACACCTAAAAATGTTGCTATCAGCTTCAGCACTGATCAAGAGCTTTCTTTAGTACATACAAAGACAGAAGACAATGACAATTGATTTTTTCATATCTGTCCCACAAAAGTACTGAGTAGGGGTAGGACAAACTATCAACATGGCAAAGAAGCGTTGCCCAACTGCTTTAACTGCTGATAATGACTTGCTGGTGTCAATTAGAGACATTTCAATGAAAGAATAAGACTTTTTAAAAAGATTAAATTTGTAATTTAAATAAAGGTGACTTGAATTCAGATTCATTTGCAAATGAGGGACAACAAAGGGGGATAATGTCAGACAGCAATAAAAAGACATTTGAAAGATAAGTGTAGGACAAGAACCTGAGACTAAATGGTAAAGTACAGCAGAATCACTGTCATTTACATTTCTGCATTTTTTAATTATTATGTTAATGACATTATAATGTATCCCATCACGATATATCCAATGATTCAATCTATAAGTTTTTAGAATATTTAGCTGCATTTTAGTTTGAAGAAATTGGTGTGATATAGATAGTTAACTTTTTTGTAACAAAAAAGTGTATCCCTTTTCTAGTGATAGAATTACAGTTATATGTTATAATATTGTTATAATCACATCACATTCTAAACATGATATCACAAAAGAATTAATGCTGGCATTTCACACCTTAGAACTGAATTTATGAAAGAAAGCATTATCATTTTTGCCAAATAATTTGACCAAAAAAAACTTTCTTCAAAATTTAATGATTAATGTCTTAGCTTTGAAGAGACAGTTGGTCGACATGATCAGTGTACAAATCAGGTTTTAAAGCAGGTGGCCTACATTAAGATCTGATCTGTGGCTTTTTCCATACATATCGTTCACCATAATCACTCCACCTAAATTTCTACCACCCCATTTCTATAAAAAGACATGAGAAGCTTGAAAATAAAATCTTTTTTAAAGATTGTTCTCTTTATTCTCTCAGGGATCGGAGTCAAACCCAGAGAGCTTTTATAAATATAGGACTGCCCATGGAGAATTGACTTAAAACAGCATCAGAAGTGGCTGATAAACATAGGCGATAAGTAATGTGATTTAAAGTCACATGATTATTTACAGAGTTTTAAAGAAATGTGTTGCTAAAATCTGCCTCTCTGTGAGTTGCTGTCACAGGGCTGAACTTTGCAAAGGATGAATTGATTTGTAGAAAAACAATTTCACGTTCTAATAAAAACTGCTTCACATAAAAAGATGAAGCATATATCTAGAAAGATTCCCTTGAGGGGGGAAAATATTGCAATATGTTTTTCCACGATCATTCAGCTCTAACCTTAGCTAGATTTTGCAGCCATTTCTCTCAAATATACTAAACTGGATCTTTCTGCAGGAATATTTGTAATCTTGTAGCAAAGACACAGAAATAGAGTACTGCACACTATCTCAAAAACATTTCTATTTTTCTAAACTTGCTTCCAACTGAAGAATAAACATGAAGACATTAACATACACACAGATACTATGTAATTACTGTTGTTAACGGTAGTCATGTCTTTATCTGTAACAAGGAATGTTGTTGGTATTTCTGTGAAAAGTTTTATATGCAGTCCATTTATTAAATTTATTTTTGAAAATGGGTAGGTATAGATACATCTGAGATTTCCGTATCACAGGTCTCCTTCATGACTCCCAACCAGAGTCCTGGAGAAGATGGCTCTTCTTTATACCATTTGCTTGCAGCATAAAATATGAATGTGGACAGGATTTGTCGTTAAACAGAGATGGTACATGTCTGTTGTGTCTGTCAAGTAGGTATGTTTTCTATTTTTGCTTTTCTAAAAAGGTGGTTATGATTTTCCAATACAATGATTTCCAAACCACAGAGTTGGTCTTCTAGATATTGCATATATAATACTAATATTCTGTAGATATTGGTATTTCTGTCTTTTTCTTTCTAATAAAAACAGGGAAATAGCTCTTCTCTTAAGTAATCCCTGGTACATCATTTATATTGTCCTACTTATATTACATTTATATGCTTTACAGAGTCACAATTATTTTGTTTGGCTCCTCTAGGAGACTCCATTTCACCGCCCTCTCCAACTTGGAGGTATCTAAATAAATAAATGTTCTTCAAATCAAAGTTCGTCTTTAATTTCTGAATATTTCGATTTCCCACTTGTCTAAAATTGTCCTCATTGTTGTTTTTCCTTTGTTTATCCAATGTTTAATCCGACATCAAGAATTCCCTGTTTAAATCTCCACCCATCCAAATTTGAAAATAATTTTCAAAGCACATAAAAGCAGGAACACACAAAAGCTCCCTCCTAACAGACTAAATTATGTAAGCTTTCCTGAGCAGAGCCTGAGTTAATAGGTAGTCCTTGAGTGCGTGACCATATCTTTAACAGGCATTCAGAAAAACAAACACACAGCAGGTGACGTCACCTGTGCAAACAAACGTGGGTGACAGCTGGACAAACAAACAGTGGAAGTGGATCAGTAATGCAACCTAGGATAACATACCTGAGCTCTGTTTAGATACCAACATTTAGTTTCAGATCAATTTCAGTATGCAACACAAGAGACAATCTTTTGCCAAGACTGAAAATCCAACCAAGTCTACTCCACAAACATCCGGGTAAGATAAACAAAACACTGAAAAAGGCCCAAATAAACTTCTGATATTCCACTCGTTGCTCAATCTTTCAAACAGACATATCAATGTTTCTTGTCATTTTGGATGACAGATACATACCCTGAAGAGGACCTCTGTACACCGGGTTCCCAATCATGCATCAATCATTTATTTCCTCGTTCTCACTTCAATAAGTTCTACTCACCGTGCGGTAGACATCTTCACTGCTCTCCTCGTACTTCTGCTGTATCCTCTCCTCCAGGAAGTAGATGCGGAGCTTGAGGCTGAAGTTCTCCTTCTTCAGGTCATTCAGGTGCTGTGACAAAGTACGGTAACCGTTAGACATGACCGTCAGAGAGCACCGACACTGCTCGACATGTCCGTTATTGGTCAGAAATTACAAGTCGACCCCTCCGTATCACGGGAGACCACGGAGTCCATTTTTAAAGGACAGCGACTTTCACCGCATGTCCATGAGTTTGAGTCCGGTAACCGTTAGACATGATGGCTCCTCTAAAAACAGCATAATGTCCAAATACACGGTTAATTTACAAAGTGGTATCCAGGCCTCTAACAAGCTGTCTATAAACCAGACACACACTTAACTAACATTCTCTCTCACACACACACACACACACACACACACTGGAGACTGAAGGGATTTCAGCAGTGCAGAGGGCAACTCTGCAGCCCAGGCACTCCAAGGTGTAGCCATGTCAGCTCCATGGTGTGTTCTGGTAGGCAAAAGGGACGGGACAGGAGCTTATTTTACAGCGGGAGACATCCCAGGAATCCTAGACTGCCAGGGGAGATGTGTGGAAGGGGAGAAGAGAGGGGGAGGGAGGAGGAGGAGGGGGAGTTAAGAGGCTAGGGGGCTCACAGGCAGTTGTGATATGACGGGAAATCTCACCCCACTGCTAAAGAGGAGAGCAAAGGGAACAAACAGGGCTATGAAGACAAAGGACAGGGGCTAAATGGGACTTAATTTACATTTGTCTGCTTCACTTAAGGATAGGATAGCATGGACAAAATTTAAATATCTATTTTTTTAGTTAAATGGTAAAACAAGAATGTGTTTCCTCTGGGAGTGAGGGGTGGTGACCTGCTTGTAATGATGAGAGTCACACCCAACACACAGAGTCACTGCTTAACAGAATGAGGTCTCGAAGTTAGGATTGACAAAGGGACTGGCCAAGACATCAAGTTAGAATCATCAGGATATAATCTATTGTTTATTAACTATTTTAGACACTGAAACTCTTGATTAGGCCATTTTCTTATAAATGTGTTAATCTGTTTATTTTTTGAGCAAAATCTGATTCGAGAAAAGGAGTTAGGAGTTAAATTAGTAATAAAAACATTATACTGATGAAAGGTCTCTGTCTCAGTATTTTTTAGTTTTACAGCATTGTATGCAACAGACAGTTAACCCCTTTTTGGTTGTTGTGGGCAATTCTGTTAATTTTCTAACTCTTTCTTCTGCTTAATAGAGTTCACAATTTTCCAGTATTGATCCATTTCTGGAGCTTTTTTTCTCAATTATGAACTTTAATTAAGTTCAATTTTTAATGGACATCTAGCTATTTTTGGGACGTATCTTTGTCTTGTATGTTTTTATTGTTCTTAAAATGTTCTTAAAAGAACTGGAGATATTTTGGAGCGAAAGATAACTGGAAAAAAAGCTCTATCATAGAAACATGGATGTAACTTCTTTTTAGATAATTTGCTTATTTCACTTTGCTTTTACAGCAGAACATGTAGTTATAACTCCAATGGAATTTATTCTGTCCATTCAGTAATTAACACTGCCGCTGTTGGGCAAAAACAAAATAATAAAGGTAGACAAAAGTTTACTTGCCTCCCTGTTTTGTGTAGCATATTAATACTTAATACTACATCAAACTGTATTTGTTTTCTTTTGGCCATTCTTACTCCTGTTTCAGAGCTGCAGATTTGAGGTTTTGTGTGTCTGTTTGTATGAGCACACATGATGTTGAAACCACTGTCATGAGTGTAACACACAATTAATGCCTGCCTTGAGTCATGTTACTTTGGGATGTGTTTTCAATTTGTGCTTTTCTTTAGATTTTATTATTGAGCACCTCCGCATATAACATCCAGAAGAATCTCCTCTGCATCTCCAATGGCTTTGACGAAACTAAAGTTTATGAACTCATCTTCATACCTTTGCTTTGACATCATGGAAACTGCAGATTTAAGTGTCACTAATCACACAACTTACCGCTCTTTCCCCCTAGCACTGTCATACCATATTATATTACCCCTCCCTTAGTCATTTAAGCTATTTTAATCTACCAATCAGCTGGATGACTGGACAACTCTGGGCAAACTGGTAACAAGCTGGTTACTGGTAGGCCTGTCAAGATAACAAATTTTGCTGGACGATAATTGTCCAAAAAATTATTGCCGATTAACAACATCATTGTCAATATTGTTTTGAAACATCATTTTTTATCAATGTAATTATAATATATGTCATAATAAATGACTACACTGTATCAAAAGCAATAAACATTAATTTCTTAAGAGTATTTAACTGTCATTGGAAGGTCAAGAGCTTTTTATCAAAATAAATTAAACAAACAATATAATAAATTAAAAAAAGAAAAAAAACAATGAAAACTAAATGGACTCTCTTTTGGTAAAAATTGCATGTAAATAAAAATCAGTATATCAATCAAAAACAATAAAAAAATAAACCCTGTCTCAGTAAAGAAAAAAAACTCCAATAAAAACACGCACAACAATAAAAAATGATAAATAATATGTAGTTTATACAGTTTTGGAATTGTTTGCGACATGTACGTTCTCCCAGTCAATTCGTACTGTCTTTCAAACATTCGTAACATTGCTGGCTTTTCTCAACCGTATTTAAGGGCTGCATTTCTTTTGCAACGTAGCGAACGGCATTGTCTGTGAGCGTGCACCATTTTGCTCTGTTTTATTTATATTTCCTTTGCCGACCAACCGTCTCAGTAAGCGCTGACCGTCAGGATGAAGGCTCCGCTTCACCTTCACCTCTACGTCACCACTTCTTTCAAACAAATGAGAAATATCAGCTCATAGGTGTTCATGATCTCACACCTTGTTAATTCTGTTTAAAGCTCAAATATTCCCACACTGGGGCTGTGGCACTCAGCTTAGAAACCGTGGCTTTCGTGCCATCGTTCATATTTGTGTTTGTTTCCTTGTTACTCCTCGGGAAGCTCACTTCAGCTCTCTGTGTGTGTACACGCGAGTGGCTCCGCCTCCCCCTCAAAGATTGAATGAATGACAGATGCTCACTTCGCTATAATTCCGCTAAATCCGCTATAGAACCAACGCACCCAGGTGTTGAGAAAGTTGCACAGAGTGACCCATTTTCTCATCCAGCCTGTTTGGTAGAGAGAGAGGAGGAAAACAAACATGCATTCACATGTCAACTCATCGAGGCCTCGAGAGCTCGGCTATGAACTTAAAGCTAGAAGAAGAGTAAACTTCCCGAGCGTAAACATGTAGCAATAAAATTTCTACACAGCTGCACAGAAACTTCACGCTGATTTTGCTCAATGATGTATACCATCTTGCCAAGCTCTAACCTACAACAACTGTGAGCAGCCCAAAGCGGGACAGCTCAATCAAAGCCCGAGGAAGAGGTGGGACCTACAAGCAAGACAACAACAGGAAATGATTGCTCATATAGAGATTTGCATAGATGCTAACAGCTTCAATAGTAGTTTTAATAGATCTGGACACATCTCGTTATTAAATAAAAAACAAATAACACAACAAACTTCTCCAAATTAAGGATATTTTTACTTCTGATATGTGTTGGTGAGAGTTTGTTCTTTTCACCATGGCAGTAGCGCCCACCCACTACATCATTGTCAGTAATGAATATGACTGACAGGATGACCACCTAATCACTTGCTGGATATGCTTTTAAAGGTACAGCCTTCCCCAAACACTTTCTATGGGCTTTCTCAGATGGAATAGTGAAATGTGTTGAATGGTCCATCTTGTGTTTCAGGTTATGTTAGCAGTGAATCATGCTGCTATTAATAAGACAGTGCCCTGAATCTCACAAAGTGGTAAATCCCTGAATGTCCCTCAGAGACAAGTTAATACAAAGGATTTATAGTAAAGGAGGACGGGATCCACCTTTCTAAAATACCTACATATGTCATGAGAGATACAAAAAAAAGCCTAATAAACGGCCTGAAACATGTTGCACAAGTGGTTACATCATAATGACATCAGGATGTAGCCACGCTAAGGTGTCCAATTTCATGCTAAATAATTCTGATCTAAGATAGGACAGGCGCCAGGCGGACTCTCAACATACTGTCAGGAATGACATCGACTTGTTTTTAAATCCCACATACGACGGACTCAGCACTCAACACATACAGGACTTAATTCCTCACCAAAGACAAACACACATCATGACTGGTGTAGTAGTGCCCTTGCCGTGTATGAGAATGTGTTTATTTCAGTGTAAAAGTGACACATCCAAGAGCTGGCAGGGCGCCTGAGCTCCCCGAGAGAGGGTGATTTCAGCTTACGTGACTGGCTGGTGACACCTCCTGTTTTAAAGAGGCTCAGCAGCACCTCCAGGACAACATTAAAGGGACAGTTATAGTGCTTCTCTGATCTGGCATGTGCATAAAATGGTTTGCTTTCTTCAGAGGATAATCAGTCATCCATGTCTAACATGTTTAAAGAGGAGCATCAGCTGCAGACATTAAAAAAACATTGAGCAAAAACTGCTAAAGACCAACAAACTAAAGCAAATTAGAAATGTTCCTCATAAAACTGTGGATTAAGTTCACTGTAGATTCTGGATAAAGTTTACTGTAATATGTTTTACTTTCTCTCAGTGAAGAAACTGATTAACAGAAGGACAATGAGGGAAAGACATCGGACCAGTTTACTGAACAACAAACTGATGAAATCATGTGAATATTGCTGTTCCAATAATCTATCAATGTTTTGATATTTTACAGAATAAATACAGAAAATATACAGTTTGATTTCCTGCAATGGGACTAATGACAAAATCCTCGATACTGTCTGGATGAGGCATTGGTCAAAAAAGTAGAAAAAGTATTTACCTTGTGAGGCTAAGATTGCTCTGGCTCTGTAAAGAGCATTCATTCTTAATTGCCAAACCATTTCAAAGCACAAACTGACAGGGGTGCATTATATTGGATTTTTGCTGATATCAGTATGCAATATTTTCAATACTCATATTAGCTGATAGTAATGCCAATGTTTTTTTTGGCTGTAGGGTGGAAACCGTTTATCTTCTAAAGTTCACAACTTTTTGGGAAATGCTTTAAGTGTGCTGTTTTTTATTAAACAAATAAATACTGCAGAATAATAATTAGTATTTGGTTTGGTTATTTTCATTGCTTAATATTTGAACCCACAGACTGGCATAAAAGGTAAAAGGAAGGATGAATTGGATATACAAGAGATGATATGGAAATAGTGGTGGTGGGATTTTTTGATGTCACGATTATGAAAAATACATCATCTACATACCTCTTGATTAGGGCAATTAATTGGGGAGAATCTGGCACTATGATACAGATTCCAATACAGGTTACAATATGATTTACCACAACTTATGCCAATTATAAAGCAGGACTGCATAAAACATTTATCTTGCAGAACATACAGCTATCATCAGGAGTGTTGTATATTAAACTTATATTTTCCTACAAAGTGCTATAGTGCTTTACTGTTAGATTGAGATTGTTGATTTCTTATAATGTAGCAAGCCAGGGTGTGGATATTATTTTATTATAGAATATCAATGTCCGGACAGAAGATCACCTGTGTGTGCAGTACCATAAACAAAAAATATTTTAATGCTTACTATACATGATATCATTGCCACCCTATAGTTATCATGTTTTCTAAAGCAGCCCCTGAAATACTCCAAAGCTGTTTTGACAGGGCAGTCTTATGATGGTGCCAAACAATTTTAGGTCATCGAACAAGTCAAAGTATGTTATTTTTCTAAAGAATGCATGAAGCTTAAGTTAAAAAAACAAACACAAGAGTTGTTTAGGATCTGCAGGAATTGTGTTTGTGGAGCATGATGGTCAGGGTTTGTTGTGTTCTTTTGTAATTCAGGACTCTTTATGACCAACTTTGGATATAAGAGTGGACTCAAAGATGCCACTCTGACCTTTCTGAGGTAGGTTTTATTTAATACCTCCAAATATATTTTTCAAAAAAATACATACACAAAAAAATTGAGCACCCAATGCACAAGTTTCAATAATCATGCCTACTTTTGAATGAACTTTAGCTGCCCAGTGTCCACAGCATTACATGTATATCACACACCTGTTTTTTTATCAGTATTGATTTAAATGGCTTACAGTAACTATATAAATGCAGCTCCTATTAGCTTAACCCTTTAAGGCCCAAGACCAAAGATTATAGCCAGAAAATTCTAATTTTTTGGAGCTGAAATGTTTGTTTCACTTTCTGCTAAAATCCATAAAAATCAAAATGTCCATAAAATTCAACATATAGATTTTTCGTATCTCATTTGATACATTAGGTGTTTTTGGCAACTGATAATCTATTTGAGGACATCTTTATCATTTATCTGATTGTATTTCAGATGTTTTTTTTTGTAATTTGTTGATCATACTGAGTAGAAAGAGGTATTATAAAAGTATGTGTCAAATATGATACAATTGGCTTTATAGGGTTAAGAATCGTCAACTTTTACCTTTATCATGACCTTTGTGACATTCAGTTCCTAAGTATGGCAAAGACTTGGTCATTAGTTTTAAATTTATTTTAAAAAAGTAACATTCAAAGATCCTGCGGCCTGATAAAAAGCACGGACACAGGAGAGACTATTACTGTCTGAATGGGGTTTGCACTTATGTCAGGAATGTTGTCTCTTCTAGCTCAATGTAACAACTTGCTAAAAGAACTGAGTATCAGAGATGATGTTAAAATAAATTCACTGGTACGATGCCAAAAAGGAGCAGCAGGGGACTGATTAGAAATCCCAAAGTGGGCCACACTGCAGCACAAGGCAGACTTTTGCAACAGGGAGGCTTGAGGGTGTTTCCCAGCAGACAGTACAGCTGCAGGTGTGCTTCTCTCCTGTATAGTAGTTTACAAAAAATTCTTTGGTATCTATGCATTTTGGCCATTAATGTTTTTTTAAGCTGGTCTAGCATCAGAAAGAAGAAGAAAATACGGCTTCTGGAGTGGCTCTGGCTCAGAGTCCTGCTGTGGCATGACCTCAAAAGAGCCATTCACACCAGACATACCAGGAATATTGCTGAACTGAAACAGAATCTACAACTACAGAAAACGTTAAGTTATTGCTGCCAAAGAAGGGTCAACCACTTATTAAATTCAAAGGTTCACATACTTTTTCCACCCTGCACTGTGAATGTTTACATGATGTGTTGGATAAAAACATGAAACTTACCATTTTTGTGCAGTATTAGCTTGAGCAGACTGTGTCTGTCTAGTGATGAGGATTGACAAAGACTTAGACGAAGATCAAAACATATTTTATGACCAATTCATGCAGAAATCCAAGTAATCACAAAGGGTTCACATACTTTTTCTTGCAACTGTAACTCTTTTATTTATGTGCTAAATGTTGACATGTCCATCCAAACAACTTATATGTACCTGATCAACACCTATGCACTATGTCCTGAAAAATAATTTAAAAAGATATGGATTGAAATGTGTTTACATAATTTACATTTCTTTAATAAAAATGTTGCAGTTTTGACCTTAAATAATACAAAACATCTGACTGACAAGGATACTAGACAAATAAGCATGCACATCATTACAGAAACCCTGGGAGACAATGCAAAGTACATTTTATTAGACTCTATTAGAGTTTTCCCATAATTATTAGTACATTTTTATAGAGTAAGAATTGAACCGTTTGCAATTTGAGTAAAAATATAGGTATTAGGTTTAACATGCATCATACCATTTTGCCACAGTTTTTAAGGAACATATTCATGACTCACAGAAAACAGAACCATTTCTCTGTTTTACACTCAGTTATAGTCACACTGCAAAAGCACACCAACCAGTTCATGACTTCCTGTATCACGAAATCAAACCACAGGGTGGCACTATGGAGCATATTTTAATCAAACATTTAAAGAGTATATACTTGTGTCAATGATAGTATCTTATAGTGAAAACTCACCTGTTCAAACTGCTTGAGTGTGTGGAGCTGGAGCGGGGGAGAGTTGTCTGTTTCATCACTACACAAATCTGCACAAAAAGGGGGAAAATTTTGTTACAAAATTATAAATAATGCAAGAAATAACAGCATAACATTTGCAACAACCCTAATTATAATATTATAAAGTCATGTACCTGTCATGTGATCTGTGATCTTTGATGAAGTCTGCTCCTCTGCAGCACTGCAACAAGAAAAAAGAATAAGCATTGCCAGAAAACAGAAAAGAGATAAGGCCATTAAATTAAAACAAAAGACCTTGACAACAGTTTGAAAGACGCATTAAATGAGATTTATAACCCTGAATGGCAGAGAGCTCCTCTATAAATTAAAGAAGCCATTTCAACCAATTCCTCGCAACAGAATCACCTAATTTGCATATCAGTGGGGAACAGGGGGTCATCACATGTCCCAGCATGGGACAGGAGATTTTTGGAGGGAAATAACAAGGTAATGGGGGTCATCTCTCAGCACGTGTTTTAGTATTTGACAACCTAACCCAAAACAAAATAAACATTCATGCCAACATAGAAATATGTTTTGATATGAAAGTGAGTAAGATGCAGCCAACACACCAAGCCCAACACACTCCACACAATAACTACAGCAAGACAAAAACAGACTAAACAGTTTTTGTTCTACATCGGCTTGCTTTTTTTTTTTTTTTTTTTCAACAATTTTAACCTAACTTTAAAAAAAAGTCATATTACTGCTCTAATCATTCTAATTTTCAAGCATTTGATTCCTAAGCCTTATGAATATTAAAATAGGAAAATACAGCAGTGTCACAATTTTCGGAACACAAGATTATTTGTTACATGCTGGTTGGAGCACATGTATGTGCCTCTGGCTCTGTAATATGTCACCAACACAGCAGCAGTGAAGCTAAAAGTTGAAGAGAGGCTGCACTAACTATGTATGGATATCAGCCTATGAACATTACTCCTGTTTTTATTTGGGGTCCATTTACAAGACAAAAAAACAAGGGATGAAAGCAGAGAGTTTTCGTTGAGATTTTGCCTTCTGTTTACATGAGAATGATGCCTGGAGTGTCGGGATGCGTTAACTTTTGAAACCCGAGTCCAAAGTGAAAAGTTTTGAAAACAATTTCATATCTGTGTTAACAGGAGTCAGTGCTGTCAAGGAAAACGGTGATCTGTGGCGCATGCGCAGTACTCTTTCAGGTAAAGGCTGCAAAATCAACAGCTACTGAGCACCATGTGTGCTGCTTACTGTGCTTGGTTTGGTATTGTTCCTCCAACAAAATGTAGATTAACTACAGCAATACTCTGATGAGCAGAGGACTGAGTCCTTGGCAAATATAACAACCGTTACTGAAATGTTTGTCATCTATGGAAAGCATTAGTGTGCAGACGCGTAATGTAACACCACTGTTTCACTACAAACCTAGATGGCTAACTACTGGCCTGGCATGCACACTACCACATTAACAGTTGTTCTTGTGGATCCGTGAGAAGAAAAAACCCTTTGTTTGCGAGTGACAACATTGTAGTTGTAGTGTAGATTGGCCTTAAACTAAAGTAAAATAATGAATCAAGTACTTTTTTTTTATAAAATGTGTAAAATTCTGTCATTAATAACCCTTTTTTGGCTGTAAATTTAGCCAAGAAAGGGTTATTGATTCCATATTGCCATGCTAAGTATCATAATACTTATCATTATTTAAAGTTAAGAATTGCAACAAAAACAAATCAGAACTCAATTATTGCAACAATATTACGTTGTGGGGCCACTGGTGATTCCCACTCCTTATACTGAGCAAGTTCGGTTCAGTTTTTTTTTTTTTTTTTTTAAGAGTTTTAACATTATAATTCATCATATCAGATTTAATGAACAGAAATAACACTTGTTAGACCATCTGCTTTGTTGATTAATTATTGCACTATAGCTGCATTAAACTAGCTGGACAGGCAGCATTTCATCCCATGCTCACACAAACGTGTCCCTTTGACAAATAATTGTGATTAAAAATCATAATTTTAATGTTGATAAAAAAGAATTATGGTTACTACTCTTGCAGTCATTGAGCAACCCAGCAAGTAGCCCTGTGGTCATAAAACAAAATAGCTTAGCTATTCCTAAGTTCTGGTCTTAGCTATAGGTTAGCGGTTTTATTCAACACATTAAACCATTATGATAAAGAACAGATTAACAAAATATGGAGCTACAACAGATGGTAATTAACAGCAAATTATTTTGCCATGCACCTCTCAAACAGGCATGCATTTCTACCCTGTGCTCTTGTCTCAACTTTGTAAATTCCTCTGACAGCTGCATGGTCTGAAAATGTACAGACAGTTGGTGCATGCCCAAGGCTTTAAAAGTTCACCAGGTGGATGAATGGTCAGCACGCTGCATTATTGTGTTGGGCAGGGAGTCACACTCACATCTCACTCTGGACTGTGCAGATACGAATGTCTGTGGGATGGTTGATGAGAGTCCAGAGTGTGTTAAATTGTGTGGGATGTTTCAGCAGCCTACATACAATGTCACAGACTGTGTGGAGGATGCTAAAGGAGTGAGTCTGCTATCAATCTGCAGAAAAATAGTTGAAATGTATTCAATGGTTAATGGAGTATTACTATAAATGGTGAGCCATTGTTTCATTGTTGTGTTACTTGGCTTCTTTCTTACTATATTTAGATTAAGTTGTTATGGACTGTTTGTGCAACTCCTTATGCCTGGGGTTCTCACTATAATTCTTGTTCTACTTTTATTCAGTGGGTATAGTGGGTAAAAGTTAGGAACATTATTATGACTGCTCGAACCCCTAAAAATACCATTTGGTACATTACATTTGCTTGAATTGCCTCAAAACTCAGAGGTGGGCAGTGACACATTTGATTTGTGCCTCAGAGAATCCAACTTTCACAAATAACTGTCATGTTTTTTTAAAGCCATCAACACTTTGCCATAGGTGTTGTAAGATTTATACATTTTCAATTACAAAAATTAACCCTTCCTGTTTTTTCATTACAGAACAGTAATATTTAGGCATATTTTGCAGAAATAAACACCCATAAAATAACATTCAGACACAAATAAGCCTTTTAGACAACTTATAAGATGGTTTTAGTTTAGTCTGTTTTTTTCTATTCAAATCTAAATATAATCAAACTAATATTTGTGTCTTGAGAAAAAAAAAAAAACCATGGAGTAAAATAAGCATACAATCTAAAAAATACAAAATAAAATCTCTTTTACTAATAAAAGACCGGAGGTTGAAGGGGGCTGAATACACCTTAAATATACATTATAGACATTCTGAACTCTTATTATGTTCCAAATAATCAAAAATGACCTGCACTGGTAAATTGACCATTTATTACATATTTTTAGCCGCTGACATTTGGAGCTTCTCTGCTTCTTTCAACAAAATAAGTTGTTCATAATAATTTTAAGAGGTCCATTTTACATTTTTAATACATAATAGGGATGCATGTTATTACTGGTTTCAGTAGATATCAGCCTAAATAGTTGATGTTAGATTCAGTCAATTTTGAAAGGTTTGCAGATTTTTTTGGCCAACCTATTGTCCTTACATTTTATCTCTTATATCAGCTGTAACATTGGCAGAGTACACAAATGTACCATAATATTTCACCTTGTCATCACTGCAAGGATACACTTAAAAAAAAAATTTAATTTATTCCAAAGCGAATTAGGTTTTAATATTTTTTTTTACGTCGGTCTCATACATAAATTTGTTATTTCTGTAAGGAAGGTTTCTCATGCTCATGACTGCATATCTGTCTAGTCTTATACTTCCTTAGTGGCTTTACAGATTAATGATTTGGGATAGGACACTGTGTGACATATTTTCATGGGGCCCACAATATTTGGCAGCGCCCCTGCTACTTTCTTACTGCTGCTTTCAAATGCATGTCAGCAATTAAACCCCTGATTTTGAAACCCTTAACAAATATTTAATAGATTTCTTTTACCGGTATGGGTACCTCTTATGGCAGTGGTTGGTTTTATTCGTGAAGCTGCTTCAGTGGCAGCTACAGCATGCAATAAATAATAGCAGGTTGTGATTATTTAGACAGCATGCTAGCTAATGTATCGCAATTTGTGCTAAAATTTTAATTAGTATAGCACAACATAAGCCTCCTAGAGCGCGTATTTCCCGTATAACACTGGAATTAGAGTCCGTGTTCCTGCTAATATGGCCAGTTACAGGCACAACACTGAGCACTGGTGGTTTTACTGAAATCATGCATCGATCCATGAAACACGCAGATGCTGTCGGACAGACCCGCTCTGAGGGAAAGAGGCCTTTATTAGCCCGGAGGATGCACGAGCGCGTTAAGGTAGAAGGCTGACAAAGGCTGCGACATGAAATATCATTACAGTGATTTGTTTGTATAAATTAGCTTAAACACCATTAGCTATCTTATACCCCGGTTTTTAGGCGCTGCTGTGTCCCCCTCCTCCCCGCACACAGTCAGTCAAAGCCCCCTCACCTCTCACTCTCTCCCCAGGTCTGCTCCGGCGGCGATGAGCTCCAATCCATCAATGCTTCTCCTTTAGTCAAAGAGCGGCCATGCCTTCAAACCCCGCGTCCATTATTCCGTCAGACAGAAACAACCTCGTCCTCATCTTTGTGAGACATCGTCTTCATGTCGACGCAGCGCACGCTCACTCTCCTCAGGTTAGGAGGGGGGCGTGAGGGTGAGTATGTGGGACGATACACCCCCTCCTCATCCCATAAAGAGGAGCCCCTGCTGTTAACCCAGCCCACCACAAGATGAGCTATGCTAAAGAGGACGCTTCTCACTGTGGTCAGTGTAGATAGGAGCTGTGACCCCACTGCACATCCAGCCTGCTCACTTTCTGTGAACTGCCCTGTGGTTTTTCAGCTCATGTCTTACTAGGGCTGGGAATTATGAACCCAAACTATTTACATGACAACGAAAACGGAGACTTGTCATAATGCCTGGAGTGTCTCAGAGCCGTTTACACGAGGCCTAAGACAGTCAAATCCGATAAGTTTTCATTACGTTTTAGCTTTGCGTTTACATGAGAACTCTATGCGTATTACCCGAATCCGTAAACTTTTAAAACCAGGCTCCAGACTGGAGAGTTTTCAATACACTCTCAATGCAGCAGATGTAAACCAAAATCAGAGCGTTTTAGGGTGTAACGCTGACTTCACCACATGCGCAGTACTCTTTCACATGAAGGCTGCATGCGCATACCAGGAACAACAACAGCTTCGGCAGTCTACCGAGTAACATGTGAGCTGCTTACCTTGCTCGGATTGCTATCCAGACAAAACTATTCAGTCAGACTGATTTGTTGTCCAGAAAAAAACTCTTGCGTCTTTGTGCATCCACTTGACATTGTTGTTTGTGAAAAGTTTTTCTTCTTTGTACGTGTACTGTAGTAGTGCTGCCTCTCTGCAAACCTACATTGCCATCCACTGGACTGGCATGCATATTACAGTGGTTTTATTTGTCTGCAGCGTCTCCATCTGTACGCGGATTGAGTTTGAATACACAAAGGAAAAGTCTTTGTGTTTTTAGGTCATAGAGTCTCCATGTAATCAGGGCCTAACTCTGCAAACTTTAGAAACCAGGGTCCAGAGAGAAAAGTTTGGACATTTTAATATTCATGTCCATGTAAATGACGCATGCGCAATACTGATTGAGGTCCTGTTTACATGGAGACTTTTCCACCAGATATGGAAAGATTTTTCCTTTGCGTGTTCGAAAGCAATCCATGCTCACATGGAAAAGCAAAAATGAATGAAAATAATGTAGCATGCATGCCAGTCCAGTAGATGGTGATGTAGGTTTGTAGGGGAACAGCACTGTTACAACACACGATGTCAAGTAGGTGCATGCAGATGCAGGAGTTTCTTGTCTGGACAGCAAATCTGTCTGGATAGTTTTGTCTGGATAACAAACCCAGCACGGTAAGCAGCACACATGTTACTTGGTAGAAGCTGTTGTTGTTCCTGGTATGTGCATGCAGCCTTCATGTAAAAAAGTACTGTGCATGCGGTGACATCAGCATTTCACCCTGTAATGCTTGTGTCTCGTCTACATGGAGCCAAAACGGATCAGTTTTCGAAACTTTCTGCTCTGGACCCTGGTTTCAAAAGTTTGAAGATTCAGGCACGCCAGGTAGCGTTCACATGTAAACAGAAGGCGAAAACGCAACAAAAAGTCTCTGGATTCGTCCAAAAACGGAGCCACATAAACATGGTCTCAGATAAATGTTGCACGCACATCCCAGGAACAACAACAACAGCTTCAGCCATCTACCAAGCTACACGTGGCTGTTTAAACTTCTCGTTATCCAGACAAAAATATCCAGACACATTCGTTGTCCACAGAAGAAACTCCTGTGTCTTTGTGTGTCCACTTTCCACTATATATGAAAAGTTTATAGTCACCGGAAAGCATATGCGTTGTAACAACACCGATTCATTACAAACCTACACTGCCAACTACTGGCCTGGTGTTTCAGTCGTTCTTGCATCTCCGTGCGAACGCGGAGAGCTTTTGAAAACTATGGAAAAACCTTTCTGTTTCTGGGGACAATGTTTTCGTGTAAACGGGGCTTTTTGTGTAAAAGACTGTCTGAATAACAAAATACAAGATCACAGAAATGAGTCAGCTCTTAGTCAACTCCCTTATAAAAATAGCAAAATTGAATATGCACTTTGACAAATGCCGAGGTCAGACTACAGGATTTTTGCACGATTATGGCCTGACCCAACAACCTTAGGGTGTCAGGACCCTTCTGCCATGAAAATTGGTTGTACCATCTTGTGTAGTGTGTGCATGCACAACAATTTAAACATAAGCAGATAAAAGTTGATGCCTTGAGAAACACAGTTAAGTAAAACCAAACAACACCCCCTGCCTTTATAATATGTAAATGTTCACAAATGATGGAATGGCTTTGCCAACTCAGGAAAGCTGAGGACTGAACTGTTTAGGGAACTTAGTCTGATTCTTCTTCTCTGTAGATGTCAGTGATAAAACAAGTCAAAAACAAAAGAACTTTGAGGATGCTGATGATTAAGATCATGACATGAGAACGTAATGATGATGATGCTATTGAGGTGGCCTGGCAAGGTTTGTCTCATGCGCTACACGGCAGCACCTGTGTCCAATGGGACTTGAAGAAGTTTGCGGCACTTACTTATCTTGTTCCCTCCATTCCAGATTCTTGCTTGTGTTGTACTTACTCTCTGATGTACATCACTTTGGACAAAAGTGTCTACTAAATGAGAGATTATAACATTATAGCTTTGAGAAGTTACCATCAAACTGTCCTGCTGAAAATAGCATTGGTGAGTGACTGCTTACTTTTACCTTCAAGGTAATATAGCACAACCTTGCACAGCAGCTAGATCTGCCTGATTCAATGTCTGTACCCATGTAGATCCATCTAGCCAAGTCCCAATCTACAACCACTGTGTGCAGTACAGAGTAGCACTGGGACCTACAGTATCTGTTGGTCCTGTGATTGGTCGACTAACAAAACAATCAGAAGTGGGAAATCCCACTACTAGTAACTATTTCTGGGTTACTCCAATCAGACAACTTTTGTATTGGCAGTCTTTATTAGTGCATTATGGTGACAAAATATTGTTACATTCGTACTAAAACATTGAAAACTTGCATACATTTAATGGAAGGAAAAACATTTTAATACTGGTTGTAGCTGGTGTTATTTTAATACTTAGTGGTAAAGTGGACAGCTAGTGGTAACATCACCAGGATTATTTACAAGTAATTTTCTGAATTATGTTAACAGATTTTTTTATGATTTCAAGTTATTAAGGACACAGGAAAAGGGCCCTTACATCATCCCTGTGCCAATCTATGCTGATCAAATACTTTTGATTGACTATCTTTTTATTTACAGAGTATTACACTCAACTTTTTTGTTAAATCAACAAGAGCTTTATCTCTAGAAAGTATAATGTCCTTTTACTATAAACTATCATTTTATTTAAATAACTCGGTATATTTCCTAGCAATTTTTCAGATATGCAACAATATTTTCAATGAAAAACCTTTTAGAATTTGCAGATCATTACAACCCAACACTGCCTAAATGTGTCAACAAATAGTATTTCAAATTGTCTAACACATTTGTAGCACTTGCAAAGTGATTTTGCTCCACTGTTAGTGGCACTAAAATTTACTCAAACCACATGCAACAGAGAAACTTTCAATAAAGTTTTATATGGATCCCTCAAAAATGTACAACATGCTTACATCACAGTTTATTATCAATTCCACTGAGCTGGTGGCTCACAGTGTTTTATCTCTGGAGTTAATGACATTATTGACTCGTGGGGGTCCTCATCTTATTAGGTGGGGGTCGGGACTCGGGAGGGGAGCCAGTTAATGAGATTACTCTGCTGTTTGCTTTAACAGTCAGAAGCAGCAAGTTAGTGTGAAGAAGGGGGAAACAGCTCTAGTAACCCTTTAAGGGCAGCAGCAAAAAATCTGCAATTTTCCTTTAAATGTAACACACAGAGTTGCGTGAGTAGAGTCTGCTCCGACCTGGGCCTGAAAAAACACAGACAGCGGCCCAGAGGATGAGGAAGAATTACTTTGAGCTTGTATGAGAACAGTTAATATCAGAGCAAAGATGTTCAGCTTCTTCTACTGGGAGCTTCTGAGACAGGCTTGTGAAGATTAAACACAGTTTGAACCAAAGTAGAAATTCCAATAAGTCAGACATATATGGACAATACATGACTTTTTAACGTCTTTATTAAGGATTATTCAGACTGTTAATGAATGAATAAAATAGACCCTTTTAATCTGGGAAAGCTGACTGTATTGGTATAAGGTTTAGGATAGAATCAAGTATTCTAAGAAAGAATTAATGCTTTAAACTATACAGCACATTAAAAAATAAAATTTTTGCTTTCTAAAAACACAACCATAGTGCTAGACAGCTTGTTTGATAACTCAACCAGGCCTTAGTGGTATGGACCAAAATCATATCTGAAGATAGCTTTGTTTATGTTGATATGCTCTTTTTTGGAGGTTTAAAGGTGTAGTCAGCGATCTTCTTATATTCTAATCTAATGCACTATTTGTCGAAATCACCGTATTTCTCCTCTCCATCCACAAGATGTCACCACTGACAGCATGTTGAAAAAAAGTCTTGTTTCGATACAAAGCCTTGGCTCTGAATTTCAGCAGGTAAATACTGTGGCTCGGGCCGAGTCACCAAAAGAAGGTACACCCCCCCACATCCAGGGGGCGATCATACTCATGTGCAGATCAGACAGAGGGGGGAGGGGGAGTCGTAGGTTGCGTAGCGTGCGCAGTTAGCATAAGAGAGAGATATAACAGGTGCAGTAGCAACGGCTGAAAAACAGCCCAAAAGAAAAAGGTCAGAGGAGTGAAAAGTGAAAAAGAAGGGCCATGACCATGAAAGAGCGAAGACCGGGTCAACATTGGTGTTGCTTTCCAACAGTGGAGGGAACTCCACGAATTGAAAGACCTGAAAACGGACGTGGATGTTGCCGTCTTTCTGCTGGATAGGTAAGCAACATTAGCTTTGTGGTGCTTCACATAACAGTAACAGCCGTCAGGCATTCATCTTATTGTCTAATCTGACAGAATGTACTGCTGTTGTGATGTCATCAATAATGGAAGTCGAGTTGTTTGACGAGTCGGGGTTACCTTAGCTACACTGGTCAGCTACGCAGTTTCTATGGGGGTTTCCATGACGATGCACATCCATCAGCTTTCGGGGGTGGAGCCAGGGGTGAGGTATGAAGGGAGAGGCGGGTCTAAATTCATTTATCAACAACCTCTCCACTTCTTTTCTCCCACATCGCTGACTACACCTTTAAGTTCTGTACTGTATATTGTAACCAAATAAAAAAAAACATTAATTCATTTAAGATCATACTCTAATCAAATCAGACAATATTTATAGCTGTTTTATGCCATGGTTATGTAAATAAAGTCCCTCACATCATATATTTGGTGATTATTTGTTTAAACAACCAAATATTGCTGACAAAACAAAGGAAAATTCAATATCAGCTACCCCAATATCAAGTCCCACCACTTATAAAGTTAAAACATGGCTTACACACTAATAAACGTCTTTTGTCATCTTAAGGTACGACGTACCACAGTTACACATGTCATTAAAGTATGTATCACAGCAAACTGTACTTCAGTCATTTGGTATCATACTAACCCTATTAAATATGTTTATCTTCTGATATTATCCCCAAATCGTTCTCGAATTTGTCCCATGTTTGTGCATTTAGGCTTCTTTATGTAAAACGCCTCAATAATGAGCTCAACTACACAGCTGATGAGAGAGAAAGCAATTCATGATCAGACAATATGGAGGGTTGGGTTATGTTGTTTTTATCAAGAAAGTACTGTTTATAAAAAAGACGCCTGGCTGTGAATGCTCATCAAAAACACTGTAAAGAGTTATTGCTAGAGACAAAACAACAAAACTAAAACTCAACAAATCAACAAATCAACAAAACTTACTTATACTAACATATTACAACATATTACTGCCTTATACTGTATTGATATTTTTTTCACAATATCAATATTTTATTGGTCAAGAATTTATAGAAATGTTGAACAATTGTTTTATACTGTAGTTCATATTCTGGCCACAAGGTGTCAGCAGACACAAAGCCATTTGACTAAGACGTCACTGGGACAAACAATAAAAGTTGTAGGACCAATTCTTTCAATAAACAACACTGATTAGAAACTTTTTCAAGCACTGAATACTGTAGATTCTTCTTACTATAATAATTTTTATAAAGATAAACAACTTAGTAAAAATGGATCACCCTACTTACGGTATTTCAAATATATTGTTAAAAAATTGTAAAGTCATCCCTGCATCACAGTTACATGACATCTTGTTCTTGCCATATTCTAGTTGAAACCATTCATGTTATTACTTTCTCACTAAAGGTATTCCTTTTTAGGTGTTTGATTTAAATGAGAAGTATAATTTCGTTTTATTTATGAAACTTTTGTTCACAGACTGTTAATTCATTTTTATGTGAACTGACATGTTGGTAACATGTTAAAGATTGTGTTGGTAATAATACCTTATGTTTAGCATTAAACTCAGATCTGATTTTGTTTTAGAATAAAATAAAATATAAAAAGAATAAAAAACTGTATTTCAGCATTAAGCATAGAAAATATGTAAATGTTTTTCATAACACCCAGCACTAAGTATGAATTCAGTTCAACATTTATGCACCAATAAATTACTTACAGAATTATAAAAGATAACATTTTCCTTAAACTGTGTTTATTTTAATAGATGTGGAGTAATCTCAAGTTCTTTTCTTGATCTTAATCAAACTTCTCAGTAAGACCTGCCATCTTATAGCTTGTTCATAGTCATTATTTCATAATATATGGATGTTGGGCACTGGTCTGTGAACACGTCAACAAACTAGCAAATTAAGCTAGCTCCCCAAAACAAGCAAAAAACAAACGTGTTTTTCTATGTTATTGCACACGGGAAGAAAACACAAAGTAAAGCTGTTAAGGTTATCTTCAACAGAACAGAATTCAGGTGTATTCTGGGTTGTTTGTGTGTAGGTTTTGTCCGTTTCTTACCACCAAACAGTGCAAGACAGTCCAGCTGCAGCTCTCCCCTCTGCGTGTCACTGCAGTTCTGTGAACGGCCACTAGAGGCCGTCAGCGCTACACCTACAGCAGGAGACGCCTCCCTTTGTCTGCAATCCACATTGAACCAATCCAATTACCTCACAGTACATTATACAGCTATGAGAACTTTAAGATTTTTTTTAATATTTGTTTCTCACACTGATTGTCTATTCATTTAAATTAAAAAGACATACAATAAAAACTCAACAAGGCTTGTCTGACAGCCTCCCCTTGAGAGGAGTACAGAGTATCTAATTACAAAAGAGGTGGACAAAATTTGTAGAATTAGTCAAAAACATCTATGAAAACTCTCATTGGATTAAAAAAAAGTTAATTGGGGATATATATATTAGACAATAAAAAGCAAGAATACAATATACATTGAGCTGTGAACAAACACTTCTGTGTAAAATCGGGGCGGACCAGGCAAGTGGTCTTTTAAGGGTTTTTTTCCCCCCCATAACATTCAGTACATTCCATCTATTTCTAGGGCTTCAATTCTGATGCCACAAAACTTGGAAAATCCTAATGGATTTGTACCAACAGCTCAAGGGGGCCGAAAGACCAAGCCTGCTCTTATGATGTCAAAATTAGAAGTGCATAATATGCTTACTAAAATAGAAATGGAAAAACCCCCCAGCTTTTTTTAATACTAAGGTTTTTTATTCAACAAGTGTAAAGACATTTTTATAAACTTTTCTAAAGAGGTAAAAAACAATGGAGCCAATAAAGTACAGAAAACTGCAGAAACATTCAAGTCACATGCTCACACTGTTTAAAAGGCAAATTTTACAGCAGATACTTCACTCAGTATCTTAATATCTAAGTCCTTTTCCCAAAGACCACTCGGGGTCCAGACCTAGTCCCTCGAGGCTCTGTAGAAATAATCCAGATAGCAGGGGCTTTTATGAAGTCCCTGTCGATTATCTTGTTCTCCTCTGCCCGGGCCATTGCTTCTAGCTCGGGTGAAGTTTCTGGGCACCAGTCGGCCATGAATTTATCTTTGGCCTCACAGTAGTTAACCACAACTTCTTCTGGCTGCTCACCAAACAGCCAGTCTGGATAGAAAGGTTAGAAATAGATGTTAATGTTAACAAAACACAATTTGACTTGAGGAAACCTGCAGTGTCTTACCTGCAAAGTCATGGATTAGGTCCTTGATAAGGTGGCCGATGATGGCATACAAGACCCCCAGAACAATGAAGATAGCCATGAGCAGGTAGAGAACGTATGTAGGCAGATGGATGGCATCTCGAGCAGGAGGTACATAGGTCTCAAAGAGAACTGTCCCATCTTCTTCCCTGTATCTCATGTTAAAGCTCTCATTCTGTGCATCCATTCTGAACAGTGAGTCTTGAAACAGTAGTCACACAGGTGATCCTCTTAATACCATAGTCTCAGCAATGACGAAGCAGAGAGAGGCCCATGTAGAAACGTTTTTTATGTCTTTCACCAAAGAAACTTAGGAGAAACCTTGTGCTAAGCAATCAGATACAAGTTAAGACTTAAAAAGCAGCAGAGGATTTGGCAACAACTTTATAATGCAGCATTTTTTTCACCTATTTCACCGTTGGCTAAACTGTACACACAAAGAAAATAAAACTCTAGTCAAAGTTAATTTCTATCCCTCACAATGACAAATTCTCAAGTTCGTCTCACTCTGCAAATTCCCTGTCTGCCTGCGTTTAGAGCTGCACAGGTGGAAACCAGATTAGCTTTAGGAGCTTGAAGTGCTCAAGGTCAGAGGAAAGATGTGGCAAGCAGCTTTCTAATAAGAGGGTGAGCACATCCATCCATCAATCTATCTATTCATTTTCCACCTTACTGGGTGTAAAACATAAAGTTGCCAGTTTCTTGCAACAACAAGATCTGTTATTTGTAGGTCTACTATTGTGTGCATTGTGTTTGTTAGACTACTGCCTTGTGGACTGTCCTGCCAGCAGCTTTGTTAGATAGACTACATGTATAAATGAAGAAATATATGTATAAATAAATAAATATCTAATTATATTTGTCTATCTATACATCTATTTCTATATGTCTATCTATATATCTATTTCTCTAAATTATATATGTACATAAATATATCTATCTATCTATCTATCTATCTATCTATCTATCTATCTATCTATCTATCTATCTATCTATCTATCTATCTATCTATCTATCTATCTATATATATTTGTCTCTTTCTCTGTCTCTCTCTTTCTCCATCTCTCTGTCTCTGTCTGTCTGTCTCTATCTATCTATCTATCTATCTATCTATCTATCTATCTATCTATCTATCTATCTATCTATCTATCTATCTATCTATCTATCTATCTATCTATCTATACAGAAAAAATAATATATATATGTGTGTGTGTGTGTGTGTGTGTGTGTGTGTGTGTGTGTGTGTGTGTGTGTGTGTGTGTGTGTGTGTGTGTGTGTTTGTGCGTGTGTGTGTGTGTGCTCAATACACAAAGTTTTAAAAAGCATGCAAATAGAAAACCTAGAAACAAAGCTAATAACTATACTACGTAATCCCAAGCATGGAAGTGAGTTATGTTTTGATATGCATTATTTATGAGTATTAAAACTCTGAAGTACCATATCTTATTGGATACCTTGTTATGGTGCAAGGGATGTCTTTTCTAATAAGAAATTATATTTAATTTATCTGCAATCCTGTTAGTACGATGACAATATTTTTCAGAATTCTTTGATTTCATATTATTCAATACATTTGCAGCACATCTTGTGTCACTGTATAAGTAATAAGCTATTTAAGTATACAGCCCTCCTTGCGAGCTAAGTTAGGTGTCCTAATCCAAGTTTTCCGAACTATAACCACCGTTTTTGTAAACACAATCTAGAGACCTCTTAGCTATTTAGCTTCCTTGTAAAAATATATGTTTTACAGTTTAACTGTATTACATACAGTATATTGTTTAAAACTTGGCAGCACAATGAAGCAGAAGTGCCTCGCAGCAAGAAGGTTGCTGGTTTGATCCCCCCAGAGTTGGTTAGCTCCTTCCTGTGTGGACTTTGTGCGTTGTCCCTGTGCACGTGTAGCTGTTCTCTGGGCACTGCATTTTCCTCCCACAGACAAAAACATGTTCATCAGGTCAATTAGAGTCTAACCTTCCATTAGGTGTGACGGTGTGTGTGCTTATGCAAAGAGTCTTATCCTTGACCTTTACAGGTGAGGTCATTATTTCCTGACACAGCAGGGTATTAGACCAATGTAAGGTGGATTAATGGACACAGGCAAACAACACTTCTATTGGTCAATTGTTTATTGGAAAAAGTTCAGTAAACACCAAAAACAATGGCAATCTTTCTTTCTTAAGTAACATGTATGATTTGACATTTTAACTCAAATACTTTGAGTTGCACACTTGTAGAGTAGTTATTTAGAATCAATAGTTTTTTTTACAGCTGTTATCCACATTTCTAAATTTAAAACACTCATATAATTTCACCAATGTAAATTTAAAAGTCTACATTTAACAACTATTGCAAGGTGCCCAAATGGGCTTATATGACTAAAGAAGGGTATCTTAATTCTCATGATGGATATAAACCTCTTTATTTAAATCCCAGTAATATTTCTAAACGAAACAGAAAGGCCATAGTAATGCATAACTACAAAAAAATTATAATATATGAGAGACTGATGACAACAACAGCTTCAAACTACTGCTGAGATTATGTAATTCTGCTGAAGCTTAAAGGGACGTGACATAAGGGATCACTGGGCTGGTAAGGATCACACAATGTGATGATATAGTGTTTTCTTCAGATAGAGATGGAGGAATGACGTCTGTTAGTGGAGGAGGGATGGACAGACGGAGGCTGGATCTTCCCCAATGAAAACCTGGGAGCTGCTGATCCTTCTCCACCTCCATCTCCAGCTCGTCTGCATCCATCAGAGAACTGCAAACACTCAGTCGCAACTCTTCTCCTCTTTCTGCTCTGCCATCCTCTGAATCATCCTCCACTGGTTTGGGGCCAAGGATCCAGTCTGTTAAGTAAAAAAAACACAAGAAGTCAAATAAACCAAGCAGTTCTTTTAGTGAAAATAGGCTCTCCTATTAACATCCCATTACGATATCATGGGGAGTTTTCACAGGAGTAACTTAAAAAAGGGAGAAAAACAAATCTCCATCAGAGGCAACAAAAGAAAAATAACATCTGACCAGGTTTTAACTTGTAAAATGAAACCAGACAGTCAAATTAAAGCTGCTGCTGTCACGATCTGTTGTTTTAAGACTTAAATGGTAATGTGGGTGCAACAGAAAATCACCAAAGTACTCCTTACAGATGGTATTGTAGCAGCAGCCATCATTCACATTTAGAAACAGTTTAAAGCACTCATCCCAAAAGACACCAGAGGGAGTTTGGTTTATTGACGTTTGCACACAAACATCAGGATCAATAAAAGAGGGATGGATGAGCAAAATGCACATTAGAGGAGAAAGAAGGGAAAGAAAACTGTGGTGTATTCTTGGTCCAAATTATTGGGGAAAAAAGAGGACTCAATTGATGCACAGAGTGGTTCAGTGAGGTTAGGTGCAGATAACCCTGATCTTGTTTGCATCTCAAGGTCCAGTTACACATATTATTGGTAGTGGAGAGTGAATAGCTTTGTCCTTTAGAGTCAAATATTTTTTCCTGGTATGGGTCCCCAGAAAGTAGGATGTCATTGATAAGTTATTAGGGTTACTTTTCCAACATTTGATTGAAGAAATTAAGGCACAACATCAGATTTTGACCTTGCAGTTATTGTGGACAAAAACATTCCCTTGAGTGATATTAAAGGCGAGTGAGTGGGGCTGTGGTAGCAATTTTGTTGGCTGACGTAAAAGTTATCCAGCACTTATTTGCTTTTCTAAAATCCAATGGGATTTGAACTAAAAAGGAAATACACCAAGGCACTCTTTTTATACTATTAAAATGCCTTTATTTTAACGGAATTGTCATGTAGACCATAAAAACAAACTTTGATGTGTTTCAGCATTAAGCCTTCATGAGGAAGTGATGCAATCAGATACTGCAGATACTGCTAATACTGACACTGGGGTCTGATGTCACTGCTCCTTCTTTGCCTTACTACAGATTTAAGCAGGGGCGTAGAATTAGGCAGTGACGCTACGGACACATCCCTATCAATATTATGCTACTACTGCATGGTCCCTAACATAAAATAACAAGCATAGTATATAACTTTAAAACAAAAAACGCTTATATTTAGTACCAAGAGATACATGTTTTGGTTATTTTATTTATTATTCTATGTATTATTTGTGTATCTATGGCAGTAACTGTTTAAGACCAACAATAAAAGTTTGTGGGGAAAAAATACAATAAAACCTCATATTAATAACATGATTTTATACATTTATATTGTTGGGGAATACTCTTGTCTGTAGTCCTTTTTGGTTTAGACTATAGTCATACCATCAACATTTCTGATTGATCCCAAACTGTCACACTGTTCATATGTCCTGCAGCAATATACAGTAATTTTGTCAAGGAACAGACAGTACAGATTTAGGAGGAGAGGCTGGAGGTGAAGTATATACTAGTGGGATATTTTTTTCTGAAGAAGATAGTTTGCTTGTTTGATTAGCTCTACGTGACATTAAAAAAACAGTCATAATTGCAAAACACATCAGCTTTCAGGGGTGCGGTCTTGGTGCACTTTTATGTCCCCACCAATGTCAAAATCAAACCTACGCCCTTGGATTTAAGGCAGTACCAACAGGTTTGAAAATAAAATCCAATTAGTTGTACAATATTACTGTTTGCCTATTTCTTAAATATATGTGCATTTTCTTACACTGACAGCCTCAGCAGAAATGTGACTAACTGTATACTGTACCAAACCAACCTGATCCAGAATGTTTGGCAGAAACATATCAGTACAACACCACTGGCAAAAACCTGGTAGGTTATTATCCTGAGCTTAACTAGGCAAGCTGCATGCATGAATGAAAACAGCAGGGTTTTTCTCTCAGACTATAACCTGCTGTCCTCTTGGTATTTTTCACCTCCTCTGCCCCTCCGTGACTGACATGCAAAATGCAGGGAAGCTTCCGCTGTGTAGACCAAGTGTAAACAAAAGGGTCAGGGGAGTTTCTGGGTAGTTTTTCTGATATATCCAAGGAAATATCAGGTGAATGTGTGAAATGGCCTTAAAAGTCACAACAAACTTGGGATCAGGGTGGGAGAAGTAGAGGTTTGGAGTGGACACCATTTTGGTGTTACCTGCAAAGTCATGCATCAGATCTTTAAGGAGATGTCCCACTATGGCGTAAGTTGCAGCTATAACCAACACCACCCCAACCAGGATGTAGAGTACATTACGAGGTAGAGTTATAGCATCTCTGGCTGGAGGTTTGTAGTCCACAAAATAATTCTCCTCCTGCCTCCTCAAGGACAGCTGGAGGAGCCGCCGGTGCTCCAACAGCGACTGTGTGAGGTTCAAAAGCAGAGCTCCTCTTGAGCCGTTCAGGGACACAACTTGTTGTTTCATGGTTGAATTTGACAACAGACTGCTTTTCATGTGCTGTGAAAACTTAAAAAGGGGGATTGTGGTGCACCAGAGAAAAGGAGGGAGAATAACTGAGAATTAGTCATTTTTATGTTTTCTAATGCTGGAAGGGATGGCAGAAGAGATGACAGATGGAGATGTCAAGATGGCTCAAAAACAAGAACACCATCTCCTTTGAGTGACATGTAGTCCACCAGGCAAGAAAAATGTGACACCCTAAGTGTGTCAGTTTTCCTAATCTTTTGTCTAGACTTAAATCTGAGCATTCCTCCATCTTGACTTTTTACAGAGGGGTTCCTTGGTCAAATTTCCAGGGGAGTGAGGCATGTGAGACAGAGAAGAGGTGAATATAGGACAGACAGAGTTAATAGGATTGAGTCTGTCGCAGAGTAATATCAGCTTTCCATCTGCAGGGATTAGAGATATGAGCGAGGAGAGGTGGACAGTAATACTCCAAAGAGGCTTATACTCCTCCATGACTACACTGCATACATATATCTATTTATATGTGAGACATATATTAAAGTAAACCCATTCTCTATGGACTTGAAAGTGGCTTTACCTCCTTATTATTCCATGCTTTAGACCCATATTCAACCCAGCAGGTTTAGACATCACATTCTGTGACTGTAATAATATAATTCACTGATATGTCATTTTATTTCCAAAGCCTGTTCTTTGCTGTACTACAGAATATAATGATTTTCTTGACCATGAAAATATCCCTGTGGTTAAAAAATATATACCATATCCTTCATTATTACATGAGCTTTGACTGTTTTAAACATAAATGATGGAAATCATGAAAGATGGAAATGAACAAATGTTAACTTAATGACAACATCTTCAGAATTTGTGATGACGTTCAGGACTTTACCTGATAATTAAGGCTCGGACTGGATCATCAGGTTTCTTCTTCAGACTTGAATAAAATAAAAGGACCACCAAAATGGTTTGTGTTGCACACAGGTAGCTCTGGAAATAAGCACATAAACATACAGAAAGTTAAATATAAGCAAACATAATTCTTACCACACTGGCCAGCCAACTAAGCAACCCAAAAAGACCCACCATCAGAATTTTCCTCACAGGTGGGCATTAATAGAGATGCAAATCAACCCGTGATCCTCCATGAGCTTCAGGATGAAGACATCTTTATCAAGGTTTAGGCTCTTCTTCTCTTTTCTTGTTTATCTTACAAAACTGAGATGCCAGAAAATGCCATTCAAAGATTGTGAGGGCAACATTGGCAAAAAGAATAAACCAAGAGACTGGGTGCAGACCGAAGTAGAAGGCGTTCGACATTGCAAATAGCAAATGATTGAAAAAGTAAGGTTAAAATGATAAAAAATCAAGACTTTGTGGTAAAAAAAAGACAAGAGCTTGGCAGATGGCTGTGATGGTGAGGCAGAGTGAGGGCTCTGACTGTGTCAGGCTGTCTGTAGACTTTGTGTTTTTATCAAGGTGACTGTGGTAATCCTTGGCAGGATTTGGTTTACTCATGACGCTGTAACTAACAGCACATTTAACAGAGTAAGCAGATAGTTCAATAGTGAGGGGATTTCATTTAGCAGCAGCTGTAACTGGAGACACCGCTTGGAATTGTGGGTCATGTACTACATTTGCACCCTGCCGCCACAACTTTATCCAACTCAGAACAATAGCACTAGCCATTCTTGACAGCTTGTAAGCAAATTTTAAAAGCTAAATTATTCTGTGGAAAGACAACAGCCCAGCTTAGAAGTGTACATAACATTAAGTTGCACAATTATTGTATTTACAATTAATTAAACTGTGCAATAATCACCTTTCTGGTGCTGGGACCATTGGACTTGTCCTGACTTTTCTCCCCTGTGCACCCCTGGTTGAAGCATTTGTTAATGCTTGAATCTTATTCAGATAAAAATTGAAACTTAAACCCTACTAAAAAATGTAGGAGTTTTTTCTGATTTTTATCAATTACCAAAGAAATATTTATCTTTTAAAATAAACTTAACTTAATGAATTACATCAAACAGATAAATATAATAAAAAATACAAATTCTTCATGCAAATATTGGAGGAAAAGAAAAAAAAATTTAATCCCAACCCCTCTCCAGAAATTGAGAATATATATATACATTATATATATTTTTTCACAGCATTTTTTGAAGTTCTAAATGAGCATCAGGATGGGTAAAAAGGATTTAAGAGCCTTTTAACAAGGCATGTTGTTGCCTACAGACAGCCTGTCTTAGTATTTTAGAAATCCCTGATTCATTGGTATTTTCATGCGCAGCCATCTCTGTGGTTAATGGAGAATGGTCAAAAAGAGACAATATCCAGTGAACTGCAGAATCTATGGACAAATTATTTCTTGTTGATGCCTTAGGTCAGAAGAGAATGACCAGAGTGTTTTGAGACCATGGAAATGAAACAGTTAACTCAAATAAGCAGTGATCATTACAACCAAAGAATGCAGATTCGAAACATCAACACTTAAAATTTTGAGGCAAATGGGCAACAGAGCACCACGCCATGTGCTACTCCTGTCAGCAAAGAAAGTAAACAGCGAGTACAGTTCACACAGGCTCACCAAAATTAGTCAAAAGCAGATTTGAAACATGTTGGTGTGTTTGATGCATTTTTGCTGCCAAACTTGAATGGTAGGGTCAAATTTTGCTTAATCAACAAGATATCATGGATCCACTCTGGCTTGTATCCATGGATCAGGCTGCAGGTGGTGATGATGGGGATTGCTTTATTGGCACACTCTGGGAACTTTCGTACCAATACAGCATTTTTATGCCACTTGAGTATTGCTGCTGATCATGTTTGTGCCTGTTATGACCAAAGTGTACCCATCTTCTGATGTTACTTCTAGCAAATCATCACAAAATGGTTTCTTGAATGTGACAATGAGTTTTCTCTAGTGATCGCCACAGTCACCAGATCTCAATTTAATAGAGTGCCTTTTGGATATAGGGAAGCAGATTTGCGTAATGGATGTACAGCTGACAAATCAGCAGCAACTATGTGACGTCATCTTGTCAATGGACCAAAATCTCTGTGAAATGTTTCAGACACCTTGTTGAATCTATGCTACAAAGAATGAAGATGGTCTGAAGGCAAAAGAGATTCCAACCCAGAAGTAGCAAGGTGACATTTTATGTATGTTTCTGTTTCCTTCCTGTGAAGAACTTCACAGATATTTGCTGTGATTTAAACCTCAGCTGTCAGCCCTCAGGGCACATTTAAGAGTTAAAAATCAAAAGAACAGATCATTTCAATTTTAAGAAACGTACAAGATGAAGCATCATGACACAATCATTCATCCTGCATGTATGTGGTGCTGATATGTTGGCTGTAAGAAAATCAGTAATTGTCACATCTGTGGACATGATACTCCGACAATTATCATACATCCCTAACAACAACTAAGGCCGCTCAAAATGGTGAAGCTTTCTGGGGCCCCGCCTCAGAACGCGGCCCACGGGGGTTAAGAAAAACAGTTCATCTTAAAGGATAATTATTTTACCAAGAATTTCCAGTGTATGAACAAGAATACACTCTATGCAGGTGCTTTCGTTAAATGTCTGTTTAAAAATGTGAACTCATTTTTTCACTATGACATGGATCTTTGTCATTATGTTCTCATTTTGCAGAGGCCAGCTGGAGATGGCTGTTTGGGCCCTCAGTTTGGGCTGTATATTGCCAATCAAGGACCTCAAGAAAAAATGGGATGACTGCAAATAAAGGAGGGAAAAATTTGAGTTTTGGGGGTTTCGCTTTAAGAATAAGTTGGTTGAGGACTGTTTGAGGGCCTGGGTTTATGTCTCTAAATCCCATGTAGAAGGACCCCTAATGAGTTTTTGAGGGGCCCAAACATTTCTGTTTGCAGTTCTGACAACAACAAACACACAGTATGTAATAAAAAGTGTACTTCTTTGTATTTTCATGTTTGTGATTTTAAGAAAAGTAAAGATTACCTTCATGAATGATTCCTTTGCACTCAAAGTGTAGGGTCCTTTACACTCAGTATGTTTTAAATAAGGTTTCAAAGTCTTCTCCAGGTGAGATGGAAAGCAGATCAACTGTGAAACCAGCCACAGAAGCACTACAAGCCAAGCTGCTCTCTCAGACTACCCTAAGAAAAATAAATAAAGAAGCAACATAAATCACTGGTCAGTCCATGTTATCTCCTTCAGGCCGGTGACACCTTCTTTGGTTTGTCCTCCGGCTCCATCAGCCACTTGAAGTAGGCATCACCCAGCAGGAAGCTCCAGTACACGACGGTCAGTGAGGTGTTCACGGTCATAATGGCGATGATTAAAGGATGCAGCATCGTGGCAGACTTCTATTAGAATGGTGTCACTTTTTATAAAAACAGTTTATCTGCTGTGTGAGTGCAGGGTGATCTGCTATCTGTGTTGGTCACCTCTCTGTCTCCTCTGATCCCTCCCTGTGGACTGCCCCCCCCAAACACAAGCACACACACACACACTCTTTCTTTCCACTGACCAACAAGTTTCTGTGGCCACAGCAGCATAATCCTCTTCAGCCGCTTTGTTGCTGAAGATAAAGTTGCATTAGAGGCGTGCATTACAATTGTTTATCCTCAAGGTGCTGTTGCATAATGCACATGTCTATTCTTTACCATGAGGGGACTGTATGGATGGTATAGGACAGCAGAGGCTGATCAGGATATGTTACACTGATAGATTTTTTTAAGCCCATCTGGAGATAAAAAAAAAAGACAATCTTTGTTCTGAACTTCATGTTCCTCTTCAGATATAATCCAAAATCCAATCAAGACAAGAGACATCAGACCCAGGAGTTCTTAATCTTGGGACAAAACAGGACAGATGGCTCCTTAATCGAACCCCAGGGGCCACAGGAGCCCAGACAACACTTTAGCATGTGCAGTGTGCCTGGATTTAATTTATTTCAGTCATTAAATGCTCATAATATGAAGCAAGACTCTCTAGAAACTAAGAGGAAACAAAGAGCAAATTAAAGAGATGAATAAAAGGGTCCCTTCAGAAAGCATTGAGTGAAGGTGAAGAGATTCCTCCACTAGGGGACGCTGTCCTCACACTGGAGCTGAATGACCACTTGTTGGGTGATAAATGTTTTTCTTGAAGTGTTGGAACATAATAGCAAAGTCCACTTTTTTATCTGATGTAGCCACAGACGTAATAACCCATGTTTCAGGGATGTACTCGCATTTTACGCATTGCGCACCATTCAGCAGTTAATTATCTGAACTCTCCCTTTAAACGTGCTCCCATTAGACCCCTGAATTGAACCTTGACTCCTACCAGACAGCAGAGGATAGGAAGCAGCAGCAGTAAGGCTTTATCACAGATCAAAAGGCAACTCTGTGGCACTCCTCTGATTTACCTCCTTCGCTCTCCAGCAGTGGAGAGGACACGCTTCACACCATGCGTGTTTAGAGAAGAGACGTCCATCTGGATTTTTCAAAGTAAATCAGGTCAAACAGTGAGCTTTCAGCCATGAGGCCTCCGGTGGAAGTCAGCGTGTTCCTCCTCTCCCTGCTGGCTCCAGCAGTGCTGTACACTTTGAACAACATCCATGCTCTTCAGGAGTAAGTCTGCACGCTGCTTTGTTCTAACTTTCCTCTCATTTAGACCTTATGATGGAGGGACTGGACGGAAAAGCGGCTGATATGAGGCTGGAAAAGTGGACGACAGCCTGAAGAAAAATCCACATTGTCCTGGGTCCTCTGGGCCTGTCTGTGGGTGTCTTAGGTGATAGTGAGGCTCTTTGTCAGGAAGTTTTAAAGAACTGATTGTTTAACATGGCGAAAATAATTGAGCCAGCAACTCGGTGATTAATTCATCAACGGATGGGTAGGATATATTAGATTTGAAGTCAAAGTAGCAATTACTATGATCAGATGTTATTCAAGTTTAGCTCTCATATCAACTCGAATACAATGAGAAAGTACTTAATTGAAAGTGTGAAGTGAACACTTGCCCTGTGTGAAAATGACGAGAGGTGGAGTGTGATGAGTCAGTCAGTTATCAGCATTTGATACATAATATCATAGAAACACAGTCTAATTTACTCTGCTATAGCTTTTAAGATTAGATACGATTAGATACCAATCTGCTCCTCCTGCTTCCTCTGTCAATTCCATTTTTTGCCTTTCTGCCACACAGTTTATCAAACAGGGACCATGCCTTATACAAATAAGACTGATTAGAAACTGTATTTTTTATGTTTACAATAATATAGGTTCTTTATGCTATAAAATAAAGACTGACTAGTGAAAGAAAATCATCAAGTATTGACATGTTTCAGAGTATCATGACATATTGTCATATATCTTATTGTCATTTATGTGGTTGTTAAGTATTGTATTGCCAGTCCGGCAATTGACACCCTTTTATAGAGTTAGGGTTTATACAAAACTTAATTCTAAATGCATTTCTTTCTCCTGTCCTTGATCAAGTATTGGGATAAGAGATTAGGTATCATTATCACAGCAAAGATTCTGTAACACTAGTTGATAGAACATTTTAATCAGCTTATACTTTTACTTAAAAAAGAATGTATGACAAATTTTAACAAAGTACCATTACCCCCCCCCCCCCCCCCCCCCCAAAAGAAAGCAACTTAAGTTAGTAGTACTTGATGAAGTAACAAAAATAACAGCAACTTGAGTTGAGTTTTATTATTTACTTTTACCCTTGAGTATGTCTAAAATGGGGATGGATCTTATTCCTGCTGCCATGGGGCAAATATTTGCTAGTTTTATCATACCTCATATAGACAATGCTATTCACTTACATTTAACTACAGGATACTAGAGAAGCACTTGGAGAGCGCAGACCTCCACCTGCACCACAGTCCTCACCCATATTGTGATTTTCACTATAAATATTAGTCCTACCTTTATTTCATCTAAATATTTAGATTTCTTGGCTGTGAAAACATACTATTAGCAGTTGGATTCATCATGGCATCTATTTTAGTTGAGTCGTTATTCACAAAAATCACATTTTTCATCATGGTGGTTTTATGCTGATCCAGATCACTCCTAAAATCGAATTATTTGTTCCTTGTCCCAATCCAGAATTTTCCTGAAAATTACGTCAAAATTCGCCCAGAACTTTTTGAGTTATGTTGCTAACAGAGAAACAAACAAACAGACGCTGGCAATAACATAACCTCCTTGGCGGAGGTAATAGTGATTTGATTGGGAGTTCCTTAAACAATCTCTATCATTCTCAACGCATTTAAGTTTTAGTATCATTTAAAGCAACCTCAAATCCTAGAAATTAGTACTTGTGCCCTGTCCCCTCTTTTTCCAATCAAATTTGACCACAAAACAAAAAAATTCCAAAAACACATGAGCTAGACAACAAGTGGGTACAGTGGGCTCCCCCAAGGAACCAAACAGGCCAAGGTGTTTATTCATCACTGTGCACATGTTTGATAGACAGAGCCCCGTAATTTGTTAGACACACAAATTAATACTTTGCTTTGTCACAGCTCAAAATGGTAGCACAACCTTTGTACAGGGTCAGATGGAAGGGAAATGCATTGACTGGTCTTTTTTCTGATCGTTCTTGTGTTTGAAGCATATCTGAAAAACCACTTCAAACTAATAAACTTTTTTAAATATTTTTTTGCAAAACATAAATGAAAGAAGCTAATTATTCATTTTTTTCACAAAATGTTTTTAAAGTTGGGACACAATCATTGAATGATGGAAGTAAACGTGGATTTATACCATTGATCGGCAGCATTTTCCAGGGAGATACAAACTGATAATTTAGAAGAAATGTCAGTCTTTGAGAAAAATGTTTTCACAGCCTAATACAATGGAGATTGGCAATGAATTAATTTTCCAAAATGTTGGAAAAAGTGACTATTTGTAACTGACTGAGTATTTGGCTGTGGTGGAAGGCCAAAGTAGACTGCATAAAATTATACAGATTTCTCATTTTTTCCACAGTTATCCAACTCATCACCCTTTCATTACAAAATGAAAAGGGCCAAATATTTTCATCATAATACAAATTTTAGCTTTGTCCTTTCCCATGGCCCTCTTGGTTCCTAAATCATTCATCCTCCTAATTAATCTGCCAAATGAAAATAACTCAAAGTTTCATCATCCAAATGGACTTCATCATTAAAAATGCTTCTGCTCAATTGAAAAAGCCTTTGTCTCAACTGTGTTTCACCACCAGTGTTTCTCCTCAGACCTCTACCAATCCTGGGAATGGGAATGGTCGTCCTGGGGTCAGTTCTCCTCCTTCTCCACCTCATTGTGTCAGACAAGACAAAAGTGGACCCTTTATTTTACGGTACTTGCAGACAAACACCCACGGTTATGCATGTTAGGGAAAAGATGGCTGTTGTCACTCTTCATTGTTCTTTGTTTGTGTGTCCAGCTTTTGCTGAGTTTTCCTTCACCTGCTTGGTGGGTCTGACTAATGCTTTAGAGCAGGACGGATTCATCTCAGGCTTCATGGGCTTCTACTTGAAGAGGGTAAGCAGGTTTTTACTTCTGATGTCCCAAAGTCAAGGATTCTCTACTGTATTCAGGGTGGGATTGAAACACTCTAATTATGCTACAGTTGTTCTTCAGGCAGTAGGTTTAAAGTATAGGTTAGCCGACAATTGCTTTATTTAACCACCTCTTGCTAATGAGTTGCATCAGTCTATACAGTTCATCAATCAAACCACGGAAACAAGTTTTACAAAGATATAGCATCCTTGTCGATCTTCATCAATGAACTGATAAAACAGCATGGCTGTAAGGTGGCTAACTTTATAATGGAAATACCCCTGAAGTACATCACCACGATTACAAAAGCTCTGCATGAACATCATCAGAATAATGTTAGAAACAGACTATTGTGAGAGTATGACAAACCGCCCCTCATCTTTACAACTCAAGACTGATATCTTACACAGTAAGACACACTCTTC
The DNA here is from genome assembly GCA_036419115.1 of Scarus forsteni. Taxonomy (NCBI): domain Eukaryota; kingdom Metazoa; phylum Chordata; class Actinopteri; order Labriformes; family Labridae; genus Scarus; species Scarus forsteni. The sequence goes on from JAZDUH010000157.1 coordinate 32,478,103, forward strand.
AGGATCATGAACAGGGTCAGATCATTAGGAACTCAGTGCCACAAATAAGCAGTACTGTGAAAAATTCTCAAATTGTTTGATTGTTGGCAAGCAGCCAGTTCTCAAACTTGTGTTCAGATATATTCATAGAAACATCCTCACTGGAGAATGCAGAATCACAGTGCATAATGATCACTGACTCAGTAAATTGACTGAGCAGCAGCTCTACATAATGACATTTTCACAAATAAACCCTTACAAAAGAAGCAGTGACCAGAATAAATTAGATAGACACTGGGGCCTCATAGAATTTTAACAACTAACTTTTTAATAATGGCATTACTTGAACACAAACTGAAGACCAGGTTTTCATGTTTAATTCCTGAGGCTGAAATGTCTCCCAAAAGTCACCGTCTGCTGCTCCTAACAAAGTTTATTAAACTTCATGTGCAAGTCCTAGTTTTACAGATAACTCTAACTTTTTATTCGAAGTTAATCACAATGTTAATGTTTATCTGCAGCTTTTTCCTCGTCACCGGTAACATGAACTACAGTTTCATTATAGGTTACACCAAATAGCTTGTTGGTTAACTTGATTCAAACACATTCATCCACTTCTGTCCTGACTTTTTGAAATTGATACCATACCAATGCTTTTGCTGCAGTTTTTCAACACGAATAGTAGTGCCTGTCACCACTGGTTCTCAACTGGTCTGGCTTCAAGACTCACCATCACCCCTTAATCGTAAATGTGATCCAAATTAAGTAAAATTTCCAACTTCTCAAATTTATGTAGTGAAAAAATGCTGCACTTTGAACCTGAGGTAGCACACAATTTCACAGTGTGCCAACAAAAAAAGTTTTTTTTATCATTGTTTTTATTGCTTCTACCACAGGGTACATAAGCTTTTTCTGGACAATACAATAGGATTACACAACATAATTTAACCAAGAGTACACCACAATCTACATTCTTTCATGGTGGTGCCAGAATAACATAAAACATACACCACAACAGACAAAATGATCCCAAACATTTAGAACATTTAAATCCATATACCACTCATATAATGTCATACTACCCCACCACCACCTACCACCCAACAAGAAGTATCCAAGTATCCAGAGAAAGGAGCCTGCGTTTTCCTCCAGTGTTTTAAAATTAACTTTTTATAAACTAATGAAGAGAATAAAATCTGCCTTCCCACTGGATAGCTGAATGCCTCAGCATTCTGGAAGATGCAAAGTGCAACTGAGAAGTGAATTTGCTCTTGAAGTATAGCAGACATTCAATCTTGGATCTCATTCCACACTTCCATCACTTTAACACATGATCAAAGGAAGTCAGGAAATCCACATTTCACACATTGATCAGAGGAGTTTGGGTAATAACTCTGAATTTTATCTATTGTGTAACATATTCTTGTCATGAGTTTGTATTGTTTTCAACCTAGGTTTTCATTTCTAGTAATGCTATTGGTGAGATATACACATTTCTTCCATTTTGTGTTAGCATCATTACATTGAAGGTCTGTGTTCCATTTGTCATACAGCTTTTCCATTGAATATAATTTAGATTGTTCCTTCAACAGCAAAAACAGTTTAGTAATGAAAAAGTGCATTTTAGGGACTCAATGTTTCAAGACTATAAATGTTGCTGTAGTTGCGATAACCCTGCATCAGTGGATACATACTGAAAGCTCTGTATAAATAATATTTATTCAGTAGCACTAAATAAGCCACTGGTCATGAGGCTGTTAAACAAAACACTTGAGTAACTTCAACCTTTTTAACAGACTCAACAGAACTGTCATGCACATCCATGGAATAAAAAAGTCCTGCTACTGAGAAGTTGTTTAAAAAAACTTTAAAATGTGCAGCTTAGGCTGAGTTCCTACTTACTGAGAATATAACACCTTTCTATTAATACATGTCTCAACTAGCATTACAGGATATCATCACCGCTTGTAGTAAAGGAGTGTGAACAGATGGAACTCCACTGCATAAAAATCTCCTTCAAAATAAAAGCACAGGATTTTTTTTCCTATTTTTGCACAGGTAAAGGCTCACGACCAACTGAAAAAGGGTCTGTGACCCTCTTTTGGGTCATGGCCCACCAGTTAAGAATCACTGTTCTATGCCTGTTCATCTTTTAGTGAGTTTAATTTTAAGTCTTAGTCCAAAGACAATAGATTTTCACGACCCTATACCATTAAAGCCATGAAAAGCACAATAAAAATCTAATGTTTTATTATTATTATTATTATTATTATTATTATTATTATTATTATTATTATTACTATTATTATTATTATTAAAGATTTAAAAGACTCCATGAATACAAATACAAATGAAATTGAGAAAAATCTTGGGTTTTATACAAAACTGTTGTGTCTGTGTGTAAGTCTGCAGGCACAGGAGACAGAGGAATTCTGTAAACAGTCAGCAGAACTTTCACAGATAAACATTTTGTCCAAGTACTCATTTATTATTGATATTTAAAGAGAACAATCTATAACAGCAGAACATTTGTAAAGGTGTCCGCAAACCCAAACCTAGCAGAAATGTTTTGGTTAAAAAGCTCATCCACCAAAGGGGAAGATGTTATTGGTAATGTTTTGTAATTTTTTGAATTTATTCTCGTATTGACTTAAAGTGTGTTTTATTTACCATGAAACTGGGAAGACAGCAGTGGGAATTCTGTTGCATCCCAGCTCAATGCGTTCCAGTTCTAAGCTGGTGAAGTCGAGGTAGCTGAAGGATGTCCAACTGCAATGTGGGAAATTTCCGACTAAAGGGGGTGTTCCCACTGATGTAATCTAATTTGAAACTTGGACTGTCCTAGTCCCGAGATCAATTGGAAGGCACCATTATGTTGCAAGTCCTTCTGTTGCCCTTTTCTGAAGGGCCTAAAGCTAAAAGAAAAGCATCTCTGCCCAGCAACAGTGGTGACCAAAACTTTTAATATGGAGAACAACAGCTCCTTTACATTCCAACACATACTAAAAGCTCTTGATAGTGTTTTTTTCTTAAAATGCATTACATTTATGTGATGATTGTCAAAAACTGAGTACCAGAATACATTTTGAACTGTCAATTTTTTAAAAAAAAATTTGAGAGCAGAGAACCCTCAATGTTACCCGCTGCGATTTTGTTGTTGTTTTGTTTTGTTTTTGTTTTTTTGCAAGGGAACATGTTTGTGAGGAGCATTTCCCAGTGTAGGTCAGTATTGTTGGACTTCCAAATAGTCCGATAGTTTGAGCTTGCGAACCATTGCTCTGAGCTCATTTGAGATAACATTTAATATTCGCTTGAGGGTCTCGTGTCTTGGTGTGCTAACATGTCTTGGGTGCCTTTTAAACAAGATTTTGATGCAAGTTAAACAAAAAAAAAACATCAGATAAGCAGGGAACAGAACTGACTTTCAAGAGGCATCTACCCATTATGAAGAGCAAACACATGTAGGTGGAGGCTGAATTACTATTAATATTATAAACCCCAGGAAGCGAAATATAAATTGTTTTCTAGGGTGTTTTCTTGCAAGAGATATTGCACATTTCCCTGTGAACTGAGAGTTCAAGTAAAAGGTGTCATGCTCTTCTGCTCTCCAAGCCAATTTTAATGATATAAACTGCAAAGAAACATTATTTTTCAGGACTTGTGACCCTAAAAGCACATACCTGGTATTACTTATGCTAAACAGAATAATGTTAACCAGCTATTTCTTCAAAAGTTAACATTAACTTTTGTAAAATTGTAAGCCTATTTCTATAGATAGTAGGAAATTATCAAGCTTTCATTGCCCTTACCTTGCTTATGGCTGCATGAATCTGCTTCTTTCTGTCTTTTGTGTATGTTAGAAATGTCTAAGAGTCAAATTTTCAACTTCTTGTTTGCTTGTACCTCTTCAGGGCGAGCCTCATCTGAGCACCGCCTATGCTGTGATGATGTCATACTGGGAAGGCATTTTTCACTACCTCCTCTTCCTTGTTATCATCCACCATATGTTCAGAGGGTAAGAGTTACCATTGTAACCCATCCCTGTGTGTTCTGTAAGTTCCTTATTGAAACGTCTTTGCTTCTGTCTGCACAGTAAGTCTTATCGCACCCTGGGTCTGCTGTGGGCCGGCTCCTCCATTGCTCATCAGATTGTTCTTATCCCTGGAGTGGTCATTGGTGAGCACTGCTTACTTGGACACATTGATTTGATGTTTCATTAGCAATTTTTAGACCTCAATGTTTTTTCTTGGTTGTAGGTAAATATGGGTCAAACATTAAACCAGCTTTTTTGAGGAATATCCCTTTCGTTGTGGCTCCGTTCTGGGCGGCCTCGGTGCTCTTTAGTCGGCCAAGAGAGATGCCGATATTTACAGCAGACAGGGTAAGTTTCAGCTTAACAATAGTCTGTGTACCTGCTCTATTGAATTGTAGTTATGGATAACAAGGTAAACTGTAAGATAAGATGAGATCCTAACAGTGGAAAAAAAAGAACTTTTGCTCCTCCTGAAACCACTTGTTGGGTCCCAAAGACCAAGGCTAGCAGCCTGTGAAATAATGGTTAAAGTAGTTGTATTAAATAACTAAACTGATGATACCATAGATTAACTGTTGATGGCTTTCTGTCAGTTATGCAGATGTTAGCTATTTTTGTCATATTATTTGATAACCTGACTAATTCCTCCTAGAACACCATGTTATAGGTTACCTTCCTTTTGCAGCAGCACCTAAAAAAGAAACTTATGGCCCAATTCAATGATGTAACATGGGACAAGCAGGAGAGAGGATCTGATTCAAGAGTCAGTAATAATTAATAACCCAGATGTAACACTGGTTGCTATGGCCAAGTGAACAGTATGATACAAAAAGACATCCAGAGAAAAACAAAAACTCCCCTCAAACACCAGAGAGGGAGAAAATACTGCACAAATTAAATAAACAAACAAAAAACACTGTTTTCTGTCCAGATGATAAGGCTGCTGTGTTTGGCCTTGTTGACTTCTGTCCTGTCCGAGTGCTCTTTTAACTATTTTATTTACTCCTAATACATCTTCAAAAAAAGCCCTCATGCTTTTATAAAAAACTATGTTGACCGCTTTTGCAGATCAACACTTTGGATTTTGTAAGGTCAGGGCGATATTGATAAAAAGTATTATCTTGACAAGTTGTAGCTGAATGGAAATACATTATATAGAGCTTTATTTTTACTATAGAGAGACAACAAAAACATTCAGTTCTTAGTTGGGTAAACATAAGCCATATCCACAGGCAGTGTTGTTCACAGCCAGCAGCACATATATGAAAAATGACAAAAATAAACTATGTGTATGTCAGTTTTCTTGTGATCTATTAGTATTTATCATATGCAGTATGTACTGTTAGTCACTTGGGGTCTCTCAGTGAAAACAGTAACAAAAGATTACTTGTGGAGATGTGTGCTACTTGCTTGCTACTTCTAGCAATTTCTTTGTATGTAGAACTTTTCAGCATAGACTTCACTCCCATCCAATGTATTTACCGAATGGTGTGGACTTCTAGTTTTATTTCATATGAAATTTTGAATAACAAGGACAAAAAGCTGATAAAAGTGACTTCTATTGTTCACACTGTGAGCAGTAACAAAATGCTTTCCATGCAGGTTCCAGCACAAAACAAGATAGCCACTTTTAATTTAAACATAAAACAAAAAAACAACACTTTACTCTAAAATAATGCTCCATTTAGAGTGCGGTTTCTTTTGAAAGGTCCTTAAAGCTGGGGTATGTAACTTTCCTCCATCTCCCTTTTATGGTTGAGCTCCGACCAGCGCCTCTTTGTTTATGTTCAACCAATCAACTGTGTTTGTGTGCCTGAGCCCTTATTGGCCATAAAGTGGGTGTCCCTTACTAGATTTAATGTAAGGGACTTAATTAAATCAAGTAATTGAGTCTTAAAACAGAGCAAGGAGGGGGCACAGATGACAAATGATCTTCTAATGTGGCAGGTAATCATTATTTATTGGACCAGTGACACAAAAAAATAAATTACATACTGCAGCTTCAATTAACAGAATAAATATGCAGATGAGGTGGGCAGAGCTGAGCAGCATGTCCATACTGGATGTTGGAAAGACATAGAATTTAGGAGCAGCTTCAGAAGAGTTTCCAGTTTCTTCATCTGCTGATTCCATAAATACAAATACATATTTTATTATTCTGGCTTTGATTCCTGCTGAAAATTTTTAAGGAGATAAAAGTAATCAAGTACTTGCAACATTAAAATCCTTTATACTGCAACTTTAATGCTGCTGGTTCTTACTGAAAACAATCCTTTGGCTTAATGCTCAACAATGACCAGATAAAGTTGGAAGGATGTGTTTTTGTTTTGTAACATAAATTATCAATATACATTAAACTCTAATGTCTCATTCTGCATATCACATTCAAGTATATCAGTGGATCATAAAAATTCAAAAGTTTTTCAGTCCTCTGCTTCTCAGCAAAAACAAAAGATCAGAACTCCTAACTGGATGTAATATGAAGTTACCTCAAGAACAAAAATGAATATAAGGATTAAAAGAGTTTGAAGTGAGCACACAACACAACTTATTATTGGCTTGAATTGTTAGCGCTCTGCAAACATGCATACTGATTTACTATTCACTCTGATATGTTCTGTGTTTACCAGATTTCAGCGGAGCAGAGTAGAAGTCTGCTTCGTCGTCCTGCTGACCTGCTCCTGTCTCTGCTGTCACTTGGTGCGATGGCCTTCTGTATTTTCAGAGGCTTTGTGAGTAATACCACTGCCAGAGTAGTGGCTGGCTCATCTTCCTGATACATGAAGTCACACACAGCAGAGCACAAATACTACAACTCACTCCCCTGCTTTTCTCCAGGTGGTGCTGGACTGCCCCCTAGACACCTGCTTCACCTACATCTATCAGTATGAGCCCTACCTCAAAGACCCTGTGGGCTTTCCCCGAGTTATGGTCAGTCTTAAGAAGCACACAGCTACTCTGGATTGAAACAAACAAACTGTTTATTACAGTGATTTTCTTTTTGTGCATCATTTCTGCAGATGCTGGCTTATTTGTTCTATGCCGTGCCCATTCTAACTGTTTTCATCTATGGTCTGAGAACACCTGGAAGCAGTTGGATGTTGGACTGGACCGTTTTCTTTGCAGGGGCCATGGCTCAGGTAATATTGTTTAGTAGGGATGTATAGTATTATCTGCACAATATCAGTACTGGCAGATGGTAACATTGAAACTAGATATGAAATCTAATAGCTATTAGCAAGGATGTATGATAAGGCTTATCTTTGTTAAGAAAAGATTGAAGTCAGAGGTTACTACTAGGATGTTTACATTTCAGGCAATCTCATTTTGCACCATGTCCAGGCACCATTGCTCCCCCTCCCTTCTCCTCTGATGGCCTGGGATTAGCATATGATCTAAATCATTGTATCCGCAGGCAAACTTGCCCATGCTCAATCCAATCCACTTTACTTATATAGCACATTTAAAAAAATCAAGTTCACCAAAGTGCTGCGTAGAGACGACCAAGCAGAAATAGAATGAAATAAAAATACAATTACAGAAAGCAAGAATTAAAAGAAAATAATGGAGTACCATAAAAACACAAATTAATCATAAAATTGCATTAACATAAGACAAATTGTAAAAAAAATTACAATAGAAATGAAATGTCAAGCTTTTTAAAAACCTGTGAAAAGAAAACAGAGGTTGTGTTTGGCTTCAGTGGACCTGGTGATGATCCTTATATAGACCTGAACTCTTTAAAACCTGATTAGAAAAACACCAATCTGGGTGTAAAAGTGCGCATGGATTTTAAATTGATTTAATTTAAAATTTAAACTTCTTTGTCAAATCCAATTTTTATTGCCTGAGGCTTTTTCCCAGATTAAGTCTGTTTGATCTTTTAATGCCTTTTAGTGAGTAATGTATGCTTAATGTCTTTACATTTCAAATACTGCAGTGCACTTCACATCTGCATATATCAGGCATCCATTGCATGTCTGCAGTTGGTCCAAAATGCTGCTTGTCTTTTAGCAGATATTAAAATCAGGAACTTATCACCTCCATTCCAGCCTCTCTCTGTTGGTGTGTATTTTAGAATAAATTTTAAGATTTTATTGATTGTTTTTTAATAATTAAATGCATTCCCATCTAGATAAATCTCTGAAATTCTAAAAGTCTATACCCCATTTAGATCTATTAGGTCTGCAGAGAAACATCTACTTGTTGTCCTAAAGGCCAGGCGAAAACCTCAGGTTGACCAAAGCTCTGTAGTTTTGATATGACCTACCTTTTGAGATTAGAATATCACCCACCATGTAGCGTTCAGTTAGGACATGCCTTTTAATTAAGGGGAACATTTTTGTTTTGTTTTTTAAGAAGTCGACTGTCAACTGTGTTTTAAGTGGAATGTGGTTTTTCTGTTACAGGAAATGCATTTTTCTAAAGTACACAAAAGACAGAAAAATAAATGCAAAGAGATTTCTTTATAGACAATCTGTTTCAAAAGAAGTTTGTTGATGGTATCACCAAATCTTTTTTTATGTCAGTTTCCAAAGCAACTTTCAGAATAAGAGGAACAACAAGATTTAAACTTAATGCTCTTCACAATAGAATAGGTGTGCATGAATGAATATCAGCTAAAGTGCATTACTCGTGGTTGTTATTTTGGCTGTTCTTATTGTCTTTGAGCCAGAAACATCATCAATCCGACTTCCTCTCACTTTTCCCTCAGACTCAGTGGTGCCATATCGGAGCATCTCTACACTCCCGCACTCCCTTCACCTACAGAGCTCCAGCAGATAAATGGTGGCCAGTTATCACCCTCAACATGCTGCTGGCTGCTGTGCCCGCTCTGCTTGCCCTGCGCGTCCACGCAAACCCTGCTTATTTTCTGAAACCGGTTCCCAAAGGACAGGCCAGCAAGGAGAAGAAGAAAAACTAGACCACACACACACATGCTGCTGTGGAGGAACACTTCACGCTGTGACAGAGCTAATGTTTTCGAGGGACTCTCGTTGGCACAGAAACTGCATTAAAGACCCAATTTTTCATCCCTAAGGAAATCTAAAAGTGTTGCTTTTTGAGTCAACTGTTGAAAATCAGTCGCCTCGCTCTGCAGCAGCAGCAGTGGCAGCACTCCCTGCATGGACTATTGGACTCTGATAAGAAGGCTGTCAATGGAGGTGAGGACTGTGACTCATGCTGACAGCCAATTGGTTTCTTCCCAAACTGAGACTGTTGACCTGGAACATACGGCCACATTTATACATATTTCAGCTCAATAATCCTCACACAAACTCCACAGCTATACAAACTGAGGTTAGTGTTTTCCAGTATAACGGTGATAGGCCGCAGAAGGTGGCTGCAGAATTTATGGTGCAGAAAATAATAAATATTTAAGAATTGCTGATGGTGGCAGATGGATTTGATAAGTTAAAACATCCACCTTCTTCTCAACATTGTATAACATATTTGGTAATCCTATGTCATTTGTCATCACTGTGGCCCTAAGTAACACTTTGCCCCATTTTTGGTGTCATGTCCCAAACATGTTCTTCAAAAGTTCTGTTTTGTCCAACCTGCTGCTCAGAACCTGAACTGAAGTTAACTTGCTTCCTCAACACTAAGCAAGAAAAACAATTTACTAACACCATGTTTGGTGACTTGTGTTTTGTACAATAAAAATATTAAGCATTAAATAATCTCTTTTCACTTTATCGCTTTAATTTGTTTAACAAGTATTTAACATATTAACAGTATTGTATTCTTAGTCAGACAGCAGTTTCACAGTGTCAGTAAACAATACAACCTGTAATAACTTGAATGAGTAGAATATTCCTTAAACTAATTTCTTTGGGTTTGATAGTACTAACAGCTATTTTTGATTTTATTTTCAAATTCAGATGTTATTCAGGGTTGTTTCATTGTTTCTCTGCATTTAATCCCCAAAGAGGATGCAGGTTGAACATGGCAGTGTGGCTACACTTCAGTATTGTCTGTGGTTGATGATGTCACCGGGCCGTGTTTGCAGTGAACTGCTGCCCCAGTGAACTTTGCTTTTAGACTGATAAGAGACAGTGAGCTGTCACTACCAACAGCACACACAAGCACATGAGACAGTGACCAAACTTTTGTGTAGTATGCCATTTTTATTATATCATATATTATATGATATTACATAATATATTTAATTTTATATTTTATTTTATTGTACTATTTTACTTTATATTGTGACTGTGAAAAAGTGTTCCTGATCCTGATCACCTAACATTTAATTATAACAGCACTAAAAAGAGAAATATCTGATCATACCTTAGCACCTTCACAACATCCAAAGGTTTCAGCAGCAAGTTTATTTTTACCTCAGACAAGCTTGTTTGTCAGTTAATTTGTTTGTAAGTTTGTGAAGAGGATCAAAAGAATGAATGGATTTTGATGACATTTTTCAGGGAATGTTGGTCATCACACGAGAAGGAAGTGGTTAGATTGTGGTTTGTATCTTAATCTGGATGTGGATCCAGGATTTTTTAAAGTTTTTTTTTAACAGTGGGAGATAGGGCAGTTTTTTGTATCTTTGGCAATAAGTTGCCCAACAATATTGGAAATGCCTTGGTGCAGGTTCATGTTCTTGGAGCACTTCTGGCTGGTCATGCGTTCATGCTTTATAGGTCTTATTTGCATAACTGATATGTCTGAAGGGTTAAAGAAGGGAGTGCAGGTTAGAAACCCGTATGAAACAAGGTGTTGGGAAATCGACAGTAAAATCTTACACAAATTTTACAAATTAAAGCCCTACACTGAGCTCTGGAGTCATTTTGTTTAACTTCTGCATTAAAAATGGCCGACTCGATGTTATGTAAGAAGGGGCTTCTCTGGCATGCATTTTGCATTAATAAATGCAGATCACAAAAGCAGTTTCATGAGTAGAGAAAATGTTTTTTTGTCTGTTAAGTATACATTTGTCAGCAGAATTTTCATTACAAACCTGTGAAGTTGTCACAGAGAGCAGAAACAGGTCAGGATGGAGAAATAACAGCTGAAGAGTTGAAACAGAGTTTTGATCTGATGTTAACCAGCAGAGATCAGAGCAGGAGTTGTGCGAGTGAGCAGTGTAAGCTAGTGATCTCTGTGTTCATACTGAAAATGATCTTGTTTTAACCTAAACTGTGGTGAAATTACACAATTACAGCCACAGCAGTAGTTTGCACAAGTCCTATTGTGCTATTTTTCTGGCTTGTGAGAGGAGATCTAAAGTGTTTTTCACAAGAAAAAAATATGCCAAAACCTCCCAGAAGAGCTACTGGAGCACCCACAAGAGAAAGAATAGACCAGAGAGAGAGAAGGAGCAGGTCTCTGGCTGAACCAGGGAAGGCGAGTAAAAAGCATAGCAGATTTGGCAAGCAACAGAAGGGCAGTCACCTGGACATCATGGTGAAACTTGCCATGTGCATCTCTAAAGATTTTATGAATCACGGAATAGATGTGTTTCTATTTCGACAAACAGAAGAAGACAGTTATTTTAGAAACATCCATCAAGGTTGATCATGAGTTGAGAAGGCCGAAACACGTTGTTGTGGATAGGAGAAAAGCATGCTCCCTGCTCTTGTAGCTGTTGGGCCTGAAGAGGAAAAATTTGCCTTAATAGATATCAATCATTTGTACACTTGACTATATATGTGAAATTTAGAAGTGCAAAGGCACAACACAAGTATTTTTCTTGTGTTTGATGTGAACAAAGCTTTTGTGAATCTGTCTGTGAGTTACTGTCCTTATTGCTTTGAGTTTCTGATGAGCGGTAAGCCTCCACTTTCTAACTTCAGACTATTTTGATCAGTTTGGCTCGCATTAACTGAGACATGATGACTTTTTACACTGCAACACTGCAAAAACTCAGATCTTGGCAAGTGTGTTTGTCTAACTTCTGGCCTGATAAATGTCTTAAAAGGAATTAAAGGCAAAAATAAGGTATTGAATTGCTTGTAGTGGAAAGTAATTATCTGCCAATCAAACAAGTTAAGTTTTACTGAAAGAGGGTCTTAAATTCAGATTTAGTACTCCTCTGATAGAACATTATATTTTAAGACACTCTTCGAGGTAAATTTGGCTCATCTCATCAGATAATTTTTATGTATTACAAGCAGCTCAGGCTGTATATTTAGTACTGATACCTGCGAATAAGACGTTTATTCAGACATATCAGAGAATTGTGCCTTGGAATAACTCTAGAGGGCTTTTTTTCAACTAGAAATTGAAGGAATACTCTCACCTAGATCTGACTATTTGCAGTGAATAATTTATGGGAAAAAACAGTGCTACCTAGCCTGTCTTTGCTTCAGCAGATTGACATCCAGTGTCACATGACTGAAGGATATACAGTCCTCTAAAGCAATGTTTTTTTTTCATTTTTGGGAAAAATTGAGTTTAATTTATGAAACAGACACAAACATATATTACCCAACTAACCAACAGGTTAAATGCAGAATAGCATAAGGTGTAAATTTAACATGAAACAAACGTTCAGACACTCAAATCCATAGTACTGTACACTGATTATAATTACAGTCCTGTAAAATGACTCCAGTGACACAGTGGCACATGGCACAGTGTGGAAAAAAACTGATGTTCTAGTAGAATCACTAAAAAAGATATTTCTTTTTCAATTTTGAGTCTTTTTTTCTTTTTGAGACACTCAATCAATTGTTACCTTACAAAACCGACCTTGAGGAACAAGATTTTGAATTAATGTCAAAATAATTTAACCTGCATATCCCTCTTTAAGACAAAGAGGTGGATAATGCCTTACAAAGCTCCTAACTCCCAAAATCCCACCTTTTTATTGTTGTACTCCTATGTGCAAAAAGATGGTTAAAAAATTAACCTTTCTATTAAAGCAGATGTGTTATAGTATTTAAATGTTCTATTTTACCCTTTAAAGGGCACATTTAAGTACCATAACTCCAAAAATGCTCCTTGGAGGGTACATAAATGTACCCCCTTTGTACCCTTATTTCTGAGAGTGAATGTTATATTATACCTTATTATGATATTTTACATTACATTATATTACATTTTCAAAATCTATCATTCATTTATATACAGTGTGGGGTTGTATTTATAAAACTGATCACTTCTCAAGCTAAAAACTTCTCCACAAAAGTTTGGAAACATAGCTTTAGATTATTATTCCTCCCCTTAACAATAGCAGTTGGCAATGTATTTAAAATCTTTGGAAAGGCTGATTCTTCCCCTTTACAGTCAGGTAAAACTTCTAAGAATTGTGCATTCATGGAATAGCCAACACAGCTAAGTGTGCAGGTGGCTCCCCAAAAAAGTGTGCCAAAATCCTTTGTAATGGAATGCTGGAGTTTTGATGCTGAGAGGCATTAAGCAGTGCCAGCCATGAAACCAGGCTCAGTGAGACTGGAGAAGTCAAAGACAGACTGCAAAGTGGGCGTCCCAGGAAGACAACACTCAAGAGGAGCGGTTTCTCACACTTAATTTACTGAGGGGCTGTAGGCTTTCTTCCAGGGGAAGAGGGGATGTTGGCACATTTTTTGGCTTCTCACTTTTAGCTGTGCTGCTCCTTCAAATGCATGATCCTTTTAAGTTGTGCCTTCTTATAAAGATGACTAAACAGGCTTTCAACAATATAACATACAATACCAGTTGGTATTATCAAAGCGTTGGCTTTTAATTTTTGTCTATGCTTTCAGTAGTTCAAAGAAAGACCGTAAGCTATATTTCTTAAAATTCCCTCCAGAATATAGTACATTATGTCGAAAGGACCAAAGTTTTAAAAGTTATCTATGATACTCAACAACCTTTAACACAGTTTGTTAAAAACTGTGGATTTCTGCTGATCTTTGGTCAAACCATAATATAAATCAGTGTTAGTTGTAAACACATATTAAAAAGTCAGATTTTGCTATATTCTTAAGTAAAGTCTCTAGTTTAGTTCAAGATAACAAAAATGTCATAGTTCTTTCTTTAGTTTTTGTGGTCATTATGCTTTGCCTCTCAATGATCAGGGTTCATAGTGCCAAACATGGAAAAGAAAACAGCTGCTGACTTGTGTAAAGGGGATTACTGCCAGTTATTTTGTGCTCTGAGAGCACAAACCCCAGCCAAAGCCTTTCTAACATTGCTACAAGAGTTTCAATGAAAACGCTGAAAACTGTCCTATCATGCTTTGTTGACAAATCATCTAAAAATCATAATTTAAATAATTTGATCCACAGCCAGATTTAGATCACCACCCAAACATAATTAGTTCTTCCTTGTACCATGACAAACATTCTCAAATAAATAAAATAAATAAATCAAAGTCCATGGAGAACTTTTTGAGTAATAAACCTAAACCTGGAAAACTGCTCTATATTGCAGTATTAATTATTTTGCAATTCTTAAAAATCCTGCTTTGGTTCTAGATCCAGATCATCACAAACTTCAAACACCTTTCTTCTGGTGTCATGACCCAGAATGTTTCTTCTAAATTCATTTAGAACTTTTTTTTAAGTTATTTTTCTCATGGACAGTCAAACAGGCAAACAAATGGCCAAACACTTGCAAAAACACAATCTATTTGGCAAAGATTTTTTTTGTTTTGTTAAAGGTTGTTGAACTTGTTTTTCAACAAACTTTCAGGCTTATCTTGCCTCCAGTATTTCTAAAATTCTAGAAAATCAAATTCTACACTATACTTAAGTTGACTTTTCCTCTTTCTGTAAATTCAACTTTGGGACCAAGTATAAATCCATCAACAGATTCACATTATAACCCACCCTCCCTTTGTTATTTTTATCAAACTATCTTTTCTTCCCACTCACTCAGTGAGTCATGCTTCTCTTTCATAAATCTCTCAGCTTGCAGGCACAACATAGATCAGAAAACTGCTTGTAAAGCAAACAGGATAAACATTTTGCTTGCCGTTTGAAGAGCAAAATAAAATGAAAGATGAATCCAGATTTGCTGGGATGTGATGACTTTCATCTGCTGCGGTACCACGTTTACAAGATTGATAGCAGTCTGTGCACTGCAGCAGCTCCCTGTCAAAAACTAAGGGATTACTAGGTCTCTAAACCACTCAAATAAAACTATACAGCTTCAGCCCCGAAGATCCAACTAGCCATCTCAAGATCCCACTGACAGTATCAAACATTATTTTCCTTGACAGAGGCAGGACATGTGTTTGAAAAAGCTTCTCACCAGGCTGCACAGAATTTTCTCCAAAAACAAGCATGTCCCATTATTCAGTTATGTTGCACATACAAAAAATATGTTTCAATTAATTGTTTCTGTACATTATTACTCTATGGTCTGTTTTCACCCCCTCCCCCAATGTGAGAACAGTTCCACCTTTCCCCTGTTGCTTGTTTGACTTGTTTTCACTTCCTTAAACAGTCTGTTTGAAAAATTTCCACCTAAAAGGCATCTGAGGATTTGCCATCCATCCCAGATGGGAGACACTCCTTTAGCCAGAGGTTTGTTTCACCCTCAGGCAGTCTAGTGGGATGTATGTCTGTGCAGCCACAGCAAACATTAGAGCACAGCAGTAGACTGCTGAAGCCACTTCCTGGGAGGGCTGTGATAAGACAACCTTTTGGTTCAGCTGGATTTTCCTGATCCAGTGTCTGTAATCAGTCAGATTTATCTTGCCAAGCTCCAAGTGTCCTTTAAAGCAGAAAGAGGTAGGAGCTTTTAGCGTGAAGACAGCAGGAAGTGACCGTTCAGCCAGAGATTTAGCATAGATGCTATCATCTGAGCAACCATTTTATCAGATCTTGTCCACATTTCTTTATATAAAGAAAAAAAAAAAAAAACACTAAAACCACTTCTCAATAGAAAACACATTTTAGCTCACCCTCTGACATGTGTTGGCAGGGGTTTGTTCTAAGAAGTGGCCAGCAGAAGCATCATCCTTCCACTCTATCTGAGCGACTCCTAATGATTGTGTTTGACTGAACGATCATCCAGTCACCTGCGGGATTGTTTTTCACAGGTTCTGCCCATTCCAACACTTTCTGTCGGCTGTTGCCAACATGGACTAATGGAATATATCAGCTATGGGAGAATATACTGGTTTGGGTCTTCACCTCATCACTTTATTTCACTGAAAGTCAAATATATTCTGTATTGTACATACTGAATGGTCCATCTGGTGTGTCATGTTAGTGATCAGATGCTTATTAGATTTTTCACTGCAATAGGCTGTTCTGAGCAGGGTTGAACAGAGGGCTTTATATGCATGCCAAAATACAAAATCTAAGGTTTTGAGGCTTAAAAAATTTGACCTGTGGATATCTAGGATTAATAAGTACTTGTAGAAAACAAGTAACAAATGGAACCCATAACTTTTTAAGCACAAATAAGCAAGCTAAACTGAAAAGTAAACAAGAGGGTTCTTTAAAAAAAAATCTAAAACAAAAATCAGATTTCTGAATGGTAGATGGAGATGAAACTGCACTTTTCTAGTCTGTCTGAAGACTCTGAGCTTTTACTTCACAGGTTGGCTCATTCACATCATTCACTCACCTGTTGTAGTCTCTCTTTAGGTTACCCCAATTACACTATTTCATACACATTCACATGCCATTTTCACACAATGAATGCCCAAGGACACATCAACATGTCACAGCCAGAGTACGGTTGTGATTTTTTAGCTTTGGTTTAGTAGATTTAGGCCCCATCCACACAAAGACAAAACGCTGAACAGTTTCCAAAACGATCGTCATAAAGATGAAGGCGTCTCAGAAAATGTGTGCATCTATATGAATGCACTCGATACGCATCAAAATGCTGTAAAACACATGCCAGACCTCTAGGGCCGCCGTAACGATATGATGGAAACAAGCGGAAACAGACGAAAAAACAGTGGGCATGCGCACTTGTGGCAAAAGTTGTAAACAGAGATTGTGATAAAGTGATCATAAAGTGCCGTTTGTGCTCCTTGATAATTATTTGTTCAACTCAGTGGTGATTTAGAAGGAGATTTTGCTGCAACAGGGATAGTAGGGTCATGTACGCTGCCATTGTTGTTGCCACGTCTTCGAATGGATGATATTCAGATTCGGCAAAAAACTTATGGGTTTAGATCTCGGTTTGGCTTCATGTGGATGGGGCCTTAGTCTTGGGTCCTTGAAGATTGAATATGAACTAAGTTATCTTGATATTTTTCAATTATTTTTATTTTAACTATTTTTATTTTTTTACAAATGACATGCCTGTGGCTTAAAAAAGGAGATGACGTATGCAGTTGATTCGACTTTATATGCAGCAGAGATATATACTATTTAATTAACTAAGGTCCATTGTGCAGGAAGAACTACATTTGTTATCTGAAAAGATTTAATAAGCAGAATTGTGTTTAATATTCAAAATGTTAATGCTTAGGGTCTTGTTTTGCACTGACAAAGGAATTAAAGATTTCACTTTCATTAAACAACTCAGTATTGGAACAACTCAATAATGAAAAGCTTCAAGGAATCACCCAAGATAAGAATTGTTGTGGACTGCTCAAGTTGATAATGTTGCGACTGCAATAGTGAGAGCTATCTGCATTCAAAAGAAATACGTAATTACTGAATAACCATTCTATCAAAATCATAAATCAATTTTTGATGGTATCTCATCTTGATTACTTCTCTATGATTTGATCATGTGCTACCAAAAAATATATTCCTAAGATACAGCTTGTGCAAAATAGGGCTGCCTGTATTGTTGTCTCCTGTGCTTTCAGAGCTAATGTGGATGGCATGCAATGTAAACTTCAGTGGCTAACAGTTTGGGATAATCTAACTTCAAATCTTCTATCCTTTCTTTGTAAAAAGTATTCTGACAAAATAAAATACAATACCAACTGATATTATTGACAGGAGAAATAATCACTGTTAATGGAATAATGCTTGTGATTCTTGAACACCAAGGAGGTCCCCTATAAGTCCAGTGACTTCTCCCAATTATTTTTAGGTGTCAACTATCAGGTCTGAGTAAAAAGCTTGAAGTAAGTTTGCGCTAAAAATCACCAAAAAACACAAATTAACATTCATTGTTTTAAAACTTTATTAAGAATGGAATACAACAGCAGGACAAAAAGTCATAAGAACACCAAAAAAGTGAATGACTGATCAAATATCAAAGGGACCAAGAGGACAAAAAATATCGACATTCTACCCATCGTGTAAGATTCGCCGTGCAAAGATTGAAAGAATTTAGCAGATCAGATACAATCAGTTAGTTTAGTCTAGGTAAAGTCAGTCCAAACTGTCCATAAGTCATTAGTTTGGACTGCTTGTATGAATATGAGAGGAGCTATTTTATTGGACAGGTGTCCAGCAATCGATCAGCCAATAACAAACACCACAATATTTACAATACAGAGATTAGAGGCAATCAAAGGGTTAATTTTGTCTATTATTTTTTATTTTGAAATGTAATACTGGTGTAGAAAAAGGACATTACATCGGCTCTTCGAAGTATAAGTAAAAAAACAAACAAAACAAAGCATATTCACTAGCAAATTCATAATAAATAGTAACAGAACACCAAAACATAGCAAATATTAGAAAAAGCATGTCATTAGAATAAAAGAGACCAGCTAGAGGCGCTCTATGAAAAGTAAACATCTACAGGACACATAGAAAAAGCTCAGGAATACAGGGACTGAATGCTATGTTGCATCAATACATCTGTGCTTTGTTAACAGAATACTAAGGTGAGAGTCGTTTTTCAAGTCGAACAAGCAAACCTTTAAAAAAAATGAAAGAAAGTGACTCAGCACTTCTCTAAGTTTCTCTCTTACATGCATACACACACGCACACACACTGCGCTGTCAGTGTGACAGACTGAAGGAAGGGGTTAAATCACTGTACGGAGATGTTAGGGGCGATTAATAACTGTTAGTGAGATAGTATTAGTGTTCGCATGGACCTAGGTAAAGGAAGCAGGGTCAAAACGAAGCATCAAAACACCCAAACGTAGGGGGTGGAGAGGATAGACTGTGTTAGAGTAAGAAAACCTTTTCTTCTTCAGGTGGAGTAAAGCTAAACAGAGCAGGGTTAGAAGCAGGGGGTGTCGTAATGAACTACTGTCTGTCTTTATGGGCCATGTTCAGCACCTTAGCATGGCGAGATGTTGTGTTATTATTTGGTTCAGTAGTAGCTCTGGGGGTCTTCTCGAGCCTTGTGTCCCTCTCCGCCGTGTCTCCGGTGGCCTCGGCGCTCATGGTGCTGGTTGTGGTGGTGACGCCTGTATCGGTGAGACCTCCGGGCTAAAAGTAGAAAGGAAGGCATTTTTATTACACATACTAAGCTGCTTATTTTCATCTTTCTTTAACTTGCATTCTGTTAACAACTTGCATTTTGTTGCAGTGGCATCAGGATACGTTTTTTTGGGGGGTACTCTTGTAGTACCGCCAAATGCAGGCAGTGTATGCAAACTAAAAGCCATTAGCAGAAGTTCAAACCTCAAAAGTCCACAAACTTAACTGAAGACTGAGTAACACTGGACTACTGAACATCTGTAGAAGATACATCATCAATTTTATCTACTTGGTTAAATGAGTAAAATTAAGAAGTAAATATAACAAAGATGTGCAAGGCACTTGAAATTATTGATCTGGCTTAAGTTACACAACAACAGGAGTTGCTAAGACCACTGGCGCTGCAACTGCTACTCCATGTCTCAAATAAAATGCCATCCCACAAGAGAGAGGTTGAAACACAATTCAGTCCTTATATATGACATGGCTCAAAGATTGTATATGTTAAACTACAGTTTGCATTTTTGTTGTGATTGTACCAATTCCTCTGTCGGTAAGTCTTAGAGTTAAAGTATGTAAACAAATTTAGAATAATCTGCAATTATAACGGGCTCCACATTCAAAATTGATAATCAGCTGTTTAAAAAAAGGATTTTAAGACCAAAATCTTAATAGCCAATCTTGTTCGCCAAAGTAGAGCAAATAGTAATTTAAAAGATATGTAAAATGTTAACTATAAATTTTCACTAAACATTGTACAAAGTGATGAACAACATCAGCAGTAAAACCTTGTCAGATGAGGTTTTACACTGTATTAGAAACATAATAATACAAAAGAACACATGTGAATGTTATAAAGAATATCCAAAGCTCGTAAGTTTTTATTTTTTATTAAACTACTCACAAAACAAACTTAAGTTAATTTTGCAGCTTCCATATAACGTGTAAAAACAAACAAGCCATTTAACAAGCTATTCTGACTTTAAGGGTAACACTTTACTTTAGAGGTCCACAAATTTCACCGAACTTCAGTAATAATTAGACAACGTTTTTTCTTATTTCTTTCAAATTACCCCAGAATTTCATGAGAATTTGGTGAAAATTAGCACACAAGTTCTTTAAAATAATGTCCAAATTTACTGTCGCAAGTCAGAATTGGTAGGTTACTGTTCTTTTCCAGTTTCTTTAAAATTTACTCCTACTTGCAAGGTAAGAAGGTGACGAATAGCAAATAATTAATTTGACATTAAATCACAACCCACCACAAAATGTTTTTAGAAGTATCCCAACATTTCTGCTATTTCCAGAGAAGCAGGTGAAAAACATCTGCTTAGTTCTTGAATACAGAAGTTAGGTTCATTGTTTCCTGTGATAATTAGCTTTGAAATGTTAAGTGAATAATTCAATTTCAATAAGCAGTTGATAGTTAGCTATTTGTTATTTAATTTCACCAAGTTCTTTAGTACAGAGTTTGCTGATATGCATAATTGAGATAACATGCAAAATATAGATGAATGATATACCTTTATGATTAGGTCTACAATCATAGGTCCACCACAAAACATTTTGAGGTGGGTTGTGATTTAATTTCAAATAAATTATTTGCTAATCGTCACCTTCTTACCTTGCAATTTGGAGTAAATTTCAAAGAAACTGGAAAAAAACAGTAACCTACCAATTCTGACTTGCAACAATACATTTGGACATCTTTTTTTTTTTTTTTTAAATGTATTTTTTGGGCATTTTGTGTCTTTATTGATAGGAGGGAGACAGTGGATAGGCTTGTGAAAGGGGGTGAGAGAGTAGGGGATGACGCTGTGCAAACTGGTCACAGGTGGGATTCGAGCCTGGACCGGCAGAAACAAGTACATGGGGTGCCTGGTTGCTAACCACTCTGCCAAACCAGCACCCCCATTTGGACATCATTTAAAAGAAGTTATGTGCTAATTTTCACCACATTCTCATGAAATTCTGGGGTAATTTGAAAGAAATAAGAAAAAACTCTGTCTAATTATTACCTAAGTGCGATGAAATTTGCAGACCTCTAAAGTAAAGTGCTACCACTTTAAGTAATGGCTTTATATGAGATGTAAAGCATCTGCTGCTGGGTAGATGTCAGACGACAGTCGGGCTGCTCAAAGAAACAGCTGAGTCCCTGAGAGACCTGATGACGGCCATTTCCGTGTGTGATTTTATGAAAACCCATATGCCAGATCCAGAGCGCCAGAGCCTACCTCTGGCTAGCATTTACCTCCTTGGCATGGCTTTAAACAGCTTAATTTGGAGTCCTATCCTCTAGCTGGCCTGTTATCCTCAAATATTTGCTGCCATACTAACTTCTGGTCCTGAAAAAGCAAAAAAAACCCAACACTGAGGACCCAATGGTTAGGTCCAATCACCCTCACAAAATAATAATACTAAATGGATTAGAGAAAAAAGTCAGTAACAGTTCGTGTTCTGAAACAGGCTACATTTGGTGCCCATAAACAAATGTGTATTTTTGTTTCATTGATAGGAAATTGAGTATTTGGGTTTAAGTAAAGCTCAGTTATAACTGCTTAATTTCTGGATGGGTGATTTCAAATCTTTATGGGTCTCCTATGAGGCCGGCCCTAGAAAGCTTTACACTTTATACCCCTTATGGGCAGCTTTGGATGAGAGAAAGCCTTTATCTGTCCCATGCAGCAAAGCTTGATGTGTCATATGTTCAGTAATTGTAGAGAAGGGTCTATTTTTTCACTGAAAGCACCTTTTGAATATGCATATAAAATTGACCTGTTTATACAGCCAACATTTTTAACATCCATTTTGAGAAGTTCTATACCAAGTGATAATTATTAAGAGCTATAGGCCAGGTTAAATTTCCTCCTCTTTCTTTCTGATTCTTTGCTCTTCTGTTTTCCAGGTTTGACTGGATGTAGGGCACAAAGAAATAGATTAAGCTGATTAAAAAGACAATTGATTGTCCAAAAGTCTAATGCAAACCATTCCCTAAGCTTATTAAACAGGGCACAGCCTCTTTTAGAATGATGTCAAAGACAATTCCAACATGGCCACAACTGTGAAAGAAAGAAAAGACATCAGCCTGCTGGAGCTAACAAAGTCAACACAGTAAACTCAAACCCACAGATGCCAATGAAATAAATCATTAATACTGTTTTAAAACCAAACCAAACTAGAGCTGATGTGAGAAAACAGACGACTGAGCTTGCTGTCCACCAAATGATGTACAATCCAGGCTGAAGGCCCAGCAGACTGCTGAGCATGTGAGCCTATTCCATTGTATTATTTCCCGTCGTGACGACCAGTTCATTCTTTCTCACATTCATTAATTAATCTTCTTTGTACCCGTGGCTGACTCTTAACATAATCCTAATGCTTTGTGTACATGCCTGTCAAAACACATTGCATAAAGTCTGATATCCTATTAATCAGGTTACCTACAAAGGTGGACTGAGGTGTCCTCACGTGGACTGGGCTGGTTGTCACACTGACATCCATTAACCACTGTCCTGTCAACTGATACAATCTTTGACATAAAGTAAAAGGTAAGACAAAATTGTTCTTATTTACATCAGTCTTGCCTGGTTTGTGGCGCTGACACGAACAGCTCTCATTTTAACATCCTTCATTCACGTTGTTTTTTATTTAGGTATAACTGTCTTTTCTATGTCAACTGGAAGCACATTTGAACCATATATGAAACAGCACAACACTTTGCTCTTGTTACCTCCGCCAAGGAGGTTATGTTTTCTGGAGAGTTTGTTTGTCTGTCTGTCTGTCTGTCTGTGAACAAAATAACTCAAAAAGTTATGGATGGATTTTGATGAAATTTTCAGGAAATGTTCAGCATGGGAAAAGGAAGAAGTGATTCAATTTTGGTGTTGATCCGGATCAGCGTCTGGATCTGCCACAATGAAAAATGCGATTTTCGTGAATAACTACTGAACTAAAATAGATATCATTATGAAACCAATTGCTAATGGTATGTTTTCATGGTCAAGTAATCTAAATATTTAGATGAAATAAAGGTAGGCCTAATATTTATGGTAAAAATCACAATATCGGAGAGGACTGTGGTGCTGGCGGAGGTCTGCACTCTTCGAGTGCTTTTCTAGTTACTTCTGTCTTTTATTGAGGTGCCGTTTAAATCGATTACATTCCCATTTGGTTTATTTTCTAAATTTTGTACCACTGTTGCATTTTATAGTATTTTTGTAACATCATAATGAGAAATGCTGTTAAAATAGAACTGCTAGTCTCAGCTCAAGGCTATTTGCTCTAATCTATTTCTGTTTATGATGTATTTCTATGATATCTCTTCACTCAACAGAGCATACAGGAGAGTATGTTATGATTGCATTTGGTCACTGCCCCTTTCTGCAGGACTTTATGCAAAAGGGCCATAATGAAGGTCTGTCATCATGACACCTCAGGACATTAAGATTAATTCAGAGTAGAGATGAAGCATCAAAGGGGCAAAAATGTCACATTATATGGTGAGATTGCCCACAGTCAGCTTGGTATCTAAATGACCAAAATGAAAGTTCATCCATGTTAATGCATTGCTTAACCAGGACCAATATCAGCTAAATCTGACCATCATCACTCACACTTTGTGCAGATGATTCTTGGTCTCTCCCAGGTTCCGTCGGCCCGGCAGCGAGCGGTGGGGATGTGACGCTGGAAGAATCCTTCAGCACACTGATAGCGAACAACTGCATGGATGTCATAGTGTGACCTCCGCCGGCCTACCAGATGGGCATTCTCGACCGCAGGTGGGGTCCCACACAATACTGAAAACAGAAATATGAAGGAAAAAAACTGAAATGACCAAATAATACAGTAAAGACTGGCAAAAATTCAGATTCTATCTTATATTATTCTTCATTTACCATGGATTAGTCAAGTGTTTGGACTGAGAAAAAGAAACATTTAGACACATTTCCATGAGTTGCTGCTTGTGTTTGGCCTCTAGATGGCATTGTTGTGTATGTGAGACTTGATTTGAGCTGAGGCAAGGCAGAGAGGTAGTAATGGTTGTCTGCAGCACACAGAGCATAGGGGCAAACCACAGAACCATGAAACTAAAGCCACACATACAAACACTCTACATGCTTCCCTCCATCTTTGCTTTGAATTCACACTACGATGTAGAATCTCACTGCTTTGTTTAGGTCAACTGAGGTGGGTCACGGAGGGAAGGTGTGGCTGTTATGAAAAGCTGGGATAAAAAATGGCTCTGAGGAATTTTGGATCATACTTGTTGTGAACGCGGTAGTGAAAGGTAATAACTGCGACTACACTCCTGCTGCCGGGGAGAGTGTAAGTGAGCTCCAGGGAGGGAGAGGAGGCAATAAGAGGAAGATTGAGATTGATATTGCTCTCAAGAATCAATACAGGTTGGAGGCTGAATCACAATCTATACTTAAGTTTGAGGGTTTTTCTGTCAGGTTTTTTTAGTTGTAACTGCTGCTATGACCTTTAACTACAAAAGTGCAAGCAAAGTGAAACAGCTACAGAAGTCAGATCACTCATGTTGGTGCAGAGGGAATATTTTCTTACATAATGGACATAAAACAGGATGAAGAGTGATGATGACTAACACGCTGCCAGCTCATCTGAGCTAACACCAAGCAAACAAGCTGTGAGAGGAGAATTTCGCCTCATGAATAAATAACAGCCTCTAATTTGATGCAGAAAGTGGTTTAGTACCTGTGCCCTTCTTGCAGATGTAGGGAAGGTTGTAGTTGCACGGCACATCGTTCCACTTTCCATCCTCGTGGGCAATGGTCACCACACAGTCCTCCCCACCTGCAAAGAAGTTGTCCGGCTGGCTTTCCCTCCAGTTCTCGTACACCTGCAGATCACACACGCACACATAGAAAAACAACAATTAAGGAAATCAGACTAACTTTATAGTATCTGTAATTTTAGAGGGGCGGTGCCACACTCAGTTGAATGTGTGATAAACAACAACAATTGGGACACATTTTCTTTATGAACATTAAGAATAAAATGCCTAACAATTCTGATGGTTTTCTTATTTTTTCCACTGCTGTTACAGTGAAGACACTGTGAGACACTCATTTATGAAGACAAATTTGCAATGGTTAAATGATTTGGGGCTTTTACCTTCACCAAGAGGGTAATGTTTTACCAGTATCTGTTAGTCTTTTTGCTGGATTGTAAGCAGAATAACTAAAAAAAAAGTAGACTAAGATGAAATTGTCAGGGAGTAATAGAAATGGCATGACATAGAAGTGAACAGTTTTTGGTGTTGACAATCTGTATGATGTTTAGAGGTGCCATGAGGAGAATCTATTACCGGCGACATAAAGGCTCTGCTACCCATGAGCAGGCACAGCGACTGTCGTAATACTGCGTTCCAGTAACCTCAGAACTGGGAGTGACATCATCTCTGTCTTATTGGCGTTCCAGTTGAAGTCGGAAAAAAACATGCCGATCTACCAGGCTATTATTAGCTGTTGTTAGCACGCCCTGTGTTGTTGTTCACAAATATCACATGAAGAATGTGATTATCACTATGGCAGCATTTTTGTAAATATAAGTCTAACAATACGATGTATACAGCTGGTCTAGAGCAACACACCCCAGTCAGAAGTGCAAATAAATTGATTATTACAGGAGCTAAATAACTGTTCACACTGGGGGCATCCATCTTTGATTGTCAACTCAGGGGTGGTGAGGTTTCACCAAGTTCCCAGTAGGAAATTCCAACTTCGAGGGATGTTCCAGTTGCAGTTTCCTACTTGGAACTCAGAAATTCCTACTTCTGACTACAACTGGAACGCACCAAGACGTAACCCAAGCCAAAGTGTGTGTGTGTTGTGATGCTAATGAATGCAGTTCGGACCTTCCTCAGAACTCTGCATTGCTTTACAACTTCTTTTTTCAACTACTTACAGGATGCAAAGCGATGAGGTAATGTATCTCTTTCTAGTTACATAGCGGTAGTTTTTGATCTGGACAACAAGCAATTTTTGGAAAACTTAGTATCATAGTTTTGTAGCCGGCTATATATCACTACTTACAGCCCAGCACTCTAAGACATGTCTGAATAATATAAATTTGCTCTAGTTTGTATTGTCTTGTTCCTGAAGTTGAGTATCCAGGCCAGTCCATCCCTGTCTGACCCGACCGGAAGGCTAAGGAATAGCATTTATAGATAACCTATTTTGATGCTATAAAACTCATCTTAAAGTGTGTATTTTGATCAGGCATATATCTAAAAGTGAGACTTTTTTGTAATTACTTAGAAACTCCTCACAGTCCCTTTAATATTAAGCCTTATTAATATAGCATTTTATATTGAAGTTGGAAAGTGTTTTACATGGAAATCAATAGCAAAAACAAAATTTAAAAAAATCTAATAACACTTAAAAATGTAAAAATCAATTGAAGGACTCGAACAGACATGATTCTTTCAAATCTAAAAACTCATTGAAATTAAAAAATAAAAAAGAACATTCAGAGAAGTAGATTTCAAGGAAAACCCAGAAAGGCTTGCATAACCAAGTACATTGTAGGAAGAAATTTAAAGAGATATCTGAGATAATATACCAGTTTATGCTGTTACAGCTCATATTGTACACGAGGTCTACTTTTGCAGGCTCTTTCAGATGTTGAGTCCCAAAAACTGGGACCTGATTACCTGATTTTAATTTCATGTTCAAATATGTTTTTAATTTACAATAAAACCTCCTTGATTAGAGGGAGAACTTGCCCTGAAGTCTGGCAGCCCAATTTAACAAAAGAATATTCATCACCCTGATTGGTTGAAGCATCTCAAGGCATTTTTGGTCTGCGCCTGATGATAAAGGCGCATGAAATAAAAAAAATACAGAGAGAGGCTCCAGACTAATTAGCATTTGCAAATTGGTCCTTCAGTGTTGGGCTATATTTAAACAACATTCAAATCAAAGTCTGATGACAGCCGGGGGTTTGGCTTTGACTGTTGCTGATTTTGTTGTGATTGATCAACAACAAAGTGAAGCCACTAAATCAGGATCTGTCACTCTTCAGAAAAAAACAAACACAAACATGGATCACTGACCAGATCATTACTGTCTGTCCACTGAAAGTCGTCCTCCACTGTTCGGTCATTCAGTCCAATCCAGGCATTGTCATGGCCAAGACCTGAAAGAAACAACAGCACATACTCTCTCTTACTCAACATTTAATCACTGGTGTCAGTTTTTCAAACATATTAAAGCCTCTAATGGGGATCTTATTCCTCACAGCCAAACTGTAATAATGGGTTGCTTCAACTCTTGAACCTTTTCATTAACTCCAAAGATTTTGTATAGTTACAGCAGAGAGAGTTATGCTGAGAGAGCGGTAATCAGTGTCCCCCTCCCCGTTTAAATATAGGCATGGTTTCCTGCCCGAAGACCACTGAGGAATTTTTTGGTGCACACTGTGCAACACCCAACACACATCTTACAGATCTGGGACCTTTTACTGAGAATATTAGAAAGGAAAGAGGCTGACCTGCAGAACAATATAACTGGGTGTCTTTGCATAGAATTTGATTGAAATATAAATTTCAGCCACGTTGATCTTTGCTATTTTTCCCTTTTCTTGGACATCCAGCAAAGGATGCATGTAAACACTTTGCATTTGTTTTTTCCTGTTTCTTTAGAAATTTACTCCAAATTGCAAAGTATGAAGGTGACAGTTAGCAAATAATATATTTGAAATTAAATCTCAACCCACCACAAAATGTTTTTAGAAGTATCCCAACATCTCTTCTATTTCCAGAGAAGCAGGTGATAAATATCTGCTTAGTTCTTGAATACAGAAGTTAGGTTCATTGTTTCCTGTGATAATTAGCTTTGAAATGTTAAGTGAATAATTTAATTTCCCAATAAGCAGTTGATAGTTAGCTATTTGTTATTTAATTTCACCAAGTTCTTTAGTACAGAGTTTGTTGATATGCATAATTGAGATCACATGCAAAATATATATGAATGATATACCTTTACGGGTAGGCCTATAATTATAGACCAGCAGCAAAGCATTTTGTGGTGGGTTGTGATTTAACTTCAAATAAATTATTTGCTAATCGGCACCTTCTTACGTCAAATTTTAAGTAAATTTAAAAGAAACTGGAAAAAAACAGTAACCTACCAATTCTGACTTGCAACAATACATTTGGACATCATTTTAAAGAAGTTATGTGCCAATTTTCACCAAATTCTCATGAAATTTCGGGGGTAATTTCAAAGAAATAAGAAAAAACGTTGTCTAATTATTACCTAAGTGCGATGAAATTTGTGGACCTCTTAAGTAAAGTGCTACCGGGATCTTTTTTTATCATTATTGTGAAGTGAATAAGCATCAAGAGATATTTCAAAAGACACCTCATCGAGGATGTAAAACAAAAAAACACATGAAATTACTATTTAGATCAATAAACGCCTTCCATCCTTCCCTGATAACTTGGCAACAGTGTGCAGTGTGTGCGGCTGCATCCTGCATCTTGTCTCAAATGATCTTTAGGGTGCAAGAAAAGGAACAAGAACCCCCCTTATCTCTCCTTACAAAAAAAGCATTTTGTGCAACTTCTTGGTCTATAGCAATTTTTCAGTAATATATCAGCAAACTACCAAGAAGTAGGGCTGCAACGAATCATCATCATAAATGACAAAAATGGTCAAGACTGTTTTTATAGTCAGATAGTCATTATATTTTGTCCACACATGGTTTTAGTATAATGTGCAGATAATAAACTGTTTTCTGGGTGGATTATTCCAGCAGCCACAGAGTGTCAGGAATACAACATAACATAGCAGAGGTAGCCATGGTTATGTTGCCATGTCCTAAACTTTTGTTTCTCTTGCTGTATTTCATCCTCTACACTGAGTATAAAATAGTGGAGCATTCTCACATCAGTCTCCATCTCCTCTGCACCAAGGCTGAAGGTAAAAAATAACAGGGCTAAAGTTGTGGCTAATTTAAGACCTAACCCCACCTCCATCAACAGCTGCCCTGACGAGTGCTTACCTTACATTCAGCAGGTTGAGACTGGACAGACTTAAATAAGCATTTTTACTTCATTTATTACACTAAGATCAGGTTTAGCGCTCCACATGTGACTACACAACACAAACTAAGTCTCCACTCTGTTCTCTCATAGCTACAGTTTAACAAACTTCTGTGAAAAGATATTTTTAAAATTCTTTTAGCAGCCTTTTGGGATTGAAGTACGTTATCACTGCACAGGCATTAAAAGAGAAGGACATCTAAGAATCACACAAATCTAAACCGTTGTGGCTCTTAAAAAGCTGAAATTAAAGCCATGTAGTGTTCTGTCTTTCTCGGACATTGTAGTCCCCTCCACTTATTTTATTCTTCCCCCACCCCTACCACTAAAAAGTAAAGTAAGGTTTACTTTTACGGTCTTACTTTTTGGTTACAGGGCTTCACACCCATGTCTAGTTAAGAACTGATATGCTTAGAACATGATAAATGTTCAGTTACAATTAAAATCAATACTGCACATACAGAGTTTGAAAGAGCATGGTCGAATGTAAGATGGAAGTAATAATAAGAACAATGATAATTCTTATCATTATGTTGCATCATTACTTGATGTGATATAAAATTAACATCACAGAGCCATAATAAGATCAATCTATAATTGAAGGGGCAAAAAAACCCCCACACCTGACTAATCTTCCCAACAGTTGATGACAGAAATAGTTGTTAGTTGCATCCCTACCAAGAAGGTCCAGACAAACTCAGAGGAACATCTCTGTCAATCTAAATGCAGCCTCTGTATTTTCTTAATTATCTTTTTAAAAGGATGTGGCTTTAACAGAATAATAAGGATAGTGACATTTATTAAAGAGCATGCTTGCTGCATGATGTGATCTTTGTCAACATCACTCTCCCCACCATGCACAAGAACAACATCTTGTCATTAAAACAAATGTCTTTTTGCCACTGAAACTTCTTATTGAAATGATTTATATCCCCACAGAAATGCTGTTCCAGGTCATTAAGCTAAGGTTTGTATGCATAAAGCACAAAGATCAACAGGGTTTATAGCATAATGGTTTTTAACTGTAGGACTGAAACCCAACGGTTGGTTGCAATGCTGCTTTGAGCTTGTTTTGAAGGTGTGCTGGAAAAAAAGGAGCACACAGTCTTCAGAAAATGAAAACCTACAGTGGGTATTTGCCACTTTCATATATTCTACTTTGTGTTGCCTTGATAATGAGTAAGTTTTGGTCATGTTGGCTCTTGTTGTTTTGAAATGTAAAGATAATCTGGTTTTTACAAGATGATGCAGATTTCTGCAAAACAACCCAATTTTACTTTGGAATAAAATAAAAGGCATGCAAGTATAACATCAAAATCTTTTTTAAATAAAGTGGTTGTTGGTTCCAATGCAAGACGGCTCAGGAAACACTGGATGAGAGAATCATCAGGTTGATTTAATTCATTTGTTTTGCTAAAGCATTGGCAATGTAGAGTTTGTTCTCTGTAACAGAGCTCCAGTTAATGGTTAAATGGTAAAATTGTTCACTGACTTCACTTTGTGTAGTGCTTTCTTTCTGGCCACTCAAAGCTCTTTCACGCTACAGGACACACAAGCTGGGCTTACCAACTGATAATGGAGTGACTATCCTAACTGCCTTTATTTGACTCAGAAAATGGAGATGAATGCATGTTGGCGCTGTAAGGATAAACATATCAACCTAAACAAGCATTTTAAAGAACAAAAATGGAACACTCTGGCCATACTAAATCGCCCCGACGTGCATTGCAGCCTTTATGGGGCTTTTTCATTTGTGGTTTAGATACTACCTGCTTTGTTTCCCATTACAGTACAGAGGTAAGTATCTTTCTAAGGTAGGTCATAAACTACCATGGCATCTTCACAATGACAAAAGAGCAAACAGAGGCAATGGAGTCTTTGTCAAACTGAGGAGATGAATTTCAGTCCATTGGTGGCTGCAAGCAGCAGAAAGCAGGTTGTCTAAGGCAGAACAAAGTCTGGGACATCATGCAGAAGTGCAGAGCAGACAATGGGAAGAGTCTCATTTCCATGTCAGACACTCAGACTTGTGGTGATACCCTGACCATTCAGAGGTCAATAGGGTCTCCACATCAAGCTTAGACTTGGCTCAGCTTGCTTGAAACCTAGCTGGAGGTAACACGAAAATATGTGCCACGCATTAGGGGCTGTCCCTAATGAAAATCAAAGCACCTGCATAAAGTCCAGCCAAGTCAAGTAGATAACAGTAGAGATACTAACAACTATTAAATATATTTTAGATTATGAAGACACAAATTGAGTTTTAATGATGCCTAAAGAAAGGGACATTTGTTCCAAACTTTCCTGCTCTTTGATCTCCTACAGTAACTATTAGTTAGCAGCAAGGACATAAACCCATCTGCACAAGATGAAGGCTGTAAACTTGTCAAAAAAAAGGTTAACCTACCTTTTACAAATATCTGAGCGTAAGCACTTTATTAATAATTCAACATGTATCAAATTAATGTTATAACACTGTAAAAGCACACATTACTTATGGTACTGATGTGGCCATAAACGTCTTAAATGTTTTAGTCACATTCATTCACTGACAACTTGCAGTAAATTAATACACTTTAATCAGGATTTTAAAATTCACATTCATAAACACCAATATGTATTTATACTGTGTTACTGCCACCAGTATGCATTCCTATCTGCTGTAATGAAACTGTGACGACGATGTCAAAATGGCCGATAGAATATCCAATAGAGAAGCTCACAGACTGTCAACAGGGGATGTATGAATAAAAGTGCAAAGTGCAAAAACTACAGTAATACTTTTTTCACAGTATGCAGTATATACTATGTGAGTATGTAATGGGTGAGATGTTAGTAGACAGTAGTAGACAGCTTTGCTCTGTTTTTCTATGTGAATTAAGATTCAAATTTGGGTAACGGGTCATGTTATATTATTAAGTATCTGTAATTGTGCTCAAACGGAATAAAACACAGACAGGCAGAAATCACACGCACCATTAATAAAGTCTTGTTCAGTGGAGGAGATGATGCTGCTCAGGTGTGCGCTGTGCTCTCTGCAGTCTTTCTCTGCATCCTCCCAGGTGTGTCTATGGGTGAAGTACCTGTGGGACAACACGATGAGTGGATATGCAAATATTTCATTTACTATGCAGCCAGAAAATGATTCAGAGCACTGCAGTAAGTATCGCCCATATGACTCCAGGGAATAAAAGAGTAATGCAGATAAATGAGGCACCTGCAGTTGCAGGTAAATGCCAGTTTGTCATCATTCTTACCTATAGCAGTGGCCGTGAAACTTCTTCCAGCCATGCTCGCAGCCTTCAATGTCTGTAAATAATGAGAAGAAGAGAGGGGGATGGGGAGTAAGATAATTTCTCAGAGGGGAATATGAGTTTAGAGGAAGAGAAAACTAAAGTAAGATAAAATAATCTGTGTGCAATGGGAGGAGAGAGGAAGCATCTTTACTGAGTGTTCCATCTCATTTAGCAAATAAAGACTAAAATATTTGACACCAGCATCTTCGGAGGCTAAATACATGAACTGTAATTACACAGGCTCGTTTTCAATTCACAGCACACGTGGCCTTCTCTCTGCACTATTAGTATTCATTAATAACAGCCAGGCCTGAGGATTCATTTAAAACTGCAAAGGTTAGATATTCATTAATTCTCATTACTGCAGGCCACACTCACACACACAAACGCACAGACATCCAAGGATGAAAGATCTGGAGCTGGAGGGTGAGGGGCTCATATCACTAAAATGATGGATCAGTGTTTTTGTTTGGGTGTTGTAATTTAGGGAGCGATTACTGCTACATAGCAAATAAACACAGGTACATTTCTCCCTTGTGACTCTGCACGGACTTTTTTAATTTCCAATAACTGTTACCAAATGTAAGAGTGGCCATTGGACTGGTTTGGGCTCTTGATGATGTGTCGTCTCTTTTCCAAAAGGCTTCTCCAGTTCCAAAAGATGACAAGGGGGGCATTTGTCTGCCTTTAGTACGCTACTGATCTGAATGTTCCCCTGAGAGTCGTCAACCTAACTTCCCCTGAGATGATCCCTCCTCCGGTCATTTGGGTCACATGTTCTTGAATACTTTACATCTGGATGGAGGTATTGTTTGAATTGTTTATCCTAAACTGCAAATATGTAGGAGATGAAAAGGGTCTTTGTCCCAAACCTCTGTTCAACAATGGTGTATCCATCTGGGCAAAGATGGCCTCTTGATACCTCTCTCTGTTTTTCAGACTTCTCTTTACTTTGCAGTTCATGACTAGTCTGATTCAAAGTCTATAATCAGTCGGATCTTTCAATCTGCGATGCGAGTGCCCCAAAGCAGCTCTTTAAAGTGTACAGAAAAGCTGTGTTTGTGGAAAACTCAGACACTCCAAGTTAGGAATAATAGAATTAATGTAAGGTTATCTGTCCTTCTAATCAAATAAGGCTACAGGCTTACAAAATAAAAAAAAAAACAATTAATGTATCTTTATTTTATCGTGCATGCTTCAAAACAGCTTTGCAAAGCTTTAAAGTCTAATCCAATCCCCTGATTTGAAGTACATTTAAAAAAAAACATCTGAGTTCACCAAACTGCAGCAAAGTGGCTACCAAGCAGAAACAGAACAAACGAAAATACAATAACACAAACTAAGAATAAAACAAAGTTATAGAATACTATTAAAACATATTAAAAGTAATTGAAAAGCGTGCCAAACACAGTACATAAAAATCAAAAGCCACATTAAAGAAAAGAAGAAACACATAAAACAGGGATGAGATTTAAAAGCAGGTAAGGTGTGGCACACTGTGATTTCAAGTGGTAGGTTTAGAGCCCATTACAGGGAAGACTTGCTCACCTCAAGTTTTGAGCCAGGGTAAAAACTTGAAGTTGCTCTTCAGACCTGAAGGGCTCAACAGGGTGTAGACTAATAAAAGATCTGAGATTTAATGAGGTGCGAATCTGTTTAAATATTTAAAACAAACAATAAAATCTTAAACTGAATTCTTAAGTAAAAGGGAGGCCAACAGAGAGAGGCCAGTATGGGGGTGATATGTTCCCTTTTTTAGTACCTGTAAAAAGACAAGTTTTTTCACATTCTGTAAATGCAAACAATATTTAAGTTTATATTTTTCATTGCCACTTTAGGACTTTATTTGACAGAGACTGACAGTGGATAGATTTGGGGATGAGAGAGCAGGGGAAGACATGCAGCAAATGGGCCTCAGATAGGAACTGAACTCAGGCTGGTCACATCATTTATATGGTATATGCAAGAAGACTAGTCCAAGACTACATTTAAAAACTTCTGATGATATTCACCCCCAACAATAGAAGTGACAATTTATGGAAGTGTCTGAGCCTTGACGTGTCAGGGGCTGTGCCTCTTTTGGCCAGTCCATACCCTGGACTAGTCACACTGTTGATTTTGCTGACAAGTATATTGTATGTTAAAATATGACTATGCACAAATCTACAGCTCTGCACATTTCATTTAGGTACAGTCAAGTTATACTTTCCCTGTAGTTATTATCAAAAGCAGACAACAATGAGACTTGTGCTCTGCTAAAAATTAAAAAAAATTGTTATGGACATTTCCACAAAACTCTCAGGGGAGTTGCTTTCCAATTAAATCACATCATCAACTAGAAAGGCACTCAGAGGGCGCAGACCTCCACCAGCACCACAGCACCACATCAATATTATCTATACCTTTATTTAATTTAAGTATTGAGATTCCTTGACCATGAAAACAGACCATCAGCAATTGGGTTCATAATGATATCTATTTTAGTTTATTAGTTATTCACGAAAATCGCATTTTCACCATGGCAGTTTTCCCAAATCATTTGTATTTCCTGAAAAATTCTTTGAAAACCGTCCATGACTTTTTGAGTTATGTTGCTAACAGAGAAACACACAAACAGACGCCGGCAATCACATGACCTCCTTGGCAGAGGTAATCATAATGTATAGTCAGATACAAGAGTGTAGCCTAACATTTCTGATGGTAAAGTCCTCACAAATCAGTGGCTCCATGATCCCCTAATTTGGTACTGTCGCAATCACAACAGACAGAACAAATAAAACAAAACAAAAACCAAAGACATAAAAGACATGATGGCTCTTTCTTGCACATCATCCCCCCACTCTTCTTTTCCGCTTCCCCACCACAGTAAGGAAATCATTAAAGAACAAAAACACAATTAAAAAATAATGCCATAATTGTAGATTTTCAGACCATTATCAGGAAAACATCTTTAAGTTTTAATATTCCCTTCTGTATGAAAACATTTGGCTGTGGATGCTGTGGGTTTTCACACAATACACAGTGTGAGTTGATTGTGGTAATGAACTGCGACACACCAACAAAGAGGGATAAAAAAAGGAAAGAAGACAATAAAGGATAAAAAATACTTAAAAACCTGACATGCTAGTGTTTTCCCCAGAGAGAACAAAAACATTTATTGGAAAACCTGACGGAACAATACAAGTAAACATGTTTGTTATTTAAAGAAAAGTCGAAGAGACACATTTAAACAACAGCATATTCAAAACGGTTTAGCAATAATCTCTCTCCACAAAAAAACACAAGTATTCTTGTCACATCACCCATCAAATCTGTCACTTATTTATCTGCCACACAGTGTGTCATATTCTGACTGAAAAGCGTGCAAATTCAAAGTGATGTTTTCAAAACAGAGCGTCTATTCTTAATCATGCAGGAGCCACAGTCGGTGTGTGTGTGTCAGCCTGCAGCCCTGCACTGACACGCTGTCTGCTCAGAGATGTGTCTTTGTGATTTTCTGTTTTGACATAAATCTGCAACAGTTGCTGAACACTGATCAGGATTAAATCTAACAGCACAGTTTTTAAAAAATAAAGCAGTTACTGTGCCCTTCATTTGAAGTGAACCTTAACAAATTCACCTAAGTGGCTGCATACCATAATGTGCTGCAATGTAAAACAATAAGATTTCATATCAGATAAATGCACGATCATTCCTGAACTTTGAATGATGTGCGTATGTGTGTGAGCCTGTGGAATTTGTCACTCTCACCTTTCTCGCATGTGTCTCCTCCATAGCTGGGCAGGCAAAGACAGAGGAAGGAATCAATCTTGTCGATGCAAGTGCCTCCATTTTCACACGGCTCTGACTGGCAGTCATCAACATCTGTGAATTGGAAAAAAAAAATAAAACAGGCGGGTTGCAGATCTCATCACAGGGTTTTAATTAAATGGATGCTTTCTACTGAGGAGATGTTGATGTTCATCAATACATAACAAAACAGGCAGGAAAAGATGTCCGGGTGCTATCTGAGTTGTAAGTCATGTCCACCAGATGAGCTGGTCATAAGTGGATGAAACAGTTATTTGAACCCATGATAAGGAACAAAAAAACTGGACAAAGTGAGGAGAATATAACATCTTATCCCTCCAAGCATGACACTTTTCCTCTTTTAGATCCTGTAAGAGCTTCAAAATGTTATTACATGTCTTCTATGTGCATTTAAGGCTGGAAAATATGGACTTAATGTCATATCACACTCAGATCTCCTGGCTGAAAAGCAGCAACAAGATATACTGTACTATATCTACAGTAGAGTCTTCTGTTGAAAAACAAATAGATATACCGATATCAGGAATTATCTTCAGCAAGATTTTGGTTGGGTTGGCACAGTGGTGCTGCAGCTTGGGCCACAACAATGAGGTTGCAGGTTTGACTCCCCGTGTCAGTCAGGCCTTTTGTGTCAAGTTTGCATGTTCATGACCGGGTTTTCACTCTGGCATGTTTTTCTTCCATGGCCAAAAATCAAGCTCATTAGGTTACCTGGTGACTCCAAATTGCCCTTAAACATGCGTTTGTATGAATGGTTGTCTTTCTATGTCGGCCCTATGATCAACTGGTGACTAATCCAGGGTGTACCTTGCCTCTTACTCTAGCCAGTTCTTCACTAAAGCCAGCTGAGACAGGCTCCAGCCATACAAACTCTGGATAGGCGGATGATTTTAATAAAGATCAGACAAAATTAAGCCCAAACCACACAGAGTACTACTGCATACTAATTCAGCACTAATTTAGTGTGAACATTTCAAAAGTGTGTGGCACTTCTAAAAAGAAAAATGTGAAGTGCAGTCAGCTACATATTGCAAAAAGCAGATAACAAGAACACTTAGAGAACATGGACTTTTTCAAGATGAAAGAGGATGTGCTGTCAGATTGATACTGAAAATCAAATTTCAAGGTGAAAAGGATATTTTTTGCTGCTTTGAATCCCCATTTTTAAAAAGAAGAAATATTAAATCCTTATTATTTTTATATCAAATGTTTCGTCTTTATCATTGTTGGTGTTGAATTATTATAGAAATTGTTTCATTTTAACAAAAAGAGAGAGAGGACATTTTCCAAATTGCACCAACATGCTGGCAGTCTTTGAAAAAGTGGTACACACGTGCATAGAGGTGGTCAGGAGTGACGGAAACCAACCTTGCCAGTTCACACACATTTACATTTTTTAAAATTTTGAAAAACTTAAAGTGAAAATGTGTTCATTGTTTTTGTACAATTTAAATAATATGCAAGAGAGTTTCTGTACTTAATGATTAAACATGACCTAAAAGTGCTGTTTTTGACCCTGACAAGCATGTGACATCCTGACAAGCCAGATGGGAATGGTTTTGCTTGTCGCTCCCAGCTCTTCCTGTTTCAAAGGACGCTGGTGTGCTGTCTCGCTTTGGGCCTCTCACAATCACTGTAGATTGGAGCTTGGCAAGATGGATCTGCCAGATTACAGACACTGAATCCGGCTGATCTATCTGCATGGTAAAGTACAGCACATAATACCACTAATACATTTTGCCTATGTTAAAATGCAGCTACAGGTTGTGGTCACTTTGTTTTAAATCTGATTTTGATCTTGACCAGCTGATTACATTGATATTTATCTTGGTAAATTGATGCTGCTGTTACTCATAGACAACTAGCAATGCTGCTACTGACCTTGGTCACTTAACAATAAAGCTTTTTTCAGTAAAGCCCTTTTTACCTTTGTCTTTGTCACTTGATAATACAGCTTTTTATCTTAATTTGATGATGTAATCACTGGAAACTGGCCAATGTCTAAAGACAATTTCTAATGTTGCAGTTGTGTATATTATAGTTTTTTATATATTTTGTGGTTTGTACCAAGGGTCATTCTGCCATGTAGGAACACTGATTAAAAAATGTATGAATCTAAAAATACAGTCATCATAAAGCTCGTATGAATTTCTGAGCATTAGACTTGAAATTTATCTTTTTTTTAAAAGAACATCTTCTTCAAAATATGCATTGACAATTAGGCCTGTGCTCAAAATATCGATACGGCAAAATGTCATATCGCACTCCTTTGAGATACGTGTAGCTTCTACAGAATCGATATGGCCTCAATATTTTGACAGTTGTTGTAAATACACTTTGGGTAATGTTAACAGTGGCACAGTTCAAGGTAGAAGACGAGCTTCATAATAAAGCATATGTTCTAAATTTTAACTCAGGTCTACCATCTTTGAGGATCTGAACTTATGTCTCTCCAGTTGTAGAGCCACTTAAAACTCATCCTTGTTCTTTTTCTTCTTATAAGAAAAAACTAAACTTGTCAAGAATTTTGCTTAAAGCATAGTCCATGTTCACAATTTACGTGTATCGGGATACATATCGTATCGTGGCCTTAGTATTGGGATACGTATCGTATCGTGAAGTTACTGTCTTACCTTTCCTGTTGGAACATTTATACCAGTATGCTTTAAAAACTCAACATTTCCCAGCCCTATGTGCATTTGTAGCACTAAATGCTCACCTTATTACTTATCCTCTCATTTCCTTGCAGTCTTTTTTAAAAAACAAAAAAACAAGCAGCTTTTTTTGTGTTTCTTTGAATGCAAACACTTAAATGAAATTCCACAAAGAAAATCCAAGTGCAAGGCCTCAGTTTGGCATCCATCCACCCGTTGAAGAGGCCTCAAGCAACAACAGACACCCCGCCAGCTCCATGGCTGCTACGCTAACCCCACTGACTGTGCTCTTTAACCTCTCTGTGGGGAAAAAAAGCTAGGAAAGGGAACATTTCACCGCAGGGATCTTTAAAGTATCACTTTGTCATTGTAAATGGAGGGCGTGTAATCTCTTTTAACCACTGCGTGGCTTTTTGGACCCACAATCACAGAATCTACCCCAGGAAGGCAGAAATCTATTAAAACTCACAGCGAGAGAGTCAAAGGAAAGCTGCTTAGAAGTTCAAAAACTAACAGAGTTTTTTCTTTTTTTTCTTGGATCTTAAGTGCTTCTCATATCTGAGTGAAAAGGTGAACACTATGAAAGGTCAGGGGCTGTGAAGATGTAAATGGAGAAATCAAACTAGACTGACCTTTTAGCCTCATGCATGACATTCATTTCAGACTTTTGTCACAACACACAGAGGACTGCCTGTAACAGCACACATACATCTCATATCTGTGAGGAACTGATGAACAGTGTTACAGAGGACTTTTGCTTCTGCATATTTTATTATAATCCATTTCTTCTGCTTTAACGGATGATTCTTCTGACAAGGTTTGATGTCACTTTAATCTTTAAGTGAGGCATAAATATGGCAGCTCACGTATACATGATCAAGTTTGTGAGGCCAGACTGAGACACTGAAGTTGTGATTATGCTAAGAAGTTTTTTTTTGATACACACAGCTTTAACATGTTCAAAATGTTGGGATTATTTGTTTTGTAAAGCTGTTAGATGCTTGGAGACTGTACTAAAGAGCACAGGTGGTCTGTGAATGTTTCAGGAGTGATATTTTCCCAGCTTTGGGTTATTACAATTTTGATGGCTGCTTGAGAACATTCAATATCACTAATGTTCAAAAGCCTTCTAGTTTATATGGACCACTGATTCACCTGTATTCTCTTTCTCTCTCAGAGGGTCTGCCCCTCAAAGGCCTCCTTCCCTACAAGGGCCAAGTCTACTGTAGTTGGGTGACTGTGATAATTGGTTAGATCAGTGCTGCTCGCCATTACTAGTCCTTTTCACACTGCTGTTTTAAGGTATAACGTTTGTGTACCCGTAATGTTTTGCATAGACTGTTTACGTCATGGAATTGGAATGTGGGAAATGAGTGATCTCCCATTTGTGGAAAAATAAATAAGGTTGACCCACACATCCTATGTAGAGTGCTGGATCAAAAAAAATGTGCATGAAAAGTTATAAGAGAGGGCGGCACAGTGGCACAGCAGGTAGTGCATGTGCCTCATAACAAGAAGGTCCCCTGTTCAATACCCGGGTCAGAAAGAGCCTTACTGTGTAAAGTTTGCAAGTTCTTCCCGTGCATGTGTAGGTTCTCTCCGGGCACTATTGCTTCCTCCCACAGACCAAAAACATGCTCATGAAGTTAATTGGTGACTCTAAGGCCCCATCCACACAAAGACAAAACGCTTCACAGTTTCCAAAACAATCGTCATAAAGACGAAGGCGTCTCAGAAAATGTGTGCATCTACATGAATGCACCCGATATGCATTAAAACGCTATAAAACACATGCCAGACCTCTAGGGGCGCTGTAACGATATGACGGAAAGAAGCTGAAACAGATGAAAAAACAGTGGGCATGCGCACTTGTGGCAAAAGTTGTAAACAGAGACCACCGTAATGTGTCCTCGATAATTGTTCAACTCGGTGGTGATTGAGAAGAAGGAGATTTTGCTGCAACAGGGATAGTAGGGTCACAAGCTTCATCAGCACATATGCTACACAGTACGCCGCCATTATTGTTGTAGTTGCTGTTGCCGCGTGTGGCGCATGCGTGTCAATGACGATATGAAACTATGACGTAAGCGCATCTGAAAACTTGCAGAGAGCCAGTAATCACGGAGCTGCGTATACTGCATTTCAATCTCTTTCCACTCTGGAACCTGGTTTCAGAAATGATTGTTTACAGACCCTCAAAACGCTGTCTTCGTATGGATGATACACAGATTCGGCAAAAAATGTATGCGTTTAGACCTCGGTTTGTCTTCGTGTGGATGGGGCCTAAATTGCCCTTAGGTATAAGTGTGAGCGTGAATGGTTGTCTGTCTCTCTATGTGGCCCTGCGATCGACTGGCAACTGGTTAAGGGTGTACCCCGCCTCTCGCTCAATGACAGCTGTGATAGGCTCCAGCCCCTCGCCCCCAAAAGGGTTAAGGGATGTAGAAAATGAATGAATGAATGAAAGGTATAAGAGAATTTGCACACCAAAAAACAGCCCCCTTGAAATTTGTCTTTATGTCAATCAATGATTGAAATGAACACACACCGACTGTGGCTCCTACATAAACATTTTCATGGGAGCTATTTTTGTTGTTTGGATTCTCTTAAACCTTTTCATGATCTCCCGTTTGTGCCACCTCCAGATGTAGTAACAGAGGCTTGATGTTTGAGACAGGAACTCAAGCAAACTCAGTGGGAGACAGGAACCCTGTGTGTGTATGCCTCAGCCTTTTTGAGATTGTTGAGGTGAGGCTGAGGTTGAGGTGCACAGTGGAGAGCATGCACTAGCAGCTCATCTATGCTGTATCAAGCATGAATTGGCACTGATGTTCTGGGCCTCGCGGAAACAATGTGAATGTTTTGTGAATGTCTGGAGATGTAAATTTAATTGAGCCTAGTTGCAGTGCTTTTGTGAAGGCACTTCATATTGAGCTAATGACTCTGCACTGTGCAACAGTCAGCACTAAGTTTACCAGCAAGAGCCAATGGGTTTAAACTACCAATGAAACAATGGTAAGATGTCTGTTTGAAAGGGGGATACACACCATTTTAGACGGATATTGGCGCAGTACAGAGGTAAAGGGAGTGTCCTGATGACATATTAAATTTAAAAATACAGGCTCTTTAAATCACAGGTGTCAAATCAGACATCT
Source organism: Scarus forsteni (assembly GCA_036419115.1). Taxonomy (NCBI): domain Eukaryota; kingdom Metazoa; phylum Chordata; class Actinopteri; order Labriformes; family Labridae; genus Scarus; species Scarus forsteni. Next base: position 32,520,338 of record JAZDUH010000157.1, read on the forward strand.
ATAGGTACCTTTTTTCTTTCTGTCACATTGTTAAGCTCTGTGGCATATAAAATAAATCGGTAAGGAGTTTTGAGGTCAGAGCCAAAACACCAGACTAAATCTGTGTTCTGCAGCTGCAATAAACTGCTTAATAAATACAGACATGAGTTGTCTGACAAAATTATGATCTTGATGGTATTTTATCTAAGATGAACTTGATTTTTAGATGTATTTAGTTGGGGGGGGGGATTTAGGAGCACTGGATTAAACAAAAATAAAAATCTAATTCAAAAAGGAAACTGTGATTGAATGAAAACATCCATCTCAAAATCACATTAGTTAAAGGGTCAGTGACAAACATCAGTTTTGGTTTCCTGCAAAGTGATGACATTGTTTATGAAACCCCTCTTACAATAATTTGTTGTTTTTCTCAACAGTGAAACAAAACTACTCCCCGAGGTTATGAGGGTTTCCGGTGTTCCATTAAAATAAGCGAAGTGGACAGAAAAACAAAAAGCTTAGATAAAAATATACTGTCAAATTTAAATATTCCTAAACTAATCATGCCTGTCCTGACCCTGAATCACCTTCAGAAGTGTGGGTTCACAGTTAAACACCGTAAACTCCGTCTCTCATTAAAATCAGCTCTCTTCTTTGTTGTGGAGAAGGAAACCTCTGATCCCCTCGTCCCTCTCATCCATTATGCAGAGAGGAAGCTGCTCCTCTGAGAGATAATTCTGCAAATTCTGCAAATCCATAACAAAGCCTTAAGCAGACCCACACAGCGGCTGCTGCCTGTCACACTGATGGTCCGTCTGTCTGTCCCTCCTCTTTTCTGTGACAGTAAAAAGACAAAACTTGGTCCTCAATAAGTTTGAAGGTGCTCATGGTCTGAATGGGACTTCAAATTTAGATAAGAATGCTGCCTCATAAGCTTCACTTATTCCTTTAGTGATAACTTCTTTTAGTTTCGGCTGCCTAATGAGGTGAGCATATATTTCAGAAAAAAGCAAGACTACGTGTTAAATTGTCACGTTTCATTTAATACAGACGGTGTCTGCTTTGACTAAAAGCCTTTACCTCAGAAGTACCTTTGCATTAGGTGGACAGTTAGTTTTAAAGTAAAGGCAGGTTATCATACATTAAAAAGGCTTGGTTTAATATTGCATCTCTGCTGATGATCACATTTTTTTTAATTTTAAATGTTCCTCATCAAAGTGATAAAAAAACATTTATAGCAGATTTAAATTATTAATATGATGCTGCACATCTTAATGAAAGATAAATATGTCACAATCACAATAATGAATATTTTTGTCTCATATTTATCATTGAGTACATTATTCATTAACTGGAGTGTGCAAAATAGGATTGGTCTGAGTCAGTCTAAGCTAAAAATCCTTATGTATACGCTTCAAACACACAAACAGGCAATTTGGAGTATTGTTAATTGAAGCCAGAGGACCTGGAAAAAACAAAGTACTGCACAAAGTCTACAAAGAGAGGCCAGGTCAGACAAGGGTTTCAAACCAGGAATCTCTATCCCGAGGGATAATAGTGACTGTAACCAAGCCCCCTTTGCCTTACCTAAAGATTAAACCTTAGTGTCTGTATTGACTCTCGGGCTATTTGTTGGTTTGTGTTTTGGGACATAAAACACACTAAATGGCATAAAGCTGAAAAAAGCACAATATGATCACTTCAAAACAAAGTTTAAATTTCTTTTTATCTAATCCAAGACTATAAGAATAGAGACCCTGTGCACTCAGACATAAGAGCTTTGTCGATGTTGTACCGGGGTAGTACAACAGCTCCTTTGCATTTAACATCACCTGATTTGACTCTGTTTAATGCCGACTTTCTACCAAATTACAAACAGACCTAGAACTCACACATACCTCTTTGTTTATCACTGAATAAATGTCTATCAGACATATTAAATCATATAAATGAATTATGTATTAATGAGGTGATATCTAAGGAAAGCTGCAAGGATCTAGTCTAAAGACTCTGACCACCTTAGGGGTGACATGGAGGTGACTTAACTCATCTGACAAAGTCACTGACATTTGTGGTCGGCAGAACAATGATGTTATACACTTTAAGTTACTTAAATGTCTTCAATATGAACCTTAAATGTAGTTATCGGCTAAAATGCTTGTAGCCTATGGACACCAATGGTACAGTGACATCACTGTGGTCACATGCCTGCACAAAGTCTATACAGCAAATTACACAATGTTACAAAACCACACAACCAGTCAGCAGCGATGGATTTGGAACTGTACAAACTGAAAAGTCGTGTTTATCACTTTTTTTCTGGCGGTTTGATTGATCAGCAACAAAGGGCCAAAGGTGTTTTTAAAGACTGTAACAGGATCCAGCGATAAAAAAGGCAATCAAAGGAGTCTTGTGAAGCAAAATATGAGGACAGGAAATTTTGCATCTATTGGGAAATATAAATTATGGTTAAGTGAAATCATCCAAAGAGAGGGGATGATTAGCAAATTGCTGAGGGAGGCTTAAATGACTTATGCTGTGTAAAACACCATTAAGACAGTGAAAAAAACATTTAATGCTACAGAGAACAAAAGACAGAGAAGCAATTTAAGTAAACCCAGTTTTTAGGCAACAGTGAGACCACAGTTTCTGTTGCAAAGTGAGCATGCAGAAAAGAAAAAAATACTTTCCAAAACCATCAATTTTCAATTCATCTGCTACCAAAATCTAAGACCACATCATTTTTCAGTTCACACTATGACAGCATAGCTAGGGTCCACTAACAAAACAATGTTGTTAATTATACGTAGCAAATTCAACCATTTCTGCTACAGCTTTGAGGATCTGTTATTCTCTGATGGCATATTAACATCCCACAACAAACCTTAAACACGTTTTACCCCTAAAGTTGTCTATAGTGTTGATGCACTTTTTTGGCACCCTTGGGGGTGTGCTTTGGCACAGTACTCCGGCTCATGCAGGAGCACGGATGGGGCACTGACTTGAAGGAAATGAGACTGCTCCTTGGGGCAATCATTTTAAATCATGACAGAGTGTGAAAGGGCTGCATTTCATCAAAATGACTAAAAATGAACCACACACTCAGTAAGAGTTCAGTCATATTCTCTGTGTTGCTCTTCATTGGGCTAACTCTGGGGCATTTGTTGTAAACTGTATGCAGCATATAACAAAGTCATGTTGTAACTGGTGTCAGCCCCAGCAGAGAGGGGATTATCAGGCTTAAGCCTATAGATCTGTGCAACTGTGCCTAGTGTGAGGAAACATTTAGATAACTCATTTTTCAGCAAGCTGTGATAGCATGTGTGTTTCTTGACCTTAAGGACCTAATAAGTGCCCTAACTAACATTTTTGGATGTGATTTCCTCATAAATTACCCAGTTTTCTAAAAATGTCCACCATTTTTAAGTGAGTGTTGACTTGTATCTGAAAATCATCAAAATAAAGTCTGTGCAGCTCTCGTCTGCTCTCTGGCAGACCAAACCCTTGCATCGTGATGGATGCTTTGTGAGATTTATCATGGGACTGCTGACTCATCATAAACTCAGAGAAGACAGAGCCATCACAATGACAACAAAGACTGGCAAAAAGTGGGAAACTTTTTCTTTTTAAGACCTTTGAGACTTTTATCCATCCAATTTTTGTAATATTTAGAGTAAGATTGAAAGGACAGTAAATCATTAAGTTTTGAGTAAAAAAGAGATGGTTCAGTATATCCTGACTCAAGCATACATTGTGTGATTTTAAGAGGCGGTATGTCAGTTGTAGAATGTCAGCTCACAATGCGCGACTGAATCATTTAAGATGCAACACTGCATGTACTTTTTGTGCTCACACAGTATGATCTGATGGTTGGAAAAGACCTACACCCTCACAGTGTACGAGTGATATCAGGGCAGAGTGTTGTCAAAAGCCAGTAAATTTTCATCTGCCATTTCATTTGCACGGTTACAAACACACAGCAAAAAAAAACGCTTTACCTCTGACACATGCACGTCTACAAACATGACAACACCAGAAAACACTGTTTACGGCTATAGGTATATTCAGGTATATTTTCTTGTTTCACTGCATTAGTGACCAACACATCTGACCAACACATCAAGCATGTCAGAAATCCACCTGACTGGTCAGAGGCAGCTGGGATGGGAATCAAAACCAATTCCAGTCGAGAATTGATAACAGCTAGCTCAAGGAATCAATATCACCAGTCTCCATGCTTGACATTTCCCTTATCAGTTGCTTCCACTTTGTTCTGAATGCTTTGAAAATCAGGATGTCATGCTTTCATCAGAGGCAGAAACCCGAACTATGACAAAGATGAAAACACAAATGGTCAAAACTGTGTCTTAAAGGATAAGTTCGGTTTCTACAGCTTTCACATTGTTTATAGAATGAAGTAGAGCAATATACTCACCCAGAAGGCTTTCCTGATCCAAACAGTGCTTCGGGAGATATTTAGATCCAAAATCGAGCGGCGGACATCCGTATAATGGTAGCACATAGGGCATGTATAGCGCCGCTCCTAAAACTGCATTTCGTCGTCCAAAAACTCACCAATATTTCATCATGGTCTGCTCGCGCTACTCCTCCACAACAGTCTGTGTCGCTCCAGACATGTTTTGTGGCTGTGCTGACCTCTGAACTGAAGAAGAAGAATGTTCGCCTCCGCACATGCGTAGTACGGCTCATTGTTTCAGGGGAAGACAGCTGGCTACACAACGACTTTCTTCTTCCAGTTTTGTGCAAAATGGACGAATATCTATCAGATGAAGATGTTGCGGAGGAGAACTTTGAATATGATGGGTGTCCTTACAGTTTCGAGCCAGAGTTTACAGATGAGGAGCTCATCGAAAGGAGGACGCGGAGGCAAAGAGAAGAACAGCTGGCCAGAGAGTACTGCACATGCGGGGAAGCAAACATTCTTCTTCTTCTTAAGTTCAGAGGTCAGCACAGCCACAAAACATGTCTGGAGCGACACAGACTGTAATGGAGGAGTAGCGCGAGTGGACCATGATGAAATATTGGGGAAAATAATGAGTTTTAGGACGATTAATGTAGTTTTAGGAGCGGCGCTATACATGCCCTATGTGCTACCATTATACGGATGTCCACCGCTCGATTTTGGATCTAAATATCTCCCGAAGCACTGTTTGGATCAGGAAAGCCTTCTGGGTGAGTATATTGTTCTACTTCATTCTATAAACAAAGAGAAAGCTGTAGAAACCGAACTTATCCTTTAATTGTGAACAAAATGATGCTAATAAAGTCCAGTACTGTATATATGTGTTTTCAAGCAATGATGAAAACACCAGCAACTTGATAAAGCATTTGTCTTTGCAGTGCAGAATTACACATCAGGGGTGACATGTGTTTGGCACTGTTGCCAATGAAAACCTGAGCAGAGCAACTCTTTCCACACAGAAAATCTGCAGGAAATGACAAAGGAACGTGTTAAAAATTGAAAAAAGGTAGAATCAATAAAATCTTACCAGTTCCTTATTTAATTCCATCCCTGGTCTGGCTGTTAGACACTGTTGTGTCTCTGTTAACAATAATTACAAGCAACATGGAAATCCATCTCAACCTCAAAGCAAGTCATAAAAAATAGGATCAGAATCGCCTTGACATTGCAGAGTGTAAGCTTAGCCTTACAGTTTGCCGAATAAATCATACTCTATAAGATGAAGTGGAAGGAGTAGGGACAATGACTTGACATGTTCATACATAAACATCTTCATACCGTTTGATTCTCTCATGAAGTGAAATGACTTGGAGAAACTGGAAGTCTTCTGAGAGCACAAACTTCCACCAAGGCATTTACAACACTGTCAAAAAAGTGACTTAAAAACATTGGAAAACTGCCCTGTCTTGTACTGTTCCTTAAAAATTCCTTTGATCCACATCAAGATTTCAGTCACTACCAAAAACTGAATCAGTTCTCCCTTGAACCATGACCAACATTCCCTGAAAAGGTTATCGAAATATGATGAGAAGCCATTGAGTTATTACCAAAAAAGGTTGAAAACGAATCTATTTGGAAATGTTAAATACTTGAAAAAAATCTTTGGATCCGCATCTGTATTCAAATCACTGCCAGAATCTCATTACTTACTTCTTGGACCATCACCAGCATTCCCTGAAAATTTAATCAAAATCTGTTCAAACTTTTCAAGTTATCTGTCTAACAGACAAATGTGGCCAAAAGCATAATCTCCTTGATGGAGGTAACATTTTTTAAAGAAAAGTATTAGAACTATAAAATTTCCAATACAAAAAATATTTTTTTGCTCCTCTGACCAAGATCATTTAACTCAAATCTTGAAAAACAAAACTTTTTTTATCATTTCATTGCCTTATGTAAATGTAATTATCAGTCTGGCCTAAAATGTTATTGGTCAACAAAATATTTTATTCATACGCCACATGGAGCCGTCTAAAAAAGTCAGTTTTGGACAGCCAGAGGTGATCTGGTGCCTGAAGTCAAGTCTACATGTCTACTGGGACTGTCATTACTGGATGAACACCAAAACTCAGTGGGCACAGTGCCGGTTTGGCGTGACTTCCACTCGGTTTGTTTTTGGCTCAAACAGCAGATGTCACAGACCACAAACGGAGTGGAAATGTTGCCTAATAGGCACTGTGTGCATCATGTGTGGGTGTGTGCCCAATAAACACAAGTCCAACAGACATTCACTCTTGACTTGGGGACATGGAATCACATGAGGCTTTCTCTAAAAACATCTGGAGCTTAGTTCAGACCTGACAGACCAGATCTCAACATGCACACGGACAGGAAAACGAGGAGGAAATCAGCTTTAACAGATTGAGAGGACATGATACAAAGGTAAAGATAAATTGATCCAGACAAAGTTGAATATTTAACAGCTCATGCAGGTCATACCCTCAGTCAGACCAGGAGAACACACATCTGTTTGATAATGCATTTGTCTTTGTGCAGTCTGTGCTCGACAGGCTGCCTATCACACCGCTAAACCAGCAGCCCATTCTTAATGCTTTTTAACCAACACATGGGAGAGATGAAATTAAATATATTGTTTAAAGGAGACATATCATGCTGATGCATGATTTAATACTTACTTAATACTCAACTATTGTCCACCATGACTTCATGTATCAGCAGCAAAAATGCCCTCTTACACAGATGTAACCAAACATTATGGTACAAATGTATATCAACTGTGACATCTAAATAGCATGGTCAATGGTTTGGTAGCATTTCTCAGAAAAAATGGAGATAAAGTTAAACTTGTGTTTTTTAAGACGATACTCGAAAAAAAAAAAATCACCATCAGCCCATAGAAATGGATCTTATACATAAAAAAGATTTAGAAAAATAGACATTGCTCCTGCTGTGACCCTGTGATTGAGGAAGTCTGATCAGTGTTAGACAGTTTTTGAAGGCTTTAGCTTTGATTTAAAGATGATCTTAAGATTTAAAAAACACTTTACTGCTCAGGATTACCTCATGTGACACAGCCAGATGCACCATGCCTCACATTCAGTTGCATATCCCCAACTGTTGAAAGGGGCACATAAAGTTTCAAATCTGGCATAAAATTTTCAAGTATAAAGCAAGCCTTGAGCAGGATTCAAAAACAGATTTAGCTATCTTTAAACCTGCAGGGGGAGGCTGCGTTGTATTTCTCTTTCCTTTAGTCAGTGCTGTATTACAACATCGCATGAACAGATTTCGATGATGTTTCTGCGGGTATAAAAGACCTTTGGGGGAGGAACAATTGATTCCTTTTGGTCTGATCTGAACCTGAGAACTTTTGACAGTATCCTTTTTTTTTTCTTTTGAGTTATGACGAAACACAGAGAGGCCTTGATTTGTATCCAGAAGGCTTTAAGCATTTTCCAAAAAGGTAAAAAATCAATTGAGTTTTAAAACTGTAGTGACTATGAGCATATCTTACTACATGACACCCCTTCAGACTAAATTTTAGAGTGAAATCTACTTTTAGTATAACCTACAGGGACAGTTACCATCAATCTACTCTCCCTTGACTGTTTATTAGATGGCCTTTTATTGAAATGACAAACCAAACTTCAGTTCTCATTTTCTTGGACGCATGCCTTTGAGTTTGTGTGAGATTTGGGTGCTTATCTGTGTGTGTAAGCATCACTTACCAATCTCACAGTTCTCCCCAGCGTATCCTTGAGGGCAGTAGCAGCTGTAGCCAGTTCCCTGAGGAAGGCACTTTCCTCCGTGCAGACATGGGTTTGTCACGCAGGGCTCCACCTCTGCTGAAACACACAGATGGATTTTAGCAGACAGGATATGAGGATTTAGAATAAGGGGGTCATTTTTTAATAACAAAACAGCACCACAGAAATCCACAGAAAGTTTTCACTATCAGAGACCATCAATTGTATGTCGTCCACTCTCTGCAGCAGAATAACGAAGCATGACAGTCATACTCTGTTCAAGTGCAATAATTTGTATGAAGTTGTGAAAAACCTTCACATTTCTGGAAACTACTTCTACCTTTTCATTGTAGGGATGCACACTATCTGTCATTTTCAGCAGATATGAGACTTTCTGTTGATATTTACAGCCAATTGTCCATACATATCTGCCATATGTATCCCTTCTATTTCCTAAAATATCAGGATTATGTATGAACATATCATTATGCTTCACCTTATTTTCACTGAATTGCTGCATTATCAAAACAACAGCTTCATTCGTATTGAGTTAAATACAGTGGCAGCTGCTGGTCAGTCAAGGGAGGGAAGCTCATCATAAATTTGTTTATTTATTTAAATGTAAACTCTACCCTCCGTTCCTTTTCAAGAAAATGATCTGTGACCCTGTCGTGCCAACTAGGTGTCTTTTCCAGGGATTTTACCAGTGTTCTCTCAATGGCCAGCAGAGCTAGACTGCTTAAACAGCCTTGGCCCATTGTGTTGTGGGAGTAAGACTTGGGCCACTTTAAATAGGAGAAGCTCCTCTCCAGAAAGACTGAATGTAAAACTTAGAAGATGCTGCAGTGGAGGGTTATACTTCAAGATCGCTCATTGGCTCATTTCACTGTTAATCAAAAAGGGATTTGGCCTCAGACAGATCATCCAATCATCATGCAGAAGCCGAGCGTCCAGGCCAGCAAACTGCCTCATAGACCCCCAGAGACGCTGAGTGTCCTATGGGCGGGACAAAGCCCAGCGTTTATCCAATGACCGTCCAGTTTCCACAGTGGAACAACCCACTCTACGCTTCCCCATCGAAGTCAGAAGACGCTCAGCATCCGGCTGTGTTAAAGAGCAGAGAAGCTGCGGGGATGAACGAGAAGGAAGTCGCGTCAGTTACCTGTGATAAGTAGCTGGTTCTGAACAAAAGATGAAGGTATTCTAGCGCAAATTTAGTCAATGAAATGTACAGCAGTACATATCACCACTTTTTTGGGGACATTTTAGCTGAGCTGAGCTTCCCTTGCAGTCTTAAAGCAATCGCCACTGGTTAAATATCATTTTACTGTAACACAGTAAGGACAAGCTCAGTTTAATTTAAGTTTTAACAGCTTCCTTTTGACCAAAAATATATCTGTGCTGGCAATAATAAGTCAAGAAATACCGGAATATCAGATATCTAAAAAAATAATAATAATAAAAAAATGGGGCATCTCTACTTCTTAATACTGAAGACATGGGTACCTTACAGTTAGTGGTTTGCAGGATCTACTCAAAAGTAAGGGGAGCTTTCACTGTGGAGTATGCATGTTCTTTCTGTGCATGCATAGGTTTTCTTTGGGCACTCCAGTTTCCTCCCACAGACCAAAAATGTGCTTATATGGTTTATTAGTGACTCTAAGTTTTTCTTAGGTGTGAGCCAGTATGTATGGGGTTATGAATCCTGTCAGTCCTGTGATTGGCTGGCAATCAGTCCGGGACATACCTTGCCATCACCCAGTGACAGCTGGGCTAGGCTCCAGCCCCTTCAAAAGGGGTAAATAAGTGTGGATAGTCAATGGATAGACGGATTATTAGGAGTGGATAACTGCAGAATAACTTAACACTTAATAACACTTGCCAGTGCTGACAATGGACCAAAGGGGACACCAAATAACATGGTTACATTTTACACCATTACATCAGTAGAAGAGTCATCTGAGAAACTGACAGTAATATAGAAGAAGAGCAGAGCACAGCTTTGAAAAAGTGGAGGCTGACTGATATAAATGATTTGTACTTCTGCTGGAAAGGGCTGGACTAAACGTAAACAAACCAAGTTTTTGAAGCAGTTAGTGTTGTCAAGTCCTGTGATGATGTGCTCAAAAGACAGCTGTTAAAGTCAACCTGTTGCTATTTTTGTGATATACTGTGCCTGTCTGAGTACAGAAATTAACCATAGAAGGATCTACAACATTATTATCTGCTGTATTTTTCTATAAGCCACGATTGCAGTTGCAAAGCAGTCCTGTTTATTCTAATTGCCTCAACTGGTCAGACTACTACAGCATTGTGATGACTTAACTCATCACCCTTTTATTGCCGCTTGCCGCATCAGTTGTTGTGCTCTCACTGCAAACAAACCAGTACAGGGGTCGGCTGGAGGCCACCTCTTTCAAGCAATCTCAGCCTGGTTGTTGTGTAATGAAACAAGACTAAATTGCTGTGTTCATTCATATTTAAACAGAGTGAGCAAAAAAGGGGATGTCCACATGTGTCAGAACATCTCTCTCAAGCAAACTTGGTGTGAAAATACCCTAAAGCTATTTGGCTTGTTCTCTGCATTTCAGACAGAGTAGATAATAACAAAACAAAAACGTCTCAATGTTGAAAAATTGATTTAATTTCTATTTGTTTGGGTCTTAAAATTTCTTAAAAGTCAGGAATTTGATTTTACAAAAGTTAAAACATCCCTGATTAGAATCATGTGTTTTCAAGAATGAATAATAACAAAAAAAAAAAAAAAAAAATCAGTATTTTTGCTGCAGCAGTGATGCACTGTTTTGGTAAAATACGTCAACAAACATTTATCATTTACTTGCTTTGCCACATCTGGAATAACAGCCAGTCTAGATGATCTTGTTTTCATAACTGCATTGCGACACATCTGCAACTGAAATCAGAACTTGATCAACCCCCACAAGTATACCCAACGAAACTACATACCAAAAAAAAATCTATATGATTAATTGTAATGATTATTTTTCAGAGATAATCTGATATCTAGCTGGTCAAATATATTCGTGTGCACTGCTGCTTGGATTCAGACACACAAACACAAAAATATGACTCACACAAAAAATTGACACCCCAATTCTGCAAAATTGCACCTCAGTCAAAAACCAGCTTTTACAACACACGCATATCCATTTCACACTCAGTCTCTTTTCAAAGAGATCAGAAGCTAGAGAGCCTCAACCCTCGTGATCCACTCACAGCCGTGGCTGTCATGGCAACCATATGGAAAGCAAGGCCTTGGCTCACTCTGGCGAATGTCGTGGGCAGCGTGAGAACTTCAGACATTAGGCATCCTTAACAGCAATGAGCAGACCTCCCGCTGAGCGTATTCACCCCTTAAATGTGTGCATGCGTGTGGTCTCCTTCCACAATTACACCATTTCCATATCAATTGACACACCACCACGTGTTTCTCCCCTGAGCCGATCATTAGGAGAAACTTCAGGTCTTTGAAAATCACCACTGGTTCGTCCTGGATGCTGGGGCCAGGGCTGCGTCTTTGTTCTGCCTGTCCCCCCTCTATTTCTCTGACATCAAGCAACACTGAGGAGGGGGTAGTGTGTGTGTGTGTGTGTGTAGCTGATGCTGTGTGTGTGCAGTTTTTGAGTGTGTGTGTTTCCACAAGACGATGAACAAAAATCAATACCCAGGCTATGATTAGCCTTGAGGCTGATCCAATCCAATAACCAACCACAAGCACAAATCTCCACTCACACTGTATGATCATCATGTCCACTCCTGCATCTGGAGAAATCAACAATCAATCAAACCTTAACATTTTTCGATGGTGTTTTGGATCAGCTATGGCCCAAAGATTAACTTTTCAGTCCAATTAATCTAAGCAAATTAAGGCCTAGAAATGTAAATAAATATTACTTTTTGCTGATATCTGGAGACTAGGGTGCATTTCGATAGAAAACATATGTATTGAATTTCCATACATTATGAATACTTACACCAACACTATGTAGTTTTTCAAACATAATATAGTCCTTAGATATTCATCGTCATGGTCCACCACTTTACAATATGTTGAATGAAACCTCTTTCGTGCTCTGAAGTGATCTGTATCGCTTTCACTAGCGCTATGTAACTTCGAGGTGGATGGTGGGAACCCTGCCACACTAAAAACTACAAGTTTGGACTGCTTTACGGTACAGGCTACGTCACTTCCCCCGATTCCCGATTTGTTTAAAACACGGAAGTGTCGGCAAAAGCCAAATGCGGAGCTGTAGTAATGACGGAGGCAGCAAAGAACGCAAGAAAAAGAAAAGTTTATTTTGAGGATACAAAACAAAGAAAGCGAGAGAAAAACAAGCTGAATGCTCGGACCAGAATAAACATCGGTTCGGTGTTCACTCGCTGGCGTGAAATAAAAGACGAGGAGGGACGTCCGACCGATGCCGACTCGGCCCTGTTATTGCTGGACTTGTAAGTACTTGTTGATTGTTTACCATCCGTTTACAGTATTCGGGAGAACGTACCAGTATGTAGTTTTGTTTAGATCTATTACAAGTGTGTGATATCGCCAACTCGTGGTTGTCTTTACTTTTATTCACTTTATCACTTCAACAGGACGGGGGCGGGGGCGACTTCACGGTAATAAAACCAAGTTGAACTTTGCGATTTTTAACATCGTCATTTAGACAAAAATAAATACATGACCTCGTCGCTATCCATCCTGCAAACAGCCGCCGAAGACAGAAGAATACTTTTAGCGAAGTCCTGGCTTCTGTGATTCGCCTACAAAACAAATGCACGCGACCGGCAGATCTGTATCCTTACGGCAGTATGCGCGCGCTAGCGCTCATGGGTAGTTGAGTTTTTGGTCTGGTCAAGCGAGAATCTTCCGTAGTGCTGCTTTAAATAATGCAGAAAAGTATCAACATTTTCTTACAACTCTGTTCTAGACAAAACATGCATGGTTTTAACCTAGGTCACTACAGAGCTAAACTGTGCACATCCACTTCTCCATGACTATTATCAATCTTTATTTGTGTAGCGCCAATTCATAACAAGGGTTATCTCAAGACACTTTACAATAGAGCAAGAACTATCTCCGCCAGAAGCAACAAACACTCAAGATTCTCAGGAAACAGAGAGCTTGACCAGAGACATTGCTGTGATACATCAGGATTTTAAATACTGGCTCATTTACACGTCAGCATATATCAGATGATGTCGACCAGCGTGGAGAAATCATGATCAGTTTGGTGAAAGTATGTTACTGGGGTCAGTTTTGCCATGTTCAACTCAGGTTGACATACATAAAGCAGAGAGAAATGTGTTGGTGGAGTATGAAGTTTCCCCCTGACTAATTGTAGATGGATTTTAAACGTTTGCCACTAGAGATGTCACGCATGGGTAGCGAGCTGTCACGGCCAAATGGAGGATGGCGCAACTAAATGTTGTACAAATGCAACATCACTCAACAAAAGCCATATAAGGCGGATAAATATGACATTTCACCCTTTGCAGCTGCAGCCGGTCTCAGAGCTCCAACACCATGGCTGGAGGACGAAAGACGGCTGTCCCCAAAAGGGTGGCTCGGGTTGTACAAATGGAGACCAGTCCTGAGGAGGAGGCAGCTAGTGCTGACAGAGCTAAACAGAGCTGTGACTGCGGGTACCTAAAGTAAGTAGAGGTCAACTCTTGCTGGTATTTATAAGTTAGTTAGATAAGATGTTGGAAATTTTTTAGCATGCATTTTTTTAATACTTTATTTATATAAGATTTTAATTTCTACAACATTACAACGCAGAACTTTAGAAACATACATCAAAATAAATAAACCATCATAATAGAAAAAGAAAATTAAAGAAAAATATATGTATACACACACCCACACACACACATACATATGAAATAATAATAATAATAATAATAATAATAATAATAATTATAATACAAAAAAAAAATGAACACGTGCATTCAAATTTACCATAAGGGAAAAACCTCTTAAAGGTTGTTAACTTAAAGCTCCAGACCGGGTAAACTTTTCACATATTGCATTAAATGGATCCCAGGCTTTATAGAAGTTCTTACAAGAGCTGTTGAGGGTACATCTTATTTTTTCCGGCTTAAGGTTGTACATCACATCTCTTAGCCACTGGTTGTGTGATGGAGGTGTCACATCTTTCCATTTAAACCAAATTTCTCTTCTGGCTAATAAAAAGAAAAGGCAATGACTTTTTTAATGTGAGTGGGCATATTTAAAGAAGATGGACCTCAAAATATACCAAAAATTCCAACCATGGGAGAGGTTGTGATAATGCAGCCACAAGACCGGGAGAGCGTGTCAAAGAAGGACGACCAGAAAGGAATAAGTTTTGAACAGGACCATAACATATGATATATAGTTGCAGGGGCTAATTTACACCTGTCACACACAGGATTTAGGTCTAGCATGCATTTTTAATGCACTAGATGAGCATCAGCATTGCCCAACTGATGATAACTTACTGCATTCCCCCCTTTTTTTTTCTCGCTCCACTGCTTAATGTTTCCATGTCAGTGTGTGTATATGGCTTTAGATTGCCCAAAATTCCAAATTCACCATACTTATGAATAACACACTCACGTCTCTGGTGCCTTATTCTATTATTTCCCAGTTTAAACCATGTAACCCATATTATGGTCCACTCTGAATTGTTTTCTAATAATGCATGTAAGAATCTCAAAACTTCTTGATTCCATCCAAGTTCAGGACATGCTTTTTTTAAGGTCAACCTAGGCTACCAAAGTATACATATGCACGAATGCTGAAAGATTAAGGTATCAAAAGTTGCATAGCTGCAGAGAAAAATAAAGCCACAAACAGAATTTCTTTTGAAACTTTTGTAAAATGACAGATAACTGTTGCCTCTTGGCTGCTCTTTATTGGACATTAGAGTCAAGAGCACAAGACATTAGGCACATCTGTCTGAACTAATGTGATGTTTTCACTTGAGGCTCAAAATTAAGGCCTACTAACAAAGCTGTAATGTAGGTGTTTTAAATAATATCAAATCATTTATCACTGAAGATGTACAAAAACAAATCTGCATCTCATGGGGTTGGGAATGTTCTGGGTGGGATATACTTGACTTCTATCCTCTACATATTACAACTGTTCTGAGAAATATCATTTTTGCCCTTAATGCAGGGCCAGATATCACAGTTATATATCTGTGTGGCTTGTCATATGCCTGCATTTGCTGGTAATGGCCTTTTGGTTTATACACTAAAGAAGCACAGACTAAAAGATGCTGTGGCTGTTGCAGAGGGCACAAAGGAGTAACCAGCTCTTTCGTAAAGCATTTTCTTTTAAGTCAGGGTATGCACCGAATCCAATGCCCTGGTGTTTAGTAGTATTTCTAGTTTCATGAACAAATCCTCAGCATGTAGTCAGGCACTTGAAGCAGCCACGCATTTTATTGAATTGAACAGTCCAGGCTGGAGTGAACCTGCACCTCTTCATCAGTCAAGGTTACGGCATGCTTTGACAAATATCAACTGTTATGACAACCTGATTTACTACTGAATGTGTACGTGTGTGTGTGTGTGTGTGTGTGTGTGTGTGTGTGAGATAAACCTGGTGCGATTCATTAAAACGAGTGGTGCAGAAAAATCAATAGTGTGCAGAAGGAGCTGACAGAGTGGACTGTCCCTCACTCTGCACCGACACCGCCGGCACAAACAAACAACAATAAGCCAGCAGCTGCAAAAATCCAACTAATAAGTTTACAGAGATAGGACAGTAAAGGGATAAGACTCAGCAGCCAGAACAGCTAGGACACCTCAAAGTATTAATCCACACATCATACAGAGCTTGCCGCTTGGAGTAATCACAGCTGCAGACACGGCGAAAATATGGTTTACTTTGGAAAATACGATTCTCAGATAAGAGCTTGCAACCTCACAGACACCAGACAGAAAAAAAACTATCTGCCATTTCTGTGAAGGCAGAAATGTGGAAGGAGGAAGGCAAAACAGAGAGATTGGCTGTGATTTAGACAGAAAGATTGTGTGATTAAATGTGTTTAGGATGATAAAACAATGGAAGCGCTTTCAGTGCAGAGAGCAAAAATCCTTGCATCAGAGAACAGTGTAGTCTCTGAATGCAGCCCTGAGCTTCTCTTTTTTCCCTCCTCCCTCTCATTGATTGAAGTGACTGATGAAGTGCTCCATGATCCAGTCAGGTAAAAAATACTGACCACCGCCATGAAGCCCAACCACAAGGGACTGAGGTTCAGCAGAGTGTGTATGTAAAGAGAAGAGAGTAAGCTGAAAGTCATTATTCTGCTTCACTCTCCGGAGACTGCATCCTTCCATTTGTGTAGTTTGTGTAGAAGAGATATCGCCTTGTGTTGGTGTGTTTGTTTATGGCTTTCAGCCTGCATGACTCCAGGGTCTCCGTCAATCAATCAGGCCTCATACTGTACACCAACAGCACAGATGGTTGCCTTCGGCTCCTTGTCGATACAGTTTACAGCTGTTTTCCCTCCGCAGTCTCCTCAAACACCCCGTAGCAAGCAGCTGAGCAGAGCCAAGCTGAGCTGAGTGTACTGCTGCAGACATAAGCTGCTTTCAAAGGGAGCAAAAATAAATCACCATAGAAATGTGTGATAGCATGATGCCCATGGGGCTTTCAGATGTCTGGTGATAGGATGTTTCCTGTGCAAGCTCTCATTATCAAGTAAAAAAAAAAGAAAAAGGAGTGAACCAGGTGGTTGGTCAGGATTTTCACAGAGATATGTACCACGCAGCAGACTCAATCAACAGATTATGTGTGATGGCAGGAGGGTGGGGTATGGAAATAAACTGCTCAAAAGCTGAAGAATACACACTAAATTTATAGGATAAATAAGCCCATGGCGGGGGCAGGGGTAAATGAAAATTCACCCTCAGGGTAGTTATTATGGTCCAGCTATTTATCTGTTAGGTATCAAGGCAGTCTATGTAAAAAAAATATCAGGACATAAAAAATTAAAATTCCAAAGAGAATGAAACACAAATATCCAGATACTTGGACACCACAACTTGTTATTTAAATCCAAAAATATCGAAAGAAAACTCCAGAGATTTGGGAAAAGGAAATGTGAATTTAATGTTCTCTTTATACACTGTTATGGGTATCAGGGGCCAATAGGTCAAGTTGTAGGTGGTGCTGCACATAACAGAGAAAAAACTCTGTAAGGAAGGGGTCAAATCTCTGTTGCATTATCTTTTATTTTGCCTCTGACAAATATCTTACATATTGATCAGATGACTCTTTATCAACCTCTGACAGATAGCTAATGTATTTTTTAGATGAATCTTTATCAACAACAGCTCTTCAGCATTCAGACTGAAACAGCCTGGTTTAATTGGTGCTGAACAATGACCACCTAGTTAAGAAACCACATATTTGACCACAACATTACCCTCCACCAGTACCAGTACCCTCTCTGTTATGTTCTACACTCAGCTAACACATATATATCACTGTCTCTGCTCAGACCACAGAAACAAAATATTCTTCAGATTAAGTCAGCACAGTGTAACCAACCCACATCAATGCTGTTTTATGTTCAGCTCAGAAACACGAAGCTTAGACAAGGAGTAAGGCAGGTAGTGTCAGCCTATCTCCACTCTGCACACCAGCCTCACATCATTTGACACTGTGATCAGCAGTGAATCATCATATACAATGCACAATTTGAATTGTTTTCAAAATGTTATATCAACTTTTAACAAAGTTGATCAAACACAGCAATACTGACTCACTTGTAGCTACTGCCTCTTCTCCTCAAAGGACACTGATTATCCTGATCATTTTTTGAACAGGAACAAATGTTTCAACTTGAAGCGTTGCAAGATGGATCTGCCTGATGACTGGTGTGGGAAGTGGTGAATCGAGCTGCTTACAAGGTTGGTGCTAAACTGATAAAATGCTGACTGTGCCGAAACAGAACCTGAACTAGTAAAAAAAAAATTATTGATAATACAAGTCTCTGCCATGGCCCATGTGATATTTCACCCGCTGCCTGTAACGTCTGTTTCTTAGCCTGATGGGCAACACTGGACAACTAACCTAACACAGAAGGCACAGAAGGTTCAGCATAGTTGGCTCTTATATTTAGTGAATGGTGTCTCAGTGAACGTTTTAGTTTATATTCAAGTAAGAGGGATATTGTGTATTCATTTTTTTTAAAGGATAAGTTCGGTTTCTGCAGCTTTCACATTATTAATAGAATGAAGCAGAACAATATACTCACCCAGAAGGCTTTCCTGATCCAAACAGTGCTTCGGGAGATATTTAGATCCAAAATCGAGCGGCGGATATCCGTATAATGGTAGCACACAGGGCATACAGCGCCGCTCCTAAAACTGCATTAATCGTCCAAAAACTCATTAGTTTCACCAATATTTCATCATGGTCCGCTCGCGCTACTCCTCCACGACAGTTTGTGTCACTCCAGACATGTTTTTGTGACTGTACTGACCTCTGAACTGAAGAAGAAGAATGTTTGCCTCCGCGCCTGCGCAGTGCGGCTCATTGTTTCAGGGGAAGACCGCCGGCTACACGACTTTCTTCTTCCAGTTTTGTGCAAAATGGACGAATATCTATCGGATGAAGATGTTGCGGAGGACAGTTTTGAATATGATGGGTGTCCTTACAGTTTTGAGCCAGAGTATACAGATGAGGAGCTCATCGAAAGGAGGACGCGGAGGCAGCACTCCAGAGAGTACTGCGCAGGCGCGGAGGCAAGCGCTCTTCTTCTTCAGTTCAGAGGTCGGCACAGTTACAAAAACATGTCTGGAGCGACACAGACTGTAATGGAGGAGTAGCGTGAGCGGACCATGATGGAATATTGGTGAAACTAATGAGTTTTTGGACGACTAATGCAGTTTTAGGAGCGGCGCTATACATGCCCAGTGTGCTACCATTATACGGATGTCCGCCGCTCGATTTTGGATCTAAATATCTCCAATATCAACAGATTTTGATGAAATATCCCTCCTGAGCTTCTCAGAGGTCCAATCCTCATCTAAGCCTGTATCGCTGATCATCATCAACAGTGTTTCCTAAACTTCACAAAGGAGAAATCCTCATCCTGCTGATGGCCTCACCACATATTTTAGTCAATTACCCCTTCTTTCATGGAGTCTATGCGCCAAACACATTGTAATTACAATGGTCTTGCCCATTTATTGTTTATACAGACTAGTCAATAAGTAATAGTTCATCACATTTAAGCCCTCCTGACTGAGATGAAGAAACAAACCAGTGCTGCGTTTTGTTCAGTAGGTATCAGTTGTATTAGTACTGATGTCACTCAGATCAGTTTCCATTTGCGATTAGCTGGCTTTAAAACAATTTACCTGGGAATATCTCAAACCATTACAAATGTAGTCAATAGGCAAACCTACCAAAACTGGGCCCTTGTTCTATAAATCAGAATAAATCTGTGCTGAAATAATCAAAAGATCAAAATAACTGATGCCTGCACTTGTTCGTCAAACAAGGTGAAGCAGACAAAGAGGACAACACAGCATGTGAGATCACACATACAATCCTAACCTGCTGTGCTGAGAGTGATAGTGCTGATGTTGACTCCTCCTCTGCTCTCCTCCTCCATGTTGCCAGGTAACAGGGCCCCCGAGCCCACAGCATGAGACCAAGCTGGCTCCTCCTCATCCGGGGGTCCCGACAGTATTGGAGGATAATCCAGAGAGCCGTTAAGAACTGTTTTGTCCACTGGTACCCATTTCAGGGGTTTGTCCTGGTTTTTGGTGCGTCCAGATGGAGCTGGCTCTTTTGATCCCAGTGATGGAAGTGAGGGAGAGAGGGATGGAGTCTGGGAGGAAGGAGATGGGGATGATTGAAAGAAAGATGGAGGTGGGGACTTTGATGTGGCAGTGACAGATGAGGTCAGAGAGGTTGATGGCTTGGGCGTAGAAGACAGGGACTCAGATGTGGACGTGTCAGTCCACGTTGTGGTCATTTCTGTGACCTCCAGGGAATTAGCAGTGGTGGTTGTGGTTGTTGTGGTGGTCGACTGCCCCTTCCTGTGACCCCTATCTCTGGATCTAGATCTTTCTCTGGGTTTGCTTGTTCCAACCGGTCGGCGTGAAACTTGTATCTCCCCCTTTGCTTCGGCGCCAGTGATCTCCCCGCTCCCCTCGTCTTCTCCTTTCCCCTTGTCTTCTCCTCTGCTCCTGTCCTCTCCTCTGTTCTTCTTCCCCCGTCCTCTTCCTCTTCCACCAGATCTGGAAGTTACTGTTTCATCCCTTTTGTCACCTGAGCGAGTCGTGGTCTCTGCATCGACACGGACCCAGGGTTCCATGATGGATGTGGTGATTCTGGGCGAAGAGCTGGAGGCGGTGGATGTCTCTCGACTCTCCCAGCTCTTGACACTCTCTGTAGTCATGGAGTTACTGGAGGCAGCCATAGTTGATGCCAGACGAGTGGGTGAGTGTTCACTGGCGGTTGTGAAGTTATCTCTAGAGGGAATGTTGAACCATGAACTTCCCCAAGAAAACAAACCTGCGAGGGCACAAAACAAAGAAACACAAGGTGAGTCAGGAGCACAACCACAGCAGACTGAGAATAGTCAGAAAGAGACAATGCCAAGAGTGTTGAAGTTAAAATAACCTTATTGAATCACTCTCCTTGCCAAGGGAGACAAAACAAACCCATCTAAGCTGTCTGAGGTATCCCTCAGCTATTTTTCCTTATCACCACACCAGCATCGTCTAGAATATTATCACGAACAGAAAGAAAACCTCAGTGGATTCAGAGAAAAAACATTTACAAAGCCCTTCCAAATAGTACTGAGAACTTTCCTCCACAGTACGTTTCACATTAATTTACTCAAGGTAAAGAACAACAAGAGGAGCACTATACAATAGGCAGAAACAGTTGGTTAATAAAAAGAGGAGGCCAGGGAATTCCTTTTGTCAAAAGTAACATTCAGCCAGTGTGCTGGTGTGATCTCTATGAAAGTACACCATTCACATCATAAAACACGAGACAATCTTTAGCTTATGTCATTATAATGCCAATATTAACCTTTTGATTATCAAACAGCTAGTTGTTTTTCCTAGCTAGCTCAGTAATTTAAGTGTTTGCAAACATTAAAGTTCTCACAAACTGGGGTGGTCTTAGTGGTCCCTCCCCATTTAGCTGAAAGTAATCATAGCAAAAAATACTTAATCTATCCTAGATTACCTATCTAGGAATGGACGTGGCTTTGGTGTTCAAGGACTGTGCTCTAATGTTTATTGTGACTGCTTAAAATGTTTTCTTTAATTGAGCTGGTTGTAAGCTAAACTAGTACCAGGCTCAGGCTCAGGTAGTGTCTTTCATTCTTGTTTCTTCAAAAACGTGGTTTGAGAAAATATGTTCTCAAAGATGAACCAAAAGACGGGTTTTCTAATGTTGTGGTGGAGAGTGTGTCTGTGTATGTGTGTATATGTGTATATGTGTATGTGTGGGTGGGTGTGTTGGGAGGTGAGACAAGCCATGGACACATATCCTTGTATAAAAATGTTAAAAAATGCATCTCATTTACTATGGGACTATGAGGGTTTTGGAAAGACTTAAATATATCCTTGTATAAAAATGTTAAAAAATGCATCTCATTTACTATGGGACTATGAGGGTTTTGGAAAGACTTAAATATATGTTGGTAATAGCAAGGAAAGGAAAGCTCCCCTCCAGTTGCAACCTCTTCCAAAACAAATGGCCTTGAGTTGGTTTATACCTGGGGCACCAACTTACTCAGACTCCTTCTGTTTGTAGGTTCTTCCATATTATCAAAAACTAAGTTTAATAATGAAGGTTGCTAAAACAACTTTGTTATTAGGCCATGAAAAGGCAGATGATGACAAAAATGGCACCTACAGACTTTAAGCTAATGTGTAAAATAACTATGATGTGATGTAAAGTGTAAATGTCTATGATTAGAGGACAAAAATTATATTCCAGCTGAATGTTGGGCTTTCAAAAATAAAGTTTTGTCCCGCTTTTGTAAGTGATTTACTAATACAGCATTTCTGCTTGTTTCATAATGCCCCCTTGTTGTTGTGTACCATTGGAAAATGACTTTAAATATTCTGTTGAGAAGTGTTTTCAATTCTCTATTAAGACCTGCTTTATAAAAGCTTTTCTTCTGTTTGAATTTGCCAACAATATTTTAAACGAAAGAGCGGAAGAACAACATCAGAAAGCATTGTTTCCATTGTAAAACAGAATGGAAGCAAAATAAAACAAAGTAAAAATATATATTTTCATTACCAATAATGTATAACAAATTGCAAGCACTTTCCTTCTACAGTCTAAACTGCACAGATGATTTAGAAATGTTTGATTAAGAGGGTGATTGGGCTCCTAAGTTGTTCCACTACTTGTCATTTCAGAGGTGCACCTCATACTTCATTCTCATAATGGTTATAAGTTGGGGTCTCTTGGAGCATAAGGCCTTTGGTAATTATTAAGTATTGCCTGTTGGTAAAACCACCAACGCCTGTAAATCTATGCAATGAAGATTTTAATCATATAATGCTGGCCAATATAAACATTTGAACGTGTGTGTAATCAATCATACTGAATTATTCCAGTCAACTGCACACTTGCAATCTGTAAACATCTCTGCCTTTTATCTAATTAGACATGAGTATAGTATTAGAAAACTAAAAAAGATGCAAAACCTCAGGACATTTTACCTCTGTGCTGTAAAAACAGCAACCTGAAGGGTGAGAAATTCTAATGTGGTTAAGAGGTCTAAAACCTTTCAGGACACACACTCATGCACCATCAAATTCAGAGAATGAAACTTAAGACCACTGCAGCCTTACATATCACCACAGAATTCGATCAACACCTCTGTAATACAGTTTGAACAAACTCTGAAATGAAATTCCTGCAGTCTGTGAGCCACTTTAGCCCACAGTCTGCACATTAAGGCATGTAAACCTGTTACAGCCTTAAGTCTGGGCTAGGGGAACACAGGTTAATGGTATTTTTTTCTTTTTCCATTACCAGTCTGCTTGTGTTCAAAGGAAACTGGAATTGTTTCTAACCTGCAACTCATTGTTACAGGTTAGGTTTACAGGTTATGTTTTTGCAACTTATGTTTCTTTATTTGTTAGCAAGATTACAAAAAAACACAAGGACAGATTTTGCTGACATTTTCAGGGCATGTTGGGAATGGCCCAACTTTAAAATGATGAGATTTTGGTGGTAATGCAGATAACAAAAAGCCACAGAGGTAAATATGAAATCATTTGTTATATTTACACCATTTTCTGACCATGTTTTCTTAGTTCCAAAGCCAAACTTACACTTATTCAACCATATGTTGTCACTTTAATTATCCAGTTATCGAAGATGAGGTCCTGGAGGCAGTATGTTAAGCAAGTTGACCAGACCATCCCCTTTCTAACCAAATTTCCAGCTCCTCCAAGGAATTCAAGATGTCTTTCGGTGAGATGGGAAGTATAACTCTTTCGGTGAATATGAACTCTTAGCCTTTCAACCCAGTTGGACATTTTCTGAAAATCTCAACAGGGAAGCAGCCTGGGGACGTCCTGATCAGGATGCTCCCACAACTGGCTGCTTTTTCTGTGCAAAAGATCATTAGTTCATCCCTGAGGTTCCTCTTAAAGTACAAGCTTCTTCAAAAGGAAAAAGCACTTGTACCCTCTGTTTAACTCTTTAGGTAGTTTTCAAATCTAAATCCATTCAGCAGAGTTGTTCCCTTTCTGGCATGGATCCTTTGAATCTTTATGAACACAGTAACATATCCTTGTTTTGGTAAAAACAACTATGACAAGCTGGCCTGAAAGAGGTGATCTTGGCTCTGCTTTTTAGTGTTTCTAAACAAATGAATCTGAACAAGGCAACTTGCGCTGTAATCACCTTTATCATCATTCATATTTTCCTTACTGTACATGAGGTTTAAAACACTTAAAATACTACATTATGCACTCTGTTTTCTTCTGTGTGACATCACTGTGCAATATAACCCCATGTTATGGCTGATGTAGCTAAACTTCTGCTGGTGTCATCGTTGTAAAACTCTTCGAAAGTGTAAAGGGGTTTACAGGGAACAGCTAGAGCTCTTCAGATGTCACACCTGGTGTCAATCACAGCTCATTAGTGGAACTGCTCACAGTTGGCCTATGCTGAGGTTAAAGGTCAGAGTGGATTTACAGTCTGTGTCCGGGCTCTATGTTACTCCTGTCCTGCAGCTGTTGCTGAGGAAGAGGCTGAAGCACATTCGTACCTCAGCTCCAAATCTCTGCTCTCGACTTTTACCTCCTAGCAAGCCTGTCTTTCTGTAATGACTATCTTTCGTCAGGCTTGTTTATACTGTAACCACTGTGCCATCCTGTTATGTTGCCAAACTCAGGCTTTCCCAGCATCACAGACCTGAGCCAATTAGTGCTTCATGAGAAACATATTCAAAGAGCTGCATATGTTCATGCAACAGCACCAAGCCTTCCTGTTGGTTTAGAGCTCCATTCCTGTATCCTCGTCTCAATTCCGTATTTATTTCCTCTACTGTGTTAATTATGGCCATTTTTCACCTTTGGTGCATTTGCTCTGTGATGATTTATGGGCTGCTTTGTTACACGGTTGCATTACAACTTCATGTGTGATCTATATTCTAACAGGGGTATTTACAAGTGGATCAAAATGTATGTGTGGAAAATGCTCCCAAAAGGTCAGAAAAAAACTGAAAGTAAAAAAAGACTAGTTGACTCCTTTGGTTGATCCAAAGCACTTTGCAGTTTCAAAATGGACAGACAACTGCACAGGTTGTTGTTTGATCTGTTCATCCTATTTTGCTGTCTGCACTCACAATGTGAGAAAACAATAAAAAATGCTAATGAGGCACAGCAACAGCTATAAAACATGTTGATGTATGAGCGTCACCAAAGGCGCTTACCAAGTAAATTTGGGAGAGGATGCATATTAATCCTACTGAAACATGACAGGCTCATCCACAGATATTGTCTCAAATTAATTGCTCCTATTTGGTATGCCTGTGGTTTTTGATATATTCTCAACAAGCTACAGAGGTTGCCTTAATCCAGAATACCTCAACAATATAAAAAACGTCCAAGTTTGTTTCACATACATACAATGTCTTACAAGTTAATTAAATTTCACTAAAGTCCAAAAATCTCTAAAATGAGCATCGAGACCCCCTTTTCCTGAAGGCTTGTACAGTTACTTGAATAACACTAGAGTGGGATTGGCCATGTTTACATGTAGGTGGGTTGTTTTTAAAACAGAAGCTCTTCTTCATTTCTAAAAACTATCCAGTCCACACAAACTAAGTTTTCAAATCATTTTGTACAAAGAAATTAATTAAAAAAATGTACTTCCAAATATCGTCAACTGCATAAAACAATGCCCCACAAATGGAAAATGTTCTCAACAGCTGTTTTACCAACAAATTTATTTCCCCAACCTCAAGACTGACATGTTAGGATTTAACTCGTGACAATGTGAACTGGTGTTAAAGGTGATCTTCGTGAACTTTTCTTTGTTTTAGTTTTGAGTTCAATAATCATCCTATGTTTGAGATAAGATACTGAGATAAAAGAATAAAAGAAGAATACTTGAGAATTCTAAACCATTTAAACATCTCTTGTAAAAGAAGTAACCACAGACACAAGAGCTAAAGGTCAACAGTTATTCTTGTCATATACTGAGGACAATATCTGTAGTTTAGGTCTAATCCAAAACATTGAGAGGATTTGTATTTTCAAAGTATTGTTTGAAGCAGAAACTGTCTGTGTATTTGTAAGCACGTAAAGAGATCAGTCAGCACTGTGAAACCAGCTAAAGTTCAGCAACATCAGCCAGAGGCCAATTCTGCTGTCATTAATGTCACACAGAGGAGAAACCGCCACACAGTGACATCTCAAACCCAAACGCTGTTGTTGATGTCAGCATGTGAACACTTTCAGAAGGGTTTCTGGTCATCTTCATCATAGAGGAAGTTTTTCCAAAATGTGCTTTTTGAGTTACTTAAAACAGTGTTTACATCTGTGAAAGGTAAAAAGATCAGGAAAAGCTTTTCAATAATATTATCTAGGTGTGGGTAAGGCTATAGACCAACGCAAAAGGCTCAAACTTGCTTTGTGAATAAAATCAAACATTTTTTCAGCATATAGAGTAGCTGTTAAGACATTCTATATTATAATGCCAAATTCTTCAGTACTGTTTTGATGACACATTTTCATGATAAATATTATTTAAAGCTTTGAAAAATCCTACACGTCATTACTTCTTGCAGAAAATACAAAAGAAAAACTAAAGTGCCAATTTCAAAACAGATGAAAAAGAGAACAAAAAATCTATGAGTAAGTAAATGTACTTCAGTTACTTTCCACCCTGCAAAGACGAAGAGCACTATATTGGCTGTTCTCACCTTTACTCATAAACAACACTGTGAGGAGTTTAATCTCCCAGTATGGTCAAACAAGTCAACAAACATTACAGATTGTTAAATTTTCTGACCTGTTGATGGCTTTGACTCCTCGTCTGTCTTCTTTTCCTCCGGCTCCTCCTCTCCCGTTGATTCACTTGGTGTCTGAGTTCCCGCTTCATCCTCAGTCCCTGCCAGGTAGTTCCAAGGCTTCCAGATGGACTTGACAATCTTTGAGATCACCTAAAATAAGACAGTGAGGGACACAGATGACCCAGTCATACTTTTGAAAGGTTTTGACTTTCAAATTGGTCAAATAAGTCAAAACCTACTCTGACCTTCTTATCGGCTGGAGTGGGTTGAACTGGTGGACGGAAAAACTCCTCCGAGTCGGGCCCAGGCTCAAGCGGCTCTCCCCAGTCGAATACGGTCTGTCCTGGGATCAGCTGCAGGGTCACAAATGAGTCTAAAGACTTTGAGGACCAGGGGTCTGAGGCTGAGGAGATAGCAAAAAGGATTATGAGGCTAACTCTGAGTCGTATGGATTTTTTGAAATATGTAAACTGAAATCATAAGCCTTACAGGAAACAGGGGTCTCGTCCTCCAGGTCTACTAATCCAGTCCAGTTTGAGGGAGACATGTCAATGCCATCTGACGACACTGAAAGGAAAAATGCAAAAAAGTTAGTCATCAACTGATTGGCTGTTTCAAGATAGGGATGCACTTGATTGGCCAGCTTAAAAAACCAAGTCTGATAAGTGACTTGTCCATCTCTGCCATCCCTACACTCCTGGAAGGCCTGCATTCAACAATTATGACATATCCAATTAATAATCAAATCTTAAATTATTACCAATAATCAAATGCGCTTTAGAGGAAAAGAGTGGGATTTTAATTTATGACACCACATTATTTTGGTCTTTTCTCCTACATGTGCTGATAAAGGAAGAACGTAAGACCTGTGGTAGTTGTAGTTTGTTGTGTAGTCGAGTCCGTGTTGTCGGTCCCTGAGGTGTCAGCATCACTTGTACCCGTAAGGTAGCTCCAGGGCTTCCACAGAGAGGTGTAGATCTTAGAGATGGAGTCTGGACTCTTCACTTTACCTGGAAAACAAACAAGAATAAAGTTGTTGCAGCTCACATGGCAAGCACAGAGGTTTTTCTCTCAGAAATGGTCCAACATTAGCCTACATAGATCACTAAAGCATCTACATATTCAACTCTTAACACCTCCTGTCCTGTGTTTCTTCCTCCCAGTGCTTCAGTCACTCCAGCTGTTTCACACTTGCATGACCCTGGATAGACAATGTGAATCACAAATCTCCGTTGCCATGGCTACAACACTGACAATGACATCTATTCTCATTGTTTGTTCAGTTACAGCTCTTGAGACCTCCCCAGCAACTCAAGACTGAAGCAGCATTGACATCACTTTGTATTCAGCTCACTTTTGTTCCTTCAGCAACTACACTTGTCAGTTTGAGATGCAGAGTGAGGCTGGGTGATATGTTCCCGAAGCTGGAACTTTTCTTGCTGATGGGTGGTACATATTTTATTTTTTATGCTTTTTAACTAGATATAAACAGTGTTCAGCCATAATTCTAGATGTATAACTTATATATGAAAAAAGTAAAAATCAAACAATGTTTATGTTGTTGCAATAAAAAGTAATAAAACCAGAAGTCCTGGTCAGCAAGTATTAGATATGGTTTTAGTTTTAAAATACAGAGAAACTCCCTGGAGAAGCTGCACTAATTTCAACAGAAAGTTCAAGACACTTTAAGACATGTTCATAAAAATGAATTTGAATACAACCACTGCATGGATTTGCTGTGCATTTTTTGTACATTTATGCAAGAATGACCGGCCTTGAAAACAATGATCCATTCCATCATAACCCTTTATCCTGGAATTCCAACAATTATTTTTCATTCACATTCAGTAGTAGTGAATGTTTAGGTCACACCAGTCATAACACCCCCTCTGTCTCAAGGGCCATGGATTGCAAACAAACAACTAAATCCACAGAAGATTAGTTTAAAAGCAATAGAAAGCTGGCTGGATGTAGCCATACTAGTACGGTCATATTGTTGGCCTCTATACCAACAATCCAACTTATCCCCCTGATCGAAGAATTTCTTATATGTATTTACAGGGCTCCGGACTAAATTTTTGCATTGGTTGCAACGGTGCACCTGAACATTTTTTTAAGGTTCACCAGCACAAAAATTAGGTGCACCCAAATTTTTTATAATGTCACCTTCAACACCATAAAGTTACCATTTTTTTCACTCTTCAGAGTTACCGCTCTGTGTTGAAACCTGACACCACAGTCAGGTTCTGTCTGGCTCATTTGCATGATTTGCTAACAGCTGATTGGATGATTACTAAAAACTGTGTGTGCGCATGTGTTTGGGTGGGCCTACAGCCTGTGAAGATGCAACACAGGGACAGAGAAAAGACAGGAAGCAGGTGCTGTGTCTTGTCCGTTTTCAACTGATTTTTCTACTACTGCAGTTACTTTTGTCAACTTCAATTTGTAAGTGTGCCCAACATTGTTTCTTGGTGCACCAGTGTGCCCAAGAAAATATGTTAGGTGCAATTTCACAAATTTTGGGTGCATGTGTGCCCAAAATGGTTGCACTCTGGGGCCCTGATTTACATAGAATGGAAAAGCCCAACAGAGGCATCCATTTCCTTCCAGTCTATAAAACTATGAACAGGAGAGGGAAACAGAGAGGGAACACAGTGAGATGCACTTGTCACTGCCCCAGCACATTTGGAAGCCAAACACTATGCACTAATGCAGTTTGCAGTTTATTTAAAATAATGTACTTCTTCACCAGAAAGAAAACGTGATGGACTGTTGTAGGACATATTGACATAGCTTCTATGCACATACTGGCTACTGTAGAGTTCAGTGGCTGCAATACACATTTGAAAAAGCGAGGCACTAGAAAGTATTATTCCTTTGAATGCAAAATACAGTTTCCCCTCTAGATGGGAGAACAAACTACACAGTGTACCTTTAACAGTAGTCTGCTCGTTTGCATCCCTACACCTGACACTGTTGTTTTGGCTGATTTTATTGTTCTATTGTTGATTTTATTGTTGTTTTGATTTTTTAATCTTTGTTTAGTGTCCTTGAGTGTCCTTAAAGGCACTTTTGAATAAAATGTATTGTTAATTTTTATTATTAAAAATTGAATTCAAGACTTTTAAAGGACTTGCAGGGGCCCCGATATGTTCTCTTCACAGTGTGAACAAAACATAAACATAGACAAATCCTCCATCTATTATGTATATAAAGATTTTATCCATTCTAAATATCATGTATTTAAAATATCTTCATTTCTCATAAATGATGGCTTAATAGAGCTATAGACACAAACAGATCTTTATTTGTATTTTTTCAAAGAAGAGGCAAAAAGCAACTCCTGAACTGCACAATTTGGAGGTGCAGCTTGGAGGAAATAACACAAAGTAAACAAATAAAGTTATAATTCAACATCTGGATTCCATATTTCAGATAGATTATCTTGTGGTCGATATGTTTGTCACTGTAAGTCGGTGTTGATGTGAAAAATATTTTAATTGATCACTGGGTCTTGTGCTTCTGTTTTGTAGAGTCACACTAATACACTGATAAAAACAATACCCCTTAGCTTTAATTCTTTTTGGACAGACACTGATTTAAAGGTGCTATGAGGAGAATCTGTTTCTGAAGACATAAAGACTCTGCTACCCATGAGCACGCACGGCGACTGTCGTAATGCTGCGTCCCAGTAACCCTAGAACTGGGAGTGACATGTCTGACTTATCGGCGTTCCAGTTGAAGCCGGTCGAAACATGTCGATCTACCAGGTTATTGTTAGCAGTTGTTAGCCCGCCCTGCGTTGTTGTTCACAAATATCACATGAAGAATGTGATTATCACTATGGCAGCATTTTTTTAAATATAAGTCTTACAATACGATTTATACAGCTGATCTAGAGCAACACACCCATTCAGAAGTGCAAATAAATTGATTATTAAAGGAGCTAAATAACTGTTCACACTGAGGGCGTCCATATTTGATTGTCAACTTGGGGCTGGCGAGGTTTCACCGAGTTCCCAGTAGGAAATTCCGACTTCAGGGGAAGCTCCAGTTGCAGTTTCCTACTTGGGACCCTGAAATTCCTACTTCTGACTACAACTAGAACGCACCATATACGTGACCCAAGCCAAAGCGTGTGTTTGTTGTGATAATGAATGCAGCTCGGACCTTCCTCAGAACTCTGCATTGCTTTACAACTTCTTTTTTCAACAACTTACAGGATGCAAAGCGACGAGGTAATGTATCTCTTTCTAGTTAAATAGCGGTAGTTTTTGATGTGTGACAGCAAGCAATTTTTGGAAAACTTAATATCGTAGTTTTGTAGCCGGCTGTCCGACCCGACCACTTAGCTAAGGAAAAGCATTTATAGATAACCTATTTTGATGCTTTAAAACTCATCTTAAAGTCTGTATTTTGATCAGGCATATATCTAAAATTGAGACTTTTTTGTAATTATTTAGAAACTCCTCATAGCATCTTTAAAGTTGATATATTGCCCAGCTCTTGTCAAGCTGGACATTTATTTTCATCACTCATAAAACATTATTCAATGCGGTGTAGTTAAAAATTGGTGTTTAATATTATTAAATCAAACAATACAGGTTGATTTCCTGTATTCCTGTATGTGACCATACCTCTGTAGCAGTAGGCATCATATAACTCTGTGCTGTTGTCAGCAGTAGTGTTGGGTGTCACAGTGTGGACCCCTGGCTGGTTCCCCCCACAGTCTGGGCGAGGCCAGGTCACTGGGAAGCGAACGCTGCCGTCAGACAACCAGCCTGGTGCACAGCTGTCCAGGCCGGCTTTCCAGGCCAGATAGAGCTGTCCCACTGTGGCCAGCTGCCCCCCGAGGGACACACACCGGTCAGAGGCTGAGGACAGAGAGAGGCGGCCTGGGACTGAGGCATGAAACACCTCGCCTGAATGAACAGAGACAAGAACATTTTAGAAAGTAACAATACGCCTGGATGATAAGAGAAAAGCATGAGCAGTAATTGTAATTACATTATTAGAAATCATTTATTTCACTTTCTATTTTTAAACTATTATAAGTTTTTTTTATTTCAGAGAGTTCAAAGTACCGAATTGTAACATAATTGATTAAAAAAACAGCATGCTTCAAATGTTGTTAAATCAATGAGTTAAATCACACATTTTAGTATGAAAACTGCTTTATTTACAAATGGAACCTTTTAGAAAACTTGATGTATGGAGGGTCCTATTTGCTATGTATCAAAGGAAGTGACTAGTCTTTGCTAAATAACAATAACATGACAGCGATAATTAAAGTTAATAATAAGGGTGAAAAAAGACAAGACGGAGAGCAATCTAACTACAAAGAGAAAGTGTCCTGTTTGCTGATTAACAGGTTAAAAGAACAACCTACCGTAGTAAAACACCTAATAATATTTTTTTTCTCAGTTTGTGTTGATCACAGTGATGCTTACTTTACGGTGGTAGGGTCTCCAATATGTCACAATTTAACTCAAAGAGTTTCTAGGATTTTTTCTGCTTGATGTGCACTTAGAGGTTGCATATGGTGATTTGACATTGAATATCATTTAACAATTTATTTGGATATGCAGCTTATATATTTGTTATGTTTTCATCTGCGTAGTACCATAAAAAATACACAACCTACAACATATAACAATGAAAAGGCCAAAATAATGATAAAAAAAATCTCTGACATAAAAGCCAGAAAGATGCAGCTTGTCAGCTTTGAACCATACGTCCACTGCTCATTACACAAGGATGCTAAGAAAGAGAGGTTGCACAGAAGAAAACAACAGTAGCTGAGCTGGGATGACAGTAATGATGTACTGTATGTGAAAGACAGTATGATCAAGCATTTACTTCAGAAATTAATTCATGGCTGTTCAGGATCAAATTCTCCAACACTTCTGCATGAGTTAGCTTCAGTTCAAATGCAAAAATACTTTTTTCAACGCCTCTATACTTCACCATTTATTATGTATTTAGAGAATTGCATCAGGCAACATTTTTTTAGCATTACTGTGCTATCATCAGCCTATGCTACCGTAACAACATATATAACTCACAACAGTGCTACAACAGTTGCCACAGGCTCTCCGAGATGGGTAATTTGTGATCTTAAGAACGAGCATACTGTAGTTTGTGAAACATCTCTGAATGAAGAGGTGAGCATACGGATGCATCACTGTAGTCTGACACTGAGATATCTTTTCTTTTACACAGTCAACATTTGACCCTTGCATTGCAGCTGCATCCACCTGATTCAATGTCTGTAATGTCCAGTCTAGGACCATTCAGAAGCCTTTAAAGCAGGACGAGGTGGGAGCTAAAAGCGAGACGACAGCAGGAAGTGACTGCTTGTGCAGAGATAGGCATAGATTCTAACAGCTTCTGTAGTCATTTATCAAATGTGGAGTGCATTTCTTTATTCAATGGAAAACAAACATCACTTAATGAATTTTTTTGATAGAAAGAATATTTCACTTCTATCTTGACACATTTTGTGAGATTCTATTATACAAAGTGGCTCACACTTTAGACCTTAAATAAACGTTTAACTCAAACAAAATTTCTTTTCCATTGTGATAAAATTAAGATTTATGTGATATGGTAAATAACTTAGACTTGAATTGTGTTAGTGATGAAACTACAATGTATTGTGTGGCCAAATGACACAACTGGTTTATTACTACAGCTATGTGAGAAGAGTGAAATGACACATACAGTAAAAGGCAGTCTTATTTGAATGGTACTAAAAAATATATATTTCTGTTGTAATCTTATTTTAAAAAATAACCATTTATTTGTCTGTCTCTTGAAAAAAAGTTTTTTTTACCCTGCAATAGCACAAAGCTCAAAACCCTCTGTTCTAAATACAAATGTAAATGTTTTATCCAAATAAAAAGGCTTTATTCTTCCCCTATTAAACACTGTGTAGTGAATTTTTCTTGATCTTTCCACTGGGTTTATCAAAAGTCAAAAATTAATTGAAAAGAATATCTATATATAATTGTGTTCTTTCATGTTTTAGCAGAATGTATTCTCATATGGGTGAAAAAAAGTTAAAAGCTTTGTGAATGTGTATGTTTTTTTGTGTTTTTACCATCCAGTTCTTTTGCAAAACAGTAAACATCAAACAGCTCTTTTGGATCCCTCTTCCCATAATTCCTCACTCCAGCAGAATACTCTGTGTGTCCATAGCAACCGAGCTCTGGCTTCTGGACTGAATATCTGCAGAAACAAACATGCGTGAGTCATGAGCGGGAAAGTCTCCTTTTTTTCCCCCCAGATCCTAGGTCTTAATTAGCAGTTTCTAGTGGATGTGTAACTGTGTGATCTGCATCTGAGCTCACAGACCAACCGTTTCCTTCTCATTAGGCCTTTAAATGTCACTATAAATAATTACTTATTTGCCTTCACTTTTAAAGGGCATCAGATCACAATATATTAAAATACAATTAACAGCAAAGAAACAAAAGCTGTAAAAGGAGAACAGAGTCAGCAGTTGAGGTGACAAAACAGATGAAGCAAATACGAGTCAGGAAAAGAGATTAACAAAGGAGAGGAAACAAACTACATTAAAAAACAAAGGTATTAAAAGTAAAAAGATAATTAAAGCATATAAATGAAGAGTTCGAATGAGTGAAAAAGCAGTCAAAATTGTAGGTAAGGAAACATTAAAAGTTAAAGTCAGCAGCTCTGTGATTGGCTGGTGATCAGTCCAGTGTGAACCTTTCCTGCACAATGCAATCTGGGATAGGCTCCAGTCCCCCACGACCCCACAAAGGATATGCAGTATAGACACACTACAGTATTATACATAACATTAGTTTCTGTTTAGCTAGTCCACACCAGAGCTGAAGGGCAGAACTGAATTTTTGTTGACAGTAAGAACTTAAATTGGCCTCCATGGCATTACATTTGCTTTCCTATTCTCATGTAAGGTTGTTGTGATATCAGGATACTGTGTTAATGGTCCTAATGTTTAAGAAAGTATCAAGGCATAAAGGATCATTTCTTGTTTTAACTTCATTTATAAAGAGGGAAGGAGTTGGAAGGCAATTTTGATAAACGTATTTCTTTTAAACAGTGTTTTCTGAAAAAGACACTTTTATAAGCCTCTTCCTACATCTACATGAATTGATTGGTAATAGGCATCGTAATTATACATAAGAAGCTTTGAGTTATCAGAACATTTTAGATTTTTTGTCAATAAGACAGTGTGCAGCAGTTTGCTGAAAAATATGAAATCTTCTTCTTCTTCTACAACTACTTCTAACGTTGCATTTCCGGATACATGAGTCCGACGTGTTGTCATGTATGATAAGACTTTATTACATTATAAGTTCTTATAATACATTAATGCGTGTAGTACATGTACGAACAGTGTGAGCAGTCAGATTGCATCCCAGCATCGGGTCGTATAGTGTGAGATTAAGAATCGTGAGCTGTGAACTTTTAACCCCTGCGATTCACTCGTTCAGTATGAGCAGCAGCTGAACGCCGCGATCGAAAAAGTCGTACAGTGGATGCCCGGCTTTATGATGCATAACATTAGCTTCCAGTGTTTCAGTGGCTAATTGTGTATGAAGGACCACAAACAAGAAGAGACATACAAAAATTGATTAAAACACAAATATTTTAACCCTACTATGTAGCTTAACTCAAATTTTAATGCACAGATTGTTCTTGTTGGGTCTAGTGACATGCCAGATAATAAAAAAAATATTCCCTAAAGTTTTCTTTATCCCTTTAATTCCATGTACCTAAAATCACTGGAATCCTCAGTTTTGATTTTCTGGCTCGCAAGCAGATAAATCCCAAATTATGAAAGTCATTCAGTTACTGATTCTGGTTTTGAGACATAAGGCGACTTATAAACTTATGCTCAAATCATTATTACTGAGGAAATGATCCTCACATCAATGGATAATAAACATATTAGACGTAGACTTTAAAACACATTCATTTTTGTCAAACCAGTGAGTGACAGGAAAGAAATGGGAATTGTTGAAGACAGTAATTAAACGTCCCCTCACCGGACGGTTTGATCATTCAACCAGCCGGCTGCACAGCTGGCAAAGCCGTCATAGTATGCCGCCCACAGCTGGGCTGGCGTGGCCATCTGAGCTGAGATCTCCTGACAAGCCCTCTGAGCGTCGGAGAAGGAGAGTGCGTAGTGGGCACTAAGAGCCTGGAAGTGAAACACCACACCTACACACAGGACAGACATGAGGTGGAGAGGAGTTCATGAATATATCAAAAAAAAA
Source organism: Scarus forsteni (assembly GCA_036419115.1). Taxonomy (NCBI): domain Eukaryota; kingdom Metazoa; phylum Chordata; class Actinopteri; order Labriformes; family Labridae; genus Scarus; species Scarus forsteni. Next base: position 32,556,318 of record JAZDUH010000157.1, read on the forward strand.
TTGCAAACACAAGCAAGTATGAAATCACTGAATGAGTGGGAGTGATCAATGATCGTGTCATTGTGCCCACAAACAAATCAATCTCACATTATGTGATTTTCTGCTGAAATTTCACAGATGAAAAGACACTAATCTGTATTCAATCCAAACACTTTAATTTAACAATTTAAATATTACTCAAGTGGAAAACTGGATAACAAACACAACATCACACAGAGAGCAACACCACACAATAATTAAGTCAGTCATTATGAAACTGATATGCTGAGTCAATGTTATGAACGTTTAATTAAATAAGAACTGAGAGGGGGTCTGGCAGTGCCTGTATTCACAAGCATCTGTTATTAGTCTCACATTAACCCAACAAGTGCAGAGACAGCATGAAAATCAATCAACCCACAAACACAAAGCCTCTGTATCGTTGGGTTTGGTGAATAGAATGATTCTATAATTCACACTCAAAGTTTGAGTCAGTGGAGGCTGAACTTACCAGAGACCACCAGGGCCACATTGTCTCTCTCATAGTCGTTACCCATGACAACCTGACAGTGGTAAGTGCCTGAGTCGTTGGTTCGGAGACTGGAGATCTCCATGGTAGCATTCAGAGGATTGGCAGTGTATCCTGGCAGTGTGACGCGGCCTATGAAAGCCTTATTCACCTGGATTACATCACCTTTGGCAAAGAAAGAAAGAGAGAGGTCATGTCATTGAGAGAGTCTGGAGTTGAAAGAAAAATAAATGATGAAGCAGACATAGATGTTTGACATAGACAAAGACAGTGTTAGTGAGCACAGTTTTCTTTGGCACTTGCAATTATGTTCAAACCCCAATTCCAATGAATAACATTATGTAAAAAAAATAACACACTGCAATGATTTGCAGATCCTTTCAGACCTATATCCAATTAACTACACTAATAAGATGAGATATTTAATGATCAAGCGAATAATCTTTATTGTTTTTGCAAATATTCCATCATTTTGAATTTGATGCCAGCCAGCAACATATTTCAAAAAAGCTGGGAAAGGGGGCATCTTTACCACTGTGTTATATTACCTTTCCTTTTACAACACTCAAGTGTTGGGAACAAAAGAACACTAATAGTTGAAGCTTTGTCAGCAGCCACGTTGTCGTATTTTACACTTCATTATGCACCGCACATTTTCAATATGTGACAGGCCTAAACCCCAGGCCAGTCTACTACCGTCCACCTTTCACTATGAAGCCACCTTGCTGAAACATGTGCAGAATGTGGCTTGGCATTATCTTGCTGAAATAAACTCTGATGCCCCTGAAAAAGACCGTCTATACACACATACCATCACAGATGCTGTCTTTTAACCTTTGTGCTCTTTACAATCTGGACATTTTTATTCCAGAGCCAGAGGACATAAAATTCATGATGCCCAAAAACAAACTGAAATGTGGACTCACCAGACCACAGCACACTTATCCACTTTGTGTTAGTCCATGTCAAATGAACTCAGGCCAAGAAGCAGCAGGGTATTTTGGGTGCTGTTGATCTTGGCTTTTACTTTGCATGATAGCATTTTATCTTTCAGTTGTAGATGTGGTGAAGAACTGCGTGAACTGACAATGGTTTTCTGAAGTGTGCCTGAGGCCACATGGTGATATCCTTAAAGAATGATGTAGGTTTTTAATGCAGTTCACAGGCATTCAGTGTTGGTTTGTGGCCTTGCCGTTTATGTGCAGAGATTTCTCCAGATTCTATGAATATTTTGAGGATATTATAGACTGTAGATGATGAAATTCTTAAATTCCTTGCAATTCTACTTTAAAAATGTTGTTCCTAAATAGTTGAGAATTTGTCCACACAATTGTTCACAAAGTGGTGAACCATGCTGCGTCCTTGCTTGTGTACAACTGAGCCTTTCGAGGAAGCTCCTTTGATATCCAGTCACGGCACTCACCATTTCCAATTTATCTATTCACCTTGAATGTTCAAAACAGATGTTCTCTGAGCATTCCTTAACTTTCCAGCTTTTTTGGAACATGTTGCAGGCAACAAATTCAAGATGAGTGAATATTTGCAAATAAACTATAACATTCATTAGTCTGTTCCACACTCCATCCTCCCTCCCCTTTCTGTCCACTGGAGAGTTCATCCTGAGCACTGAATGAACATGCTCTTATGTTTAATAAGCTGCAGATTAAACAGTTTACTATTCGAGTCATGGACGAGACATGAACAGGTTCAATGTAAAGACACAAATGAGTTCATGCTTTAGGAAACACCAAGAGTTTCAAGCTGTATGCAAGCTAAAAATGATTCAGTGCAGCAGCGTGCCTTCCTGTCAACAACTTCTTCTTGAGTTAACTAACTTCTGCAAGAGTTTCAAAATAAAAGCCCTATCTGTTGTATTCAATGTTAAGACACAGTATTTTTTCAGAATGTCTTTATTCTGAAGTTTACAGGCCACTTTTTCAGTTATTGATGTGGCCGGCAAAGTTGATAATTGTTCTCATGTTCTTTCTTCTAAACTGTTTTCACAACAAAACATGCATTTTGAATCAAAAAGCTTATTATAAACCTGTTTAATGATTTAAAAGCATATAATTGTGGGGAATTTAATCTGCCTCACCCTTTTCCTTGCTTCCAGTTGCATGTATGTTTTTTGTGCCTGCATGTCAGTCAGGTGGACCCCGCTCTTCAGGTAAATAAGATCATTTTAACAAAGCAAAATTTCAAAAAATCTTAAAAACAACTTAAACCACATCTGTAGAGATATGATAAACACTGTTAGACATTCATTTTATAGCCGGTAAAATAAAAAACATGATTTCATATGTTTGCTACAGGGTGGCACTGTGGCGTAGCAGGTAGTGCACGTGCCTCACAGCAGGAAGGTTCCCAGGTCACCCAGGTTCGATTTCCAGGTCGGACAGGGGGCTTTCTGTGTTTGCATGTTCTTCCCTTTCATATGTGGGTTCTCCGACTCCGACTTCCCCCCACAGACCAAAAACATACTCATTAGGTTGACTGGCGACTCCAAACTGCTCACACCAAGGTATGAGAGTGAGCGTGAATAGTTGTCTGTTTTTCTATGTAGCCCTGTGTTTGACTGGCGACCGGTCCAGGGTGTAACCCATCTCTCACCCATTGACAGCCGGGATAGGCTCCAGCCCCCTCCCCTGACCCCAAAGGGGTATAGAAAATGAATTAATAAATGTTTACTAAAATAATAAGTTATGACGTAGAGGATCAAATTGCTTTTCAACTTCTTTATATAATTAAAAATTCACTGAAAGATTTTTTTGCATATATGTTGTAAAATGACTGAGAAAAAATTCTTAATTCTTGTGAGCTCAGTATCAATCAAAATAATTGTGATTCACATTTTAGTTCATCATAGAGCAGCCTTTAAATCCAGTGATTAAGATCTTCCAAAGATGTTTGTTTGATGATCTATTGGAACATCAAGATCCACAGGCAGGTGTCCACTGCACAAAACAGCAAATGAACGCTCTCAGTTCTAGGGTTGGCTTTTTATAATGTATCACATGTTGAATAGATCATTGTAATGCTCTTATTCCTGGTCGTCTGAAAACCTGCCATCTTCAGCTCCCCCAGAACTCAGCTGCATAGATGCTGACAAGGATCAGGAGAGAGTCCATATTACGTGGATTTTAAAGGAGACATATCATGCTGATGCATGATTTAATACTTACATATAATATAATAAATTTGAAAATAAGACCTTACACCCCCTTAATTTTCAAAAAATGAGGTATTGTATTTTTTCTGATATCCTAGAACAAGATTTGATGCCTCTGAAAATAGGTCATTGCGAGATGTCCGCGAGATTTAAATCGTCGTGACGACACGAGGTACATTTCTTTTTATTGGAGTAATCTGATAAAACACTTCCTCCTCTGTGATGTCCATTAGCCACAAAATCGTCACCAAGGAACACATCCACCAACCAGCAGTATATAGCTCCCTAGCTTACACTCACTCATTACCAGCTCTGGCCCGTAGAGGGAATCAATACGCGGTCGCTGCTTTGAGCCTCCCGGAAAATACAGAAGAAGAAGAAGGACAGGCTGGCTCTGCCCCCGATAGAACTGACCAATCAGAGCACAAAGGGCTGTGACGTTGCAAGGTAACTGTAGGTCATCCTGAGATCCTTGTGTTTCAACGAGAGCTTGATAATGGCCTAAAATGAGGATTTTGAGAACGCAATTGTGGGGCAATGAAGGAACTAAATGACTTGTGCTGAGGGCAAAAATGCTTTACAGGCATCCTAGTCTGGCATAGTGAAAAGGAGAAACAAGCATGATATGTCTCCTTTAAGGTCTCTGCATTGGCTACCTGTCTCTTTTTAAACAGATTTTAAGATTCTTTTACTGGTTTTTAAAGCTCTTATTGGCCATTGCCCTTCTTATATAGGAAGTTCCCCGTTAACAGTTCCCAAAGTTAGAACAAAAACTTACAGTGATACATATTTTCATTATTATGCCCTGAAGACCTGAGGGCTGCACTTAATGTCATAGGGATGGTTCGGTTTTTATGAAGTAGGGCTGCATGAGCTTCATAAGGCCACTACGTACATTAGATGCAGTAGAAAGTTCTCTCCTCTCCCTCAATAAACCACAATTTGCACAAGTTTGTGATGCAGAACCATCACATATTGACGTATGTTGGGTAGTTCCAGATAAACTTTATTCTAAATAAATACACCTGATAGAGTGAAGTTATTGTTTGAAAAGGCTCTTAAATTTTCACAAGTAAGCTTGAGTCAAGGTGGGTGGACCTGAGCAGTGCATCCCAACATGCCACGGAGAGGTTGTTGTTCCTTATGAGTTTAAAGTACTTTTCAAAGGTTCAGGAACATCGGAAGGGGAGCCTTGCTATGCTAAATATCTATGATTGAAAGTGTACTTGTACCATTTTATTTGCACTTGAACAATACAACACAGCTTCCCACAGCACGCTACCTGAATATCATGTTTTTGATAACTTCTGTTTATGGTATGGAGGGATTTTAAGCAGGTAAGCACACTGTTTTTAAGCTTCTTTTTAAGTAAACAGCTTGAACAGAATCTGAAAACAAAATAAAAGAGGCCAGTGAGACTGAAGAGAAATATTATAGGCAGCAAACTTAAGCACTAAACTGAAATGAACCAGAAGTTTAGAAAGGCCCTGAATGTAATAATTCAATTTGCACCTTTTCTTTGCTTAAATCCTTTCACTCAAAGGCATTTGGAGCATTTATGCTTCAATGGAAACACTTCTGCTGTGAAGATTTGTCTCATTTTAATTGGAGAAACTGCTTTTGTCAGCTTGTTAAAGTCTTCTTTGCTGTTTTACTTGTGAAGTCTTCAGATTCATTTATTAGATATAAACAAGCTTGTGATCCAAGGCTGATTATAAAATACTGACGAATGCTACCCTAAATGTTTCTATGTCTGATTAGTTATATAGGTCATTTAATCTCCTCATTGTGTCTTTGTTTTACCTTTAGCAGAAAGCACAATCTGCTCGGGAGTGGGGCCCTGTCCTCCCCCTGCTGTCGGCCTGGTGCGAGTCCACAGGACGTGGGGAGGCTGGCCGGAGGAGGCGGTCTGGAGGGTGAACACACAGGGGAGGACGGCTTTGCCTGCCAGTGATTGTTGTACTGTTGGATGGGTGATCCTGCGCATGTTCACTATGGAGGAGGCTGCACCTACAGATGAGCGGCAAGACAATGAATCATAACTAGATGACAGTTAAATATGTAAAAGACAAATATTCCAGCAACAGAAATGACAAGTTTAAGCAACTAAGAGTATTTGTAAATTATATGCTAAACACCCTGCAGCATTTTTTTAATGAACAGGATCTATTTCAAAACTGTTACCTGTATTTTAGCTGTTCAAAACTGTTTCAATTTACAATCTTATATTGTAAGATTTTTCAAAAAAAAAACAGAATAGATCAGACAGATCTTGGAGGAGGGTCATGGTCGCTGTGCCTCATGTTCAGCCTTTCTTGTGTAAGCGATATCTCAAAATGACTGAAATGTTTTCCTTCAAACATTGAAGGTCCCATGTCCTGCCATGTTTGACTCTTTACATCATGTCTTGGTTGTCTATTAGGCAGGGAATTGATTTAAGTTGAACAAAAGAATGAAAAGTTTTGTCTCTGTAGAGGATTAGATGCAGCTCTTTGTCCTCCTTTTTGGAAACGCTTGGATCTGAGGGGGAAGGTAGGCTACAAGAGGCTATAATGATAAGCTCTGCCCTGATTGGCTCCTCTAAGAGGGGTTAAAGGCCACAGGGCAGATGCTCAAAACAGTCATGGCATTTGCCTGTGGCAGTCAGAAAACACATAAGTAGGTATAAGCTGTAAAGCCTTTTCATGATAAACCCCAGGAAGTAAAAAAAAAACACCATTTTGAGGGGAATTTTCTTCAAATAAGGCAGAGTGCATTACTTTATGAACTGAGGGTTAGGTAAGAGGTGCCAAGTTCTTCTGCTTTCCAAGACCCTTCTAAAAACATAAAAGTAAAGGGGAAAAAAAGACTTTGCAGGACATGGGCTTTTAAACTTGGAATGCATGATTTTGGAATTGTGCGGATATCCCATATGCTGATATTTTCTAATTCATTATTGCTGATTCTAATACGATACAAATACTTCTGGTCAAGAGCACAAGCTCTGAAATTAACAAAAAATGATTTTTTCTTTCAGTGTTACAGTTGTAAAACAAGAAAAACAGCAAAATTGAAACCTTTGAATTTTAAATGTACTTATACAGAGATGAGAAGGTGCATCAATATTGTACTTTTTTTAAATTTCTTGATATTCCAGGCGATATAACACCAATATGTGTGCCTGAAAATACCTGCAAAGATTTCAATATCGGCTTCACTTTTTAGGCTTTTATCAGCCACATCAAGCCAATAACATCAGCAGCCCTTTACCATCAAAAAAACATTGCCAAAATCAGAGGTATAGTGTCTAAACCTGACCTAGAGATACTTATCCATGCATTTGTCTCTAGCAGGTTAGATTACTGTAACGGCCTGCTCACTGGCCTCATCCAAACGAGCCATAACACAGCTGCAGTACATCCAGAATGCTGCTGCTTGGGTCCTGACCAGAACCAGGAAGTACAAACACATTAGTCCTGTGCTCAGGTCCCTACACTTTCTTCCTGTGGCTCAGAGAATAGACTTTAAAGCAGCTCTGCTTGTGTACAAGTCTCTCCACGGCCTGGCACCAAAGTACATCTCTGACATGTTAGTGCCATATGAACCATCTCGGACTCTGAGGACCTCAGGTGCCGGCCTCCTGCTGGTGCCTAGAGTCAGGACTAAACATGGGGAATCAGGGTTCCAGTTTTATGCAGTTAAAATCTGGAACAGTCTTTCTGAAGATGTGAGACAGGCCTCTACTCTGACAATGTTCAAATCTAGGCTTAAAACAGCTCTATTTAACTGTGCTTATGACTGAAAGGATCTTATCTGCACTCTTCTTTCAAATTTATTTTATAATGATTATTTTTGTTTTCATTTTGTATTGTGATTTTAAGGCATTTTTTTGGTCTGTAAAGCACTTTGAATTACCTTCTGTATGAACTGTGGTCTACAAATAAACTTGCCTTGCCTAGGCTGACATCGGCTGACTCCAATATTAGATCTTTGATATCATGCATCGATAATTTAAACCAATGCCCTCTCTAACTTAAGAAGGCAACTTCTGACATTTTAGGAGCTCAAAATGTCAAAGTTCAAGGTCATTGCACTTCATGTTCATGCCTTGCTCGTGGACACAATACCTCAAAACGGTGTTTTCCACCAAAAGATGAAATGATTTCACTTTGGCAGCCGAAGATCATATGGTCAAGATCGTCTCGTTAATGGCTGTATGTCACTGCTCAAAAATGTTTCAGGATTCTCCTCTTACAAAATGCATGAATTGTAGCCAGTGTCAAAGATGTACTGATTAAAATTTGAACCTTATGGGTCAAAGGTCAGGTTGGATTGACTTAATGTCCATCCTTATCTTCAAAAGGCCAAATTTCAGTTATGATTTAGGGCAGTGGTTTTTAAGTATAAGGTGGGCCTCCCCAGCACAAGAGGACTACAGTGGAGTGGACAAGCTGGCAAAAATAATCTGCTCAGCCAAACTCTGTTGAATGTGCAGCAAATTAAAATGTTCTTGAGGAAACAGAGACAAGAGAAAGTTGCCCTCTAAACACAGCTATTAAAAATTTTGCTTTTTTGTGAATTGCTGTTTAAAAAACCTTTGGCCAAAGTCTGTTACTTGCCAAAGTTTGTCCGTCTCACATAAATGTAATAAAAATAATTATGCATGATGATTAAAGATGGCCACTTTCAAGGGTATTTTATCACCTTTTGATTTGTTGTTTATTTAAATGATGCAGACAAAACTATGGACCAAAATGTCAGACAAGACAAAGTTGTTTTGATTTGAAATCTTTCCTCCCTTTTTCTCAGAGAAGAAAAAAATATCAGGAAATGTTCAAAACAAATCAAATAAATGCTAAAAGTATGAAATGTATGCTTAAACAAGATTGTCTAAGGGTGTAATGTTGAATTATTAATAATAATCAGAAACATGCATTTATTTATCATTTAGCAAACTACATTCATATATATTCCTGAAACCCTATTACTTTACAGGTTTTGTGGGGGGTGGAGCAGAAACACAACTGTTTAAAGAGATTTTCAAACTTTGCATCAATGCTCACTTTGAGACAAGGATGAGCTATATTCTAAAAGTTAAAGGATAACATCGGTTTCTACAGCTTTCACATTGTTTATAGAATGAAGTAGAACAATATACTCACCCAGAAGGCTTTCCTGATCCAAACAGTGCTTCAGGAGATATTTAGATCCAAAATCGAGCGGCGGACATCCGTATAATGGTAGCACACAGGGCACGTAGCGCCGCTCTTAAAACTGCATTGATTGTCCAAAAATTCATTAGTTTCACCAATATTTCATCATGGTCCACTCACGCTACTCCTCCATTACAGTCTGTGACGCCCCAGACATGATTTTTGTGGCTGTGCTGACCTCTGAACTGAAGAAGAAGAACACTTGCCTCCGCGCATGCTCAGTACTCTCTGGAGAGCTGCTTCCGTGTCCTCCTTTCGATGAGCTCCTCATCTGTAAACTCTGGCTCAAAACTGTAAGGACGCCCATCATATTCAAAGCTCTCCTCCACAACATCTTCATCTGATAGATATTCGTCCATTTTACACAAAACTGGAAGAAGAAAGTTGTTGTGTAGCCGACGGTCTTCCCCTGAAACAATGAGCCGTACTGCGCATGCGCGGAGGCAAACATTCTTCTTCAGTTCAGAGGTCAGTACAGCCACACAACATGTCTGGAGTGACACAGACTGTCGTGGAGGAGTAGCCCGAGCGGACCATGATGGAATATTGGTGAAACTAATGAGTTTTTGGACGATTACTGCAATTTTAGGAGTGGAGCTATACATGCCCTATGTGCTATTATACGGATGTCCGCCGCTCGATTTTGGATCTAAATATCTCCCGAAGCACTGTTTGGATCAGGAAAGCCTTCTGGGTGAGTATATTGTTCTCCTTCATTCTATAAACAATCTGAAAGCTGCAGAAACCAAACCTATCCTTTAAAGTTACAGTCCTTTTGTTTAATGCTTGTTTGCATAAGTGACATCATATTAAGAAATTTTCTCCTCATTTGACCTTGGGCAGCACTAAAGGCATTTTGGTTATAAAAGGTCAAAAATTACAGTCATTGTGTCTCTTAGTCACTCTGTAAATGTAAAAATAATATAAGAAGACTTTGGGAAAGGTATACAGACTTTGTACAAACGTTGTCTTGATTCATCCGAAACTGAGAAATGCCACATCTTTAGTATGCCCCACATATTTGTTTTCTCTTCAAAATCTGGATAGATGCCTAGTCTGTTTTAAGGATGAACTACTTGGATGTTGAGAGACCCTTGTTTAAAGATTAAAGCTCAACATTCATCCCTTGTTTGCAAACACATCTAAATAATGACTTTCTTCAAATGTCTTGCCTTTATATCGACTTGATGACAAAGTTGCACTTTTATAGCGCAACAATTGCAACACCATGTGAAGGCATTGCTTAGAATACAAATTTTAATGTCAAGATTTCATGACTTAACAGTAGTATAAAAAACAATAACAGTAAATAGACTTCATTGGCATTAACAATAGCATAACAAAAAGGGATAGACTGAAGCAGAAATCACCATCAATGCACAAAAAGCAGTACTACTTTTTTGTGCTTAAACAATCCATCATCCAAAGGAATTGTTTTCCTCTGATATACAAGCTGACTAAAAAGGTCCTGGAAACCCTTTTCAATAAAGTAAAGAAAAGGGGAAACATGGCCTTGTGATAGTTATATATACAGTCATATAACCCACAACTTCATTATTTATATCTTTCTATTATTTAAATATTTTTTTCCTGTATTTTTTCTTTTAATTAAACAGAGGTTGTCACACTTTCACTCAAACTAATTTCAATTTATTTCATGCCGGAGGAGCATCCATATAAATGCATTATCACTGCAGATTGATAACAGCTTTTCACTCTGCCTGGTTGCCTGACATACAGGTTCAATGTAACCATGACAACAGGATCACCTGTATAGAAATGATCCTCCAACAAACAAACTCCATCTCCCTGTAGCCTTATCCACTCAGTGTCTCAGTGCAACAAACCCTACAAGGATATTTCTTAGAGTTCAACATGTATTAACAGATTATAATAAAACTGTTCCAAAACCAGGCATCAAAATAAGTGTTTTCTAGCTTTAAGGATAATATGATATGACTGACGTGTTAAGAGATCAAGAAACAGCCTTTGGATTGCTTTATTTTTATTTTTACTGACTGTGAGAAAGAAAAACAAAGACGAAGGTTTTAACATATCCACCGTACTCTCATTTATAATTCATGGAAAGTTCATGAGCTATTTCTGCTCACAAATCATGGACTGTCAACACAGCTACAAAAAGACAGAACACACCTTTAAAAAGATGAAATAAGCTTAAAACTATTTAGTAAAGGATTTTTGCATTTGTTTCCTTCTCTGGTCCTCTCTTTTAAAATCTTCACAGTTAGTCACTTTGCGTTCAAAGAAATAAGTGTAACAAGAGAGTCTGTTAAAAAAAATATAACACAAAGCCTCATTTGGAATAATGCACACGCTGGAACCGAATCACCCAAAGACATTTCCATCTGCATTTTGATTGGCTGGCTTTAACAGGCTGAACCCCCTGAGAGCTGAAGAGCAGCCCCCCATACATACACCACCATAAAAAAAATCAGATGTAATCACAAAATCTGAACAGCAAGGCAGACGAGAGAGAGGCAGACCGTGGAGGGGAGAAAGAGAGAAAAAGAGAGAGGGGGAGCCAGTAGTAACGAAGGAGAAAAGAGGGAAGCTAAGGAGCTGAAAAGAGGAAATTGAGTGAGGAGTTTCGTCATTAGATGACAAGTGTACCTTGTAGTGTGTCGGTGACAGATGGGACAAAAGAAAAGCATCTAAAAAGAGGAAGAGGAGGCTGGGAGTGACATGAAAGGACGCTCTCTATCATTAACAGATGCCATCTCTTATTCCTGTCAGTCCTTCTCCATGGACCAATGAGCGGCAAGGAGACTCAAGAGGCAGACATCACCTCCTTCTACTGAATCTGAAATCCACATTTGATCATTTCATGACAAAAATAGATCCAGAGAGAAGTTTTTCTTTGTATTTGCCCAAAAAAGTCAACAAAGATGTGGTGAAATGAAATATCCAAACAAAAAAATGTAGGAGGCCACAATAAACTTGACCCATGATAAAATGTTGATTATAAAATAGGATCAGCATGGCACCTTTTTTACTTTTTTAAAACAAGAGAAGAATAAGTATAAATATTTTAAATGAATCAAGGGCGCACAATTTTTAAATCATGTTTCTTTTTTTCATAAATAACTCATAGGACAGTCATTTTTACAAAAAAAATCAAACTTATTTGTTAGTTGTGCATACACAGTCCAACTGCAACACTACAAATAATAGCCATTTCTATTTGATCTTTGCATTTTATTAACCTCCCCTAGGGCCATACCCATAGGCAGCATGTCCCTAAATGAATCTTGCAAACTTAGCAGTTATGACTTTTATCTGCTGAGGAGGCTGTGGTCACATAAGGCAAAGCACTCCTCCACTGCCACACTTGGGTTGAAGGGCAGATAAGGAGTAAGCCAGCTGTTTTGCAGATTCTGATGGATTATTATGATTAACAGATGGATTGGACAGTTTACTGCTCCAGGCAGCCAAATCTGCTGCAGAGCTGTATATGTTTAGTTTAAATGTTTGTTTACAATTTTCCTAAGGGTTTTTACACCACGCTGTAATGGAAATTCAAATATCGAGTTTACAGTGACAGGCTTAATGAATAAAAGTTTTGGACTTTAACAGCCAGTGTATTGATACAGCTGTAACAAGTGTTGTAAGTGCCCCCAGTGGCTGATTTTGAGTTAGGTTTTGTTTATCATGTGACAGGAAGTAGTTTAATTTAAAAGGTTTGAACAATAGGACCCTGGTATGTACTGTATATTAAATACATGGCTGAACAAACTCATAAAGTCAGCACTGAATTTCACATATACTCTTCCAATCAAAGGGGCCAGTGATTATTACTAGTCAAAGCTGAGTGTTTACTGAAGGTCAACAACACAATCTAACTGCTTCTTTGAAACATTTTTCTGTACCAGCGGGAGTGTCAGGTAAATCTAAATTTTAAATACCTCATAAAATGAGCACAGGAAAAGGTTTGACAGTGTCTTAAACCTTTTTTTCTGGTATTGAGCTTCTGCCAAAGAGTCGTGATTCAATCCCTAACAGTCAACAAGGTGAGAGATGTGTACCTCCTACACAAAAGCTCTTACTTGTCTTCTTCTTAGCAGACTGAACATTATGTAAACAACAAAACTGCACACATTTATTGTGCAATCTATACAGAGTCCTGCAGTAAACCTTTCAATTTAAGGATGACCAAGTTCTGTTGAGAATGATAAATATGGTATTTTATTGGCTGCTCAAAGGCAACTGTCTGAAGATTAAATTGGGAACTACTGACCCAAGAGAGAACTCACTCTAGGTATATTTTCTGAACAGCTCAGCATAACCTCCTTGTAGTTTGACTGGAAAGCAACAAAAAAAAGTTTTGTTTTCTGGTCTAGACTGAGCTTATGTATCGTTGGGAGTTTGGGTTAAAAAGGCAGAAAAAACTAATTACATGAGGACTGGTAACAGTCAACTATTTTAACATTCCAGTGATTTAGATAATGTTCAGTTTTGGAAAAGAGCAAAGCATTTTCTCCTCTGACAAAAATCCAGGCTTGCATCACGCAAACCAAGTGCATGAAACATAATTAGAGAAATGAACTTATCTTTACAAGCTGCATGTGGCAACTCAAACCTGCGATACTATCCTCAGGGGACCTACAGCTCTGAGGTGTTGTCTTCTTTTTTTACCATAATTGTGAATTTTATGCATAGCCGTAATGAAACAGATGGTGGACTAAACTTGCATAAATGGGTTTGGAGGTTTTCCAGCTCAATCCCACTGTGCATGTCTGCAAACATCCTCAGCATGTCAGCTCTCATTTGCAACAGTGAAATTAGCACAGACCTGTCCTCTGGATTTATGTGTGCTGAAAAATTAATGTGGGAAGATTTTTTATCAGCATTCTGGCCTGGCTGCTCCCCCTTCTCTCTTGCAGTGCTCTCTTGTTTGTTTTGTGTACGCATGTGTATACATATTTTGTTTTTCAAGGAGAAGCAGCCTGTTAATTTCTGCAGCCATTAGAAATGCATCAGTTAGAAGAAATAAAATACTTAAGGTGCAAGACGGAGGACTTACTGGAGCCCAAACAGAGCAGCACCACCAGGGCAAAGAGGATGTGCCTTCCAGCTGCACACAGAGCAAGCTCCATCCTGGACCTGCAGAGAAAAACAGACAGCAGAGCAGTGAGGGAGGGCCCTCAAGTAGAATTTAACAAAGCCAAAGGCTAAATTTAGAGTTTACACATGCATAAAACATAGTTTAACATGAATAAAGTCGCTATGGCTTTCCAAGTACTATCAATTTATTTGTAATTTTGATGTCTTATTCATGTGTGTTCCCAAATATAAGAAAATAATGCCATCAAGTCTAAGCCAAGGGTATGTCCACACAGATTGCAAAGTTTGGCATTGACACCATTTGAAATCTTATTGGCCAACCCAGGTACCCCCTGAATCAAAGCCAATGACTGGATATTTACCTTTCTCTGGACTTCTTAAAGGCTTAAAGATTTTGTTAGCTACAACCCTTTTGTATTGTTGCTTGGTTCGGGAACCTGAACCTGACTAACAAGAATCGTCTTGGCAGTCTTGTTAAAACCGCTGGAAAAATCTCAGGTTGCCAGCAGGCTGGGGTAACGTCTATTTATAATAGACAAGTCTTGAGAAAAGCTAATGCCATCCTGAATTGTCCCAATCATCCACTTGGGAACAAGTTTGAGCTTTTGCCCTCAGGCCGTCGTTTTAGGGCTCCTAGGAGGAGGACTAAAAGACTTCAGGTCTCCTTTATCCCCAGTGCTATTCATTTACTTAATTGCAATTAACCCTAAGGTTGCTCTTAATTCTTGCACTTTTATTGCTCCTTTGCACTTCCACACATTGCACTTTTAGATTACTTGGTAGTAATTTTCCATTTTGGTATGAGCTCTGAACTGAACTTTTAATGTTTTTGTGTATTTTTATGTTTTATAACTTTTATGTTTTTTAACCCTGTTGTTGTCACCTTGTCTTTTGTGTGCCCTGCTGCAAAACTAATTTCCCTCCACGGGACAATAAAGAGATTCTGATTTTGATTCTGATTCTGATTCTGACCCTGACAACTTACCCCCAAAAGTTAGAATAAGTATACACCATAATATAACATCAATATAATATTTAACTGTTCTCAGTGAAAGGTAAATGAACTTTCTTAGTTCCTGTGGCTTCTCACAACATGTAATCTTGAGTAAACAATATCCAAATTGTATGGTCTGAGATGTCTACATTGATCAAAATGTGACCATGCCGTGTTACATGTATAACTTTTGGTTAACAACTCAATCAGTCAATCAATATTTATTTGTATGGTGTCAATTCATTACAAATGTTATCTCAAAACATGATTGTGGTCATCTCTCAGGGCCCCTTTGAGGAATTTCCTCAATCTTTGCAAAAGCGTTTGGGCTCAAGGTTGAGTTAGTTAAATTTTGGAGGTCTTTGGTCAAACATCTTTCAGACGATTTCTACAAACCACAGTTTCCTTTTTAAAATAAAGGCGCATATATATGTATATGTTGGCCACTTCAGATGGGGTTTCTTTGACTATTACCGATAGTGCAAAAGAGAAAATAATTTACATCCCAGATTATGACTATAGTGGAGGTTATGGATAAAGATAATTCACTGAGCATAAGCTACCCAGATATTCAGATATATTTATTCAAACACAGTTTACTGCCTGAAGAAATGTTTACATAGCTGGAACAACTCCATCTATAGGAATACACAATATTCTTGCTCAGTCTAGCAAGCAGTGAGTGCATTCACTGTTTTAACTACATTTACCTCATACTGAGATTGAATATAAAATGTGCCTGACGTTTAGAAAGTTTCACTGTTAGGGATTTGGGTTCTGATTTTCATTGTAGCTTTTTTGTTGGTGTAGTATGAAAAGCAATGTTTTTAAAACTGACTTTGGGGTTTTGAGCCTGTAATGATAGGAAAGTCAACAGAATGGAAAATCAGGAAGAGAGAGTGAGGAATCTTGATCACAACTATGGGTACTGAGAACTCAATTATAAAACACGGTTATTCACTTTATTTTACAACTTTATGCGCATTGCATTTATTGTATTTTTCCAAACATATCACTGAAAAAAATGTCAATTTGCTAAAGTTTGAAGTACTACTTCAACTTTACAACATGGATGTTATTTTTTTTTTTACCTTGATATGAATATTGTTCCCAAAAAGACACTGAATACATAACACAAACAATACATGAAGCTTCATCCTCCAAAAAAATAAGTGTGTCAAAAATAAAGAAAAGAACCCAATATTGTACTTAAACATACAATATTTAAAACCTGATAAATCAAGTAAGAAAAGGCATTTTTTCACAAAGCAGATAGATAGATAGATAGATAGATAGATAGATAGATAGATAGATAGATAGATAGATAGATAGATAGATCCTGGCCAAAAAAAGAGGTCACCACCAAAAGAAAGGTACATTTTTCGATAAGCTTCTGCAATGTCACAACATTTACTTCCATCCAGTGTTATATTAAATTTTCACCAAGATCTTGTAGTGATGATGACAGAGTTTGACCACTGTACAAAGCCTTCCCCAACACATCCCAAAGTCTCTCAATGAGGTTAAGGTCTGGACTCTGTGGAGGCCAATCCATGATTGAAAATCATGTCTCATGCTTGCTGAACCACTCTTTCAAAATTTTAGCCCGATTAATCCTGGCATTGTCATCTTGGCATATGACGGTGCCGCTAGGAAAGAAAAAATCCATTGATAGAATAACCTGGTCCTTCAGTATATTCAGATACTCAGCTGACCTCATTCTTTTTTTTTTTTTTTAAATGTAGGTTTTTGGGCATTTTGTGCCTTTATTGATAGGAGAGAGAGAGTGGATAGGCTTGTGAAAGGGGGAAGAAAGAGTAGGGGAAGACACTCTGCAAACTGGTCACAGGCGGGATTCGAACCTTGACCGGCAGAAGCAAGTACATGGGGTGCCTGGTTGCTAACCACTCCGCCAAACCAGCACCCCAGCTGACCTCAATCTTTGGGCACATAATGTTGCTGAACCTTGACCTGACCAACTGTAGGTGCCTACTTGTGCAGTAGGCACCTGGCATGATGGGTCATCACTTCACCTGCCTCTCTTCTTACTCTAATGCTCCCATCACTCTGGAACAGGAATGAATCTGGACTCATCACACCACAAGACCCTATTCCATTCCTCCAGAGTCTAATCTTTATGCTCCCTAGCAAACTGAAGCCTTTTTGTTCTGGCTAGCTTTACTGATTAGTGGTGTTCCCAATTTATTTATTTCCATAATAACATGCTATTGAGATCTGCAGTATAACTTGTATTGCCATTTGGCTAGAAAATACTGATATGATTTTTGGTTGATTTCACCCAGCCTAATCCTCTAACTGGGTACATGGCCTTACCCCTGGGCCACAAATGTAATTTTAAAATGTGATTTTCGAATACAGTGAACTTTATGAAGAGCAAAAGTATGGCACAATTGGAGCAGTTATGATTCAGTCAGGGCATCAAGTTGTCCACTAATCAGCAGGTTGATGGTGCCTTGTCCTGTTCCTCAGTTCAAGTGTTCTTTGGCAAACAAAACGAATCAAGTTAATGTTCAAGAGCTGTTAGTTTTCATGGCATATGTCCGGTGAAGCAGTTCAGTGCTCTTTATGTTTGTTTGTTAGTTTTCTGATAAAGGACAGCTTGCTCCTGTGAAGGCCTATAAAAGCTCCACAGCTGTTAGTGTAGTGAAACCTTTTTGGGTTGGCAAGAAGAGCTGTGTCCTTAGATGAGAATGAAGCATTAAAATGTGTGTAGAGTTTAAACCGAATGAAATAAAGTATAAGTGCTGCCTTCCTCTAGTCCTCTTGTTTAAAGCCTATCAAACATGCTCTAACCTGGCATGTTGAAAAGTCTAAAGAGCATAAACAGGAGACATCCAGCTCTGGTGATTCCTCCTGACTTTCACAAGGTCTTTGAGTGGTCAAATTATTCATACTTAAATTATTTTTTCTGATTTATTTCAATGTGATTGCCACAGCAATAAAAAGTAATTTAAACAGCTAAAATGACCTTGAACACTGACACCTTGAAAAGCACAAATCTGGCAGATAAAATAATTTTCACACTGCATCACAAACGGGGATGAATAGAGAAAAAATCCATTTAATTTCTTTGTCATATAAAGAATAGAAACAAACAAAACTGTGAATGAAGACATGTCGAGGAACAACCACAGCTCAGTGGTTTCTATTGAGCCGTCTTCTTCATTCGGACACATCTGTTTAGATGCATTTTAACACAAATAACATCTCACCTCAAGTGCTGCTGCTGTCATTTTACTGATGATGTCGTACTATTAGTCAGAATCAACCCAATAATCTTCAGGCCTGTGGTACAGTGCTATAATTCATTACAAGAGGACTCTCAATCAAAACAATAACAAAAGAACACCAGAAGGGACTGACTCGCTGTCCGCACAGCTTGCTTCCCCGATTCCTTCTTATTTATAAGTCTTTTAATTCTAATTGTCTTCCATTGAGTGTTTTGAGAAGCAAACCAATGTTTCTGTTTCTCTGATAATTTTCACATAAGCATTATATGAATAAGCATTCTAAGATTGCTACTATAAGACTATAAGATTGTCAAAGCATCTAAGTACTTACTAAAAGAATAAGATGAAAAGACAACCAATCTCAGTTTTCCATAAACATATGTTGTTAAATTTCCTACATTTTGACTTCTACACTGAAACCAAGTTCAATGTTACAATGCTTTACGCAAACATTACATGAAAATGAAATACCAGTTTGATGGGCTACTTGACACTTGATTTATCTGATTGATGATGTCCTATAACCTTGCACGGCAGCTGGATCAGCCTGATTCAGAGTCTGTAATCATGTGGATTCGTCTTGCCATCCTCCAATCTACATTTGTGAGTAGCCCAAAGCAGTACACCCCAATCAGTCTTTTAGAGCTGGAGGAGGCAAGAGAGATGAGCAAGACAACTGCAGGGAGTCACTGCACTCACAGAGCTTAGCATAGATGCTAACAACAGCTTTAGCAGCAGTTTTATAGATTTTGACTGCCTTTATTTATAAAAATCAAATATAAACATTACAGATTTGTCTTTAGTAAGGATGTTTTCGCTTCAATTGTGACATGTTTTTAGTCTGTTAAACAAAATGGCTCACATTCTGTAACGCAATAGCGGTCACCTACTGCATTATCTGATTGGCTGGTGATAAATTTAATTGATGGAATGATCATCCAATCACCTGCCAGATGTGCTTCTGAAAGGTTCTGCCATTTCCTAACACTTTCTATAGGCTCTCTCCCAGATGGATTAGTGAAATATTTTGAATGGTGCATCTGGTGTGTCAGGTGAGATGTCCCAAAGGACTGGGCACATTTTAGGATTTGACAGCATATTTACAACTTTAAGGGAAAAATACAAATCCAGTGAAGTTTTAATTGTTTTGGTATGTGTAAGGGCAAACACAGTGACAATTCATACACTGAGTTTGGAAAAACACAGTTTATGAATGGCAAAACACAGTGTATGAATTGACACTGTGTTTGGCATTTTATATTTACTGTGCAGTCAAATTCGAATAAATCTGTTACTCTGAGTGTACAAAACAGTTGTTTGTAGCTGCATATCAAGTACTGCAAGTACTCAAAATGCTCATTACTTTGACTATATTTATGTACTTTTTACTTTTGCATGGGTAGATTTAAAGAGCACTGGTTCTACTAAATGTTTTCAAAGTGACAATACTTTTATGTGAGTTCAATGTTTATGCACTCTCTCCATCCCTGGCTGATGTTTTTATCTCAGCCAGCATGGCTCCAAATCCACATCTGTGCCCTTTCCAGCATGTGTCCCTCCACCCACCACACATCTCCCTCAAGAGTGAGTATTTAAGTACATAAATCAGAGTATTAAATTGACTAAGCTACTCTCACTTGTACTGAAGTAAAAGTTGACCAGTAGTATATATTCTCTATCTTCAACTCAAGTGTACTTAAGCAGCACAGCTAAATAGGAAAAATAACAGCTCCTGGACATTATTTAGCCCGATGTTTTTTACACAGACTGACAAATCTTAAAAAGAGAAGACTGACTGAACCTTGTGGAATCTTAAGTGTTTAAAGCAAAAAGATAGATGTGTTATACACTGCAATGATTCTGCATTCCAAGCGCACAACAAAAAGGAAATCCTACCACACATCAGAAATGAGCCGCTGACTTTGCCAGAGGATTTGGCTCCTGGCCCAAAGTCCCTCAGCTCTGTGAAAGTTGTCTAAAACACAGCTTTATTGCCCCAGACTGGTATGAAATGAAGATGTTAAGGAGAGTATAGTGTTTGGAGAAAACACAGCTTTGTTCGCTAAAGATAGTTTCTACAGCCTGGGAGAGGAAACACCAATAACTCTAAATTATTCATTTACTTCTGGACAAAAAATGCTTCTTTATACCTGCTTTACTACACAGTTATTGCCAGCAGAGACTTGCTAAAAGCCCATTTTAAGACTCTGAGAAATAGGTCTGATGTTAATGTTTGGACTCTCTCTCGATGGCAGTTACATAAAGTAAATAATTTACCCAGCAAAGCAAAAAAGACCACTTTGCATACACCAAGGTAACAGCGACTCATGCCAACAGCATCCCTCATGCCTAGTAGAAAGAAGATTATGCAACACCAGTTCAGCCCTATTTAAATTACAAGAATAATGGCCGCTCTCTTCGCTGTGAAAGCTCGGTAAAACCTTCAGATGTATAAAAGTGGAGCGTGTGAGGTGGTAAAAAGATTCCCCTGCAATGGCAAAGCTCTCAGTGACACCTACAAAACTATACTGTCATTACACAACTATTTGGGCACTTTTTAATGGTGGGCAATTGAGTTGAAAAAGAGGGATTCTGGTGTGGGTGAAACCATGCTGTGCCACACACTTTGAGGCACCCCATGTCTGAAGGTAGGTGAGGACCTCATGAGGGGCTGTGACAGATTGGGGTCGAGCCTGCATGGACTCTCTGCATGTTGAGGGCCTGAAACATTGGGTGAGCTCTGTGGGTGGGAGATGTGCGATTTCTTAGAGCTTGGAGAGGGTCACAACACCGAGGAGTTTGCCCAGTCTTATAAGCAGTGAGCATTAGAGGGTGTTGTGTTAGGGGGCCTGGGACTGGCCGGAGCCCAACAGACACTATCTACAACCAAAGAATACAGAGTGCAGCCTGCGGACATCTCTAAGGATGCTTTACAACATGCAACACTGTGAGCCTATAGACAGCAGCCTTTCAAAGTTTTACCAGAGGGGATTTACGACATACAGTGCACTGGCCATACCGAACACTAGCTGCATACTAACCAGCCCCACCTTTTGTTAAGGACGAGACATCAGATGTCGGCAGCGCCTCCCTCTGAATTGCCCCTCGTCACTCTCACAAGCACAGTTGTTTTAAACAGAAAAGAGCCAGAAGTCTCTAAAATGCTTCAGTGGTCTTCAATGTGGACGTCCATCTGACACATTTTCACGATGCTGCCTGAATGGGACACATTCTTAGCTCATTGTGAGAGCCTGCGATCAGAGTGACAAGGATCCACAGAGAGAAAGCAGACGCGGCTGGCAGAGCTACAGTACAGCTCAGTGCTGAGCTGTCAATCTGTGGAAACTGGAGACCGAAAGGCCTCATGATCTTCATGACGCAGGCAAGTCTCATCTAAAATCCCCTTTGGTTCTGCAGTTTGTGGGAAAACAGCTTGATGGAAAAAACATGGGAAGTGTGGAGGACATCATTTCAGCTACTGCTGTGGTCATAGGATAAATCACGTTTGTAAGCCCAGCATGACAGCTTTATTCTCACAATACCTCCATCATGCCACAATAAACTATGAGCTTGAGTATTGGTCACAGACTGCAAAGGTTTTCTTAATCAGGCCAGGTTAAGTCCCATGTTGATTCTTGGCACACACACACAGAAACAACAGGGCTGTAATGGTACAGCTCCTATAAAGCCCCAAACCAAACCCCAGATTTTGCATAAGATAGGTCACTGAATCTCACCTTGTGCATTCATGTGCAAAAAGCATGTGGGCTACACAAAAAACACACAGGAAAAAACACACCAACATGAAAACACACTTTGGCAGCTGGCAGCTCTGTTCAACAACAAGTAAACTGCATGCATGAATTAGGGGTTTATAAACTGACCCACATAATGTGGTTTGTAGTTTCAGATTTGTTTAATATAGCTAATAAAAGCAACTCCTGTTCTGAACAGTAATGCAAAAATTTAAAGTCAATACATTTAAAATGACATGTTAGGCAAGTAGACTATCTTACCACCTACCTTACCTCTACGGCTATGACTAGTTTGTTAAAACTTGCTTTATTAGCCTCAGACTTGCCCACACTGGAATGTTCCTTGTTTCCTGTTGATATTTTCCCCACGGATGCTTATCCTTGAGATGTAAACAAAGCAAATGCAGATTAGCGCCTAGCAAACATTAGCCAACACAAAAAAAACCCACTAAAACACTTTGATTCCCAGGTATTGTACTTCACAGAAACTAAAAAACTACAAAACATTAAGCCAGCATATATATTATCTGCTTTATTTCTTTCTACTATAGTTAGCAAAAGAATAGCTGCCCTGTCTCTAGTCATCTCTAATTATTCCAATTTAGCAATTTTTTAAAAAGTGATTCAGACTTTGGTTTACCTGCAGAGTTAACTTGTGAGAGTAACCTTGCTAATTAAAATAGAGCTTTGACACTTAGATAAGCGAATCTCAATAAATGTATTATTTAATTTTTTTTAATTACTAACTTGTTTCTGTCCCAGAAAACCCTAGTTTAATATCAAAACTTGATTCTTAATATAGGTGAGCTTATGGTAATGCAGCTTTTTAATTATCAATATTTGTTGGTTTACTGAACCTACTTACTAGGCTACTGCAGTAAGCAAACCCACTAAAGGTCACTACTTTCAAATGCAAAACCAGGACCTTACTTGTGACATTTGCACATATGTACAGCCAAGGAGGCTCCTGGGAGATTTTCTGGAGATTGAAAATTGATTCAGCACCCAAGTTCATTGGAAAGTTATATTTTCTGCACTTTAAAATCTGTATATTCAGTTTGAAATCAGACAGCTATTTTTATGTATGCATGAGTCACAGAAATGATGGACTTGTTTTCATCAGCACAACTGACGGTTTCTGTCAGAAAAAGCTCAGAAGCACGACTTTTGGGACAACAGCTCATTTTTCTATTTTTTCTTAAATAGATGGTACTAAATATACAGGTTTATTTACAGCACCCCATTCATATTATCAACCATACTCTTAGAAGAAGAACTAATCAGACAAAAAACAAACTAAGAAACAGAAAAGGACAAAGCCATCAACATCCCGAGGGAGAGATCTCCACCAAATCTCAGACACGTCAAACTCAAGACCCGCTTGAGAACTTGAGAGTTAATTTCATGTCTTTAGCAGAAAAAAAAATGCTTCTCAAACTGACACTTCTGATTAAAACATACTTTGTTTCAGACTGTTCAAAACATGTTGATCCTGTTTGGCTCACATTTTAGACTGTTTTGTTTAATTATAATTTTGGCCTCTTCTGTGATGAGTTCAACACCTCTGCTGTTCATGCACCGACTCTGATGGGATGGAAGTCAGGGATTGGCTCAAGTTGATAACTAGATACAACTTGTTTGAGGCATCATGACATTTTCCTTCATGCTTCATGATTCTCTTATCAGTGTCTTCAGCTAGCTTTGCTTTAGGGATGGGTATCAAAACCTGGCTACATATTGGTTCAGATGTCAACACATACGTATTGGATGTGTTGGCATCTGACATTCCCCTTCGGCTAAAGAAACAAAATTTCACGGGTAGCAAGCATTAAGGAATCAGTACCATTTAATTATTTATTTACTATCAAAAAATACCCAATACCCAACCCTAATCTATAAGCCTTGAAAAACAATCTCACAAGACTAACACAGGAGGGAGCGTTAGCATGAGCAACAACGCAAGAGTCAAGGGCTGTGTCAGAAATGGCATTCCAACGTACTACATACGACAAACTCATGTGTATATACAGTATACTATATACTATAAGTATGATTAGGATGCCAACCGTTCACACTGTAGTATACTACTAAGTTTCCCATGATGCATTTCAAACCTCCGATGACAAAAATCAGAAGCACACCAGGCTATCAAATATCTCTGTTGATTCGCCACATTTGAAAGTTCAGAGAGCATTTTACGCAAGAAAGTCACTACGTAGAATACCAAAATGTGGTCATTTGAGCCATAAAACACACGGATACAAATTTCATTTCAGCATTTCCGACATTCCGCTATGCGCCCCATTATGCTATCGAAGAAACTTCTGGTCGGCTCAAAAACAAGAGCCCATTTACAAAAGCATTATAGACTTAACTAAAAGGAGATAATAAAAGAAGTGTTTATTTTGAAAATGGGAAGTTTGCTAGTGGCCGATTATTTGCTGAATGCTGGTCGGTCTTGCATGGCGCAATGCATTATGGGGCTCGCAATGCGTTATGGGGCGTTAGAGTGTGACTAGTATGCCCACCTCGCATACTTAACATTTTTTCCGATTTAGTATACATCCGGGTATTTCTCGCACACTCAATCTTTTCATCCTATCTAATGTGAACACACTACATACTCATTTTGACATCACACTTAGTATGAGTAGTACGTTAGTATGCCATTTCGGACACAGCCAAGATAATAATCACGGCAGACAGGAGACAGAAGTGGTCTAAATTGTGACTTAGTTACCTCCCCCTAAGAGTTCATGCTTTTGTCGGTGTTAGTCTACCTGTTCCCTTATTTTTGTGAGCAAAATAACTCAAAAAGTTCTTAACTGATTTTGATGAAATTTCTAAGAAGTTTTGGTCAAGGCACAAGGATGACGTGACCAGATTTTGGTGGTTATCTGAATAAGGATGCAGATCACTATTTTTTTATGTATTAGTTAACATTTTCACTGATAACTCAAAAGGTTCTCCACAGATCTCGATGACAATTTTAACAGATTGATGATCATGGTGCAGGACAGAAGTGGAGATGAGTAAGATTTTTTTGAAGGATTTTCTAACATCAAACGATAGAGCAGTTTTTCTAATTGTTTAAATAACTCTGTTAAGAATGTCAGAAATGCCATGGCTTATGTTTTTTCCCTTTGATCACTTTAAGTTTTTCCATAAAATGGCACCATGTCCTTTCAAGCAAAGATAAAAAACCAGCAGCATACCAGTGGTTTTCAAACTTAATTCCTCAAGGCAAGCCAAATTCTCAAGGCACGCCATAATCAAAATAAAGCAAAACAGTCCCTTTTTTATGTATTGCTGTAGCTTACAGACCAGTTCAATTTATTCAACTAATGTCTAATCAAATACAATAGAAAACACTTTAAATTCTAAAATACTTATCTAGAAACAAAAGCAAAAACTAAAAAGAAAATATGCTTAAAATAGAAAAAACACTTGACAGATCACATACTATTAAATCAGGAGTTCTTAAAAATTTTACAAGGAGAAACCTCATTAATTTCATCCACCTTCGAGTTCTGTGAACTGTGAAGTAAGGTGTTCCTTAAAGGTTTAAGATTACAAAATTAGCAGCGTAAAGCAAAAAAATAATGCATCTGAAAAGATTAATTGGTCGTGGCATTTTATGGTTGTACAAATTCCGAAGGCAGACGTAGACTTGCCCTCGGGAACACAAGTTTGCCCCGGCACACCATTTGAATCTACTGCAGTAAACTGTATAATCGGAGGGAAACACAGCATCAAACAATTCTTTAATTACTACAGATGGCTCATTGTTACCCATGTATGCGCTGGTATGTGTGGTTGTGAATGGCAAAGCCTTGATAGTGATTTACAGATGCTTCTTGAGATACTAATGCCAAGAGCAAACCCAGAAAATCAGATAACTAAAGGAAAATCTGGTCATTTGGGTACCCAACTTAACTAATCACCTGGCTCTCTACCAACAGCATCATAGCTCCTCTGGCATGGTGCGACAGAGTCAGTGTGCCAAGCATACTAAGGTCTGGACCACACGTATATGAATATTTTTTTGACCGGATATCTTTGTCCTCATTTAAAAAAAAATCTCTGTCCACACCACAGAAGTATCTCTGTCCAAGAGGCAAAACTAAAAACGATCGCCTCTGAAGCCTGCAATGCCATGCCTGGCCGATAAGTGGCAGGTTAGCAAAATGTGAAAACCATAGAAGAAGAACGTTATGAGCATGCGCAGTCAAAAACAAGAAGAAGAAGCAGTCAACGGAGTAAGAAGATGATAATAATGCCGCGTGCAGCAGACGCCGACATCGCGCAGCAGTGGACTGCCTTCGATGCAACAACATTACATTAATTTGTAGAGCTGTAATGAGGGCGAAAAGTGCAAAGAACACAGGGATAGTGTGGTAAATGTCAGCCATCGTTCTTGTTGTTGGCAACCGTTGCTACAGTGACTTGTTGCTAGGGGCTTGACATCATCGCGCCAGCACCAGCTCCGATTAACACTGCTATATAGAGTCACTCTACCGGATATTTTTTTATTTCTTCACTTTTTTATGCGTTTTAAAAAATCTCTGTTTAAGTGAGCGAAATCGCCGTGTTCGTGTAATTCAGAGGCCCAATTGGACAGAAAAATGTGCGTTTAGGATATATTCATATTCGTGTGGTCCAGGCCTAAAACTGTCTTCTAATATAACAGACATACAAATGCTGTTCCATATAACATTGTTATTGTCGAGAAATGTTTTCTTTCAATTTGTGATATTGTGCTCCATCCAAAAGAAAATCACTTGTGCTTTTCTTGGCCCCTTAGGGAACATTTTGGAGAAAGGTTTTCTTTTCTGAAATTTTACAATAAGTCTCTGGACCTTTCACAGCATGCGACAGAATTGTGACAAGAACAAGCAGCAGAATTACGGTAAACAGGCATCATGTAGCTAAAGCTGAGGACAACAGGGCTGACAAAAACAGGGCCAAGTTTACACTACAGTCAAACTGTCAATCTTTTTTTCCTTTTCTAAAAAGCATCAGAAGACGAGGAGGTAATTCCTCATCTTCTCTTTTTCTTTTAATCATGACTCGCAAAACTATTACCTCCAGAGAGCCGTGGCGTGAACAACAGAATAACACCCTAGATGAGTGACAGACAAAGTGGTGAGCTTGGAGAGGAAGAATGCAAAGGAAGGGAAATGAAAGGAAGGTCATTTCATCTCGGCGTAACAAGATAACACAACATGATGAAAAGCTCCTCTGAAAAGCTCAGCAGTTGTTATTAATTTGCTTTTCGACCAGCATGACTATGTAAGGCTGAATTTTAAGCTGCACAGACTTTATTTTCAGAAATTAATTGTTCAGAGAGATTAAAATACAGATGTTAATGAGTTGATTTGGCACTATAAGTTGAGTTGAGTTTTTGACCACAGTGCAAGAGAATTTTATTGCTCAGGAAATTAAAAACAGGAAAGAAACAAGGTCTAGGTCAAATCAGGTATTCTTCTCCCGCGCACTTCATGCATCTTACACACTTTCGATTTCTCTCACATACACACACTCACAGCCTCTCTTTGTGCTCACTGTGTCTGTGGTGACTAATCACACTCAAAGCATCTAATGACTCATGCAGTTCTGGCCTGGGTCGCGGATGGAGAGGAGACTCTGGAAAGCTCCCGGTCCCTCCAGCTCCAGAATTACACACCCGTTCCTCTCACACCGACACCATTGATCCAACTGGGCACAGGGACAGAGGTTGCTTAAAAAGAGCTCGATAGCATTTAGGAGGAGCCCAGCTTAGAATTGGCTGGATGTGTGTGCAGCAAAGCGCAGGGAGCAGGCAATTTAGATCACTCTGAAGGATCCTCCACTGACAAGTGAAGTGAAAAAGAGACAAAGAAGGGCAACTATCAGAGTCGACTTTAGTTTATGGAGGAATAAGTAGGAGGTTACCTTTCTCTTCTGTCCTTAAATATTTAGCATCAAACGGATGTAAAAGAAGAAAAACACAGATCTAAAGTTGAAAACCTCACCAGTATGTGCTTTTCTGGAGAAGATTGACAGCTGTTACAACATGTATCTGCTTGCTAAGAAAATAACCCATACCAGATAAACTCAGATTTGCTTTTTTCCTCACTCCAGTCTTCTCCTGGCAAGATTTTTGTGTTTTTTTTTCCATGTGTCTTATGCTGAAGAAATATGCTTCACCAAAAGGCCCATACATCTTATTAAATTCCTTTGAGCTGTATATGAAGGAACAGAGTGCACAGAATTAGAGAGCCCAAAAGAGCAATACAACAGCAGACGGTGGCTTGAGGTGAATTAATCATGTTTCATAGTTCTGTAATGGTATAAACTCAAAGATACGTTTATTTAGATTTTTGAGGAGAAACTTGAAACTGTTTTTATTCTATTAAAAAATGGACAAAATAAGAATTCCTGATAATTTACCTTATATCTATTCAAACAACTCAATGTGATTCATTTCACCCTCAAAAGAATTTATCATAATTAAACACCGATTCAAATGGTAATGTAATCAGAGTATACACCAGAGCTAGGCAATCAATCTAATCTTAATTGAGATTACAATTATTGCCTTCCACAAATATGAAAACTAAGTTTACAAGATTGAAAGATTACGTTGCCACATGACATGTTGAACATTTTTTCTTGTTCCACTATTATTATTAGCATTATTCTGAGGTATTTCTAATTTCTGCAAGTACATTTCTTTGTATTGCATGTTCTTGAATGTCAAAGATGATAGTGTCAAAAGCATTCATGTTTAATGCAAGCATGTGGTGCATCATTTAAAATCACAGAGTAATTATGTTTCATAATGGTTATCTCAATATCTTTTAAAATATTTGGGATTATGATTTTTTTCCATAATCAAGCAGCCCTTGTATATACAAAGTGTACCCTGGATTTACAGCAACCCATTATCATTGGCTAATATTAGCAATCAGGCCTTCTGATGCCCCTACTACCCATAAATCACCTGTTTGATCCCAGCATGGATCATGTTTCATGTTTGTTTATAACAACTGGAAAAAATATTTGTTCAACTCAGAAGTACAAAAGTATTTTGGTGAGCTAAGCAGTAAAAACAACTGATTATATCAGCATATCAGATCAGAGGTCAGAAATTACTACAGACTTGGACAATGGGACTTCTCCAACTCCACCGCCCAGATGTAAACAAGTACAGTAAATTCACATCATCTGGTAGGGGCTGTGTCTCTGGCTGTATTTTGTTTGAGAACTTGAGATCAAAAATATATGGCAAATGTGTAGTTAGAGTGGTATACAGACTAGAGCAATGCAGAAATACTAGGGCTGGGTTTAAAAAATTGATTGAGTTGATTTAAATCATATTTCCTTTGACTAGTTCATAATTGATCTATAAAATCCAAAGATCGATCTTTTAACTTGAGTAGTTTTTTCTTCTTTGGATGTGCAGAGAAGCAGCCTGTGGTATAAACTCTGCTAGTCTCGTGTGATCAGCGTTTAGCGTTGCTTTCTACTGAACAAGATCTCATGAGATGTTACTGCAAACAAACATGGTGGAAGCACTATATGGGCACCACTGGCAAGTTTAAAAGCTGATGTAAAGTATTTTAGATTTAACAAGTACAAAGGAAAATACGAGTTGGACAAAAAACAAGTAATATGCAGAATAGTGCAGAATATATGTAACTGCTCTGGGTTTAGTTCTTCATGTTAAAACAATTTTAGTCACTTTTTAAATTTACAGCACTATTTTAACTAAGATTTCCCAGACTGAATAAATATCAAATTGAATCGTGAATCGAATCGATTTGAGACCTTGTTCTATTGAATCGAATTGATCCAGGAAATCTGAATATATACCCAGCCCTAAGAAATACATAAGCACAGTTAAGGAAAATTTTGATTGTTTTCTCAGAATTTCTTAAGAATTCTTCTTCCCTTTGAGAAAGAAAACCCAAAGTGGAACAAAATAAAGCTTTCTGACACAATACCACTAATGAGACTTTTAAAAGTCCTGCTAAGAAATATTGTATTAACCTGATCAGAATATGATTCCCCTCAATAAAATTACTGCTTTGGAACAATTATTGTGTTGATTTTAAATTTAAAGTTCAGCAGGCTCAGTTTAGTATAACATTAAAATTGTAAAACATTTGCATTCTTTAGTTGCTTGATGTGCATAAAAGCCTATAAAAACTTGTGTAATACCCCCACCCACTGCTATCTGATGCTGTAGCTGCAGTCTTTAACCCTGACATTTAGTCTATTGTTGCACTTCTGTAACCCGAAAATATACAACCAGGCATTGAGGAATAAACATTAGCTGTTACCAGTATTTGAGCAGTTTGATAAAGATCGAGTTGCATATAAGATGCGTCCGATAACATTGGCATATTGACTGGAGTACTGTGTAACCATATTCCACACAGAACTGTGGACTCAAATGTGTTTGGAAGACCAGAAGCTGGTGTACTAGCAATGCTAACATACACCTATAATATTGTCTACTCATGCTATGTTGACTTGCTTACTGTTGTTTGTTTGGCCATTTTTTTTTCAATGTGAAAGTGATCTAAAAGTTACCCATGAGAGCGAGCCACAAACTATTGTTAATTAACACTTACAAGCTAATGTTAGCTTACTAGTACCCGATAATGTTATGATAATTGTGAATTTCTGTCCATATCAAACAGCAGCGTTATTGATCCAAACAAATCTGAACTCACACAAAACTGTTTCTATAAACTTACATCCCAATGGCTGTGTAAGAGAGGGATTCACTGCCATCACTTTATGTAAACATCACTCAAATAACATTATAGTGAGCACTTTGCTATTCATAAATAGCAAATCAAAATAATGTACAGAGTGCATGCAAATGATGTCACAGCACAAGTGAGGGGAATGTCAACAGAATGACAACCATCGGGGGAGGGTAAGCTGCCAAATTATTTAATTCAAGAGAAAAATCATAAGTTTCTCATTATTGTTAATTGAGCAATGACTTATGTGGGCAGTGGAGATCCTCAGCTTATGTTGTGGCAATGTTTCAAGCCACACTGTCAAGTTTGAAATGAAGATGGAGCTGTGATGTTACAGCAACTGTTATCATATCACTGAGTACACACACACAATCTAATAATAATGAATATGAACCCCAGTTCTTTCTCTTTTATCTACTACTTCAACACTACTTTACTACTATCTTCTACTTTTCTATTTATTTCGGCCAACTGTGGACATTATTTCTGTGTGTGTTTCATGAAATTAAGGTTTGTGACCAGTTTAGGTGTCACACTAGAAGCAGCTAAAGTCGCGGGCTCAGAGAAAACATGACAAATTGTCATTCCAGGGCTCCATCCTATGGCAAAATGAAACTAATGCTGCATTATGAACATAACTTAATAGCACTAAAAATGTATTCAGACATTTTAAAACATAAATCAGACCAGAATCGACATTTTCAGTAAAAATCCTCATCAAAAATGATGAGGACTTCTAAAAATGACTACAAATACAGCATATTTTGGTTGAATTAAAGTGTTTCCCTGTTTCTTACCACTCATCAGGTGAAAGTGCCCATCTGGTACACTAATGGTGTCATCATTGAACACCCTTTATTAAGGATGTACAAGGTCCAAGGTGCCTAAAACCCCAACTTGTATAAATACCTCTAATCTCATGCTATTGTCACAGGGCATGACAATAGCTTGAGATGCTGGCTCTTCACTGGAGTCAGTGCTGGCTGAGTTTCTTTTTACCCTCAACAGGTCACATGACCAGTAGCTGTCAATAAGATGCTGTAGTAACAGCATTCAAAGAAAACAGGACGTGTCAGCTATAAGATCTCTTTCTGATATTCCTCTTATCAAGAGCTGTCAAACCAAACTCTTTGACAATGTATTTAATGAAACAGTTTTTAACTTCTTAAAAACTTTTGTCTGTCTTCTGCTATTTGTTTGACATTCTTTCACTTTGTAGTGACACAGGAACATCATTTAAGTGTGGGTAATTATGGACTTTGTTTATCAGTATGTCCCTCAAACTTTCAGTCATTGACGTCTCTGCTGTTGTGTTAGCCGTCACACCAACTGTGCCTCTACACAGCTTTACCTGTCTTGTTTATGCTGTATCTCTAGTCCACATTGTGCTACTTATGAAGGATATGCACAGCAGATCTGCTCAATAGATGCAAGAGATGCCTGTTAACCATCATGCATCCATCACCAAATAGTTAACAAGAGGTCACTTTTATGTTTAAATATATCTATATCATCTATAACTGTGAAAAAGAGTACCTTTAGCCATCCAGTCCATTGAAACACAGAGATTTAAGAGCATTGTCTGAATGTTTTTGTTATTTAAGGGCATAGCAATATTGAATGAGATAATGATTTTGGTGTCAGAGGTCAAACATACATAACAGGGATCTGTCTGAGCATACACCACACCAGCTGTGTCCTCAAGACACCAGATGTCAAAGGTGAAGGTTTTGAGGTTGCTCGTGGTAGCAGAGTCAATAAAGGATCAGGTGTGTTAAATGGAGTCTTTGAGTGTATTAATATGTGGCTGCATGCACACAAATATGGACACTCTACTAAAATCAGGCAACGTAGTCAACACAACCATGTTTACACCCACAGGGGGAAGTCTGCTGATAAAACAGAATAAAAGACACAAATATAGACATGCTGTTGGGACATCATCCAAGAATTCCTCATCTGTAATGATGTGCTGAGTCTGTGGAATACCAATGAGGCGAGCAAAAAAGCCCTTAGAGCTGTGTCCTTCAAATGTTTATGACCACTGCCAGTGCCCGGAGAGGCAGACGCTATCTCTCTATTCCCGTATCAGCAGCTAACAGCTACAAGAAAGGAGTGCTGAGTGTTCATATTTCAAAACACTGTCAAATCAGGAGAAACATATCAAAAAGTAACACAGCCACAGTGCCTAATAATGTCTCAGAGGGTGATTAATCATTTTAATCTTTTCTTTGCCACAGAGGCTGGAGAAAACTTTGTTGCCTCTTCCTGGGCCGACTGTAAAACCAAACATTTGTCTTCCAGCAGTCAGCACCTTGGAGAAGCAGAGCCCCCCGGCCAAAGACAAAGAGAGGGACCTTCTCTTTGTGTGGCTGAGCTGTTCAGCTGTGGTCTCATCCACGCCTGTAACGATTGGCCTGGTGGGCTGCATTAGTCCCTCCCCAGCTAAACACCGAAGGTGATTGATGGATTGGTTTGTCCAATCCCTTTTGGGGTCTGGCAGCTGGGGGAATCACCAGGCCAGAGAGGATTTCAGATACTCCAGGGAGAAAAAGGAAACAGAAATCCAGCAGCAATAATTTAACATTGCCCGCTCTTTTTGTGTGTTTGACAAATCTTTGTGGCTTGGATCATTGGGCTCTGAGATTTTGGGAGCTGTCCAGTGCTGAAATGTGGACAGTTTTAGCTCTCATAAAAGCATTGTTATATTAAAGCCTCTCCTTCTGAATGAAAATGCTCCACAAAGTTCATAGAGATCATAAAATTCCCCCTTCAGCGTGCAGTCAGAGTATTTTTCTGTTTATGAATTACATCTGGGCCAAACAAACACAACTCATCACATTCTTATCCTAACAAAGTCAACATGTTTTCAAGCTAGAGCAAGCATAAAGCAACAAGCCTGTGGCTGCCTCCAAGGTGAAGCTTATTTGGATTGTAACTTGGTGACTGCTGGTTCTGATTTGCATTTATATAACACAATTCCATTTGCTATTAACACTGTATTATGGAGAAAAGACCCCATTATCACTAAAAATTCATATTAGAGAGGCTACTTTCCTTCAAAATAGTACAATATAAAATGTTATATAGTAATAAAGTTAGCTTGCAGTAAGAACAAAACATCACTTAGACTGATACATGGCAGCAAACTGGAGAAATAGCTCACTTATGACCAGCAGGGCCAAATCATATTTATTTTATTACATTTTGAGGAATAACATTACTTTAGGGTGCAGCAAACAACTATTTTCATTAACTATTCTGCTGAGTTTGTTCTCAGTCCTACTCTAGAGGGATGTCTAATGTTATTTTATCCTTGTTTCAGGCTAAAACTCAATGATATTTAATACTACAATACTACTTTTTACTACTAAAATAAAGCAAAGGATTATTTTTCTTACTGTCAAATGGTCAACAGCAAATGGTCTAACCATTCACACCATGTTTACAGAGGTTGCTATGTAGTGTCCATCAGCAAGGATGGGAGTTGATAATCAATGATGATACCAATATCATGTTGATTCTTCTTTTTCATCCAATTCTATGTCAGTGCTGGAATTGACTCCTGTGGATTGTCTGCTTTGAAAAAGGAGGTTCATGTGTTTTTTTCAGTCAGCCATGTTTAACATATGACACTCATGATATGCTGAGTTGACAAATTTTTCAGCATGTTGCTGGAGTTTCCAAATGTGGTTTGAAATTACACCAGGACTGAGCAAAAAAAAAAAAGATACAACAATGTTTCATGACATACTCTTTGCTAAAAACCTGTATCACTTTGGATTTGCAGAGTCAATACTGCACTAAATCCTGTGACAGAAGTTGTAAAATATAGCTTTGGAAATATCATTTATGGTGCTATGCACACACACACACACACACACAATCAAAGGCAGCAGCAGCACGAGGCAAACTACATGATGCAGCACACATTTCAAGTTTTATATAACACCCTATATCTCTGTAGATTCACTTCGCAACTGTCCTAAGTTGCTGGATCCTTTAAACTTTTCCCTTGCAAAAGATTTGTCTGAAATTCTGCAAAAGAAAAGGTAAATGTGAAAAATGTGTTAACCTTTCCTATCAATCAGCAATGGCTGATAACAATACAGACTATTCACTACTACTACTACTGGCACTTTTCAATACATCATAACAATCAAAGTGTTTACTAATACAACTATCGACACTTTAGAAAGAGGAAATTACTATATATTTTTAACAGGACTGGTATAAACTGAGTTCAGCTTGAGTTCAAAACTATTTTTTCTTTTTCTTTTTCTTTTGTAACACTTGAATGTATCATAAAAACAGAGTATTCATTTGCTCAGTATTCATTTCTTTGGAACAGACCTTGAACACTTTACAATGAAACCATATGTCCACTTGTTAAGTTAGTAAATAAACTCATAAGCCTCTCAAAAGCCTCTGCCATAAAGACTGGGTGAGCCTCCTTCAATTGGTTTATGCAGATGAAAAGAAAGCTGTCCTCTAGAAGCTACTGTGATGGCTGGCATGCTATTGTAGTACCAAATGTTCATACACCACTGGTATGATGATATCACTATGTCACAAGATACACAAGACTACTGATAAGCTTCATTATTCTCAGGTTCCAAAAAATATAGACCTGGGTCTATTTCCCTACACAGCAGTGCAAGCAATTTGGGTCGAGGACACAACAACATATGGATTGGGATCAACTCCTGATCTTCCAGCTGAAAGAAGACCTTCTCAGTATACTTGTAAAACTGATGGTTAGCATCCTTTAAAAACTGTAAAAAAAACAATTACTTTTTTGCTTGACAAAAGCAAAGATAATGGATTCAAAATATCCTGGTTTAACAGGAAGAAATGATGTCCTGTAAAAGATTTTGTCATTTCTTTCACCTTGCAGATTTGATTGATCCATTAATAAATCCACTGTGCACATATACAGCATTTCATCAGTCAGACAGCATCTTCTATTATTCTTTCCCATCCAAGATGCATCTTCAAGACTTTAAATTGCAAGCAGCTCACATGTTAAACAGACTGAGTGCAAAGTGTGCACCACAGCCAGACAGCTGTATGAGCTCCTTCACCCTATTTTAGATTCAGACCCTCTTCTACCCCCAGCATGGCTCTGTGATCCCTCTGAGTGCAGTCATTTACATACACACATGAACACACAACCTGACACACATGTTTGCTCAAATGTGGGGCCTCTTAAAACACATTTACACTCATCCGGAGGAAATGAAAAATGCATGCCATAAACTTTCAGCGTGCTCTCGTAGCCTAATTCCTCAACCATTCTCCTGTCCTCCTCTGTTATCTCTCACACACATGCATCCCCTCGTCTGGCAATGCCTGCTTAACCTCGTCCTGCTTTATGGCGCTGACACACAGCTGGTGGTGGGCACACTAACAAGGCCAAGGAAGAAAAGGCTGGGACTCCTCCAGACTGGAGCAGTGAATAGGAAACAGGACATGCTTTATTGGGCTGCAGGGGCTCTCATATTCTCAGACAATACAGCTCATTTGTAAAGGTGACCCGAGTGTTCTCCTTCTTCTCTGTGATTTGTACATGCCAGTGTTTGTTTACAGAGTGGCCAGCCATCAATAGAAGACTCCAAAATCTGTTCACATGATTGGTGCCAAGACATTGCTCATTTTAGCATCATTTTCTAGGCTTTTTGTGACCTTTTTTCACGTGAGGAGGATGTAACAGAGTCAAATATACACCTGTGTCTTTCAGTTCGTTTTTTTTTTGATAAAAAAAAATTACCTGGTTATTTTCTGAATCGTGTCAGCCTTAAAAAATTTAGGATGCAATGGTATTTGTGTGTTATAGTTTGCGGGCCTAGTACATTGTTTTTCCTGTTTGGTTATTTCTACATTTTTAGCCCCTAACCCCCTTTTTGAATGAATCCCTGTGGGAGAGGATATCCATTGTTTTGTTCAAGATCATATCCATTGAAATCTTTTTGCCTAATATTTATAAACACCCCATTGTTTTGGTGCCTTTTACTAGATATTCATATGCCAATATGATTTATATGTTCCCTTTGAAAAGGTTATAGCACTTACTGATGGTAACATTTAGCTAACCTGCAAGCATGTTATAATTCATGTTATATTAAGCTAACATACAGGCTTGTTAACTTACAGGCATGCAATATATCACTTACAGTATAAACAGACAGGATATATTAATATGATTAACAGGCATGCTCCACATAGATAACTTACAAGCATGTTACATTAGGCTTATTTGTTGGCATGTTTCATTGGGCATGGGTATATTTCATTAAGCCTAACATGCTTGTTTCTAAAAGCTACCTTACAGGCATGCTACATTCAGCTAACCAATGGCATGATAAACAAGGCCAACTAGCAGGCATGCTGCATATGTTTAATAAAAATACTGATAACTTTACTCATGTAGCACTTTTAAAAACACAGGTTTACAAAGGGCTACGACAAACTGATAAAATCATACATCAAGCACAACAACTTCAACACAAAAGGACCAAACCAACAGCAAACTGCACAATGCAGAGCAAAGAACTACAAAAACAAACAAACAGCATAATAAATAAAATCACAATAAGAAACTGTTCATATGTCGTAAGACCAAGGGTAATACAAGAATCCAGCAACATGAAATGAGAGACCAATAGGACTTAAGATGAAGGTTAAATGATGAAAACAATAAGAAAAAGAAAAACAGCTGGTTACAAAAGAATAAAAATAGATTGAGACAGTGAACACAAAAGCAGGGAGACATGAAAGCAATAAAAAAGCAAGAAAGTTTGAAATTTGGTGATTTGGAATCTAAGTGATCGCCATGTTGAATTGGGCTTACTGAATCATAAAACTAACTAATGGATACTTTTAAGTTAAGCCAACTCACAGACATTCAGCAAACTAATGCTCATTAATTGCTTATCGTCATGCAATATAAAGCAACTTATGGTCTTGTTACATTATGTTAAATATGATCATGTTACATAAAAGCAACTAACGATCATGTTACAATTGGCTAACTTGTGGTCAAGTTACATCTAAGTTTTGCATAAGCCTATTGAATTAAGATCACTTAAAGGATAACTTCGGTTTCTACAGCTTCCACATTGTTCATAGAATGAAGTAGAACAATATACTCACCCAGAAGGCTTTCCTGATCCAAACAGTGCTTCGGGAGATATTTAGATCCAAAATCGAGCGGCAGACATCCGTATAATGGTAGCACATAGGGCATGTATAGCGCCGCTCCTAAAACTGCATTAGTCTTCCAAAAACTCTTTAGTTTCACCAATATTTCATCATGGTCCGCTCGGGCTACTCCTCCATTACAGTCTGTGTCACTCCAGACATGTTTTGTGACTGTGCTGACCTCTGAACTGAAGAAGAAGAAGGTTTGCCTCCGCGCATGCGCAGTGCGGCTCATTGTTTCGGGGGAAGACAGCTGGCTACACAACGACTTTCGTCTTCCAGTTTTGTGCAAAATGGATGAATATCTATCGGATGAAGATGTTGTGAAGGAGAACTTTGAATATGATGGGTGTCCTTACAGTTTCGAGCCAGAGTTTACAGATGAGGAGCTCATCGAAAGGAGGACGCGGAGGCAAAGAGAAGAACAGCTCTCCAGAGAGTACTGCACATGCGCGGAGGCAAACCTTCTTCTTCTTCTTCAGTTCAGAGGTCAGCACAGCCACAAAACATGTCTGGAGCGACACAGACTGTAATGGAGGAGTAGCGCGAGTGGACCATGATGAAATATTGGTGAAACTA
Organism: Scarus forsteni; assembly: GCA_036419115.1. NCBI lineage: Eukaryota > Metazoa > Chordata > Actinopteri > Labriformes > Labridae > Scarus > Scarus forsteni. The sequence continues at coordinate 32,594,807 of JAZDUH010000157.1, forward strand.
ATGAGTTTTTGGACGATTAATGCAGTTTTAGGAGCGGTGCTATACATGCCCCATGTGCTACCATTATATGGATGTCCGCCGCTCGATTTTGGATCTAAATATCTCCCGAAGCACTGTTTGGATCAGGAAAGACTTCTGGGTGAGCATATTGTTATACTTCATTCTATGAACAATGTGAAAGCTGTAGAAACCGAACTTATCCTTTAATGTCATGGGCAAACTTAAGTGTGTTTTAAATTTAGCTAACTTACAAGTGTGTTTCATCAAGGAGACCTATGGGCATGTTGCACGAGGCTAACTTTTACATTAAGTGCCAATAGAGAAGCAGTAGACACACTTTTTCTCATTGTCAGGGTTGACAGGGCTTTTAATGTGGCATGTGGCCCCAATCCCTTATGTCATTTCCTTCTTTCACTTCAAATTCAAACTATGTCCACAGACCTCTCTTTCAAATAAAAGACTAAGCTAACTATTGTGTTGTATTTTAATCTGTAGGATCTAGAGCAGGTTGTCAAGATACTTGGCAGCTATTGTCTCCTTTGTTTTTGGCAGGTATGCTTTGTTTTGATGAAATGCAATTAATTCCTCATCAGATAATGTGCCCTTTTTCAAAATCTCTGTGGGAGATGATTTTGTTTGGATAGAAAATAAATTTAGGTTTTTGTCTTGTTCTGTTTTTCAAGAAAAAAAATATAGTCAATGATTATATCCCAGAGCTGCACTATCTTTCAACATTATCACAACACAAAGCAGAAATCCAGGGGTTACAAGGGGAGAAGTAAAACGTTACAAAGCACAGACAGATAGCAGCTTCAATATACTGAGAGTCTAGGTTCTATACATGTCTGATGTTCTACCCAGCTGACAGCTCTGAGGCTGGATCAATAGGCTATAAGATCTTTTTTTTCTGGCACTCATTCAACACATGCTGTTCATTTACTGAGGGACTCTAATTTACATAATACATTTCACAAACACCCGGTCAAATGTGCAGATGTGCACCAGTCAACAGCAGCCCCCCTTGACTTTGATTTTTAAACCATCACGTCATCTGTGAAGAAAAGATGCTTAAACCAAAAGTTCTCATGTAGACAGCATCTCCTGAGAGGAAACCATGTACAGGACGCAGTAACAAGGTTACCCGGCAAACTGATGATTTATGCATGCCTCTACATGGCTCGTAAATATAGACCAATATTAAAAGCTCTGACCTGTAAATAATTAAAGATATCCCAAATGGTGCAATTTATGTGCACTTGTACAGCTGAGGCAGTGATGATGCGACAAGAGAGGCCATTGATTGGTCCAAAGAAATTACTTACAACCCACACAAATTAAATGTATATTCAAAGGCAGAACTGGGTTATGTGCAGAGACCTACGACCTAGTGCTGGACAAAAAAGGGTTTCAGTTTTCAATAATGTTTTGGCTTCTCACAATCATGAATACAAGATAGTTGAGATTATACAGAAACTGTTTCATGTAGGGATGCACAAGATCATCAGAATGACATGTCTGCAGATAACACTGGTAATTCATATTTTGAAAATGTCTGCCAGTATCCACCAGCCAGTATATCCGATAAATCTGTTGTAACGTCAACAAGAAATATAACGTACCATAATACCATTTCCTCACAGAATTAATTGCTCCTGGACTGAATATGTTATACAGATAAAAATGTCTGATATTTTTGGTTTTGTTCTGTCATAAGTACACTCTTTACAAACATTGACCTGTTACTCTAACAGTGCCAGATTACTTGCATTAATTATACATTTAATTACATTAAATGTTAAACCAAGCACTAATAAACAAAAATTTTGCATTTTAAAATAGACATTCAATGAAAATAAGGGTAAGCATTGCGATAAATTCATAGATTCTTGTGATATTTCAGTCAAATAATTATGAATATGGCATATTTTTATGGCTGATCTATCAGCCGTAAATATATGCCGAAATTGTCATATTGTCATATCTGCCAATATTCATATTTTCAAGCCATTATCTGCAGATACTGTTTTACTAATAACATTGTGCATAGGCTTCTTGCTTATCATTAGAAGCAAATACAGGAACAGGTATTTCTTACATAAGAGGGACGTGATATTCTTATCAAAATGTTTTATTTTATGGCATCAGTATCAATATCTGCAAAAACAAGTTTGGAAATATCAGCATTTCAGATTTTTGCAAAAATAAAATAACATGCAATGCCAGTGGCATAACATTTTTAACCCTATTGTTCTTAGGTTTTATCTTGAAAGACTTACGTTTGTGTTTATTGGTATATTTTGTTGGCATTTGTGCGTTATTTATCATTATCACTATTTTATGGTCATTTATTTTGTAATTTCGTTCAGGTATTGCTTTTTTTTTCAAAATTATAAAAATATGAGGCTCTTTTGATTTTAACAAATGCACAAAGCGCAACTGTTGAATTAGCAATAAGCAATAGTACCCTCAATATCAGTCAAAGTTATTATCACATTTTTTGTCACTACTGAACAGCCCTAGTCTGCAGGTTGATAAGAATTTCAGGATTTTTTTATTATTATTATTTTTGACAAACAACCTGAAAACTCAAACACTTTCGAATCCCCTGGTAGATCACACTCTTACTTCGGACTGATTTCATGCAGAGCTTTCATGCAGCTTAAATGTATTTTCGCGCTCATACTCTTACCTTCGATGACAGCACCAGAAGCGTCTCAGCGGCGCAGTCCTCAGGAATGTGAGCGGAAACCTTTGCGCCTCCGAGCAGGTGCTTCCCCAAGCACCCGGAGGGTGCAGACGCGGAGGAGAAAAAAAAAGAAGGGTGAAACAGCACTTTGCAGAGGCTGGATGAGTGTGTGCTCCGACGCTCCTCTCACTGGACTTTCTACTCCTTCTTCTTCTTCTTCTTCTTCAGTGGTATCCTCCTCCTCACTGAGCAGCTGCAGCAGCTGAAGCGCTGTTCATCCTCACACGAATCGGGATAAATGCGCGCACACACGCGTCAAGGTGCTCCGTCCGTCCTCCTCCTCGCCAGCAGCTTTACGCCGAGGGAGAGAAAAGCTAGATCCGTTTGAACAAAGAGGCAAACGCTGACAGGCAGACGGCTTCAGCGCCCCCATTCAAAGAGGGTGATATGAGGGGAGGGAGGGGGAGGGTGGGGGTGTGTCACAGAGAGAGAGAGAGAGCCAGGAGGGGGGGTACTTTATATGACCATGATCCGATTCCTACATAAACCTCAAAGGTTGATCCCATGGTGTCTATGAATTAAATTAAAATTTACCCACGAGATTATAATGACAGCCTGACCACCAGCTGACCCCCCTCTTCCTATTCTTATGTCTCAGACACCACATGTCCACACACCTCTTATAGGGCTGGGCAGTACAACCAGCGTTTTAAGTATGTTGGCACATCATTTGATTTATGTTGTTGTTGCTTCATAAAAAAACAAAAATGCCAGTAGGACCCACTAACAGCAGTAAGCGTATTTATCACAAGCTGATAATTTGAAACACTTTGCGCTATGCCATGGTCAATATTACATGTGGATGAATTGTCTGAAAGGGTTTTTTTTTACCCCATATGAACCAGCTCTAAAAAGCCTTAAGGCTGCTGTACACCAGACATTTCTTGTAATTATTGTAATTGTTGTTGTTTTTTTAATCCAAAGCCAGTCAATAATCTGACAACAGGTAGACAGTTTATTATAATTGATATAGAAAATAGTTAACTCATCCATCCTGAGGGCCTAATTACAGAAAATTAATCAAGCAATTAATCACTCAATGATTTTGAATATACACACAATTACTGGTCACCTTTAGTGTGAATTTAGGAGTATCAACAATTGGCAGGAAAGTGTTCTGAATTTTGTGCAGTTTATTAACATCACCGTTAGCAGGTAAAAGCACTTACTCAGAAATTTTTATCTTTTGTCAAGTACCTCTTTAAATGTAAATAAACTAAATTTTACCATGCCCCATCTCTTCCTAGTCCATGAGGCTGGAGATGTATGGGGGAAGGTTCCAGGTTGGGGATTCTTGCAATGACCCACTGTGATGCCACAGTGAGCTTAGATTCAGACTAGACTGTCAAATTTCATATCATCAGACAAAGATGGACCTTAAATGATGGACTGGGATGGCTTATTCTACACTTTGTAGGTTGTTGGATACTATAAATGCCCAGAAATGTAGTTTTAAGTTCAGGCGGGGGAGATATTCATTATTCATTCTCACGGTTCATGCACACATGCTCACTCTTTTTGATGTAATCACCATCTTCTGCTCACATCCTCTGGACTCATCAATCCAACAGCACTGTTTCTTGTCCTCATTTCGATCCTAAATTGTACGTGTCTTTGCACTGGTCCCAGACGTCCTGGATGTATTTTTTCTGTGTGTTTGTTTCCTACCTTAAATCCACTCAGATAGGCTTTCAGCATGTCTCTACTCTCCTATTGACCATCCCTGCTCAAAAGACTATTTTAGTGCGTTTGCACATGAGCTGTGTCTGACTCAAAGCTGAACATGGCTTCAGCTTTCCAGCTCATGATGTACTCTATTTACTGTGACTGCACAAACATGAATAGATGTGACTTTTGAAACTTACTTTATCTTTCACATTGTCATCCATGCCATTGTCATGTGAACCCCCCACCTCTCTATCACCACATCTTCACAGTGTAATCACCTTTTTCAACCAACCAAACTAAGGTTACACTATCATCCATCTTGTTGTCTAGCCTTGTCTCAACGGTGAGGTTAGCCTCTTCCTTCACCAATCTGTGACCAGATTTGCAGTTACCAGGTTAACACCTTACCACCTGATCTTCTAAGCAGCCTATACAAAATCTTCAGCCATCATCTGGTCAACCCCAGTCTTTACAGTTCAGCCTCAGAAGACATGGTTCGTCACCTGTCTGGACTCCAAAGGGGGGAGATCAAGCTGCTGCTCAGAGAAGACACCCTTCTCTTCAGTCGTCCCCTAAAGTTTAAGTCCAGTGATTCTCTGACAATAGTTTAATGTCATATCTGAGTACAATGATACTGGTTTTATGTAAAAATCTTCCTCGAGGGGACTCTCAGATGTCACAAGAAGAAATGTTTAGAAACCAAAAAATGTGGATAGTGACCTGCTTTCTGCTGTTAGATTGTATGGAATATATAGCATAGGCCTGAGCATTAACCACAGGGAGGAGTTCAGGTCTGCATCTGTACGGAAATAGATGAAGCTAATGCAGTATATTGCTGCACATTGGTCAACCTTCTCTGCATACTTGATACAGTTTTACATGAAAACAGGTCACAAAAACAGTCTAGGCAAACACCCGCTATATCTACTTTCCACTACATAGCTATTTTGTTTCGGTACTACTTTGACCTACAGCACAGCCAATGTGTTCTCCCACCAGCAGCGCTGACCTGCTATTGCCTACAGACTTCACAAGAAGAAACAATTACAACCAGACCACAAAAGTGTTTTGCGCTTGTAATTTTTGCACCAAATATGGCTGTATGGTTTCTGTTTTCTTGGAATCCTTGGTTATACTTGTTTGTAATGAAGTACACAAAGGAAGCATTTCTGATGGAGAGCCAGGTTTGAATGACAAATGGAGGAAACTGCAATGGTAACAGGAGGACAGATTAAATCTATATTACCTGTTAATACAGGTGTGTTAATCATATGAATGTGACCATGAAAGATCATTTCAGAAATTTCCAGGATCAGAGAAGCCAAAGTATTTGCACTGTTTATTGCATGAAGACCAGTGGCGGCTGCTGGTCAGTCAAGGAGGGAAGCTCATTTTTTTCCGGCCCATATCATAAATTTGTTTATTTATTTAAATGTAAATTCTACCCTCCGTTCCTTTTCAAGAAAATGATCCGTGACCCTGTCGTACCAACTTGGTGTCTTTTCCAGGGATTTTTCCAGTGTTCTCTCAATGGCCAGCAGAGCTAGACTGCTTAACCGGCCTTGGCCCATTGTGTTTCGGGTCTAAGACTTGAGCCGCTTTAAAGAGGAGAAGCTCCTCTCCAGAAAGACTGAATGCAAAACGATGCTCCGGTGGAGGGTTATACTTCAAGATCACTGATTGGCTCATTTCACTGTCAATCAAAAAGGGATTCGGCCTCAGACAGATCATCCAATCATCATGCAGAAGCCGAGCGTCCAGGCCAGCCCACTGCCTCATAGACCCCCAGAGACACTGAGCGTCCGATGGGCGGGACAAAGCCCAGTGTTTATCCAATGACCGTCCAGTTTCCACAGTGGAACAACCCACTCTACACTTCCCCATCGAAGTCAGAAGACGCTCAGCGTCCGACTGTGTTAAAGTGCTGAGACACTGTGGGGATGAATGGGAAGGAAGTCGCGCCAGTTACCTGTGATAAGTACCTGATTCTGAACAAAAGATGAAGGTATTCTAGCGCATATTTAGTCAATGAAATGTACACACAGCTGTACATATCACCACTTTTTGGGGGGACATTTTAGGGGAAGCTGAGTCTTAGAGCAATCGCCACTGATGAAGACACAAGCAATGGTTTTGAAACAAAGTTTACTTCATGAAAGCACCCTGAATGTTTGTAGAGGAAGTATAGCGAGCTAGCATAACACCTTTTCTCAAAATTACTGTGCTTAATCAACAGAAAAATCTTTCAACATTTGTCACTTTGACTGATCTTTTTGGGAGATTTTGTGTTACTAATGTATTCTGCAAAAAGAAAGTGATATCATATGTTTATCAGGACACTGGTAGTGGAGGGACAGAATTGGCGGTGCCATGTTCTGAAGTAGTGCCAAAAATCAAGCAGCTTAGTAGTGGGTAGTAAGGTGTTACCAAGAAATCAAATATAGCATGCATTCACTCTACTTTGTGTGTCTTGTTTTCACCTAAAACTGTTTAAAGTACACAAAGAAGGCAGCCCCATGTGCAGCAATGTGCAGTGTTACCTTCAGCTCTATTCTGTACAGACACAGAGTTGATCTCTGTGGCTGTAGATTATGTCGAGGCAGATGCCATGCACCTTATACATCCCCAAGTCAAAAATCCTGAATTGTACCTTTACATGCTTTTTTTTGGCAATGATAAACTAGTCTACCTGGCATGGTAGCTAAGACAACATGGTTGACACAGGACACAACTTGCTACAATTAGAATGACAAAAACCTTTCTCTTAGATTTTTAAATTTCAGAAAACATTTACAGTAATACAAGTCCTCAACTTAAAAAACAAACAATGTAGAATTAGTCATTTTGCAATTGATTTGAAAAAAAAAAAGTTAAAAATTTTGCAAGGATTATTCAGATCTTTCATAGTATTAGAATTGGATTTCTCATCATATGCAGTCTTTCAGTGAAGTAATGTCCATGTCATAATAGTAACAATAAAAAGAATATTAACACTAAAAAGAATATTGATGAACAGATGTCCTAAATACCTGATATTGGGTAATTTGTTGCTTTAAATTACCAAAATTGCAAACCTCTGAACAGTGGATAGATACACTGTCATATTTGGAAAAGTGGGTGGTTTTCAACAAAGTTTACACATTGATGGCAATGCATTTGTGTATTGAAGCAGTGCTTCTGTCTTCTGGTATTAAGATCATTGATAATTTAACTTCTTCCGATGAGATGTTGCATCTTAACTTCTTTCTGACAGTTTAAAACTGAGTTTGTCAGCAATTTCTGATTAAAAAAATGCTACAAATGTGGTAAAATGACAGAAATTTTAATTGACATGATATAAAAGGTCTGGCAGTATCATTACATTTTTACTAGAATCATTTTATTGTCTAGTATTTTTCTGATAAAGCATAACAAAAACAACACAAAAAACTAAAAATTTTTTTTCAACCTACTGTATGTCTTTAGACTTTATCTTTCAGCCCTATTTGTATATTGAGCCAACTTGTTTAAGCACAGAAATAACTCAGAAGGCCTCCTTCTCAATAAGACCAAACTGAAAGTCATTAATTCAATGTTTCCAGCAATACTGTATAACTGCAGAATTAATTGTAACAACTACAGAGTGAAAACACAGCAGCCTCTGGTGCAACCAACAACCTGGCAACAGCCAACATCCCATCACTGCAGCGGGGTCAATACCAAACAGCATCAGTCTTCATTAGCACGTTATAAACAAAGAAAAGCTGCAGGAAGCTCAGAGCGAGGCCGAAGCAGATCAGCGCCGACACTGATTTTTGTCAATGATAACGTGAGAAGAAGAGCGGCAGACTCTTTGTTATTCATCATACTGTAGGTCTGCGGTCTGCTGCTATGTGCCCAAGATGGTTTTGAATTATGCATCCTCCTCGGTGGAGCAAGGGTTGGTTATAGAATCTTAACAGAGACGCTAATGATGGAGATCTCAATGAGTCAGATGCCATTTGGGTAACAAACTTCATTAAAAGGTAAAAAGTTGATTCAGTCTTTTCATGTACAAATGTAATATGGTAACGTGGAAGATTAAAGCCTATAGTCAGGCTGCCATCTAAAAGGATAAAGGAGAGGAGTTTGAGGATATAGTATAGAAGGCCTCTTTATAATGAAGTGTGAGGGTATAGACTCTTTTAATGATAGCAAGTTAGTTTGGTTAATCTTGAATATGGTTGGAGCTAATAAGGATCTCTCCGGGATTAGAAAAAAACATCACTGAAAAACTGGAGCATGCGGACGAATTTCAGCTTTGAGACATTAGCTGTGTTTGTTCATTTTGTAGTGTCGTTTGAATTCTCAGCGGTTAATTTCATTCACTATAGAGTGCACTATAAAATACCCACAATGCATAGCAAATGTGAGTGTGGATACGATGTACCCTAAATTGTACTCAGTATACCACAATGCGATGCAGTCATGTTTTTTCAGAGGAGAAAAAGAAGAGGAAGATGGCTGCTAAGGCACAAATTGGTACTGCTTTCATTTATAAATGTAAGAAACATTAAAGTATATTTAACACATTCATAACATAGCTTTTATACACCTTCTCACAGTTGTAAACAGCTGCAAAATTTGTTACTTATCCTCATGAGTGCCTGGTTTGTTTACATGATGCTTGGCTCATCCACTACCATCACAGGAATATCCGACTCATTTACTGACACAATGATGTTTACAAAATTTCAGTGTAAAGTCAGGAATCTTGTTTGGTCATTCCCTATGTAGTTCACTATTTCATTTACACTACATAGGGAATAGTGAGTGAGTGAGTGAGTTTCGAATACAGCTAATGTCTCTTTTTCTGTACTTTTTTGCTTACAATGACATGAATTGACATTTACTTTGGGCTTGGTATACCAAGTTGACTTAATTTCACTTGTATAAAACCATTATCTACATTTACAACCTGTGGTATGTTTACGTCATTCCAGCATCCACTGATTGAGTATTCCAGCATACTGTGGGAAGAGAAAATTAGACAAATATATGAAGGTAGCCCCACTTTCTAACAGCTTTTCTCCAACATTTTTCACAATACATGCCATAAAACCCAGGAATTATATACAACTTTGCAAATAAGCTTTGTAGGGTGCTGGTTGGTCTGAAATGATAACTGGCCTCAAAGCAAAAAATGACAACCAAGCCATGTGAACTGTAAGAGTAATTCCTATTTAAACTTTTTTTTTTTTTTTTTTTTTACAAATGTGTTATTAATTGGTAATAGATATAAATTCAAAGTATCAAATAAAGCAAGCTAAAAACCCCTCTCTCTCTGAGCTAAGCCAGATGATCAGATGTCCAAGCAGAAAACTCTGATTTAAAATAAAGCCTATACAGAAAGTGCCAAAAACTACAGATTCTGGAAGTCACAATATAGTAGATAGGAGAAAGATGATCTGTGTCAGAAATCTTGAAAAAGAAAAGAAAATTTGAAGCGTTAGTTAGTGTTGTACCTTATTTCATCAGCTACATTTGTCCACAGTGGTAGAGTATGCAAGTCAAAAACAGTTCAGTTACAGTGCCTGCCTGTACATTACTGAACTGGAGCTTAACTGCTATGAAGAAACTATCATCATTAATTCAGAGTCCTTGTGATTTCCCACATCAGTTATGTGATGAATCAGCTCACTTGCTGGGAAATGTATTGATATACTTCCTAAGCTATTTATTAAAAGTGTTGGTTGAGGTTAAATGTGGGGTCAAGTTTGAGATAGAGCTATAGATAGAGCAACAATTATCCATGTTATGCATGACCCACCCACTAGTAAGAGGAAAAATACATTGTGCTCTTAAAAATAAATATGCCAAGAATATAATGTTTTATTACTGCTAACACAAGTTAAGTATACTTGGTTGGTAACTTGCAGCAATGACAGACCTGATTTGCACCAGTGTGCACCACTTTCCCCCCGCTCAGCATCCATTACCCTCAGCAAGCACAGTTCACACTGTATCATTTCTGAAAGACGCTTTAGGCACTGGGACCATTATACAGCACATTATTCAAATCAGTAAAAATAGTATTATGATTTCCAGGATATCACTTCAGTGTTGTATACATTAGGTGGTGTTGAGTCCATCTCATCACATCCACACGTAGAGAAGGGTTTACAAAAGCATAAATGTTTTTTAATATTTCTGACTCGAAATAATAAGAATATTACAATAAATTATTGCAGAAACAGCAATAATAGTGATGTTTTGGAGATGAATAACAAGATCATCATTGAAACATTAATGAGTGCTAAATCTAACAATACTGTTATTTAATTAGAGGAGTGGTTTTAAAGTTGAGGGCAGAACAAAACTCATGTCAGAGTATTAAGGAACATCAAATTCACATCCATGTAAATTAGTAACTTACACAGGTCAATGATTCCTTTCAGTCTATTTATACATACAGCTTAACAACTGCCTGATAAAATTTTACAAACAGCTAGGCTATATTCCATTAGATACATTTTTTAATCAAATTAATAACTCAGCCAAGAATGTTATGATTCTACTGGCATTTGTTTGTCTGTCTGTTTGTTTGTGTGCAAGATGAAACAAAAAATCACCAACAAATTCTGAAGACATTTTCTGGGATGTTGATGATAGCAGAAGGAAGAGCTGATTAGATTTTGGCAATGATTCAAAAAAGGATCTTAATTCAGGAAATTTTCAGGAACTTGATGACAGGGCAGTCGTCTGCATTTTTGCTGCACAAACTAGGCTAATAAATGCATTGGTGGTCAATTTTAATATGAGGTGAATTAAAACAAGATCAGTAAAACTGAGCCGAACTAAGCTGTAGTCCACTAGTGCTAAGGATTGTTTTTTAAGCTACTGATATTGCAGGGAAATCAATGTACCTTAAGCACTGTAAATTAAAACCTCATTTGTTGCTGTTGCTGTGTGTTTGTTTTAAAGGTGTAGTCAGCGATCTTCTAATCTTCTAATCTAATGCAGTATTTGTCAAATTCACCGTATTTCTCCTCTCCATCCACAAGAAGTCCCCACTGACAGCATGTTGAAAAAAAAGTCCAGTTTCAATACACAGCCTTGGGCCTGAATTTCAGCAGGTAAATACTGTTGCTCGGGCCGAGTTACCAAAACAGGGTACACCCCCCCACATCCAGGGGGCGATCATAATTATGCGCAGATCAGACAGAGGGGGGAGGGGGAGTAGTAGGTTGCGTAGCGTGCACAGTTAGCGTAAGAGAGAGATACAACATGTGCAGTAGCAATGGCTGAAAAACAGCCCGAAAGAAAAAGGTGAGAGGAGTGAAAAGTGAAAAAGAAGGACTATGACCATGAAAGAGCGAAGACCCAGGTCAACATTGGTGTTGCTTTCCGACGGTGGAGGGAACTCCGCCAATTGAAAGACCTGAAAACGGATGCGGATGTCGCCGTCTTTCTGCTGGATAGGTAAGCAACATTAGCTTTGTGGTGCTTCACATGACAGTAACAGCCGTCGGACATTCATCTTATTGTCTAATCTGCCAGAATGTACTGTTGTTGTGATGTTATCAATATTGTCAGTCGAGTTGTCTGACGAGTCAGGATTACCTTAGCTACTTTGGTCAGCTACACAGTTTCTACGGCCGTTTCCATGACGATGCACGTCCTTCAGCTTCAGGGGGTGGGGGGGTGGAGCCAGGGGTGAGGTATGAAGGGAAAGGCAGGTCTAAATTTGTTTATCAACAACCTCTCCACTCGTTTTCTCCCACATCGCTGACTACACCTTGAATAACTTGGGGAAAAAAACAAAGGCACAATACTTGCCTTAAGGTACACCAGTGTGCCACGCAAGAACATTTGAAAACCACAGAGCAAAAGTATTTGGATTACTGACAGATGTTACTGTCAGTCAGTGTGCTGGGGAAGTAATTTTATCAAATGCATTCATATTTCATTTGTTTGGTGCTGCTGTCTTCTGTAGCCTGAGGGACAGAAAAGTATTACTCTGGTACCTGCTTTACTCTTACTCTTTCTCAGATGAGACTCTGGAAGTAGGATCCAGTCATCCAGTCATCAGCCTGTCATCTTATCAGTTAGTGCTGCCAAATAAAAAAATAACTTCCTTTTATTCAAGAAACAATAATTATACTGTACATAACTGTAAACAGAAGTGTGTTTTCCTTGCCATGTAAGGTGGTTTCCAAAACTGTGTGACGTCATGTGCAAGCTATCAATTGTGTTAGTATTTCATTTCTACTTTAAAATTTGATGTTGATATACTGTACTGTATTCAGAAGTGCAAGAATTTAAAAGTCTGGGTATAGAGGCATGTGTCTACACCTTAAATCTATTTGGTTTTTACAGTCCTTGCAAATTGATTTGACTTCAGGATTTACATGCCAAGGTCTCAGATTTCCCTAAAGTAAGCTGAATTTAGAACATGAAGATAACTTTTCCAGGCCTTCAGGCAAGTAATAAAGAGCTGGCTTTGAACTTCTTACATCTTTAGTTTGCAAAGACTGCCCTTGGGAACTGAGATTAGCTATAAACTTTATATACCATGCATAACTTTGCACTGAAATACAACTCAACCTTTCTGGAGGTATCAGTTTTTATTTTTACTGAAAAGGGGACGAGTTGTTTGACTTGTTCAGGAGAGCTGATCCCTGAGGCCCTTACAGGAAAGCTTTTGTTTGTGTCCCTAAATCTTTCTCTCTTGTATGAACTGGATGAATTTCTAGATCTTTGAGTCAATATCATCCTCCACTCTGTCCGCTGTGTTGTGAACAAGAGTCGTACAAACCCCCACTGCTCTGTTCATCCATTTCCTCCATCTCTCTCTCAGCATAGATGGTCTCCCCTGTCAACAAACATGTCTGGAAATGTGTCTTCTTGTTAAATAAACAGTGACTGGATCAGGAGCATCCTTTCAGACCTCAACCACTGCTGGTATTTCAGATGCTAAGTTTCTGTGTACTGTGGTGAGCTAATTGATGCTATTTGCATGTTTTTTGTCCTTGTGCTCTGCCAAAGTATTACAAAACAAGCTATTGTTTTGAGGATGCCAACAAAACTGAAGCCAAGCCATAATGTTTGAAACAAGATTAGAAATGTACCCAAATACAGCACGCTAAAATATGATTAAGTGACTAAGATATGTTCAGAGACATCAAACAGCTTTGTTTAATCTAAATTTTGCATTCCAAAAGGGACATTTAAGAAGCTTTTTGTGCAACAACGACTTACACAAATGCCAAGAAAGCATGATGGTTTAGATGCTTGAATAAACTCCCATTTGTCTGGAAGATGATTAGCTGGCTCAGACTTGTTGTCACAGATAGTGTCTTGTCGAGTCATCCAGCAGGCTACTACACCCACTCTCCTGTAGATTTATGTGCTGACAAACTGAATAGGATTTGTGTTAACGGAGGCTGGACTTGTCTCTTATTTGTCCTTCACTGTCACTTCTGCAGAAGACAGCAGAGAATCAGATAATGTCCATAAATACCTCAGATAATTTTTAGCATCAGACCACAAACTGTAAGTCTATACTGTTCAATAACAGTAATGGACTGGATCAATACTTGTTATTGGAAACCTCCATACCTCTGTGGACAGGAAAAGATCAGTGCGACTGTGGATGGACATTTTGCTCTCAGCACTAATTCTAGAGGATCAATGTCTGCCTGAGTAATACCAATGCCATCCCAGGTCTGTCCACTGTGTTTATATTGGGTTACAGTTTTGGTTTTACAGCCCACAGCTATATATCGCTTCAGCTCATGTTAGTGTTATTCCCAGAGAGCACAACAGCTGAGAAATTCACCTGACACTACCTGCAGGCAGAAGAGAGAAACCAGGATGACCAACAGATGGTTTAATGCCTCTTCAAGGTACAAAGGCCACACAATGCAGTGGTGGGACAACAGACTGAGGGGATTATTTTCAGGGGGTGAAGAAGAGGTCTAAAGATGTTTGTCCTATGACCTTCAGAACCAAAGCAGTTCGTCTTTCAGTCAGTGAAGACAGATATGCAAAACCTGACAGAAATTGTTGAGCATTTACATTTTCAAGCAAGGGATGATCCTGTGACCAAAGAACAGTTGACCACATTCCTCCACACACACACACACAATCAGTCTTTCTTTTTTGTTCTACCCATTTTATTTTGAAATCACTGCCCCTTGTTTTTGTTGTGTGTTCCTGCCCCCTTGTCATCACTACATGTTGAGCGTTCTTCCCCACCTGTCTCTGATCACCCCCCTCATTACCTTATGCAGCTAACCTCATGTCTCCCCTTGTCTTGTGCCAGTTCATCGCACTTCCAGCTCTTCATCCCAGCACTCATCCCAATCACGTCTTGCCAGTATAAGCTTGCTTTGTTTTCCCATCTAGACTTTTGCCTCACGTCTCAGATACCATTGCCTGGTCTGATTGTTCTTTTGTGTACTGAACCCTGCCTGTCTAACCAATAAACCAATATGCTTTCTGATGAAGTGTTAAGCATTTGTGTTCTGTTCTTAAGCTTCATTCTCTGACACTATGATTCAAGAAGTTTTTTTAATGTTTAGAGAATTTTTGAGAAATCCCTCAGACAAGCAAAAGTGACAATGACTAACTTTGCACTGCAGATGGATCTGCCTTATTCAATGTCTGTAATGAGGCAGATCCATCTTGCAAGGCTCTAAATTATAACAACTGTGAAAAGCCCAATGCAACACGGCCCAATCAGAGGGCTTTCACACTGGCCTCCTATTCTCAAAGCTTATTTTAAACCGTAATATGAATGGTTCAGAACCTGAAAAGATATGTGGCATCATCGATGGGCATGTGGTATTATGTGCTTGTAAAATGAGCAGAAAGTTGAGGACATGGGGACATTTTTTACATATCAGATGCCTTCCTCATGTATTTTCTATGTCTCCTCATCATCAACAGTTATGTGCTTGACTGTTGGATAAAAACAAAAACCTTAAGTAAAGCAACAATCAAAGTATTGATGCGGTCGCCTTTTGCCAGTCGGATGTTCATTTCTGCTTGAGTAACACAGAAAATGCTCTGGAAGAAAGCACCATGGTTCTGAGAAGAAAGCACAGAACCGGTCCCAGAACCAGAACCGTGTTGGTTCCTTGTAAAAGATCTCTCAGTGTCCTTTGGAGCATGTAGAGACGGAAAATGGGAGAGACTATATAGCAGGAAGTGGTTGCTGTAGCATAGATGCTGACAGCTTTGGTAGCTATTTCTTCAGGTCTTAACCACATTTCATTATTAAATGAAGAAAAACAACAACACTGAAGTATTTTTTTTTTCTTTTTTTAGCATTCAATGTCTTTATTATAAATTTCATATATAACATTCAAAGCACAAGGTTGGACAGTCATCAAGAACAATAACCCCCCCCCACACACACACACACACTCAAACAACCCCAACCCAACATCCCCCCACCCCCCATTCCCTTTCGGGTTCCCACACCAGAATAAATACACCTAACTTCCCACAAAAATTACAATACAAATACCAACAAACATACTCATCCACACTCACACACATACCCAGCCAAAATAAATACATAAATAAATTGGATATTGAGGGCATACACCTGGCTTAACTTTGCTGCAATCTAGAAGACAGGATGTCAATGCACCCCATAAGCTGTCTAACATCAGGTGCACATCCACCAAACCCACCGAGTACAGTCATTTCAATATATATATATATATATATATATTTTTTTTTTTTTTTTTTTTTTTGTCATTGCAATCATCAAGGTAAAGAGCTGTTTGGAAGGTCCACCATATATTGCACAAAAGAAGACAAGATGTCATCAAATTTGTCAGATGCCCCATGCATACTATATCTAACTTTTTCCATATTTATGAAGTAAACCATTTCTTGTAACCATTGACTAACAGAAGAGGGATGTTTAGCTTTCCAATTGTTAAGAATGCATTGCCTTGCCACCAGAGTGGCAAATGCAACTGCCCTTTTGTGTGAACATGATAGGCCTTCCTCAGACATGGCTACTCCAAAAATGGCTGTTATAGGGTTACCGTGAAGCTCTATACCACAAATCGATGACGTACTTTTAAATACAAATGACCATCCTCAGGACACAGACAGCTGACATCTAGGACAGACAGAGTGAACTGTGGCGTACATCTTTGCCAGTTTATCATTAGACAGATGGAGTCTATGAAAAACCTTATACTGAATTAAATTCATTTTAATACAAAAAGAGGAAGAGTTGATTAATATTAGAGACTTTTTCCAAATCTGATCTGGGATATGAGTTTGTAAGTCCCCCTCCCACTTAATTTTGGTGTTTGCCCATGAATCAGGGCATATATTTTGTATGAGTTTATACTGAAGTATTTTTTTAAAGAAAGGATATTTTTGCTGAACTTCTGACATGTTTTGGCAAGAGTTTCTTCTGCACAGGTGCTTACATTCGGCAGTAGCATCTACTGATTGCATTATGTGATAGGCCTGTATTAACCCTTTAACTTCCAGCTCAACTGCTTGGTAGACCAAACTTTGAGTAAGTGTATCTTATTCATAAATGCATCAAACTTCTTGAACCTGAGTAGGCCATCTATATTTACTTAAAAATTATGCTAGAAAAAAGCATTATGTCTTATTGATATATCATTAAAAAGTAATTTCTCAGACAGGTAAACCTAGTATTACAATAATAACTAGTCATAATAAACAAAGACAGTATATATGAAATGAAATGTTAAGAAAATGTTAAGTGATTGTCATAACATTATATTTTACATGATTTTTGTTTTCACTTTCACAGCCGAATTCCTTCTTTAACTTTTAATGGTTTCTAAATATTAAAGGCATACGAGAAAATTAATTGTTGCATTAGCGGCCCAATCAGTCATAAAATACATTTTCATGGGTATTTTTTTTGTGGAAGTTAAAGGGTTAAATACAATTGACTGAACGATTGTCCAATTGCCTGCCTTACTTTTGAAAGGTTCTGCCCATTTCCAAACACTTTCAATGGGCTGTTGCCCAGATGGACTAGTGAGATATACTGAATGATCCATCTGGAGTGTCAGGTTGGACCATGACCCCAAACCTCAAAAATCTAATCAGATTGTCTTTTAGTCAGAGAAGTCAGGCATGCAAAGTTTAACAGACATCCCTCACAGCTGTCTTGGGATAGATTGTTAGTCTCCTTTCTTAACTTTAACTGGCAAAACTTAAAACATTTGGTTTGAGGTCAGGCATGGTCAGGCCAACGTCTGTGCAGACAGTTTGCGTAAAGACTAAGGGTTTGGCCCAGTGGTAGGCTACCAAGCTTCTCAGTCTGCCAGGGTTGGAATCCTGTCTGATTTTGTTTTTATTGTCTTAATTCTGTTTTCTCACAACTTAGACAGTTACTTTGAAATTCCAGTTTTTGTATTTTTTTTTTTATTTCACAGAAAGTCTCAGGGGCTTTCTCCCATCTGAAAGACACATTTTCTGAAAGGTAGAACAAATAACAGAAAGACAGGAGGGATACATTTTTATTAAATTTGTTCAGAAAATGTGTTGTTTTGTTGCATACTTCAATCTGGTATAGATAAGAGGCTGCACTCAAAAGTATAGACATATATTACATGCAATTCGGATGACAAGCTTAAAGATGATAGAAAAACATTGCATTTTTATTTAAAGAGTGTATTGAAACAACAGATACTATACACATAAACATGCCATTGACTGCATTTATGCACATAAGCAAAACAACACATATGCACAACACATATGCACAACACATATGGATTCTTGGCTCAGCTCTAAGTAAGCTTTGACTTTGAGAAATGTCAGGCGCCTCGCCAACCAGACAAACAATGTCAATCACTTTACAGCATGGGAGCAACCGTCCATACACAACAGAGAACACACAATACACAGGGGAGGCAGGATGAGGACAATGACACAAAAATGACTTCTGGGAAGCTGTAATAGCATCTTAACGGGAGCAGGAAAATACTGCCAACTGACTCACGCTGTCCTCGTTAGGAGACACAGAGCATAATGAGCCCTTCAGTGGAATCGTAATTTCTTCTCACTGGAGAAAATGTGCTGTGTGTTTAACCTCCTGAGTTTGCCTTTTTCTTCTTCATGGGTGTTTTTTTATGGTGATAGTATGTGCAGGAAGAGATCAAACAGAACAGTAACTGCACCACATAAAAAAGACTGGAAACAGGAAATCCCCAGTGGAGAGAAGTCCAAACTAAACTGGTTTTAAACTCCAGTGCTGATAAAGCTGACGCTCAGACTTGGTTAAGCAACCATGCTGAGTTTAAGTGCTTCCGAGCCAAGAGGCCCCATCTGGATGGCAGCAGGACCGACATGGAGGAAGTCAGGGAGACGAGGCGGGCACCAGCATTTACCACATGGAAAACCTCCACACTATGAAACCACAGGCCTACTGTGCAGTGTTAGCTTTGGCCTAATTTTAAGATTCCTGGCACTGTGTAGATTGTTATTTCTAACATAATTTCATTCTGTTTGAGTTAACAGTAGCAGCTGGGAAATTTTCCTTTTGAGGTTTGAAGTCAGCTAAGTTCTACTGAAAAGGAGACCTTGTATTCTAGTGGAAACTTTAAAGCAATATAGTCTGCTGCTGTGAGAACTTAGTGTTTGACTTGTGGAGCAAAAAACTGTAAGAGCTCAGCTGGGACAGCTGTTTCAAATCTTTCTATTTCTGTGCAGACTTTAGCCCCAAACGCTACCAAGTCAAGCTGGAATACTGTGAAACTTTTACCTCCACTGTGAACGTGCAGAGACAGAGACAAGGAACTGTAGGTTAGAGGGGATTCAGCAGGGGAGAGTTTCGCAGAGAGTCTGCTTTTGTGTATGTGAAACATGTCTTTTCCTCAATTCAACTCACTTCAAAGAGCTTTTTTTTTTTAGCATGAATGCTTAATCAGATCAGATCTGTATTTAAAATAAAAAGGTAAAAATCTTAAATATAATGAGTGAAATTAGAATAACATTATGAGAGTAAAGGTAAAATGAAAAGGGTTTTATATTAATACATGTAAAAAAAATATATATATGGTAAAAAAAGAAAGTGACCCAAAAATGTTTGTAATTTTTTTGTATTCGTGCATGAATATACAGCATTTGTGTTTCCATCTGTACCTTTGTTTCACCAGCTGTCCTCATATTCTTACACATGCTGATGTATTTGGCTGCAATAACCTCACAGTTGTGCATTTCTTACAGTAAATACAGGTTTTTCTGAGAGTCTGTTTTATACTTACACTCTGGTCTTGATTGTATTATATGAGGATAGAATTTTCTCTCCTCCAGCCCGATGTTTAGGGCAGATTGTGAGGGTGTGGAGCTCTGTCATGCCTGTGAGGTGCTATATATATATATATATATATATAGTCAGCTCCTTTTGTGAAGATCCATCTCCATAGCTATTCTGTGGTCACTGAATCTGTACCTCATCAGGACCTTCCTAAGTGAATGGTCTTTTACAAAATTTAGGTAATCTGTCAGTCTGTGCTCTCTATTGGGCCACATAACATTTTAATTCACTCTGAGTTGTTCTGAGTTGTTTATGGTCAGATGGGTCCGACCATCTAACCTTCTTCCGTCTGCTGTAGGACAGGTAGGTGAATAGTCGTGATGGTCAACATTTATTTGTATCAGTGTATCAATCTATCAAATTTGTTTAGGAAGGAACTGTGGTAAACCTATAATGGGGTCATGGGCGGTCAAGATTCAATGGCCTGTGTGGTTTTCTGCGTTTGGGGCAGGTGGTCATAATGTTATGTCTGATCCATGTATCTCCCTTTGTCATGAGAGTGAGTAGTTTCTGTTTTAATTTGTATAGATTTTGACTGATTGATCTTATTTTTTGTTAGCAATGCTGGTTTTCTCATTGTCTGAACTCAAAGAGTTATTTCTCTCAGTGATTAGAACTGGAGAATCAAGGCATTTTTATAACCTCACATGCCAAGGACTTCAGTATAGCTTCAGGTTTCCATAGATTTTACGTTATTTTATCCATTTCTATATCTATCTATCTATCTATCTATCTATCTATCTATCTATCTATCTATATATATATATAAATATAAATATATGATTAGGTAATGTAAAATCATGATTTCCTGTATGGAACAAAATTGGACAAAGTAATAGGACATGATTATCAAAAAGACAAATGCCATTGATTCTTTGAAGGAGCTCATATCAAGTCTCGACCGGAATATTTTGTTTTTCGATTCCCGTCCCTAAATTTTACCTACTCCAAAGTATGACTTCTTATAAAACTATAGCTTTTATAGTCCAAGAGTATCTTACGCAAAGTAAGGCTAACTTATTTTATCAATGAAATTAAGCAAAAAACACTCATAAACAAGTTTGGGGTTTAAAAATCTGCTTCATTTTTTGTATGATTTATGATGTGTTCAAAAGGTAAGGATCTTGGATCTCGTTTGATTCTTTAAAACTGGTTTAAAATGTATTAATATCAAATTACAGATGTGAAGTGTCATTCAGGACATTTGAAAAAAGAAAATCCTGGGAAACAAGCTCACTGTCCCGAAGTGAAGACTACATTGTTATGAGGCTTAACATCACAGGCTTGTATTGTCACTGGGTGCATGCTAGCATACTGTAAACATAAGTATTTGTCTCAGTGCATCATTGTTACAAATGTAAGAAATGTAGGGCTCTGTCGCCTCTTGCTGCCAGCTGAATCAGTTAACTTCACACTTTTCTTTCTGAGCCAGCTTTATTACTGCCAAACCAATTTTCCATTTTCTCTCTGTGCTGCTCACACTTTACCATATCCACAACATTCATATCTTCATCATAACCGACAGAATCAAGTATTTTTCCTCCATCTAAAACCCCCCCTATAATTTGATTCCACTGTTTCAAAGTGCCATTCCTGTCTGAGTTGTGACATGATGTCCTAAATGTAAAAATCTGTTTCTGCAATTTCAAAGTATTTCAAACAGACCGTCTTAGACACGAGAAAAATAAAAAGTTGTCTGAGGAACAGCTGTTTTTTTTTTTTCTTAAAGACTGCAAAGCTGCCACATCTCTTACACATGCACGTTGAGGTTGGTGAATTTGCAAACAACAAGGGACCTTTATATTCTAAGAAACACAAACTAACTGTGCCCTGACAAAAGGCTAGAAACATCCCTACTCCCAGTTATTTACTTAGTTAAAACCACATGGGCCTTAGTTGCCACAGCGTCACGACCGAATACAGACCCTCCACACAGGTACTTTACATTGATACATCCTAACACATGACCCTTTGACCCTACAACACAATCACTGGTGTCAACAAACCAATGAAATCTGTGCCAGTGAAAACAGGAAAAGAGTGTCAGATCTGAGGCCAAACTTACAGAAGAGGAAAGGTGAGAGAAGCTATAGTGAAGTTCTCGCATTGGGCTGTTGCTCTGCTTCCCTCGACACCTCTGAGACTTAATAATAGACGAAAAATTGAAAAAGTGCACCAAAATAAACTGTTCCTTCCTCAGTTCAGGAGATTGAGGGTAATGTCTTTTGTCAAACAATGAACACATCCAAAAAAAGTGTTTTATAACCCTCAGACCCTCCTTTAAAATCTATTTTCAGAATGTAACACTCTAAATGCCAGTTTATTCACATAATGACTTCTTTTTTCACAACAAACCACATTTTCTATTTGTTGAAGCAAAAGAGTTTTTTAAAGTGCAGGGAAGTCTGAGATATGCCAATGAATAGCAACAACATATCTTCCTTTTTTGTGGAATTATGAAAATACACAAACTCTCACTTTCCTCCTTAAGGCCCTTTAAGGGTGTTGGGTATATTTCAAAACGGTAAACATAAAAGAAATAAAATTGCATATATTGGTCTTTAACTCCAGTCCTGATCATGTACAGTTAGCAAATTTGTTTTATTTTTAATATTTCCAATCTTCCTTATGCCATTTTATTTATATAATGTAACTTTAAGATAAATAAATACAATATTTATAAATTCAAAATTGATTTCTCTGTGCAGGTATTATCAGTCAATGATTAGCATCAACTGGAAATTTCCATGGGTTGAAATAATTGATTTCACTGGCCTACAGTCACAGGTACATCCTCAGTTTAATCAAGGTACTCATTTCCCATACTGCCTTTCTGCAAAAAGATAAACATGCAGAGAGAGTGACTGAATTTTGTATTTCTGTTTTATAATGACAGAACAGTAAGTGACTTAAATGATAGTCAACAGGGCCAAAATGAGCAGTGAAAATTAAAAGGTATGAAAGCTATAATTCCAAAATTCATTCAAAAAATGAACTTCTTTGTCAAATATTCTGATGTCAGCATTAAAAACTGCCAATATAAGAACAAAAAAACTCAACTGAAAAGCCCTTAAGGTCACAGGAGGGCATGTGGGTTAATACTGTAACTGCATTGACTTGAGACAGCATTTCTTTTATTAGAAAAAACCCTTTCAGAGGAGTGTGAAGCATCTATAGAAACAACTACCATGTTCAACTGCCTCTTGTATTGTTTTTAGTCACCATGAATTCATGATGTACAGCAGAGAAGACAGAAAAATATGTATACTAGAGTCCTGTTTATATACATTAATATGGCTTAATATCTATGTTTGGTGTCTACAGTTTGAACATGTTTTAATACTTACTGAAATCTGTTTGCCATTTTATACATCAGAGAGGTGGTCTGGGATTCCATCATCTGTTTTTGATTGGTAGCATGTTTAGCCACCATAAAGCAAAAAGTAAGCAGAAAGTGGGAATGGTTTTTGTCTGTCTTGCTTTGCTTGTGGTGATGGGAATTCTGTCTGTTTTAAAGAGATTAGGATCATTTGCCCCCTTTGTTCATGGAGCTGAATAAGCAGATCCTTGCATGGTAAAACATAAAAAAGGAGAGCATTTGATTTTATTCCAGAGATAGGGCACTGAAAAGAGTTTGAAGGAAAGAGTTTGAGGAAGAGGGACAGAGTTGGAAGAATGACATGTGAAAAAGAAGCCACAAGATGGATTTAAATCTGAACTGTTTGTTTCTTGGACAACAGTATACCTATGGGGTGCAGACATAACTACAAGGCACCCAGCATCCTCATTTCACATGCCTTTTACTCTGGAAGTTACAGCCATGTCACATCTGTTAACCCTCAAAACTCAAAGCCATTTCCGCTATCTTTTGTCTGCCTGGATTTTAGACATTCCCGGACCATTAGAAATGGTATTTTTTCTCAGAACTGATAGTTAGCTGTCTTCTTGGAGACCTTGGGCTTCTCCTGATTGAACACTACCATAAAGAAAACAAGAGGAAGAAACTGGCACCTCTGATTGGTCAGTAGACTGGCAATAAGTTGTTAATTTCTCTCTAAAGATAAAAAGTTAAGTCTAAACATAGCATTACTAAGTTTTTATCAAGAAAATGGGATAAAAACAAAACATTTCCAGTCACAGATTTGTTACTGTTGTTCCACAAAATAACATTTTTGAAAGACACACAGAATCAGAGCTTTTAGGAAGAGTTTTTTTTCCTTTACCTTTCAAAGATGGACAAAAGATTGAGCTTTAAAATACAGTTGTACCCATAAAGATCCATTGTACCCTAATAAAGAAGGTGCTGGTGATGTCATGGAGTTAAGAGTGTTAACATGGAGAGGTCAGGGTTTGTAAACTACTTACCAAAAAGTCTGTTGGCTTCAACTCCAGGCAGCTGTTGGCCAGCATGTTGATGCAGGCGGTCAAGTGATACAGCTTCACAGCAAGAAGGTTGTTAGTTTCACTCCTCCCACAGACCAAAACATGCTTGTTAGGTTTAAGTAGTGATTCCAAATTGCTCATCGGTGTGAAAGAGGGTTTGAAAAGTTGTCTGTCTCTACATGTCTGCCGCGTGATCAGCTGGGGACTGGTCCATGGCGTGCCCTGCTTCTTACTCAGTGTAATCTGGGATAGGCTCCAGCCCTCCATGACCCTGAAAGGGACAAGCAGTAAATGGTAAAGTCTTGAAGGGCCAATAGAGCTAAAACAAAAAACATTAACTCAATCAAACACAAAGCAAAAGTAAACAGCTCGAAATTCAAACTCTGTGGGAGTGCTGGTGCTTAAAGATCAATTAAGAAACATGTTTTTATGAATAGATATTGAGATGTAGCAGACAGAGAAACAAAAGAGCACAATACATGATTGCATGTTTTATATATATATATATATATATATATATATATATATATATTTTTTTTAATTAATAATGAATAATTTTATCTTTTTGTAAAATGCATATCATCATGTTGAACTGCAATTGTAGCAATTGATGAATCTAAGAAGAATAAAATGGTTTAGTAAATATTGTATATCCTAATCCAGGCCATATTTATCTTTGATTCTAGGATTCACTGTAAAAAAACAAACAAACAAACAAAAAAAGCAGACTGTGGGCTCCTGTGCGGTAGTTTGGACTAGGGCTGTCACCTTATACACAATCTCAGTATCTGTTCTAACTTAAGGGTCCTTGCATGTCAAGTTTTTTAGGGGTGAACTGCAGGTCTGATTTTGAAAGGCTGGAGGTGGCACCAGAAGGCACAGGATAATTCAGTTATTTGTTTCTTGAAGTTTTACCTTTTCATTTATTTTTCTTCAAAAGAATAGGCTGAAACCTGAACAAAATAGACAGTTGACATCAATTTACATATTTCATGGGAAAGAAAATAAACACATTGATTGTTAGATAATAGTTTAAATAAGATTTTGAAGTTTTAACATTACATTTAAACTAAAATTGCACCTAATTGAATTCAAATATTCTTAATCTATGATTTTTAAACAAAGCAGTGCATGCCATACACAAAGGGTTGCCTGCTGAATGACAAATCATATGGAAGTAAACAGCCCTATTCAGACACATAATTAATTTTTACATTTCTTTGATAATTATTGGTTAAACTGACTTTCATTTAACAAACAAACAAAACAAACTAACCACTGGTGGCTCTGATGTCTCCCCTGCTCTGCTCCTGCTCCTGCTGCTGCTGCACATCTCACTGCAGCTCCTTCCTGCTGGTGTAATTAAGCAGCATGCTTCTCACCTGTGCATGCTGCACTTTCCAGCTGCTCTCTCTCCTTCCTCTGCCTTCCTTTGCAGCAGCACAGCCAGTTAACAAGGGGATCTTCACAACAACCATATTTTATACAAAATAAACTAATAAATGCATAACTCATTAAAGGGACTGTGAGGAGTTTCTAAGTAATTACAAAAAAGTCTCACTTTTAGATACATGTTTGATCGAAATACACACTTTAAGATGAGTTTTATAGCATCAAAATAGGTTATCTATAAATGCTATTCCTTAGCCTTCCGGTCGGGTCGGACAGGGCTGGACTGGCCTGGATACTCAACTTCAGGAATAAGACAAAACTAGAGCAAATTTATATTATTCAGACATGTCTTAGAGCACCAGGCCTAAGTAGCGATATATAGCCGGCTAC
Source organism: Scarus forsteni (assembly GCA_036419115.1). Taxonomy (NCBI): domain Eukaryota; kingdom Metazoa; phylum Chordata; class Actinopteri; order Labriformes; family Labridae; genus Scarus; species Scarus forsteni. The sequence continues at coordinate 32,620,684 of JAZDUH010000157.1, forward strand.
AAAACTACGATACTAAGTTTTCCAAAAATTGCTTGTTGTCACACATAAAAAACTACCGCTACATAACTAGAAAGAGATACATTACCTCGTTGCGTTGCATCCTGTAAGTTGCTGAAAAAAGAAGTTGTAAAGCAATGCAGAGTTCTGAGGAAGGTCTGAGCTGTATTCATTAGCATCACAACAAATGCACACTTTGGCTTGTGGTGCGTTCAAGTTGTAGTCTGAAGTAGGAATTTCCGAGTTCCGAGTAGAAAACTAAAACTGGACCATCCCCCGAAGTCAGAATTTCCTACTGGGAACTCGGTGAAACCTCGCCATCCCCAAGTTGACAATCGAAGATGGATGCCCCCAGTGTGAACAGTTATTTAGCTCCTGTAATAATCAATTTATTTGCACTTCTGACTGGGGTGTGTCGCTCTAGATCAGCTGTATACATAGTATTGTTAGACTTATATTTACAAAAATGCTGCCATAGTGATATTCACATTCTTCATACAACACAGGGCGTGCTAACAACAGCTAACAATAGCCTGGTAGATCGGCATGCTTTTTTCCGACTTCAACTGGAATGCCGATAAGTCGAAGATGATGTCACTCCCAGTTCCGAGGTTACTGGAACGCAGCATTATGACAGTTGCCGCGCGTGCTCATGGGTAGCAGAGTCTTACTGTCGGCGGAAACAGGTTCTCCTCACAGTCCCTTTAAACAGCACTTAATGTTTTGAATTGAGGAGGCTCACAGCGCTACCTAACAGTCCATTTCTCTCTTGTCCACATCAACTGGGCTGTGTGTCAATTGTATGCAAAGCAGCTGGCTCACTCCTCATCCACAACAAATCTGCAGGCCTATCAACCTTCCAGCCCACCTGCCCCTTGTCAGGCACTCAGCTTGTTTCAACCATGTCTTCCTCAGTCCCTGCTGATACCCCAGTCTTTGTTGCTGATGGGCCGGCAGGGGGCCTTATAAATCTCGTCAATCTGGAGATTTAACTCATGGCTGCAAGCGTGGAGAAAAAAAATTCTGAATTGATTTGTACATTTGAGGTGAGAACTCTACTTTGATCTCTGTATTTGAAGCCTGAGCCCATCTGAATACAAAACTTTTATCACACAATGACAGATAATCCATTTCCATGACAACTGAACCAAATCCATTTGTTGTTGAGATGTCTTTGAAGGCTTACAAATCTGCAGTCAACCTTGACTTAAAGATTTTTGCAAAAGAAAAAAGACAATTTAATTTTGTTTTACCTCTAAAGGTTGCTTTAGGTAGCTGTGAGGTAACAACACAAAGACCTAAATGCAACTTTAGTTGTTGAACAAGAAGAAGAAATGTGAAGAGGAGAGAGAGATGCTCTGGAAGAGAAATAAAGAGATCATAAACAGCAGCAGAGGGACTATTAGCAAAGCAAGGAACAGAGTTTGGGGGAGGAGAGAACAAAGGGAACTATAAATTCCCTGATCAGAAATGTTTTAAAGTGATAATTCAAATGTTTGAACTTCCTGCTTCAGGAACAGACTGAGACTATTTTTTGGCAAAGCTTTTTTGTTTCATTTATTTTTATATTATTTGATCCTTAGAGTGTATTTTTCCATTTCAGGGACATTTTCGATTGTGTGTGCTTGTAGTACAGTTTGGCTGATATGTGTGGGGCTTTTTTTTTTTAATTCAGACAGCTTTAACATCCCCAACGCCCCAACTATACACACACACACACAGACACACACGTGTATGCACACACACATAAAAAAAAAACCTTTACATGCTCAATTAAGCACTGATTTACCTTGGAAGTTAAAATTCAGGTCATGTGTGAAGGAGCAGCTGCATGTGTGTCTGTGTGTGTTGGGCGTAATTCTGCACTCCTGATTGGGGTGTGTGGCGGTGTCCAAAATTACTGTATGCCTTTATGATTGTGCACATGACAGAATATGCTAATTATTGTGTACTTGTGTGTATGTGTTTAATGTCTACATACTAGAGCTGATTGGATGTGTTCTTGTGTCCAAAATTAAGCATATATTTGTGTGCATACGTGTGGATATGTGTATGTGTGCCTAATGAGCTCTCCTGTGCAGCATCTGTGGTCTGTGTCACACTCAGCCTACATTCTCGTCCACATTCTCCTCTTTTTACTCTTTTCATCTGTGTGTGTGTATGTGGGTGTGGGTGTGTGTGTGGGGGTGTGTGTACGTGTGGGTTTGTGTATGTGTGTGTTTGTGTATCAGCAGCAGTCACTTTCTTCACAGCAGCAGATAAATAAGCCCAAAGCTTCAAGAACAAGAAGATCTGCTGTCAGAGCTTTCGGCTATTGCGCTACCTTTAATACACACACAGTGAGACACAAATACACACACATGCCCAAGTACAGACAGACAAAGTACAGGTTTATTATTGTGTTTATAGTTCTTTCTGAAATCCTTCAAGAAATAGAGCATGGAAAAAACGAAGAGGAGTACATTATCATATAATCCTCAAAAAAGTTTGAAAATGGTGCTTCAGTTGATAATTTCTCCCCTTTAATAAAACCAATTGAAATTGTATTTAATGTCAATGGAAAGCATAATTGTTTACCTTTACACTGAGATACAACTTAAAATTTGTGCATAAGAGGAATGAGCAACAAAGTTACGTGTGGGAAGTGCTTGAAATAAAATGTGCCATCCCATCTACCTCTGGAAGAAAGTCTACTGGTCTTCTTGGGCTGTTGTCATCTTCAGATGATGTGGTCTGTGTGGTCAGTCTTTGAATTTACCGGCCTTTTGGAACTGGTACTAAGTTAGGAAATGGTACCAGGCTAAGCTGCCAAGAACACCAGCTTCCAGTTGCAGGGGATTTTGGCACATTTATTTGAAGGGCTACCCACACTTTAAGCCGTGTTGCTCATACAAGCAATGCTTGACCAGGCTTTCCAACAATTTGAAATACAATTGGTGTTATGAAATGAGGGAAATAATTTCCTGAACAAGTAAAAATAGAGAGCAAACCTCTGCAAAGGTAGCTCAAATATTGCTATTGCATCTATACACATTAGTTCCATGATAGAGATGCCACCACAATATGATTCCTTGATCCTGAAAACCACACCTAGCTCTCAGAATCATGTTGATATAATAATTAGTTAGACAGTTATCGAGCAAAAATGATCATTTGCTAATGGTGGATATCTGGATTACCATCACAATCTAATCATCTTAAAGTGGGTCTTTCCCGACATCTCCTGAAAATTTTGGCAAAATCAGTAGTTTTCATGCAATCTTGCTAACAGACTAACACAGCCAGACCATAACCTCCTAATTAACATTTCACATTTTTTTAGGATTATGTTTTTCCTTATGGGTGGCACAATGGCATCAACCTGACATGCCAGATGAATAGTTCAATATTGGAAATATTTCCCTAATCCATCCGAAAAAGAGCCCTGCGAAAATGTTCTCAGGGGCAGAACCTTCAAAAACAAAAGCAGCTTGTAATTGGACGATCGTTTGGCTCATCACACTCATCACAGACCAATCCATATCAGGCAGCGCTGCTATGACGTAACATATGTAGCGGCTAATGGTTAACTGTTAGCCACTACGTTCTACTGTTATACCACATAGATGTATCATTTAAGACTTATATGTGCCATGAACCTCGTCAAAGATAATCCCTACGAAGTAAACTTGTGAGGCGAGCATATTTCACCAAGCATAACTGAGTAGCCATGATGACCACAGGCTAACCAACATGCCTTTATTTGTACAAAAGAAAGTGACTTCACTTCCTGTCAAGTCACTTCCTGCTGACGTCACGTCTGCTGCTGCCGCTGCTCCCGCCTCTCTTCCCTGATGGGACCGTTAAGCATTTAGCTGAGTGAAACCGTTGGACAATGAAGGCTGGCAAGATGGAGATGCATGATTTCAGAATCGGGCGGGTTAGTCTGCACTGCAAGGCTACAGTGGCGTGGCAGGTAGTGCAAATGTCTAGCTCTAGTTTGATCCCCTTGTTTGTCAGGGCCTCTCTATGTGAAGTTTACATGTTCTATAAGTGCATGCGTACATGTGTACATTTTTCCAGTGTAATTTCTAAACTAATTTACAATGACCAGCCTTGTTGCATGAAAGCTGTTCTATAAGTTAAGCACTTACTCTAAACATAATCAACAGATTTTAAAGCCAAATAAACCCCACAAGTTTAGTGACGGACACCTTGTCCTCTTTTCAGCCACACAAGTTTATATTGGCCCTGGAAACACCTGATGTTACATTAAAGATTGCTGCATTTCAACGTATAGAGCGAGCAACACAGAAACAGGAGGGATCTCACTCATGTTGGAGGGTTTGCAGATGAGCTATCAACACATGCTTTTGTATTAAAATACTTTCTAACGTGTATTTTGCATAATATGGGACCTTCAACTCATAAAAACACACATTGCGGTTAAAAGCATTCAGTTCTTTTCACTGATCCACAAAGCAATAGGGAGAATGCAATTAACAGAGAGGTATGGGGCTTCATGAAAGAATTCATGAGTTTTTTCTGTTATGAAATGAAGTCCTTGAAGATTCTGTAGAGTCACAAGGTTTTTAACTAGCTTTTAAGGAGAATGAGTCCGAAGACAAAAACAGCCAGGCATAGGACCAGGGTGATGAAACAGGGTTAAAACTGTGGTAAAGTAGGCTAAGGAGTGAGTGTGCAGATTTAGGCGATCGTTTAGTCAGATTCCCCTCAGTGTCAGGGAGGAGGAGTGAGGCAATAAGACTGAAACACGCTCTATTATCAGGACAACTGGGGCATGTCTTACCTGCAGCCATAAAGAAATAAAGAGCTCCCTTTCTTCTTTTTATTCCTTCATTATGTGACAATTTCCATAATTGTGCGGTGTTATGTTAGGATAGAGCTGAGTTACTGAGATGGAGGCATAAGTTGAGAGGGTGAGGACATAAAATAGAGTGGAGTTACGGTCGAGCACTCTCAGCCTACAATTCATTGACGCGAGACAGGAAAATAAGCAACTTCAATACGATAAAACTCAAAGGAATCATGTACGACAGCTTTTAAAAAGGGTGTTTTTAATGGCTTTCCAAAAGGCTTTCTGAACATAGGGCCCTCATTAAGAAAAAGTTCTTGCATCATTCCAGTGGACCTGATTTGAATAAATGTAGTTTGACACAAAACATAGAAAAGCAACAAAGTATATAACTCCTGTAGTTATTTGCTGAGCTGCAGATTGCGAGATAACCTCAAAAAATGTATAATACACACACTCAGAATCCTAGAAAAAAACTCAAAACCTCTGTAAAGAGATGTTGTACACACCTCCAATGTATCCCATCTGACATTCACTAGGGGAGAGGCAGGTTTATGTAATAGAGCATCACCAGCTAAATCGTGGCTAACCCTCTTAATCCAGAGTTAAACAAATAACATCTCTCTATACTCTCAGACAGAAGATAATTCCTTCCATCACATAGATATCATCGATAAAATATCAGCTAGTCATGTAGTTATTGGTTCCCTTTTGCCTGAAAAATCAGCAATAATGTGGCTGAGAGATTAAAGTGATCCTGATGCTACAAAATGCTAATGAGCTAATGTTAGCCTATAAACACTCAATGATGAGGTTGCCGCTCTATTTTGCATGTGACATTTTGCCTAAAACTCAGGTATATATTTGGTTTTGATGATTGCAAGATGATTCAGCTTCAACTTTATTATCATTCAGTGGGAAAATGTTTTTGTAGCAGCAGGAATTAGCACACCAGGACATGACAACACATAAAACGAGATAAAAAGAGATTAAATAAATAGTCGATAAATAGTCAAGGATTGCAGTCTGAATATCAACAATCAGTTCTATCCACAAGACGCATAAAGCACACACAAGAAAAGAAAACTGGTCAGGCCAATGAATTAAGGTTGTCAATGGAAACTGGAATAAAATAAGTTCTGGCCCGCCTCGTTTTGGTTCTACACATTCTGTAACGTTGGCCAGAAGAGAGAAGATCAAATTCAGCAAACAGGGGTGATCAGGGCTGTTCAGAATTTGTTGGGCCCTGCTGATGATACGTCTACTATAGATATCCTGCAGCATTATCTATCATTAATGTAGAAAATAAAACTTGCAACTTTCTTGTGGTATCCCTGATCCACCTTTATTTTCTCTCTGTTTAGCATGCTCTGTTGAACACTTTGCCCCTTCAAGGCCCCCTCCCACACTTGAACCCAGTCTTTTCTGATTGGTGACCTGTCTCCTCTTTGGTAATTGATCACTTCAGTGCTGCTCTGTGCCATGTTGTCAATGACTCTGCATTATTTCGATAATTTATGCTCTGCCCTGGACTGAAACCCCGAGCCTATGGGCTTCAGCTACTAGGGATGGGTACCGAATTCGGTAATTTAAGAGGTGCCGAACGAATTCTGTAGGTACTACCGAGTACTGATTCACGTAAAATCAAACGGTGCCATGTTTAGGTACCTAAACACATCCTTGTGACTATGAGGGAGTGGAAGAAGCAGGCATACTATTGGATAGAGTTTGTGAATTTCCAGATTCGACTTGAACGTAGCTCAGCAAGAGAGTAATGACGTCAGCAGCCGTGGGCTCAGTCAACAAAGCAAGCATGGCTGAGAGAAATTGCTCGAAAGTATGGCTCTACTTTATAAAAAGTGATGGAGATTATGCTCGCTGCAATATTTGTGATGCCAAGTGTAAGGCCAGCGGCGGAAATACTTCAAATCTGAGGAAGGACCTGGTGACGCACAAAATTTTCCTTAAAGCTGAAGAGTGCACAATCTTTGATAGCCTCAGATCTACGACCACAAAGGATTCAACTAACTAATTAGATTCATCTTGTCTTCTTAGAACATAAGTGTTTTCGTGTTCTTTTGTTAAGACAAAAAGGTATGGTTTACCTTGACATGTTTCGACGGGGGACGTAGCCGGTGGGACAGATCACGTGATCGATCTGTCCCGCTGGCTACTACCGGAAACAGCTAATAAAAAGACACGTCACAGCTGTCAGGATGACAGCTTCTGAAGAAGACGGCAGAGTTACGTCGAAACATGTCAAGGTAAACCATACCTTTTTGTCTTAACAAAAGAACACGAAAACACTTAACACACAAAGGATTCATTCGGCACTGTTAGCACGCCTGTATCCAATGGCGACTCGTCATCTGCAGCCAGAAACACAGGAAAAGAAATGGCTTTAACATCTGGTGATGGCAGCAAACACGACAAGGAGGATACCTGGTCTAGGTAAATAAGCCTCATGTTTAAGATGGTATTAACTTGGCATTTTAATGTGCGTCAGTTATCATTATCAGGTCAGTTCCTCTTACTTTGTAACTTCAATGTAAATGCTTTTTTTATTTACAGCTCTGTCAGACCCATTGTTAAACTGCCCTAAAGTTAAAGTGAGGGCTGCAGTTAATTTATTAAGTTGTGGTTCATTTTAGTTACTGGTTTTCATGTTGAAGAAATTTTTGGAACAACTACAATGTTACAATACGACAGTTGAATGTTGTTTTGATATACATCTGTCAAATTTTATATATTGAGAAATAAATTTATATTGAAGAAATTTGAGATCTTAATATTAAACAAGTTAATATTCATTACCCCATAAACACACGCAAAAGTACCGAAAATTGTACCGATATTGATTCCCAGGTACCAGGCATCGGTATGGTATTGGTTCAATTGTGAAAGGTACCCATCCTTATCAGCTACTGATGAAAAAGTTGAGACATCACAAAGGAGTTGTGGTGGTGGGGGGAGGTTGAATCAGCTTTTTCAGGCTGCTATAGTGATCTTCACAGGAATTAATGACAGAGTCCTAATGCTATGGACCATCTTGCTCATATGTGGAGTGTTCCACTATATAAGGAAGCATGTAAAACACATTAAAGGGTTCAAAAAGAAAAAAAATGTATGATCTCTTCAAAAACAGGCAGCATTATTGATTCAGACAAATCTTGAACACACAAAAATATCTGTACCTTTTTAGGCTTTCACCCTGGTGGTTATGTAAGAGGACCCCTTTTCATGCTGCCTCTGGTGTGACAGTCTGGTGAGGACAGTGCAAATTTTTAGCAATGTTTACAAACCCTTGGATGGTATACACGGTTCTACTGTTCCTAAAACTTCATTTTAACAGTAATAGCTCCATTTGATCACAGTCCTAATGTAGAGATGAAAAAGTAAAGCACAAGCACTGCAGTTTCTCTCACTGGGCAATGGCACATCTCTTCATGCCCTCTAACAGGTCTTCTGACAGAAAAATCTTAATCAACAGAGAATTTTCACCAAAATGGCAATGGTTTTTACTTTTGCAGTGCCAATCTGATATGATGGGGAAAAAAAAGAGTTCTACTGTAGTGTTACAAGATCAAGAGATTTTTTTTCTAAACTTGAAGAGAAAGGAAAGCAGACCTGGACTAAAACCTCTGTCTATTGTATGGAGGGAAAGAATAAGACTGTGCCTGTAAAGGCAGTGGCCACTTTGTAAAAGGTGGTTTATAATAATTTAGCTGCTTTACTTTGTGGTATTCGGCTATTATCAAAGGAAATACAGACCAGAGTGGCAAATTGAAGCATGGTGAGTATTTTCACATTGTATTTGTCAGGTCAGACTCTTTAAAGCCTTTATTTGGCCTTGTTAAAGGATGAGAGAAATAAGGCACTCCCCAATATAACATGTTCTGTAATATAAGGAGAGCTTTAAACAAGATCTTTTGAAGCTTCTTTTGGAGCAATAAATAGATTAATTTTGGAGAAAGCCGATGAATTAACCCTGAAAACACGAATTAAGTCCCTCTCTCACTCTCTCTCCCTTTCCACACACACCCACGAGTGAAGCCGTAATGAAAAAGCCCATCTGTTTGTTTTTCCTAATTACAACACATTTGGCTTGTCAGAACATTAACTCAGCATGAATTTAACATATTTTTTACAAAGCACATAACTCTGCTGCGGGGAAATATTCTTCATCTAGGAGGCAAATGACTGTACCCAAGTGCCAATTAGTGTTAAGAGATCCTATAACAACTCAAAATGCACAATGGCATTGATGTAATATGAAATACCCTGGTTAAAGAAAGGTTCAGCGTTTGTCAATGAGATTCACCATGTCGTAGAGAGAGAGAGCATCCTCCAACGATATCCAGGGTGTGTCTTATATGATACCAGTGAACTGAAAAGAGGCAAATCCATTAGTGTCCAAAGACACATGAGGCCCAGATATGTTGCTACACTGTTGAAAAATCTATATGAGGGGAAGTGTTAGATGACACAAAAATGAACAAATGGGACTTCATATCCATGTTAATACAGTTTGTAAAGCTTTTAATTGGTAAAGACAAAGACTTAAAACAATGTTTATGTCTCACTTAAACCCAAAGAAAATGTATACCAAAACATTGTAATAGTGACTGACCATATATGATACTGTTTTTTTTTATTCCTGCAACTTCCATTGTGGGGCAGGAAAGATCCAAGTTAATTTTTCCCCTAATACATGTAACAGCAGAGATACCTTGCATTTGTCCCACTTTGGTCCACCAGAGTTGCCAAACTTGACCCAATATGGACATATTTCAAAGGACCTTGGGGGCCTGTGCCCACAGCTGCAGTTTTTGACACTGCTTGCACTTGTTTTCAATACAAAACCAATTTAGTGCAGGATTCACAGCATTCTCGGCTTAGTGCTCAACACTATGAACAGAAAAATGCCCTCAGTGTCAGCTATTTTTTGTTGGTTAGCCCCAAGCACTCTTTCACACTTGACATTTGGTTACCCAGATCGGTTTAGGGTTGAAGTTGCAACATTGTCTCATTTTGTACTTGCTGTGGTTTGCTTTCACACTGCACAGTCAAGTGGGTCAAGCCTGTCAAATGTTGTGCAATCAAACCTCCTGCCAGTACTTGGGGCTGAAGTTGGGTCTTTGTTCCTGCCATCTGTTGTTGCCAACATGGCCATTGTTGCACCATAATCCATAAATACAATTGGCTTCAAGTGATCACATTGTTTCAAAAGCCATGATACACAGGTAAATCTAAATTTAGGCTGCATTGGGTGGCTCTTGCAAGTTGACTGGAGTGACATATAAGCACATTCAGCACAGATTTGTAGATGTTAACGTAAAGGGGACTGGAGGCTAAAGTAATGCCGTCAGCTGCACTCTGCTTTATATCATTAGCATTACATCAGCTTTGCTATTGTAAAACAGAGTCAATCCAAATTTGAGTTTGTGAGCTTTCACACTACCCCAAAGAACTATACTTTCCAAAATGTGTTTGTTTGGAAATGTGTCAGGTGTGAATGCAACCTTACCTATAAACAGTTCAACTTTTGGAACAGCTCAGTGCTCATTCATATTTTTTTTTGTTTTTTTTTGTGAACCGATCAACTTTTTATAAGATAAGGAGGCATATACATATATATATATATATATATATATATAGTGAAACAGCCTGAGCTTGTAACCCGGTCAGACATGTCCCCAACTATACACAACCCTAAAAGCTTTATTTGAAAATCATTACGGATAAATTGTAAAATTAAAATAATCTCTTTTACAGTAAGATGCTATAAAGAAGTTAGAAAATATAGATTTTGCAAGTCATAGGTCAAAGGTTAATGAGAATTATGTTCACTGCATGTTTGTGTAGCAGTATCTCTGGATCTATGATCAATGATTTTCTTAAAATATTTTCTTTATAGTCTGGTAGAATATTAGAGGGACAAAGACAAATGGCCTCATAATCCTGCCTTGCTTGTGATCCTAATGCGTCAAGAATTCTTTGAGAGATGTCTGTCACACTTTGGGCAGACGTCCTCTCTAACTTGACAGTTAACTGATTAAATTTTGACCAGAGGCCAGATTTTGGTATTTCTCTTTGAGCCAGATTGTGAATATCTTAGTTCCTGTGATAACAATGTATGCTTGACATAGTGTGTGTTTGTGACTCCGGGTGCATCTGCAGCCAGTCTCATTTAAGGAGCTTCTGCTTTTTGGTACTTTTGCATCGGCTTCATGTTTAAATAGTAGAGGTTGTTGCTTGAATATATCTAAAACTGAGCATGAGCATGCCCTTAAACTATTGCTTTAAGAACAAGAATCCCAGCTTGAGGCAGTTTGGTTGTGGTTCTCACTCTCTCTGTTTGCAGAGGGAGAGCTGAGAATGAATGACTGGATAATAAAGGTGTTATTCAAATCCTCAGTCCACACACACATGAACACACACACCAGTGTTTCTAAAATTTGCCCTTCAAGCCTCATTATCATTCTGAGCATCCAGGTTGTCCTTCATTTGTCTACTGGACTCTTAACATCTCTCTCTCTCTGCCTCTCTGCTGCTGTGTGGTTGCTGTCTGAGTGGAGAGCTGAGGGGGACGTGTTGTATGAGGATTATGCAGGCAGGCCTGTAAATCCTTCAGAAACAGAAATATCCATGCCCAACACACTGCTGCAAATCACACAAACACCACCTTATCATCCTTCACTGAATGCTCAATTACCCGAAAGCAGAAAAAGCGGCATACACTCCTTTACGTCCTCTTGCATTTGATTGATTTCTATGTGTAAGAGTGTACACCCACCACACTTGCACTCCTGGTTGGCTGGCTATGCTGTTGACCACTGTGGTCTTTAACCCAGTGGGTAAAAAGGTCGCTCTAATTGAAACCTCGGCAGCCTTAGGAGAGATGAACTCTGACATTTATTGAGTCCAGATACCAGGTCATCTCCCTCTCTGCCCTTCTGTCTCCTGCGTCTGCAGCTCAGAGCCTCTAATGGTCTCACCAGTGAAAAACACAGGCTCTCACATCCAGCTCTCTGTGATAACAGATGCTTGGAAGAAGTTTCCTGAATGACACAAAGTTGCCCAATGCCCCAGTAAATTACAACTCAGTCAGTTTGACCTGGCTGACAGACAGGAGAAGATGAGCCTGAGTTTTATCAGCAACTCTGACAAGGAAGAAAACTCAATGTCAGCATTCAAGGTGAGCTCAGATAATATGTGAAGCCAAGCTTTGAAAATGTTGGTATGTTATGATGAAAGCAAACATAAATGTAAAATTCTCTTTGTCACAGCATAGGCAAAGATAGAAGAAGTATTTCAGAGTATTTCATCTTCAACGTGAACCTCAATCCGCCCTCATACAGGGGAACAAGGACGGGGGGAGTAATTACGGAGTTTTAATTCTGATGCTTCAGTGCCATCTAGTGGGGAGAGTTGGTGTTACAATGGAATAATATACTGTGGGATAATGTACTTCAGAAATGAATGAAGAAAGAGGGAGACAGAGGAGACATAAAAATTCAACAATTAAAACCGAGCAAAATGGAAAACTTACTTATGTAAAGTTGTGTTTATTTTTTAGCTTAGAAAATGAGTATATTTGTTCTTAAGAAGTGACAGATACACTTTCAAAGCCCCAGAGCAATCAGATCAAATTTGCAAAATATTTTAAGAAACTAAAATCAATTAAGGGTGCAATAAGTGTGCCACTGAAACACAGTTAATCTTCAATTTTCTCATATATTTTAAAGCACAATACATTCTTTTATTATTATCATTATTATTATTATTATTATTATTATTTTTATTATTATTAGGGCTGTCACTTTAGTGCATTAATTAGATTAATTAATTACACTGCAAATTCATGCGTTATAAAAATTAATCGCAAGATTAATCATAGCACACAAACATTTTGATACTGGCCAGCTGGAGGACTCGGCAGTGGCACGTCACTTCACACTTGCGTCACTAGTCAAACCAAACAAAGCCCAGGTGACAACAGGAATGGCCTATTTAAGACTTAGTCTTATTCTATCTTTGAATTTATTTATCTATATTTGTACTACATTCTTTAATAATGCATCAGGCCTAATTGTTTTGCTGAATGTCCTCGACCTTTTTCTTATTTTGAATTTGATTTATGAAACACACTTAAAGTGTAATTTGAGTTACTTGATTGAGCTTAGCATTTTCTGGACAAGTTGCCCTAACTTTGGTTTTATTCTGTCACCAATAAAAATGTGGATTTACAAATCTTCACTTCTTAGAGTATTCATTTGATTAGTCATGCACTACAATTTCATAATATCCTAGAATTCAAATTCTTTATTTGGGTACTTTGAGAAGATATGGGCGGCACGATGGCGCAGCTGGTAGAACGCGTGCCTCACAGCAAGAAGGTTCCCGGTTCGATTCCGGGTCGGGGGGGCCTTTCTGTGTAAAGTTTGCATGTTCTTCCCATGCATGCGTGGGTTCTCACCGTGTACTCCGGCTTCCTCCCACGGACCAAAAACATGCTCATTAGGTTAACTGGTAACTCTAAATTGTCCTTAGATGTGAGTGTGAATGGTTGTCTGTCTCTCTATGTGGCCCTGTGATCGACTGGCGACCGATTCAGGGTGTACACCACCTCTCGCCCGATGATAGCTGGGATAGGCTCCAGCCCCCCGCAACCCCGAAAGGGATAGCTGGGTATAGAAAATGAATGAATAAGAAGATATGAGATTAAAATGCGATTAATTAGATTAATTAATTATAAATCTGGTAATTAATTAGATTAATTTTTTTAATCGTCTGACAGCACTAATTATTATTATTATTATAATTATTATTATTATTATCCGAGTGTCACTCTGGGCATTTGCCTTGGAATCAATCATTTTTGCTACACCCCACCAGATGGCGTAATTTTAATCATATAAGTATAAGAGAGTGTTTGACTCTACACAAATAGTAATAGTGCATAAAAATCAATGTTGCATCATCAATGCAAAAAATATTCATGTAGGCCTATGTAGTGTACTGAAAAGAAATAGTTCTATTTTTTCCCATCTAATAACACGGTGCCTTATTAACAAAAATCTGTCAGGGTCTGTCTAAGCCCTGAACAAACAGGGCTTAACTGCAGTCTTGGAGACCAGATGCATAAAAAACATTCTCAGGGCAAAAGGTATGTTTTTTTCCAGCTGCTAATTATTGAAATAACTCAGGCTGTCATCATCCAAAACAAAACATTCCACTTGGTCTATAGTATACTAAAAACAATACATGTTTTCTGTTTTTCTCTTCAATGATATTAGATTATAATTTACAGCTACTTTGTGAGAAGTGCATTTTTTGAGCCTAGTGGTATGAGTTTGAGTTTTGCACAGAAAATAATAATACACAATAATCAGTGTTGCTGCTAATCATTGACAAATCTCAGGCTGGATAATTATAAAGCAAAAAAAATACTTTGCATGTAGATACTATCGTATAATACAATACTACTAGTGTAGCATACTACATGTAAAAGTATATTTAAAAATATTAATCATGGTGGCATCATGAAAAAAAACTGTCATTCTCAGAGTAAAAATCTTTTTAAGTGATTTTTATTTGATATCATTGATTAAGTCAGATGTAGGTAAAAGAAATAGCCCAATGGAAGCAGAACATAGTAATTAAGTATCATGTTTTAATATCAGATCCAGCACAATGGCTGAAATTTGTAATATAAACTAAGAACACTTTCATCAATTAACTGTTATATCATGGATAATCTTAAAGAGGAATTTATGAAAAGAGGAGTAACCATTTTTATAAAGTGAATGAATGTCATTATCAAAACAATTTACAAGAGTACAATACTATTTTGGGTCACAGAGTGTCTCTTTGTTGCCCTGTGTTTCTGTTTTGTTCGAGGGGAAGGAGTGTGCACTCACAGGCCTGTGGGCAGGCTTTGGGGCAGGAGCTTATACAGGTGTAGTAAGTTCAGTGATGCAGGTCTCCCCTTGATGCAGATGATTTGGCAACATGTATTGAATAAACATTTCTAAATACATAAAACACTTATTCATATCATATCTTGAAGGAAAACCCTTGTTTACTGCACCAATTAAATATGTAACTGAAAACATTGACAACAAAGTCTTACTGTCTGTCTGATGAAATGCTATTGCAATCACAAAAACATAAGCAAATATAAAAGTAAAAAGGGTTACAGCTGCTGTCTGAACAGATGGACATGTGCAAAGGCAACTTTTAACTGAGCCTTATAGTGGTGCAGGGTTTGGGGAATTTTGGAGGTCAACCCAAAAGTTGGCATTGAGCTAACTAACAACCTATGAGCTTGGTTTATGGCTTTTTAGATTTTTGCTGATATCAAGGTGTGTGGCAAAAACAATAAAATAAATAAAATAAAGTGAATATTTGCATATCTGACCATGGTGATCTTTACATATGAATACTACTGTCATGATTTTTGAAGTGTGTTTTGGCAGTGGTCAGATGTAAATGTCAGGCTGCAACATGGTGCACTAAATAAACACCACTGCTACCATGCCTCCAACTTTGTTTCACACTCTGACCTCAGTTAAAACTTTCTGTGTAATGTGGGCAGTAGTGCTCACAGCTGTTTTAATATGAAATACGTCAAAATGAAATGATTATATTTAATGTTCCCTTATTACTCTTTGGTCCTAGTTTGCAACCTTTAAGTCCTTGACTCCTTGAGTGTCAATGTTGCAATTATACTGTGTAAATTATTGGCTGAGAAGTTAAGGAAATATTTGGAATTATTCACAGGTTTGTATTTTGGGTTTATTTAGGAAAACATTGTCCATAGATTGCAGTATTTCATTCTCCCAACAGCATGTAAAATCATGAGTTTTATTTTGAAGGCGGCTCTGCTGCTCACACCTGGGTGAGCTTCACATCAGAGTGATGACCACAGAGAGCATGGGCCTGTATACTCTGTTGAAGGTGCAATGCTCTCATGTAGCCAGCCAGGTAAATTGTATCATATAATCATTATTTCTCTACCAGTGATGTTGAATGTGTCTATATTTTTTCAGTATTGCATTAGTTTTCTTGAGGATTTGGAGAAGAAACGTTTTGGCGCATGTAGGGAATTACATCATGATAATTGTTTACATTTTCCGGCGGGGCATTTCCAGGTGTATTTTTCTGTATACAGAAAATATTTTAAACTATCTTTAACTAGTTCTGCCAGGGGTCTTATTTGGGACAATCCCATAAACTTTGAGTTTAGCTGTTAATATGCTAACTTACTTCCGCATTTTAGGACAGGTACAGGAAGGAGTCACAACAAAGGCGGACATGAGTTATCATGGAGCGAAAGAGCTCCATTTTAAAATACTGAAAAGCGATTTGGACTTGTTTCCAACAATTTTGTGTATTGTGGTAACAATTAAACTGCAGACCATGTTTTATGTTAACGTGTAGACCTATTCTCCAAAGCCCTTTGACAGGATATCTTCGCATGGCTGAACCCAGGACTGACAAAGTGAATTCCCAAATGCTATGTCTGCTTTACTGCGTTGAAGACCTCAGTTTGAGAAACATTTTAAAGCAAGGACTCTGGATATTGCAAAAGAATGTAAACTATAAGAGAAACCCTTATTAACTTACTTCATTGTTTAGTATTTTATTTAATCAGTCATTCATTCATTTTATTTATTGTTTTATGTGCCTGTGCCTTATTTCTTTGTGTGTTTCTGTAAGATCTCAAAGCCATGTGCTTTATACATTTAAGTGGTGGGAAAAAAATAGCATTTAGAGCTTTCTGGCTCACAAGGCCAGGAGTATATGGGGTTTGGGAATAGTTAAATGGATAAATGCCTAAATTGAGAGTTGTGATTAACGCAAGCACAGATATTTTCAATGTTTAATCTAAAATAGGAAAAAGCACCGAATGATTCCCACTTCTGAATTTTAAAGCCTTGCTTTGTGTTCACTGCCAACTAGAACAACAGAAATTGCCAGGAACTCCAATGCAAGCATTTCTTATTGCTTTCAATAATTTACACACCATTGCCCCAAACATGAGGACCAAGTTGATCAGGTCATGAGGCTATAGTGAAATTTTTCTAACACAAGATCACTGACAATATACTCTGGAAATTTTGTAACTATTTTAAAGTCAAACCATATTTTTTTCTGGAAATAAAACAGTCTCATCTGAATTTCAGATGAATTTCTCAGTGTTTTTGTGGGTTTAGCAGCGTAGTTATCAATTATTTTATGCTTAAATTATTATCAAAAATGAAGCAAATGTAGTTATTGACAGGATATTTCTTATTTAGAATTATATTTGGCTACATGACCCACATTACTTTGATAGCTGTGAGATAAGAGAGCACAGTAACTCTTCTTCAACAGCTCTGGACTTACAAAAACATTTCTTTATCATATCATCACAAAGAAACAAATATGTTAATTCCATAATTTTTTGTATGCTCCAGGTCTTTTTTTTCAATATGTTATCCCTGCACCACTCTGTTGGCTCAACAATAACTTAAAAAATATGTTAACATGGACCTTAAACTTGATCATCAAAACTACCCAACAGTGATAGAATACAGTTTTCACAAGTTCACATGCAAGTTTTCTTGCATGTTGGTGTTCTGCATATGCTAAACAATCTTATCGTAAAGTTGAACAGCATTGGTGTTGAGAATGGCATGTTAGCATTGTGCTGTTGTCTGCTTGTACCACCATGAGCTGGAGATGTGTCATTCATCTAATTTGCTCCAATGTAAAGTAAGAACACACCAAATGTACATAGAGGGCAGTGAGATCATCCATGTATTCATTCTATCACATACAACTGCTTAACTGCTTGCTAAATTTGTCAGCATGGTCAACGTGGAGTGTGTTGTGTGGTTTACTCGTTGTCGTAGCCTATGTAATTACGGGTTTACTGAGCAGAGTAGATTAGACATCTTTTGTCCAAGCAGTTACTGCGTATTGAAATAGACACTGAAATCAAAATGATTTTTAGCTCAGTGTGTATTGGACATGGTAAATTTAAGTATGAGTCCCTAAAGCTATAACATTCAAAAGTAGGATGGGAATTTAAAAAAAAAAACAATTCCAGATAAGAACTGCTAACAGCTAGCCAGAGGAATTGATGTCATTAATGTTTTGGCTTCACAATTCCCTCATTAGTTCTTTACGTTTTGTTCTGATGTTGTTCTGATGAGTTGATCTCATCATATGAAGTCAGCAAAAACAACAAAATACTCAAATATGTAATCATGTTAGACAGGAATATTAGTGGTATAAATCATGGCTTAATTTTACACAATAAGACACTATAAATCAATCAAACTGTATTTATATAGCTCTTCTCATGTAAAAGATATAGCTCAAAGTGATACACTAACTGGACAACATCAAGTATCTGTGTGAAACAAAACTGGAAACACTAGATTATTTAAAACAAACATTGGTCAGTGCAGCACCGCATCAAACATCCAGAGGGTCAATGTATGTATTGTATCAATCATGCCTTTTTTAGGGCATAATTACATATAGTGTACATGATAAAAGTTCTCCGTAATTTATCTTTATAGTAAAATTTCTTAAAGAGATACTTAAATATTTTAGTCAATGAATACATGAGCCACAGTGACTTGTTAATATTCCTTTGAATAAAATTGTATTCAATCGAGTTGAAACATCCATAAAATAGTTTTAAAACACACTTCATACTACGGTGTAGCCAAACTGATGTAAATAAGCTGATACAAACCTTACAAAGACATGACCTGTATATCTTGAACATATTTTATTGTGCTTTTTTTTGTCCGATTATAATATCCAGTCTCTCAGTGCACTGCAGTCAGAAGCAGATGTTCCCATAAACACCTTTTTAACAAACTATTTCTGAGAATTTAAGAGTAAAGCAGCGTTTGCATCACACTCCATTTAGATACTTTCCACTAGTAAAATTCTGCTGCATGCCTACAACCAGAAAAAAACAGGCCAGTTAGAAAAGACAGCTAGCTCAGATTTCTTTTACTTCTTAAGGACTGTATTGAAATATAACTTTTTAAAGTCATGTGTCAAATGTCTTTCATTTGGTGCATCTTGAACTAGTCACTGATTAACATATGAAAACATGTAAAACCACAATTCCTCAGTTTTGTATCTATCAAGAAAAGAGCATCAGAGTTGAAAGGCTTCATTGCTGTTTTGTCCACCAGGGGTCTCCTGCTGCCTCCGTATGAGGGTATGTGCCCAGACTGGGCTGCAGCCCGCCTCTCATTCATCACTCTTCTTTTATTCATGGTGACAAAAGAGACATCAAACAGGGAGGAGTGGGAAAACACAACAATGCATTCACAACTCTGACTAATATATGCAAAGTGGATATAAAGACTGTGGCCCCTCAGTCTGGGTGTGTGAGAGAGATTATGTTTGTTTGTGTTTGGATAAATAAGTTTTTTTGTTTTATTTTATTTTGCTGCTGTTTTAATGTCATAATAACAAAATTTAGCCCAAAGTCATAAGAATTGAATATCAAGTTTTTTCCTTACTTTGGCTTTTTTTTAATTTAGTGCCCATGAAATGTTGAAAAATGCTGACAAAATTAGATTTTTTCAACCCATTTTAAGTTAAAATCGAACCTATTTTTTGTCACAGGCCCAGTCTGTGCACCTTCACTCTTCAGTGTGAACCTGAAGTGTACTCTCTCTCCTGGCCGTGGCTCGCTGTTTCCCACCCAAATCAAAAGCGGCGAGTCGTGGGGGGTCATGTCTGGCCACCCCCCAGGAGAATAACAGGGGTCCATGTCTGCCCCCCCAAAAGAACCACCAACGGCTCTCTGCACCATCACTATGGCAACAGCCGAGGGCCTGGAAGGCCCCCAGACTGGGGCGTCCGAGCAGATGCCCATAATTAACGCCACTATATGGAGGTGTCAGTCCTGCCAGTCTGCAGAGCCGCTCCCAGACCTGTCAGGGGCCCACAAGCCGGTGACAAATGACTGCCCTGCAGTGTGAGTCTGCGACTGTGTGTGTATGTGGTGGGCTGGGGGTGGGTGAGGATTGCCCACCAGTTTCTGCCCAGTTGTAAGACTGACCACCATGCCGTGACAAAAAAAAAAGAGATTCTCTGCTTTAGCCCCCCCATAAAAAGATGCAGATGGTATGTAAAATAAAATAAAACAACAGTATTTTATTTAAAATGTTCGAACTAAACAAAAACAAAATGCCAATAAATATCACCAAAAGTAATCCTGTATACATTCAGATTTGTTGTGAGCACATATTTACTGATAAAATAAACTGACGCTGTGTTGAATACTTTCTAACACACTGCAGTGACACTGACTGACCGGCTGTCTGGATCCCACGGTCTGCTGACGATGAGATTGTGTCTCGTACATCCAGCCTAAAGATATGGAGGGGCCACAGCACACATCTGCATAAGCACTGAAACAAGCAGACCTCAGTGTGACACATCCCACTGTGACATTAAACATTTCACCAACAGTATGAACCAGAAAACATGTCCCTATAAAAATCACTTTGAGCACTAATAAATGTAACGCTGCTTGAAAAAATCCAGGTATAGAGATAAATGACGGTTTTCTTTGTAAATTCTGAATTCAAAGCTCCTGTTAGTGCTGGTTGGGGGCTGTAAAACAGACTGGTATTCATATTATTGTCTCTTTATGTCTGACAAAGCCTCAGTATGAGATTTACAGTTTCTACAGTTATTTTATATTAGTTGTAAAACTGCGTGCTGACAGGGGATAAGTGCAAAATTAATAGCTGAAATAAATACTATCAGGACTTTTTCCTCTCCACCCTCTCAAGTATTTTCTTATTGATTGACGGGATAATTATTTTGTTCTATGAAGAAAGCAGAAAAAAAGTTGGTAACTTATCTTACCAGCACATTCAATAAAAAGTGTTAAACTATAATTTAAAAAGTTGACTTTAAAACATTGTAGTTATGAGTTGGTAAAGAGAAACTTTAAGAGCTTTTAGAGGTTTATGTCAAAATTATTGTGTAATTCACTCCTGCAATCGCATAAAAAAGCTTTACTCCTGTGTTTGTAAATGTTAGACTGGAATACAAGGAAGGGCCACTATAAATAGATAATTCAATGATCTGCTAATTATTTTTTGAAAAAAATATGCACTTAGGACTACAAATTCATACATTTATAAGAAACCAAACTGCAAAAAATCATCAAATGGAGACACTTTGATTGTATCATGTCTACTGTTTATAAATTGATACATTTAACTTTGATGGACTTAGAAGAAAATACTCACGGTTTTAGCCCACAATCCCCTCATTCACATCATAAACATCTGAAGTCAAAATTTGAGGCTTTAAAAAAATCTAACATTTGGTTAATAAATGAATAACTTGTAAATGTACAAATACGTACACTAAAAAAATTAAATCAAATTATCTTTTTATTTTCACTTTTCCTCAGTCCTTAGAAGAACCATTTTTGTTCAAAACTATCTGAAAAAAAAAGTCTGTCCTGTTCTGAGGCCTGTCTCTTTACAAGTCTTCTGTTGCTACAAGGACAAATCTCAGAAAGCTGCCTCAGTGCATTTGATGTGAAATGTTTTTATGGAAAAAATTTGAAAATAAGTTTTTGAATTCTTAATCGTTTAAACATTAACAATGCCAAATCTTAGCGTGATTACACATGCTTCAAGTGGCTAAAAAAATGGGGCTATGTGTCCACAGATCCACAGAAGTGTGGAAAATAACAGAGTATTGTTAAAAAAAAGACCCACACATGCACCAGGAGACCACCCATCTGGGTAGTCGAACCATCAACCTCTTGCTGCGAAGCACCTGCACCACCTGCTGTATTTAAAATAATTGGCCTTATTTCTGATGGCTTAGCTTTCTTTTGTCGATCATAAGGAGACGGTAGCATTGATTAGAGTCCACTTAAAATCCACTCTGAGAGTCCTGATGGGAGCTTTAAAATTATTCCTGCATGTTTAGTGAGTATTCATACTTTTTGTTACATAGACATTTTTATACTGCATAAGAACGTTAAACAGAGTTTAAATGCATTTGTTCAGCATCCTCTCATAGTCTCTTGATATTCAAAAAAGAAAATCAGAATAAAACAATCTTTAGCTTCATGACTCCGTTTTTATCAAACTGGACGGTTGTCTGCAACATAAGTGCCCCCCTAATGATTTAGATCTAATTCTGTTAAAGACACATTTGTCTGCTGTCCACACTCTGACTCTAAAGGTCACTAAATGCAGTGTCCACCCGTCGTCCAGTTCATCATCATTCTCGTGGTCAGCGGCACGCTCCTGGGCTCAGAGGGGGGTCAGGGGTTCAGCTCCCCTCTGACCTGTCCAGCCCTCCTTGTCATTGTTACACAACAAGATGTTTCCCAACACACTGATCGATTAGTTGCTCTTTCAGGGTCACGGAGAGTAAAAACTTTTATGGGGTTGTTCTGCATTTAAAGCCAAAATAAGAGGTCTGTAAAAAAGCGGCTGTTAAAGAGTATATGGGCTTGTAAATGTGGGACAGAATAGAGCAACATGCTGGCTTAAAGAGATAGTTTGATTTTATTTAAGCTTAAGTTTATGACCACAAATGAACCATGGCTTTAATTTCAGATGTTTGTGTCAGTTTAAGAGCAGAACAAAATGCAAAAGATGGCACATTAAAAAGCAAAACAAGAAAATAAAAGCCTTAAAATTTGTAAAATAGTGAAGTACCTTCCCTTCTCTTGTACTGATCACAGACAGATCTACAAATCCCAAGTAAAGGGTCTTTATGCCCCCTGGGGATCATGGGATCAGCGAGCCAGACTCTGTTTTTATGGGACGTCTAATGCAGGAACATGGGGAGGTGGGACAGGGCCGTCTGAGAGCAAGCCGGCCAATTATACTCTGACTAGACACATCATTACATGTGCATATTGTACATGTGGGAACCTTTTTCCTCTGAATTCAGACTCACACTGAGCTGCTGCCAGGAGACGTCTGGTGAAAATAACTGGTGAAAATAAAAGGGTTCACCGTTTAAATCGAGGAGTGACAGACGCCAGAGACAAAAAATGCATACATTTGTATGATTTTAATGCTGAAGAAACACAGATTTTCTGTGTTTTGGGAAGATTTAGGACAAATGGACATTTTATCTTTGTGCACTGATGTAAGGATTTGACATTTTTGTGTCTTAAACACATCACAAAGCCGGAAGAAATCAAACATAGCCCTTTACTATAGCCCCTCACAATAGATATCCAACATGCTGACATTTCCAAACACATTTTAGCAAACACTGTTATATATATATATATATATATGTTTCCAAAAAAATAATGATGACAAGGTTCATATACTGAGAGCTACACTGCCATGGAGGCTGCCTGTAGGGCCAATCAAAAAAAAGAAAATTATTAAAGACGCACTATGTTTAATTAATGACGGTATGTCAAAACATATTCTGGCCAATATTAAGACCAATACCAATATTTTGAATTGACTGAATATAGTTCTGTTTAGATTACCTAAGTATGTAAAAAGTATTTTTGACAGCAACAGTAACAGTAAAAGGAGCTTGTACTCTCAGTTAAAGACTAATTTGCAGAAAAACCTCCACAATCTTGATGCAAATGTAGAACTCTAAAACATCAGCAGAAATTTTATTATCTGCCAATGCTGATTTTTAGCTATAAAAGCAATCATCTGCACATGCCAATATCATATGGACAACATTGTGCATCCCTAAAAATATTGGTAGAGTTTTCAAGAAAATTTTGATACTTTGTTATGAAAGTTGCAGATTTTCTTGAAACCAAAGTATGACACAAAAGCAGTTTTTTATGGATGATTATTGGGTTTTTCTCGTTTCATGGTTGCAGTTGTGACCCTGATCAAATTTGTCTTTAGCCGGCATATTGATCATCAGACCAAAAAACAAACAAACACTGTTTTTTCTTTGCCAGGGAGAGACTGATTCAAGCAAAGGTTATGTCTGTGATTGATTATGTTGTATTCTTTAAACACTTACTGACAGTCTCACTCATGCTGCCTTGCATGTTGTGGCTGCTCTTTTTTTGCGTGCATTGTGTCTTGGATGAGTTGTCCGGTCATATTTTAACAGAAGATGGAATCTTGTTCTTTAAGGCCATATAAACTGCCTTATTTATGGTTCTTACTGACTCAAAAACTGTCATACATTTGAACCTATGAACATATGAATTTATCATGTTTGAGATTCTTTGAACTTACTCTGTCTTTGGCAAAAGAGATTTTAACATTATTTCTATCACGCCAATAATACTGCCCCCCTTAGTCACTCGTCGGTCCTCTTGACAGCAGTTTTATAAAACTCGAGTGGACTTTTTTTTTTTTTAAGACGGAGTTCAGAAGACTAATCTTCTGCAAATTAAATTTAAACCCTCTATGGCAGCCTCTCTCAACAGGGGTACCGTGGCACCCTGGAGCTTCAAAATGTATTTAATATCAACCAGAAGTTGTTTTGAATATGCAGGTTGTCATATGATCTTGTGCATTGTCTTGTATTTCTTTTCTGCGTACATGATAACTCT
This sequence comes from Scarus forsteni, assembly GCA_036419115.1. Classification (NCBI taxonomy): domain Eukaryota; kingdom Metazoa; phylum Chordata; class Actinopteri; order Labriformes; family Labridae; genus Scarus; species Scarus forsteni. The sequence continues at coordinate 32,645,046 of JAZDUH010000157.1, forward strand.
AGCATCAGAGTTAAGAAGTGACAAGGCTTACATCAGTACTCACTGATGAAATAAACTTTTTGTCAGCTTACAAGTGTCTATGAAAAGTGTTGTGGCAGCTGCAAGCTAGCATTGAAATTACTGTAACCATTTGAAAAAAAAGTGTTTTCTATGACTTTGATTTAAATTTTAAAATAGATAACTTGATAATAATAATAAAATTAAACAAAAAATAATAAAGCACAATTAAAGAGGATGAAAATGAAATAAAAATAAATTGTATGATGGAAAAAATAATTTAGTCGAAAGTTATAAATTTTAAGGAAACCCTTAAATAGACTTTCTCCCCCATAGTGTGACTAGGATTTAGGCACAGCCTTACTCTTCCCACAACAACCTGTATCTCTTATTAGAAAGGGACATATTGAACGCAGTTCCTCGTTCAGGTGAATCGTAACTTTTCAGCCAAACTTGATCATCCAGTGGCATCCCTACAGTGAGGGTGGATGAGCTGGTGCGACAAATAGAAGACAGTATGATGACAGCTGCGTGTGTTTCTGTCCACTTCAGATACACCTGCTGTGTGGTGTAAAATCAGCCGATCAGGTTATTAATTTGGGAGTAAACTGGAATGAAAACTTTCAAACACTCATCCAACTTTAGCCTGAAAGACACATGATTTTATATTTCACAGTTTGAAGAGGTGTAATAAATGCTTGAAGTTTGCTACCAACAGGCAGAAATAACAGAACTGTTTAGCATCATTCCAGACTAAGATTGATTCTTAACAGGATGTTTAAAGTATTGAATCATAACTTCTGTCCAATAATAGCCCCATCTATTGGAGTTGGTGATTAGAGAGAAGAAGAAGATTAGTCTCTGATGAAAACACTTTGACACTTTTGCTGTCAATTGTGACCCAACTGAATTAATGTTGAGATATGTGGTCTGCTTTACAATGTAGTTTGGAAAAATAATGTTTAGAATGAGCATGTGTGTGTGTGTTAAGAAAATTGACCAATAAACAGTATATTAATAAATAATCACAGAATTACAGTGGATGTGGTAGGGAATGAAAGAGGCAGGTTTATATTTTAAATACACAAATTCAGGCTCTGTGCAAATTCTTGAAGCTCATTTTTTTCCCCAACATTTCTGAGGTGCATTTTTAAAACTTTTTGAATAACACACTTCTGGGGGATTACACAATTAGCTTTATTTTAACTGAGTATTCCTAAGGAATTTTGTAAAAGATGGCCCAAAAATAAATCAGATATTTAAAGTTTATTTAGTCCCTACCTGATATTTCCCTAGAGAGGAATGGGGTTTTCCAGGCTTTTTTTCCCCCCATTTATTTATTTAATTGAAAGCATTATTTCTGCAACGGTATATGATAGACCGTATGGAATTGAATTTATTCTTCTAATAAATACAAACTGATCCAACAGGGTTTTTTGATGACAGTTCAAACAATTTTAAGATTTTTTTTTTAAATCAAGCATTTTTAAGGATTTACCTGTACAATCCTTTGGAGAGTGTAAACACTCAGGTTAAAGTGCATACCATATGAAAACTACTTGAATTAGAAAATGAAAAGGATGAAAACTTGAGCATGTAAGATATTTCTTGTGAAGAGAAGAATGCTGGAAGTCTTAAAGTATTAAAAAAAAGACTTCAAGCAGCCTTCAGAGGATTGTCTGATAATAGGTCATAATGGTCTTCCTGTTTATAAAGATTTCATAATATTTGTTATTGTTTCAAATGAACATAAAAGGCCAGGAACAGGGATTTTTTTGGTCTGAATTGTGTCCTAGAACTCAAACAGAAGACACAAAACATTATAAAGACTCTAAAAAGCACAGTTAAACCTATAATGAACATTTTCTCTTTTTCATTAGCCTCAAAACAAATTGAAGATTCTACATGATTAAACAGATGACACAGTCTAATGTCATGATGACTATCACTAAAAGTCCACTCATACTGCTGTAGAAATAAAATCTCAATAGATCGTTTTCAGTCCTTAAATTAATGCAAATCTCCTATTTCGTTTTTTATTGTACACTAATGTACACTACTGAAATATTCTTTTTATGTTTTTTTTAATACAAAGCTTTTCTTCCCATTCGTTTCAGAGAAAAAAATGTCCAGGTCCTGTGTTACTAAATAGAATTATACTTAGCAACTACTGAAAGTCGTTTTTCCAGGTATTTTCTTTGGTTTTATTGCTAATTCTGCTCGATTCTAATCCATTAATCCACATACTAAAAGAGACCAATTGATCATTAAAATGGTTCAATTCATAACAAGCTTCTATCAGTTCAATTCTACACTTTTTTATACAGCTTTTCTTTCCTAATTTCACCTAAAGACATACTAAAACTTTTTCTAAATGTACAGAAATGTTTGTTATTGAATTCCTTGCTTGTTCTCTTCTGTTTGTCTTATCCATAGGAGAATTTTATTTCCACTGCTCCGACATAATGTCAATTTCAGGCAAAGCAAGAATTTACGTGCAGTAAGAAATAAACTCTTAAAATGTATGGAAAATTTTATATGGAAATAAAAGCAGGCACACAAAAGAATTGTGGCTTTCTTTGAATCACAGCCGTTTTGTGTTCGTTTCCTGTCGCAGTGACGTCCTCGCGGCCTTGTTTGAGTTGTTTGTTTCAGTGTTGTTGACAGCAGTCTTTTCTGTCCCTCCATCTCTGCTGCTAAATCTGAGTCCATGAATGTGTCGGGACTCTCCCACGGCGGGGAGCGCGCGCCTCTGTCTGAATGCTGCACGCGGCACGCTGCCTCGCATGTTAATGGGCTGGAGGCTGCGAGCGCTTTGAGCTTGAACTTGACCGGAGGAATTTGGCTCGTGGGAACGCAGGCTCGGCGGTGGCCTCCTCTATTCAGGCACACAGGTCTGTGTCAGCGTGATTAGCATAAAACCCAGCCTGCCTGCTGCAAATTAAGGCACGAGGATGGAAGCTCGTGAGCCCTCTTTCACAGCAGACAGAGAAGTGAACAGGTCTCTGCGCGAGCAGGTAAGAACTTTCAGCTGTTCATTAAGACTTGAAGTTTGGCGAAATGTTTCATCGTGCATGCCCTGTCGAGAGAAACTGAAAAAGGTCTGTAAATGGCAGATTTGATAAGTTTTAACATTTTATCAGCAAGAAAAAACGATTGTGTGCCAGAAGAGTTTCACGCTTTATCTGCTGTCACCATGAGGGAGGATGTTTCCCTGAGCCGGATTTTTTGTCTTTAATTTATCATCACTGGAGTATATTTCCATGGCAATGCACTTCTTTAAAGATAAAATTGCACATTTTACTGAGCCATTTATAGCGCTAAAGAGGTGTTAAAAGAGAAGATACAATCACAAGAGATGACAATTTATTTAATCATCATCGAATTTAGGTTCGCATTTAATTAATAAGTTGATTTTTTCTTTTGTGGTTAAACAGAGCTTTGATTATTAAATTCACTACAGAAAAATTAAAAATCGTGTGATTTTTTTTTAATCAGCATGTTTGACTGTTGTATTTAATTGTACAGATAAAGTGCTGTGTGACTGAACGTATTCCATTTTCATGCCCAGAGTCATTTCAGTCTCATTTATTTTTTGTTTAGATAAACGGGTCACAGCTTACTTTTATTTTTTTTTTACTTTTTGTTTTCATTTTTAATTTCTGCAAATGGAACCTTTTCTGAAAAATACGACATCCGTTTTTAATTTAACAAATTTTCTAAATTACAAAAAGTTCTGGCTACATTCCAGGTTGTTTGCATAATTTTTCTATTTTCAGCAAAATCCCAGTCCTCCCGTCTGCAAGGGAGCGGTGCAGTGTTTAATAGATCTCTGTTAATTACTTGCAGGACTAAGAAACTGAAAATTCCAGCCTGTTCTCAGACTGCATGTATTTTCCTTTCCACAAGAAAGGCTTTGTCCTTTCAAATTTTATCCACATGATTTCTAGATGTCTCAAATGTAGCCCCATAGAGGCCATTAACAGCTCTTCATTGAGTGGATCAAGTTTAATTTGAGGCCTACTAGACGAGCTCTGACCCAAGGATAAAATGCCCAAGGTGTCTACACCATCCTTAAAAGAGACATTAACGTTATATTTTAATCAGATTAACTGAATAACATTTTTTTTAAATTTTGGTCTCAAAAAAATATTAAATAAATACAAATCTGTGTATAGTATTTGAAAATAAACTCAAATGACAGAAATGAAGGATTTAGTTCATTTTTAAAGCAGAGATAGAGGAGAAATAAGTCTTGTGGCATTTAGAATTAAAACTATAGGGTTTAGGATTTTGCATGAGGTACAACTATGGTTAAAATCCATAAAAAGGGGCTGCTGTCTCTGTAACAATTATTTATAATCTATAAAATCCATTCAGTTGTGTCTGTGACAATTTATTGGATACAGTAGGATGAAAGAGTTATCTTTGAAAACTTTTGTTAAATCAAAATTATTACAACAAAATACGGGGGGAAAGTGTGGACATAGAGTTAAGTTAGATCAACAAACATTCCAATAATATAACTTCAGATGTTACAAAGAATGTCAGATTCTTCTGAAAACTCTATTGCAATAAAAAGTAAAATGTGACAGATCTTCCATTAGTTAATAAAAAAACTGAGCAGACACGACTGAAATGAGTTTATTCAAAGCTGTAATGACTGATTAACTTTCATAAAAGACACTTGCATAATACACACCCCTCACAATAAAATAATGCATATTAAAGCTTTTTGAAAGTTAGAAGTTTTGTATAAACAAATTAATTTATGAAATGGCATTTATGAATAAACGTAGCATATCTTACATTGCAATAGCTTATTGTCATTTTAAATCAATTCAAACATTTAGGGGAAAAGAACTTGTATATATCATAAGTCAGCCTTCTTGGATCACGATAATAATAATGATAACAACAATAATAATAGTTATAATGATAATAATAATGTAAAAGTAATGATAATAACAGCAGAACAAATAGATAATAAGAATAGCAGTAATGGTAAACTAAGTACTCCATGCCTTGTTGCAGTCAACTTTGAACATTTCAGGCAATGTTTGATAAACTATAGTCTACTAAACTAAATAGAAATTAAAATGTTTCCAATGCTTAATATTCTGCTAATTACTTTTTTATTGTTGCACACTACCCTTCTACATTGTAAACATTTTTATATTCCTATGGCTACAGTGCATCTGTCTGTGGACTTTTAAGCAAAAAGGCTTTTTTATATGTTGAAAATCCGAATTTCCAAAACAAAAAACTTTTAAGTCCTGACAACATTGTCAAAATGTGTTTTTCAAAAGGGAGTATTAATGTACGAAATATAGCCTACCATTTCTAAAATTTTAGTCTCCGAGCACATAGAGCATTTCAGGATATTTATGTTTTATGTATTGTTCATTGTTTATTCAGTCATGACAACACCAAATATTGTACACAATATTGACATTTGACACAAAATCACAAAACCAAGAATCGTGTTAAATAATGACTGAAAGGCATAGGCAGAAGCAAATTGCTTATAAAGACCTATCCTATATTGTCAATCTTTTTAGGCTACCAACCTCCAAAGAAGCAACAACACAGATACTTAATCGCACTTATTAGCTTCAGAAATAGTTTTACAAACCATTTTCTTAAAAACAAAAAAAAGAATGACAAGTTTTTAAATTTATGCTGGCATCATTCCAGAATTTAACTCCAATAATTGAGACACATCTCCTTTTCATACCTTTTTTTTTTTTTTTTAGCTTTTTGTACAGTAAATTTGCAAACGCCTCTGAGATGATATGGACTGTCCTGAATTAAAAAGAACCTCTGGATTGAGTCAGGGAGCATTTTTGATTTTGCTTTGAACATAATTTGCTTAATTTTATCCTCTCAAACTTGTCCTTCTCGTAAATTTGTGCTGCAGAACTCAAACAGGTCATGCAAAAGATCTAGCAGACATAATCGATGTTTGTACTCAGTCGATTTTCAAAGCAGTTGATTGTGGTCAGTGTGCCCGCGGTGTGGCGCTGTTCCCTCCTGATGCGCAGCCTACTGTACTCCACCTGGTTAGCTTGTTTCAGTTAGCTGCCCTCAGATCTGTCTCTGTCCTCTAAAGTTTCCCATGTCTGTGTGGTGGTCTGAGGGGAAAAACAGTTACAATAAATGAACAAAGACAAGAATCTGTCTTTCGCGTCGAAATGCGCAACCTTACCACAAAACTACAGAGACAGAGCTGAACAGCAGAGACTCCACAGGACAGGTAGACAGGGACAGGTACACCTGCCGGCCGTCTGACGGCCAGAGGTGGAACAGCTAAAGTCCAGAAACACCTCCGTGGTCCAGAGACACGTCCTCTATGTCAGCCTGACAGTTTTTTTTTATAGATAGGGCAAGATTCACACTGTGTTTTAAGGAGATGAATGTAATATTCAAACGATATGATCAAGCTGTAAGAATCCAGAGCATTAATCAGATGTTTACATTTGGCCTGTTGCAGGAGGTTGAATTTCAGGTCTGCTGGAGCATCAAGGTGGCTATATAGAATAAGATAAATAAATATGGTAGGCCTATTTCTTTTCCCCAATTATCTAGAAAATGATGCTGAAACTGATGTACTAAAAACAAAAACACATGCACAGTGTTTATTAGGTGAGTTGTAACAGCCATCCAGCAGGAGGCTAACCTTGAGAATTATAGAGTGAGGAATAGCTTCGAGCTTATGTTAGCCCACTTTTCTTCAACAAAATTTAAAGCCAACAAAACCGCAGAAATTTTGTAGCCTATTCTAGGATTTTTTTTATTTGATGTTTTAATATCAGTAGGATATTGACAGCATACCTTTTGTGATTTGAGACAATGACGCAAAAGAGCTTTTATTAGTAGAAAATGATCAACTTTTGCTGCTGAAAATTGCTCATCTGTATTCTCTGTCAAACTGGTTGCATAGGCTTGTGAGCATTTTGCCCTCCCTGTAAAACTTACATTTTAAAAGCATGTGTTTACTAAACGACTATAATGACATTTTGATTTTTAATTCGCTAAAAGCCCATTTCTGAAATTATAAGCACTCTCAGTAGTCGTAATCAGTGATTAATTTAAGCTACCAAAGATTTTATCCCAGTCAAACTTTGCCATAAATTGGCAGTGGGGAGCATCTCCTCCCAGAAACATGAAAACAGTCCTTTTTCTTGAATTGAACAGGAAACATAAGGAAGACGGATATTTTTAACGTTTTAATTTTTGTCTTTAAACTAATAGCAAAACGGTAAACAGAGGACAGAAATTGAAGTTTTCCCCCCAAATACCTAAATTTAGCAAATCCTGAAAATATTATGTGACCTATAAATTATAGAAATATATCCAAACAGGCTATCAGACATTCTTTTTTTCCCTTAAAGTGTGATCTGCACAAATAGGCTGTATCAGCATATTAATTTGCTACCAGTCCATATTAAACAAGTTAACAATCACAAAAGTATAGCTCACATCAACATCAACCAACTTGTGTTTTAGCCTTCTGTTTTTTCATTAATGTAGCACTGGACAATTTGTTTAAGGTGAAGTCCTGATACTCTTTGTTTAATTCCAGCCCAGTTTATTCCGAAATGGAAACATTACCAAAGAAAAAAATATTTAAATAACTGTTGTTTTTTTTTTACTTGAAATAATGTCTTTCATTTTATTCACTGCAGTACGGCACTTTATGCATCTTTGAGCTTACAAGCAAAGTTGACAGGGTAATGCCTAACTTGTTGTAACAATCTGAAACCTTTTCAAATATCTGCCAAATGTAACAAAGAATTTGTTCTGTCTATGTGCATGTTTTCTGGACATTTTATATGGGTTAACAGTGAAGGCTCTTTCAAGACAAGCTTGTGAATTTAGTATCAGCTTTACATTTTGGTGTACATTGCATTGAACAAGGGATGTTCACTCCTCATTGTTGTACTGGCACATAAAGACATAAATAAATAGATCTCATTGCATTGTAAACGAAGATGTGTATTTATTCGAATGGATGGTATTTAGCTTCTTCTTTTTTTAGTTATATTTAACTAAAGATCTCCTAATCGTATCAGATGGCTGATGTGACACTGTGTGAGACTGTATTTTCTCAGTCTGATTTCAAAATAAAAGCCCTCAGCAGCAGTAACCTCTTTCAGGCTGTTTTATATTCCCGTTTATTTCCTTCAAATATCACAAGGCCTGTTTGACAAATTTGATAGGCCGTGAGCCGGCTTTATTCCCTCCCCCTCCACCTCCACCTCCTCCTCCCATCACCATCATCATCCTCCTCATCCCTCCCCTCTCCCTCTCTCCCTCTCTCCCTCTCTCTCTGTGTGTCTGCTGCTGCTCGCACATCACAAACCTCTGCTCTTTATCCGGTAAGAGAGGATTTTAATACACTAAGGGAGGGAGCCAGTTAATGGTAAATACGGCAGGGAAAAAGTCCATACGAAGATCTGATGGAATAAAAGCCTCTAACAACGAGGGCATAGGATGTGATGCAACTCTGACATGCTGAATACGAGGTACTTTCTTTCTCTCTCTCTTAATTGGGGCCAGTTATCAAGGTGGGGTGCAACAGGGCACTGTACTGGGGACTTGACTTGTTTAAGGGGTTTCTTTAATAATGGAGTTTATGTGTGTATGCGTGTAGAAATAGTGTTTATTTTATCTTTCACTATTGCTGGTCCATCTTATCAATACCACCCTGGATTTTTACCCTTAATAGTAGACGTTTGTTCCATTGTACACCTATATATCGACTTTTTTTTTTACATAACACATGAAATAATAAGCTAAAATTACAGCAAAGCAAGGACAGTTTACATAATATGAAGAGCCCCATTCAAATACAGGCCTGCAGCAAATCAAATAACTTTATAGAGTTAAAAGAGTATCAAAAAATATCATTGCAATGTCAAAGTCTTGTGTATGTATGAAATATAGAGTTTGGATGTGTGCAGGTATTATGGCATTATTTGATAACGCGTGTGAATGTAATATGTACAAGATAATTAGATCTATACCGTTTTGGAAAATGGTACAATTTTATTCTGACGTATTTTTTTCAATCTTGAAGAATCATCGTGGCTACTCATTAAATGCAACAAAAATAAAATAATCAATCATAGGAAGGGTTAAAGTTATGTAGAGGGATGGTCCGGTTATCATAGTTTAAAATGATCTAAATAGACATGTTTGTGTAATTTTGTGTGTTGTGTCCTGATGCATCATGCTATACCAAATCGAGTCATAATGGCTTACCAAAGGTAGCCCGGCATATTTGTTTGTAATAGATCACACAAGCCTCTACATGCAGTGTAGGTCTATCACTTTTTAAAGTTAAGGATTGGAAAATAATTTCAAAAAATGTCAAAATCTTATCTCACATTCAGAGATGCCTGACCGCCCTTTTTTGCTTCAGTTGTGATGATCAGACAATATCGCCACTGCTCATACACTCGTGCTCTTTGGTCAATTATTGACGCTGAAGATTCCGAATATTAAATAAGTTTATGTGCTCATGTGAGAAGAATTCGTGTAGTAAGAGGAGGAGGAGGAGGTGGAGGTGGAGGAGGAGGAGGAGGCCCCGGGTGTGCGGCGCTGCAGTGCAGAGTTCAGCTCACAGATATTGTTGTGAGCCTGGGAAAGTGTAGCGGGGCTGACGCCACACTCTGTCCGACAGAGAGGAGGGGGCACCACGACCGTCCCAGACCCGATTGTCATGTAAATGTCCCCCCGGCACGTTGTTGAACTTGATGTTGACTTCTTTCTTCACTGGGGGTTGAGAAAAAAGTGGGGAGGAGAAGGAGGAGCGGGGCTTACATTTTCCCTGTCACTTGTTTGTGGGAAAATCCATCTGAGGACACACACAGGGACACACACACGCATTTTTTTTTTCAGATTTGCATAATTCTATGTATTTATCGAGATTTTGAGAGGGATACTTTGAAGAAAGTGTTAAATTACTCAAAATCAGCATTAATAGCTCAAAGTAAGGTAGTAAATTATTTCGAAATAAATTCATTTTCTTTTATTAATAGGGTTTTTATTGAATGCATTACTATACCCTCATATCTCGACCCATACTATAACTTGAACTTGAATCTTGAACTCTTGTTCAGGCCTTTAAGAGTCCTTTATAATAAATAAATTTGTGTGCATCATGAGCTAATGTTGGTTTGTTTAAGTTACAAAACACTGATCTCTATTTTCTCTCATGCTTTATAAGACTCTTCTTTTCTTCCAACTTATTTATCAGACACACCAAAAATGCTCTAATAGAGTTTATGATGCTTCTAACAAAAAATGTTATCAGAGTTAAAGTGTGGTTTTGTTTTTATAAATCCAAATGTGTTTGTTTAACTGTACTCATAAATAGACTTTGTGTTAGCAGGCCCATGCCTTCAATAATCTTGCATGTGATACACCGATGTGGACACTTTTCTGATAAGCATACCTGGGAAAATTTGGTGGATTAATCAAGAATGCATCACAAAGTCACACTTGTTTTGAATTACACATGCTTTTAAATTAAACACCACAGTTCCACTTATATTTGGACATATGAGTTTTTTCTTTAAGTTGGAAATAATAATAATTTTAACATTAAATTGTCAAGGCAGGCACTGGATGGTTATTTTTATTTGTGTGTTTGCACCTACAAAACCTGTCAGTATTTATTTCTAATTTGCTGTTTCATGTTAAATGTGATTGAAGTTGTTTTAGAGTAGGTACAACATGAGTTAAAAAAAACCAAGTCAAACACAAATCTTCCGTTTACCCTGTTTAATGTGTTAATATTTTTTTTAATAACAAAAACGTCTGACAGTTTACCTTAGAAGAAGAGTGTGACCCTTTTGAAGCCAAAATTATAGATTGAATTTATTTTTTTCAAATGAAAATAAAAATAATGATGAAACTCTTGAGGATTTGGTAATGAGGTTTTCCCTACATTCACGTCTGTCAGTGTAATTTTAATGGCACATCTATCTTTACCTTAAGGCTGGTTGGTGTCAATACAGAGATGCACGTGTGTTATTATACCTTGATCGCGCATGCCCGGGAGCAATGTGCCTCCTACATCCAATCAAACAGCGCTCAAATGCTACTTTAGCAAGATGTTTTATTCGTTCTTCTTAATTGTGGCCAGGCCTTCTCTGAACCTGCTCAGCGTAATCAGCTTTATTACATGACTGCAGCAGCATGGAAACAGCTGATGATATCAGAGTGGAAGTGATGAAGAGTAGATTTGCTTTTTAAACGATGAAGAGTGGGACAGCGTTGATACAGTACATGGCAAACCTCTGCCGCACCTCCATGGTACTAACAGATTGCTCATGCGCAATAATCAGATATGTTTCTGCTATCTGATGCAAGCTTCGTTTGCAAACCAGGACAGTAGCTCCCTGCTCTGTTATTGGATTACCTGCACACACACACACACACACACACACACACACCTACACACACCTTTTACAATATCCTTTCAAACTTTGAGAGATATTACAAGTTGCTATTCTCGTCTCTGCATGGCTTCTTCTATCAAAGGTGTGATTGCTATCGCCTACACTATCTCATCTCCTGAGCAAAGATACCATTCATATCAAAGCATCATTTATCGATAAGGCTGTATATTGCCTGAATATGTTATCAGGGTTTGGCAAGCATGGAGTCTTTTCTGCGCCAAGGACACGAACCAGGGATTCCTCTGCTCTGTGTGGATGAACGTGAAGGCTATGTTGTCACAGAAGAATTAAAAGCAGTAGGTTACATGCAGTATAATTTCGTCCTTTGGGGGAAGACTACATGTGAAAAACAGGTCAGGAAAAGATGTCTGTTTGAAATTTAAGGTGCCAGTGAAAGGCAACTGAAAGCATCAAATAGGCTACAATTAGAACAGAACAGGCTTTTTATTGCCATTGTTTATTAAAACATAATTCGACTTTATTTGTAGCTTTTTCAGAAGCAGGAGAGACCAGTTTTCTTTGTTAGTTCTCTGATGAAAATGTGCATTTAGCAATGCAATTATGAAAATATGTGTGCTTTGTTAAATAAGTAGGGAAACTGTTCATCTAGCTAAGCTCTATACAGACATAAATAACTATAAACAGGCTCTCTGTGCAGTGAGTTATTTAGTAAATTGTTCAGTTACAGTGACAGGATGAGTAAAATGGGCAGTGGATAATGAAAAATATATTCAGTTGCAGGTTGGGTAAAATAATGATAAAGCAGAAAACATGACTGGCTTTCTTCTCGTATAGTATAGCCCAGCATTAATGCAAGCATATCGTTAGCAAAGCACATAGGCAAGGAGAGCTTATACCAGGCTGTAGTATTGTCTAAAATCTGCCAAGTTTTACGTTTGATTTTCTGTTTTTGCCGGATTTATAGCTCCGAAGGCAAAATTACAGCATTGCAATATTAAAAGATAATTTATGGACTCGTTCAATTCAATAAAAACAACTTTATTTGTCTTCAGAGGATAATACAGAGGCATTAACGTGAAAAAGACACAAAACAGACCAAACAACAAACAAAAAATAGGAACGACAAAGGGCGGAGTTGACCAAAATTCATCAACTATTCAAATTAAATCCTGCAAATATGAGTAAACGCATTAAATGGTAACAGTAGCCTGGGCTTTCAACTTAGGCTTAAACGGACCTGTAACGGGAGATGATATATTTGCAGAGCTACATAAACACGTGGGCTAATATAGCCTACTGGATAAGTAAAGTGTGTATACTGGGGTCCAATCAGGGGCGCTGCCAGAAATTTTGGGCCCCATGAAAAGATAGCAAATCAGGCCCAAACCAGCTCTGGACAGTTTTTTCAAACCACACATCTATAAAGCAAATGGAATAAATAAATAAGACACTATATATTGCAATAGACTACATAATTATAACAGCCAATATATTCTGTTGAAAGGAACAAATGAGCTTCAAGTGGAGAAAACACTCTTCAGCTCAGATAATAAAACAAATTGTGAATTAATACAGAACTTTCTTACATTTGGACTATTGCAAGCATTTAAAATGTTTTTATTTATTGTAAAATAAGCAATCTCTGGTTATCTACCCCATAAAAGTTTCTAAAATTGTGTATGTTATACATTTGTTTCTCTACTTCCTGTTTTTTCTTGAAAACCTAAAAAATTCAACACACTATTTGGTACAACAAAAGCATACACAAGACTATGGCATCATAAAGGTTCAAATGGGCCTCTGTTTTAATATAAATGTTATTTTATGAATGTTAATTAAGTGGAAGGTGCAAATCCTGTATTGTTTAGATAATGAAAAGAAGAGAGCTTTATATTTGTTGTGTACAAAGAGAAAAGACAACTTGAGTCCTATGACAAAAAGGTGATATGCAAAAAAAATACCTTGAATATTATGCTTTTTAAAGACCCCTGTTAGCCATGGCCCCCCTAGAATCCTCCTAAGCTTCCCCCGTTCCTCCCCTGGGTCCAATTAGTAAATTATTATAATTTCAAAGTACTATACATAAAGCAGATATGATCACACATAACCTTAACTATTAATATGAGTCTAATGCAGATATGAAGTGACGTTTATTTAAAGAATCCACCCCCCTCCTTCCATACATTGTATACATTGTCTTGAGTTAAATTAATTTCCCAAGAACGACTCATTTGCCCCTAAAATTTGGGCCGATGTCTAAAACATGCAGCTCCACATGCACCAGGCTCCATGATGAAGCTCCTGATGAAGGCTCACCTGCTCTCATTTTAAAATTGCTTTAATGAGCCCCCCCCCCCCCCCCCCCCCCTCTCTCTCTCTCTCTGAGGCGGAGTTTCTTCCTCTGCACGCGCAGCACTTGTCAGTCGCAGCTCGAGCGTGTGAGGAGGAGGACGTGTTTCAGTCCTCAGAGACATCTGGGACAATTTGAGCTCCAGTTTTTGCTCACTTTTACTGTTTTTTTCCCTGAATGGACGGGTCGTACCGGGCTCTAATGAGGGCGGTGTAGAAGTGGTTGGAGGATTTTGACCCAGGTGGAGTTAGCTCCATGTGCAAGTAAGTGAGATGCTGCCTTTCTGTGATGGAGAGTTATGTGGGAACAAGCTAGCCGGCTTTTTGGACATGCACTGTAGCCTATACGTGACGTTGAAATCTGCTCTTTATGTTTGCAGGCCACTTAATTTTTACGACTTTTCCTTGTGAGAACTACAGCTGTGATTTAATTGTGCATCCATGGCTGTTTAATAGGAACTTAGTCTATGAGGCCCCAAAACTAGCTTTTACAAACCTTGTTGCAAAGCAACCCTTTTCTCTCGAAAATTAATTTAATTTTATGATAAACTGTACAGGCAGGGTTGCAGATGTGTCCAGAGTGTAGATTTGTTCATTTATGATAAATTAAATGAGCCATGGAGACTCATATAAACCTGGTGCCTCAACATGTAGCCCCTTTCACATGTGCACATACAGCCTGATGATTTCTACTTTTTCGTACTGAGCTGTTTGTTTGTTGCTGCTGTGTATTTTTTTTATTTAGAAAGCTTCAGGGTTGCATGTGTGTGATCAGCTTTTGTCTGTATGCTCTAACAAAAGGGAACTTGACCATGAGGTTTAACTATATGAGGAAACTAGTACAAGCTCTTCAGACTTAATCCTAACGATTTATTATGAGAAATTTAACTGAAAATACACTGAGTTTTTTAATTAGGTAAAAGTTGAGCTGGATTCTTGGTCTTCTTGTCAGTTTACACATGCTAGTGTTCATGAAACCAACACATCCCTGTATTTTAAAAAAAAATTGTTTTACTATAAGGACAGCAAATGAAGAAATACCAAAGGTTTAATGCGTTTGCACTTTCTTTATCTGTATTTGTGTGGGAGCATGTGTGAAAGGGGCTCTATTTTCCCAGTCCAGTCTCCTGAAACTTTGTGGGAAATTTCTTGAGCCATTTGTGAAAATATCTTGGATTTCCTTATGATGCCAAGATAGGGTAAATGTTTAAGTTGGTGTTAAGCCCTTATTGTTCATTATCTGGCAAGTGTTAATGTGTGGAAATTGAGACAAAACCGTTTCCCAATTAGTTGAGAATATACGCCCCAAAAATGCACATTTTCTTCTGTGAATCTTTGTGTTCGTGTGGTTGCAAGTGTGTATGGGGGTTAGATTTCCTCAGTGAAATTCCTGGTGTACATTTTTTAAATCCTCTTGATTTTATAGTGATACAAAAAGGCAAAAGTTGAACTTGGCTCTGTGCCCATAATTGTCTGTCACTTAGCAAGTGTGTTCAAATTAAAAAAATACTACTGTACTTCCTTTTTTGATTCATAAGAACTTGAAAGATACATGTTGTTTTCAAATATTTGCCTTTCTTTTAGTGGAAGTGTGCCTGTGCAAGGTGTTGAATCTCAGGGATTAAACCTCCTGATTTCTTTTTATAAGTAAGAGTATTCGTGAAAAGGTTTTGTATTTATTCCTAAAGCATAGAAGGACAAAAAGGTAAAAGTTGAACTTGGCTGTGAGACATAATTTTCTGTCAGTTTGCAAGAGTGTGCAAACTAATACAACATTGTTTTACTCCTCTTCTGGTCCCTTAAAATTTGGATTATATAGAAAATACATTTGCGTGTATTTCAGTATTGTGTAATATATGTGTGTTTTAAACTTCTCAGGGTAAAAATCTCCTAATTGTTTTTTCTGGTTATGTTAAAATATAGTAATTCTACTCATGCACTCAAAAGGGCGAAAGCTGAGCTTGGCTGTGAGCCTACAATGAGTTTTTGTTTCCTTGTGAATCTTTATGTTTGAGTGAGTGTGTACATGAGATTTCCAGGGTCATATTTCCAGCAAATTCTGATGCATGTGTGAAAACAACTTCCTTTTCTTTCTTGGATGCAACAAAACAAAAAAGGCAAAAGTTGAACTTGGTCTTGAGCCTTGTTGGTCAGTGTAAACGAGTTCGTGTGGAGTTTACATGGAAACTAGAACAGTGCTGTTTTTATTTAATATTATTTAACGTCATTTTATCTCCTTTTATTGAGGCAAGCAGGTGCATAGATGCCAAAGCTTGTAGTTTTTGAGCATCTTTGTTTAGCACGGCGTGGGAGTATGTGAGGGGCTCAGTGAGACTAAAGGCAGGCTCTCTCTCTCTCCCTCCCTCCCTCTCTCTCATCATCCTCCTCTCCTCTCTGTGTTGGTGTCGGAGGGGCGGCCCCTTTAAGAGACGACGGGTGTTAGTTTGTGTCTTTGGTTATCTAGCTGTATGAGTTTTAATTTCATAAAGCTAGAGAACCGAAAGTACGAACTGACGCCGAGCACTTCGGAGCCCAGGTGTGGGGGGTCCTCTCCTTCCGCTCCGGCAGCATGGAGGAGGCAGAAGAGGAGGAGGAGGAGGAAGGAGCAGCGGCTGGAGGAAACAGAGGGGACGGATGCTGAGGGGAGGCTGCACGAGTGGAGGTGGTGGGGTCCCTACTTGTCCACGAAACAACAACAGCGTCTTTAATTTAACGTCGTTGGTCCGCCTCAGCTTCAAAGGAGCCTGCCGCGTGTCTGTGAGCGCGTGAATGCTGCTGCGCGGAGGGGCTCGCGTTTGGGGCATCGCGGTGATGCTAGGGCCTATTGAGGATCCACACACCGTCACTTCTGTCATTATCCTGTCAAAATAGAGTTATGGGCTTGGGAGAATGATGCTATATGACCCAGCATGTACTGCTGTGTAGTTGTCATAACTGTGTTGACGGTCTTACATTAATACCTGGAGGACTAGACAGAAATAGTTAAAGGACTCCTGTGATTGGTCCATACACGACTCACGTGACATTGGAGGCAGCAATAGCAGATCACTTTTATGATTTCACATGCTGGATTTTGTACTTTAAACTAAGCATGGAGCCAGTATGTCCTGTGAATGAAATTAATTTATCCTATCAAGTACAATTAGTTGTTCTCAAACGGTGGGTCTGGACCCAAACTGGGACATGCAGATTTTAGGGAGGGAAGAGACCATGCCAAAAAAAAGATAACAAAGTGCTTTAGAAGACATGCCTCAGTTTATTTTATTTCTGTTTGCTTCCATAATGAATACATGATAGCTGATTACTTAAGTTAGAGTGGATTAGTCCTGTAGAGAAAGGGTTCTTAACTGGTGGACCTGGACCCAAAAGTGGCCCATGGGGCTGTTCTCAGGTTTGAAGTTGTAAATAAGTAGTCAGTGATGTTTGGGAGCCTTGGTGACATCCATTAATTTTATTTTCACCCCTCATAGTAAATAGCAGATTTTTTTTTTTTTACATTGTGTTATTTTTTACAGTTTGCATAAGACTTTGACTCTAAGGTAAAAAAAAAAAATACAAACTGGTGGGTCCCAAATGTTCAGTCCAGCTGTTTGTAGAAGGTCAAAAATGTGGACCGGATCTTAAAGTAAATATCCCATAGTATGCACACCATATGACCACCTATCCATTCTATTCTCGTACTATTTGGTTGGTTTAATGAGTGCGATGAAAAGAAGTACATTTTTGTTCTCTCAAGAGTTAGCATGGAGACACTTTTACATTGTTTGACACAGGTTGATCTGTGGATCCGTGGTAATGTGTTTGGACCTGAACATGGGAGTTGGAGCTGTTAGTCAGTCACATGTCTGCCCAAAATAAATGGCAGATATTTAACAATGTGGGAACCCTTGGCGAGTGCATGTGTTAAATACCTCTCTTATATGATATAGATGATTTTTTTTTTCTCAAGAGCTAGCATCAAACCACTCTTTGTAGGCTTCGACCCACAGGTGGGTCTCTGAGCTGTTTTCAGTAGGTCATGATTGCCAGTAAATAATGGCAACTAGCCCACGACAATGGAGGCCATAAGTGGACACAAACCTATATAGTTTGTTTAGTCCTCTTTGTCAGTGTGATGATTTGATGTTTTGTTAAATTGGGATAAAGCTACTGTGTTGATCTTACTGAGCAGTGCCTCTTAACTGGAACCAAAAGTTGTTTTTTTGGCTGCAATTGTACGCATAAAAAATGGCAGTAAGTCTAGGATGAACAGAAGCCTGAAGTGGACAAACAACAATTGTGTTTTCCCTCTTTCTGATAATAGTTCAGTTTGTTTGGTTTCTTGAGAATTTGCTTAAATCTCCTTTTCAGAGAATCCCTAAGTTTATTCATCAATACGTTTTTATGTTATACATTTTCTTTAAATAATGAGTAATTAGGGCTGTTTTCTCAAGATTTTGATAATTTATCTTTTCTTACTTTGGGACAGCTTTACAAAGCTGGTTTACCAAAGCCTAAAGGTTTACTTCCTAAGACATTTTTATTAATATGGAAAAATATCACATGGAAAAAATAAAATAAAATACATGCTTGTGTTTCAGTATCTTTTATGTTTTTGTATTTTTAAGGCTAAGGAGTTGTTTTTAAACTACAAGTCAATGCATGAAATGAATTGGTCGTAAAGCATTGGTTCTTAACTGCTGTTTTTGGATCACGGAGTGGTTGGCAAAGCTGTTTTTTATTTGGCTTTGTTGTCATTAATTGAGTGCATTTTGGATGATTTATGAAGAACTTGATTCTTAAATTTTGTAATATTATGATTACATTTATTCCTTTGATAATCTGCAAATTGCTTGAGTGCAAAATTTACATCATGGAATAAAGCTAATTAATATTTATGCATGCTGGTTTGCCCAAAGCTTTATAATTATGCACTTTACTCAAATATTTACGTCTCTCTATTTTCAGGAGTTTGTTTTGTTTTGTTTAATGTCTAAACTGCAACCTTTTACAAGCACATGAATTTAATGGATCACCTTTTTCTTTAATTTTGGGTCTTGATCTTCCAGTAACAGGGTGATGGAGCCTTAAGGCTAAACTAGACAAGCACTAGGCCGGTGCCAAAAAAAAAAAAAGCCAAGTCAGTATCGTCACACACTCCTTGACAAAATGTATGTTGAATTGGACTTTACAGATAGGGTACAGCCCCAAATGCTGTGAGTGTAACAGGGGGCATAGAAGGCAGAAGAAACCAAACTACTTGATGCAGCACATGTTTCATATCTTAAATATCCTCCAAGATCTCTTAAGACATGAAATTTAAGCTCCTCGATTTCAAGGATCCTTTAAATTTTTTCCCTGCTGTTTTTGTTTTTGCAAGAAAAGAAAAGAAAATGTTAGGAATTATTCTGAAGATGTTGTTAGCATCTAAAACATCTGTGTATCATGATACATATTGTATGGTGGCCTTTGTATTGTGATATCGTATCTTATGATGGATGAAAACAGCCAGCCCTATTGAGAACCACAGTTGTACAGTAGCACTGAGACTCCCTGACTCTTCTGATAATGAATGTGTTTCCCTTTTGGAGTGTAGGCGCTGTCCTCTGTTATTAGGAGTTCTAGTGAGTTGTATAAATGGATCCTTAATGTATGTCACTTGGTAGAGAGTACGGCTGCTGTGAGAGTCTGACTTGCACTTTTGGCTAACATGCTTGCTAGCAACACTGCTAGGTTTTGTGTTTTCTATTATTTCAGTGTCACTTGAGTTGTTTGGATCTTTCAACCAAATCAGAAAATGCAGCAAAGACCAGTTCAAAATCATATTGCATCAGTGACTCTGTACGAGAAAAAAAGGCTGTTTTCGAGAACATCTTTGTCCTATTTCCAACGTGCTTTCGACGCTGCAGCAGAATCCAGGTTAGACATGGCAGAGACGTTCAAATTTGTGTTTGGGGGCTGGATTATTTTTTTGTTTGTCTGCTAGATAAGAGCATAATAGGACATGGGCTCAGAGTTTGATCTATTCTTAGAGCAGAATCAGCGAGCCTCGGAGATGACTGAATATCCCTGAAGTCCCAGCATGCTCTATTTAGACCATGACTGACAATATTTGATGTGCGCCGTTAGACAAGAGAGCCGTCATGGTGTGTGAGTGTTGTTCATGCTTGCATATTAGAACTAGTGTGCTGCTTTACAATTTGACCCCCATGTCCTCCATCTTGTGGTTATACAGTAGGCTATTTAGGAAGTCTGTGTAGTTTGATTCCACTGTAAAAGTTTTTTTTCAGAGTACACACTGATTTTAATTGGTATTATCTGTATTTGTATTGAATTTCACCATCTTGACGACATGGATGCTGCCTCGAATGCACAAATGTACTATACTAATGCTTTGTGTTAGTTTTCCTCAAAGTGTGGCTCTGTAGATTACTTTTGCAGTTTTTGCTTTTCTTAACACTTTACTCATTCACATGAGTACAGAAGCACAATGATTAAAAGTGTAAATAAAACGAGTTTGGTGGAAAGTTGCTAGCTGCAAGGTGAACAAGTCTGCATTCGCTTACTCCACAGCAAACCCGCTTTTTATTACAGAAAATGAGTTCTTTTTTCAAAGAAAGGGTGCAAACATCTGATGTTTTTATTTTCTTTTATCCCAATAGGAAGATGACGGCAACCTCAGCTCTGAAGTTTACCTCAACACACAATGAAGACAAAGTGCCACCAGACAAGAGGACGGGTTACAGAGAGCCTGCAGGTAAAAACTGAGGATAATAACACATGTAGTGATAATTGTCTGCTTTGAAAGAGTAGTGCTGGGGTGATGAAATTTTGAGGGCCAGTCAGAAAGTTAATATTGCAATGACTCATCAATAAAAAGTGTATGAGTTTGGCATTGAGTTTTGGATCAACGCTGAAAATAAGCTGTGATAAGGGTAATTACAAACAATATTTCATCAAAATGATCTGCACAAATGTCCTTATAATTATTGGAACATTTATCCAATCAGAGTTAAAAGCCAGTATTGGTCAATGAAGGAACATTACCATGGTTGTCACATTTAGTACCATACCTCACCCCTGGTTAGCTTCCAACTTTGACTTCACATTTTATCTCACTGGTAAAGACTTTTTACTTTGTGTTATGGCTGTGCCAGTTGTACCCTACACTGTTTTTCAAAGAAGACCAAAAGTAATGACATTTAATGCCCTCAACAAACTTGGTGAAACTAATACTCTGTTGTAGCAAATGCCTTTTTAAGATCTAAAAGCAATATACCGCAAAAATGGGTCATTTCCACATCCACTTCATGTCACAAAAAATAAAATGGTAATTTACAGCAAAGGTAATCATTCAAAAGTCATTGGCAAATATCTGAAATAGCTTTAAATAACTTTTGCCTTAACACACTCATACCGTAGAGCAGCACCGAGAAAAAGCTAACAGCTCTAATATGCACTTTTTACAGAGCCATGTTAATGACAGAGGCGCTTTACAGATACTGGTTAGTGGGGTAGTAACACTGAATGGAAATCAACATTTTTGAGCTAACACATAGCATTTATTGATGCTCATTTAGAGAGGTCATATTATAAAAGAAAACACACTCTGAAAGTTTTTTTAATACAATAAGTGTTTATGGCCCATCAACAAACCTCTCAATAAAAACTCCTTTCCTTGTTCTGCTTGCCTCATTTTTAAAAAGTGTGTTCAAATCTACTTTAAAATTTTACCTCTGATGTTGTCATTAAGGGATATGCCATCTTTGCCAGATAAGAGACCTTCCCTGAGCTAGATGCTTTTTCAGCCTACAGGCAGCTCTAGTGGGCCTGTGCTTTCACAGTAAACATTAGAGGACTGGAAACTTAGGGTCTTGAGAGCTCGTGCACTGTACTGAAAAGGGAACAAATGAATTGTTAAGGCAAATAGCAGACTACAGCCCTTGTTGGAGAACATCTTCAAATTTGTGCAAGGAGATGACTATTGAGATATTTTAAAAAATCATGACCCATCCCTAACACGGGCATCTAACTCAAATCTTATTCAGAAATTATTATAGACTGTGAGCTGATGCAAGTGGATGTACTGAAATGTCCATTCATGTCAGCATTTCAGGACATTATACTTTACCACTCTATGTATACAAGAAAAGATGTTTTACCTTTATGAATTAGTTCAGTGTGATTCTTAAGTTACTTGGAGGCCTGTAGGTAGTTTAGCTGCAGCAGAACCTTGTATGATTTTGCTGGAGGCTGGTTTTTGCCTGCATTGTGTAGTGGATGGAGCTGTTTGTGTGTCAGTGGGTGTTAAAAAATGAAGGCTGAATTTGAAAATATTGAGTATTTTGCATCAAGAATGTGCTCGTGCGCTGTAATCCTCCCTCTAATTCAAGCAAAAAGGAGCATTAAAAGAGACATTTACTGGCAGGTTTATTTTCCCGCAGTGTAAATGTCAGTTTTATATCACTCATATATGCATCATAATACATGGTGCAGCTGCAGTGTAGCCTACAGCATCACAGTGTAAACGCTGCAATTTCAGCGAAGAAAGTAAGACCTCCATGTTGAATTCCATCATTCCTTTGAAGTATTAACATTTTTTACATTGTACATCACACCCACTCTCACACCCACACACACACTCACGTCTCTCTTTCATTCTTACACGTCCGGCGTTTTATCCCTTTAAACACTGTGATCCTATTTGTCAGGTAGAGTGTGTGGTAGGTGCAGGGGAGGTGGCCGTGTAATCTTTGCTGCGGTTCTTTATCCCGTTAGGAGAGCGCGGGCAACGTTTGGACCTGCTCATGTGGAAAGAGCGTTTGGGTGGCTCTGTCCTTTTCGGCCTTAATGCCTCGAGGAGTCGCCCCCTCTTCCCTCATACAGAGTCTGCTGATTATTGTGAGCAAAGTATTGCTGTGCAGAAAGTTGTGCTCTGTTAGCAAAAGCAGTTCAAATATGTGGATTTTGGAAACTATTAAAAGACGACGACAAAATCTCAAAGAGTCATGAGAGATATTATTTATTTTAGCAAAGGCAGACACTCCTCACTTTACACTTGTCCATCTTTTCCCTCCAATTTCTCCCCAAAAAGTCCTGGAATTAAACAATAAGTACACATTGTTAGCAAGGTCAAATCTCCATGGTTCCACAACCTTGAGGCTCAATATAAAGCTCAGTTATTCAAATTTAGTATGGAGTTCTTTGAGGTGCCCAGATTTTCCCAAGCTTTCAATTAGCATATGCAAGGACCGGCCTGTGCTGCTGTTTTCTGAAGTGGATGTAAATTATAAACTCAGTATTATACAGGCTGATGGGAGATAAATCTCTGCAGTAATGCATTGCAGGGAGTGGGGGGTGGGGGATGTTGTAGAGGGGTTGAAGTATGTGTGTGTGTGTGAGGTACTGTACAATAGCCAGTGGCAGATGGAATACAGACTAGCAAAGCGCTGGCTAATAGCATGCTAAACTCCCCTTTCATCGGCTTCAGTTTCTGCAGATTTTCAGCAGCATTTTGAGGAAAAGAGGCAAACCTGAAGAGGGGACGTGTGTAAATTTTCATACACTTAGATTACCCGTGACATAGATTTGCAAGTGTGTACACATCGTTTTAAAACAAATATTAACACAGGGAGATTACTAAGTCGAAATCTGCTCTTGTGCGGTCCAAAAGGCTGAGGGGCTTCAGGCCTCACGAGCCGAGAGCAGATCTCTTTGGAATCTCTATGCAAACGAGGGCTTGAATAATGAGATGTATTTATGAAGGGCTGAGAAGGGGGTCCCTGCTTTTGAAAGCAGGCAGGCTGGAGCTTGAATGGGATGGAGGGAGGTGGGGTTGGACAAGAACAGTGAAGGGTGGGGGGACGGAGGGTGTGTGTGTGTAAAGAGGGGGTACGGGGGCCCCCAGCAGCCCAGGCTGAGGCTGAGGCAGCTGTGAAAAGGGGTCCCGTCTTTTTCCCACGCCCAGCAAGACGCGAAACAGTGCTGCGGCTCGCTCGGGTCAAGTCCCATCGCTAATATATACACGCATACATACACACACACACAAGCGCACACACACACAGAAAGATGTGTGTGTAAAAAAAGTTGTGCAAATTAACAAGCTGTCTGGGAAGCTCTGTGACATCGGGACACCTGCTACACTCCCAGAATGCTTTGCTGCCTCATCTGAGGCCACTAGGCAACAATTAGGTCATAACTTCAACTTGAACTTAAAATTCAGACGAGGGGAAAGAGGGTGGAATGAGCTTTTTAAAATCTTCATTCAAAGTCTCCCTCAAAATGCATTTTAGATATTTACTCACTGATTCTCCCTTCATCGTTTTGAGTCACAAACTTTCTAACTCATCTTTTTATCATTTTTTTATAAGAGCTATTAATAAGAGCTATCGTTCTCCATATCAGTTAGTGAGTTTATATAGAGTTTAACAGATTAAAAGTAACAAAATCAGTGTTGCAATTTATGACAATATAGTATTTATATATCTGAAAATTGTAGCAAAATCTGCAGGTACAAGGTTTCTTCCTTTCAACTATCTAAGGTTGGAAATAGCCTTTTTCACCTACAAGCCTGTGACTGATGAATTCTAAATTGTACATTTTAGATATCAGACAAGTTGGATCTGCTCACAAAACATCAATTTCCTGATACATCATTTTCAAAATAAAGGCCTATCAGCAGCTTAACCGAATGATTTTATAGTGAAGCACATGACAGACATGTTTTTTTTATTATTTAAAAAAAATCAACTCAGGCTTACTTATCATTGCACTTAGTGACCAAGAAGCTTTTATTGAGACCAATGCCATCATCAATTCTGCTTTTACATTCCACTCCTTCATCAATTCTTTTTGCTTTCCTGTGAAATTTTCTGGAAAGTGTTTTAAGTGGTCACAAAGTCAAACGTGCCAGTCAGCCACTCAGTCAGTCCATAATCAATGATCATTCTATAAATCTTTATGATATAATATTTTTGATATTATAATAAATAAAAAAAACATGACTCAACGATGAGAACAACACTTAGTAAAAGTTACAGTGGAAAGAAAAAAAACCTTCTGTGAGGCAGGCAGGACATCTTAGGTAGAACCAGACTCTTGTTAAAGAGGCTAACGATGAAGCTTTTCTGGGGATGTGTGAGGACAGAGAATTGCAGAAAGAAAGTGAGCAGAGACAAAAAATGATGTGAAATTTAGTGCAACAGTTCCTTTATGGCTGTCAAGACTGTACGTTTGTCTTTATCATATTTTTCTCCATACAATAACAAAAGTAGTATTAGATAAAACATTAAAATTAAAACCTTTAGATGATTATGAAGTGGAGAGGACTGATTTGGATTTTTTATAAGTTATTGTTCAGCTGCTTAAAAGTAAAGTTAAATGGTTATAAAATGAGACGGACAGATATCTAATGCAGTGCTGAGTCGATTCATAAAACTAGAAGAAGCCAATGCTGAACTAACTGGGAGGATTTTTTTATTTCTGTAATTACATTAAGACAACACAAAGTCCACAACCATTTCAGAAAGGCCTATGTTTGGAAACTGTTGAAGGGACATTTGAAGCAGTATTGTGGATGTGAAAGGACAGAACAGGACGCAGAAAGATTATTAGTCAAGCGCAATTAAAAAAAAAAAAGCAGACCAAACCAAAACACGATCTAATTTACAATTTTCCATCATTACTTGCTGCTATTTTAATTTACAGTGGACTGTTTAACCATTTGGCTGGGGACCGCTGCTAATTTTCAGCCCTGCTTGCTATGCTCTAAAGTATATAACCTAAAAAAGAGAAACTTGTTGGGTATTTGCATCAAATTTTGTAACCAAGTCCTGCAACTATCAAACACAATAATTGATTTAAAGTGTGATGTTTCACTTGTGCGATTGTCTATGTGCCCATTCACTTGGAGGCAAACTTGGCCTTGCGCTTGATCCGAGACCCTAACTGTCAACTTGGCATTGTCTGCTTTCACACGGACATGCACACCCACACACATTCACACGCACACACTGCTTGTTCAGGGACACACAAAGGAAAACTTGGACATGAAGTGGAGGAGGGTTGGAGGAAGATATGGAGGAATGTTTCGGAGCTGGACCATCAGCGTGACCTGTGCTTCTTTAAGTGCACAGAGCTGAGAGACAGGGGCCATGTTTTATACTGAAAATACTGATTGATGCATCTTTTACGGGAAACAACTGTGAGCACAAAAGGAGGGGAAAAACAGTCACAAACATGTTTATCTTCTGCAAGCCTTTTGTTGAACTCCCTCTTTTTGTTCAGTTTTAAAGTTTGTTTGAGCACCCTTTCTTGTTTATGTGAAACGGTTCCTCCTCCTGACGCTGCTGTCACACCCATCCCTTCCCTCCAGATTCTGGCACACCAATCAAATCTCTCTCCTCTCCCCGCTCACCACCATGGCTGCACCAGAGCGGTGTCACACTAATTCTCTTCCCCCTGCCAGCTCCAGCCCCTCACTTTAATTCCACACCAAAAAATGTGCTG
Source organism: Scarus forsteni (assembly GCA_036419115.1). Taxonomy (NCBI): domain Eukaryota; kingdom Metazoa; phylum Chordata; class Actinopteri; order Labriformes; family Labridae; genus Scarus; species Scarus forsteni. The sequence goes on from JAZDUH010000157.1 coordinate 32,671,310, forward strand.
CTATCTCTTTGAGCATTAATAAGCACACAATCTTTCCTCTCCCACCTTTCTGTCCCTCCATCCATCTGTCCCCTCCCCTCCTCGTCATCATTTTCCCTCCTATTCAGATGAGTCTGAAATAGAGAGGGGGCTCCTTCTAATTAGCTCTGTAAAGACGCTTTGTGGCAGTCAGCGTGGCCACCAGTGTGTGCAGAGAGAGGTGATGTGTGACAGCTAGTGTTAGCATTAAGAACGTGTGTATGGGCCCTTAATGAGGTTTGTTAGCTGAGTGTGTATCCTGCCGTTTGAATACACCCTCGGCAGCCTTTGAAAGTATGGAGATGAAGAGAGCGAAGAGGAGGAGGAAGGAGAGAGACAGCATGGCAGGTTGCAGAATACAGATTATGCATTATGCTCAGTGTGGTTTCCATTTGAACAGCAGATGAGGGAGGATAATGTTTCACTTGCATGTTTTCTTAGAAAAATGCAGGTAATGTACAAGGTGCGTCTTGCCCATCAGATGTGGGGATCTTTTCAATGTAGTTACTCCAGTGAGGCCTTGAAAAACAAGAACGCTAAGGAAAAAAAAATAGACTAGTCTGTGCATCGGAAAATCACTTGACCCTTTTAAAAGCTTAATGTTTCCTCATGTTTTTAAGTTTACATGCTCTATTTAAAGCAAAAGCTGTAGCTCAAACAGTTAAAGTTAAATGATGTATAAGACAACTGGACAGACTGAAAAAGACTGATTTTATGTTTAAGATGTCTTAAATTTTGGATGACACTTTCTATGAAAAATGTCTTGTTGACAGTTATGAAATGTAGTTTTTTGCTTTGAAGTGGATTTTCTTATATAAAGCAAGGTGTGTATGGTAATAAAACATAAAGGAGAAGATGTGGAAATGACAGAAAATGAAATATAAATGAGGATAAACATGACATTGAATGCTTGGTAGAGAAATCCAGATATCTTAATTACTGTGTGGTGCAGAAATTGATTTAATTCTCCACTAGTTGGATTTGAAGGTCAAAAAAAGTCTTGAATTTTGTCTTTAAACAGAAAGTCAATGAAAAAGTCTAAATTGACAAATGAATGAAAACTTAACACGTTAAAACTTAAAGGAACCATCAGTAAATTCTCAAAGGAAAGATCATAGCAGGATGATGACCTTCTTATGTTCTTGTGGCACAGCTGAAGCATTTTTTAAAAATAGAAATCTCAAATACTCATGGAGAAGAGAATTTTCTTCATTTTTCAAATTGAGTGTAAATATTTCACTGAGAGACAATTTTATCGGAATTTTGATTCACGGGCTAAGATCCAGTTCACTGGTGATTAATGAAAATATACAAGATTTACAGTTCAATCTGATGCATATTGATTTTAAAATCCCAATAGCTTTTTTACTTCATCACAATGCCAAGTATGCAGGGTAGGTATTTGCAGCTGCTCGGCCTCATGAGCTAATGTATGTGAGTCTTTATGGGAGAACTGTTTGACTTTCAATTTGATTGATCTTTACACCTTTACAAACAAGGATTCTAAAAATCAAATTAAGAAAACAAGTCCCATGAATAGCAGACTACCATGACACTTAATATCAATATAGAAAAAAATATTTGAACTTAAAGACCCAAAATGATTACACATATTAAGCCATATAAAATGCAAGGGGACAGAAAGTCAACTCAAACACTGTGACTTTAACTCAACTCAACTCTCCTCATGATTTTAAAATGATTTCTTTCAAAAAAGTATAAAAGTATCAACAGCCCTCTACCACAGCTGTGACAAAAACATAAGCTCAATCTAAAAATAGGGTTTGACATGGTTGTTCTTCCTATTAGTGTTCTAAATAAAAAAAATAGCAGTAATAATGCCTCTCTTTTCTGTAATATCTGTTGTTTAGTGTGAGGACAATATTAGACAACTTAATGTACTCAGGAGGCAGAGAGGGGTCAGCATTTGTTTGTTTTATATGTTCTATCACATTTTTCAGTTTCCCAGTTTGTCTAGAAAAAGTCAGGCTACATTACTTTACCAGATACTGGAAAACAAAATATTGTTGAGCATTCCTAAATAAGATTATCAACCACTGTTCATATACTTTCGTGTTTTGTTTTTACGAGTCTTCCCAGTGGGACCCACACTCATCCAAAACTAATGAGTGATGTATTGTTGACCCTTGGGGGGGAAACAGTAAAACAGAAAAAAGTAGATAAAATGCAGACTAGGTTTGCTGGTTGTAGTTGAGATTAGAGTTGTCTGTCAGTAGATGAAAGTCGCAGGTCTGAAGGTAGACCGGGAGAAAAACCAGGTTGGGAAATGAGGGATTGAATGGAGGCAAAGCGGAAACCTGCTGGGCCTGCCTGCTGCCTCACAGATTGTAAACTGTCACTCAGGATGCACACAGACAAGCAGACAGACATCATTTGCCCACATCAGCCTCTACTACTGAAACTGTCGCCCTGCAGCCCCCCTACTGCTCCCCTTCTCTTTCCATCTTTCACTCCATTTTCAGGCCTTTTATTCCACCGCTCTCGTGCACATGCATGTACATAAACTCCTTCATTTATTTCCTCTATTTCCTTGCTCCTCTCCACCCCTTTCCCCTCTGTCTGTGGCTCTGTTTTCCGTTGATGAAATGAGTCAGCTTGCAGCATACTCTCCCCGCTCATTGTTCGCTGGTTCGTTGCCTCTCCATAGGAGGTAGAGAGTATTTGGGCTCTTTCCCCTGTTTTACCAGTTTACCAGTGTAATCCTTTACAGCGGCACAATGAGCTCTCACTCCAGCCGCAGGATTCTATTAGGCTCCCAGAGAGACACGGGATCTCCATAAACATTTTCCAGCTGCCCCAGACCCCCCCTCACACATCCTATACCGCCTCAAACACAGCCTGAACTGATACTTTCCTTTATACATTTAAAGCACAACCTCCTTTATTTTTTTTTACCTGTCTGCAGAATAAAAGCTCACACACTAACATTACAAACGGCTTGTTAACGCTGTCAGCCTCACTCCCAAAACAGTGTTCCTTTACAAGCGCAGAGCGAATAACAAGCAGCCGCGAACAAGCAAATGCTTGTTATATGGTCTTTGGAGGAACGCAAAGGATGTTTAAAAAACGCTGAAGTCATTGGAGGGTGTGATTTGTGCTCTGTGCTGCAAACACAATGCCATTAAAGTGTGCAGATAAACTCCTCAATCTGTCATCTCCTGCTCATTGTGCAGATCAGAGGAGCAGCTGGAGATATGTTACAGAGAAATCTCTGAACATGTAGCAAAAACAAACTTTATCTCTATCTGTAAGAGGAAAAGTTGGAGAAAAACTCAAGTTAAGGGTCTCATCCTCAGACTTGGGCTTTAGAAATGACTATATTGTGCCATGCCTTTATTTAAGGTACACTTTTTGACTTTTTTTTGTAACACTATGGCATGTTAAGGACGGTCTGTATAGTGCAAACATTAAAAAAAACAATTTCATGAATATCTGAATCGAAACAGTGACACTGAAATTATCTGCAAATGAAGTCAGACAAACTGCACAAAAATGATTTTCTAAAAAGCAGTTGAATATATTTATTTATTTTCTCAAACACTCTTCAAATGGTTTCAAGTAAAATTGATTAATTAGAAATATACTCAAAGCAGTAAATACTTTAAGTAGGCTACATCTCTGTGTTGTGCAAAGCAGTTGGAGTGGGATATGTCAACCTGTTTTTTGTTTAAGTTTTGAACAGTAGTAAGAAGAAATACATCTGTGCCATGATAACATAGTAAAACCATAAAGTACCAAGTTTACTTAAAAAATGTTTTTCTTCTGACTGTGGGAGTCATTAGCTGTGTCTGACATCACTTCCATACTCACCAATAGTAGGGCTGCATGCTTAAAAAAATCACAATTATTTGCTTGATTTTGAGGCCACAATTATTTAGCACAATTACTTAAAGATTTTCCAGCATCTGTGCAGAAGATTTTGAATTAGAATAAAATAAATAAAATTGCATTGAGCTGCAGCTACAATTATGTATCAACTTCAGCAATTTGTTTATCATTGCCTTAAAACTGTATTAGATTGATTATTCATTAATGCAATATAATTGAAAGTTGAAGAGCAATATAATCAGGTAAATCATAATTTATTTATGATACAAACACATTTAGTCTTTCTTATTTTACATGTTGTAAAATGGATGACAATCAGTTATTCCCATGTCTTTACAGTGATGATTTAAGTTCATGAATTTTGCTTTGCTAAAACAATCTCTATGACATTAAAAACATGATCTTACTGACTTACATGCACTCACAAAAACCCTGCAGACAGAGAAAGACAGCTGGGGGGTGGAGGGGGAGATACCTAATGAAATATTATCACTTCTGTAATCATTTCATATTGTTTAAATCTCCTATGTGATTTAAAACCGATGTTTTGCTGTGGAAAGAACTAAGAAGAAACAACAAGAAAGAGCTATGCAACTTTACAAGTAACATCAATAACTAAATAGCTGGCCCTGAAACACATTCAGAATAAAAACATGTAAAAATATGAATAGTCTTATATTTTAGTTCAGGAAACTGGACTTTTACTTAAAAATGAACTGCGAAAGTCTTACAACCTTATGTTGAAGCAGACTTACATTACACACCGCATGTTGGTGCCATTACAAACAGACACACTCATTTAATGTCTTTACAGTACGCCACAATCACGTCTCGTCCATGACTTGAGCGTAAAACTGCTTTATCCACTGTTCCTGAAAATGAGTGTTTATTCAGTGCACTCCTGCTCGATTCTTCAGAGCACACAAGCAGCAAAGTGGGAGGAAGGAGGGGTCAGGGAGTGATTAGCCCACACAACAGAGCGAGCATGGCATGCAGCGATGTGATCGTGTGATGACGATAACTCTGTTTTTGTGACGGTGGTAGGCCATACTGTTATTTAATGTCAGTTAATGGCTCTGCCAAACTCTATAGTGCATATGCTGTTACTGTCTTTAATTTAAGTTGACGTGGTAATACTGTATGTAGTCGTACATCTATTTTATCCCACAATGTGTCGAGAAAAGTAGTGACAAACCAATTGTCTATTAAACTGGAAAAACTAGCCATCATGGCCATTAAGTCAAAAGTTAAACATGGAAACCGAGAATAGTTCAAACTTCGGGACATTTGTATTCGAGTCTAGACGCTTTCAGGTAATGCTCGCATGGTGAACTTTAGTTGAGGGTCAGGAAGTGATTCCTGCTTGAAGAAATGTCAAAAGACCAAAGTTTGGGTTTTTTTTGGCTGTGCCAGCTGGTCAATTTTTTTTAAAAAGTACATACCCTTTGGTTGAGACAGAGGTGAAAGTAATTCCAAGAGAACAGCAGCAAACACAGATTAAAACCTCAGTCTACATCAGAGAGGAACCAAGTCAGACAACAGTGAACACAATGACCACTTTCCCTGAAACTATGAAACTACAATGCCACGCAGTGGAGTAGAGTTTGCTCTGTTGCTTGAGTTATGCAGTTAGATACTTTAGAGTTAGAATAGCACTGTAAAAGCTCTGATTCTAAAGTGAACCTACTCACAAACAAAAACAAGAATGCTGTTCTTCATTGATGCTGTTCATCAGATGATGCTGCCCACAGATATAAAAAGTTGCAAGCCTTGAAACTCCAATAACTCATCATTTTACTGACTGTGTAGTCTGAGAGATTGACTCAAATCGCATTATTGGTTGATATGTAAGAAAAACGTCATCTTGATGATCAACAGCAAGCAGCAAGCAGATTTTGCTCTATGAATAATTAAAATCTGATTCCAGTGATTGACAACTAATCAATGGGGCCTGTGCATTTTTCTTGATGACCTAAATTTTAATGATTGCAGGCAGTAGGCCACTGGTACTCCAAAAAACTACTCAATTACAGTAAGAGTGAGTGTATTTATTTGCTAAATTGTTTCCAGTGTATTTGTGCAGTTCATACCATTTTAAATAAATAAAAAACAGGAATTACCAAATGTTGGGTGCCTCACTCTTCTAGAGTTGCCATGGTAACCAAACAGGGGTTTACACACAGTGGCTTCTTCATAAGGTTCACCTAATTAGTAACTGGTTGATCCGTGTTTTGCCTTTAGCACTCCATCCATTTTTTTGTCATAGATACATAAAAGTACTGGAAGCATTTGTCACAGACATTGGTCCATGGAAGCATCATTTGCTACAGATTTGTTGGCTGTAGACCTGTGATCCACCTATTTCATTCCAGCACATACCAAAGGTGCTGTTTTTGATTGAGGTCTGATGACTAGGCCACTGTAGTTCATTGAAGTCATGGTTATGTTCGAGAAACCAGACTGAGCTTTGTGACTATAGGCAAGATTTTTCCAGTCCTCTATTTTCTAGTTAGGGTGACTCTTTGCCTCAGTTATCTGTTCTTAGCCAACAGGAGTGGCACCAGGCATGGTCTTCTGCTGCTGTAACCCATCTGCTTCAAGATTCAACATGTTGTGCTATCAGAAATTATTTTCTGCTCACCTTGGTTGAAAAAAGTGGTTATTACCTCCACCGAGGTCATGCTATTGCCAGCGTCTGTTTGTTTCTGTGTTAGTAACATAATTCAAAAAGTTATGGACGGATGGGCCAAGGAACATATGGTTAGATTTTGGGAATGATCCGGATCACAATCTGGATCCGCCATGACGAAAAATGGGATTTTCTTGAACAACTACTGAACTAATATACATATCATTATGAATCCAATTGCTAATGGTATGTTTTCATGGTCAATGAATCTCAACATTTAGATGAAATAAAGGTAGGAGTAATATTTATGGTGAAAATCACAATATGGGTGAGGACTGTGGTGCTGGCGGAGGTCTGCGCTCTCCGAGTGCTTTTCTAGTTTAAGTTACTGTTGCCTTTACATCATTCCAAACCACTCTGGCCATGCTCCTGTGACCCCTGGCATCAACCAGTCATTTCCCCTAACAAACCTTCCCCTGACTGGATATCTTCTGTTTTAAGATCATTAGTTGTAAACCCTAAACCCGGTATCATAAACTGTAAACCAGTCCTTGTTCAGCAACAATATCCTAAGTATTTAGACCACCCTCTCTGGGCCCAACAACATTGCCACGTTCATTGTCACTTGAATCCCCTTTTCCCCAGTCTGCTGCTTAGTTTAAAATTCAGAAGGTGCTCTTGATCATGTATGAATGAATGCCTAAATGCATTGAGTTGCTGCTGTGTGTATGGTTGATAAACTGTTAGCATTCAACTAGTTACATGGGGGGGAAAAGCACATGTGCATAAAAACAGACCACATCAGACAGGGATGAAAATCATTTGCCTCTCCTCAAATAAACAAGACCAGACAAGCAGGCTGTCATTGCTCTGACTAAAATGGTCAAGTGTGTTTTCCTTAAGATTTATGAAAAAATACAAAACAAAGCTTATGTTCTTATATAGCATTGTTGCTCAATTTTATTTTGTGTTGATTTAATGAAAATGTCTCTGAAATCAAAGAGCTAATTTTCAACTATTTAACAGAAATGGACATCACCTTAAAATCTAGATTAACATTTGTTCTGTGTGTCTGTAGACTGTGGAGAATATTAAAAGATAAATATCTTTAATAAAGAGAAACTTGTGTAAATCACTCTTTCCATTTTTCTACATATTTCAGTCAGTCTTCTGCCTGTTGCTGCTGTTCCGTTGTCTTGTGTTTTGTTGAAGTCCAAAGCCACGGGTCACAGCGCTCCTTCCTCCTCCCTCCCTCGCTTATCTCACACAAACATATCCCTCCATCTCCCTTCCGTCTCCCCACCCCCTCCTCCATCCATCTTTCCTTCTCCTCCCATCTTGATAATGCAGCTCCTTTCTCTCACTCCGGGTGGAGGGCTGCCCTGAACCAACATTGTCCCCCTATGCGGGCTGTAGTGGGGGGCCCTATTGTGTGTGAAGGAATGGGGAGTTAACACCCATGTCTGAACCCGCTCAATGGGTGCTTTGTGTCTGAATCTTCCTTCGGCTCACCCAATCTCACCCCACGTCTCTCCCTCCGCAGAAGGCTGGGGCAGGGTATGCTCCATGTACTTGGCCATTATATGAAGAGAAAACATGCACATAGCTCAAAAATCACATATAATCACCCCAAATTTAACCCCCCACTCTTTGTGTCTTCTTCATTTTTCAGCTAAATTTGAGAAGTTAAGAATAGATGAGGGGCCTGTGGGTACAAGCTTGCTCAGGGAGGCCCCTGCATTTCATTTATCTTAAAGAAAAGAACAAAATGACACAAAAAGTGATCATGATAACATGATTCAAATACTTTCAGAGTATTTCAGCATACACAGCAGAGATGATTTCTTAAGATTCAGAATAGACATCTTTAAATGTACATTTAGAAAATACCGGGCCCAAAGCAAAGCATAAGTTGTGTTGGTATGAGTTACTTTTGATGGTTTTAACGTGAGTTACTTGGATTTGTAGATAAAGATTTGAACAATGAGCAGAAATGGACCCGTCTGTATTCTGAACATTTTATTTGTTTCTGTAGCAGCGAGTGCCTTGAGGCAGGTTACAAAAGAGCAAGTTGGCGTTTTCTTCCCACATATTTTTAATCAAAGTGTTAGTGTTTACATTTGCATTTGCATTGAGCAGAGGGAGGCTGAATGCCAAAGGTGAGATTTTGAAAAAACACTGTATTTTCCCTTTTTTTATTTTGCAGATGGAAACAAGGGTGGGTGGTTGGAAGGCTGCATAAAGGCTGCTGGATGACTGAACTCAGAGACCCGGCGCAGCTCATCATCATTGCCACGGGCTCTCGTCTTCCTCCTCTTCCACCCGTGGCCCCGTACCTTCCCATCCAGGGGTCCAGCAGAGCCAGTGGAGCCCAGGCGGGGAGCTGGTGAGTGGGCTGGGGAAGGATGGAGAAGCTCCCTGAAGGCTGGAAGCACCTCTGGAGCTAGCGGCGTGCATGGAGAAATCAATACCAAACAGGAGAGCGCTGCAGCGCCTCTGAGTCGGGCTTCCTGTGTGAGTCTGTGGCCTCGGGGCCCCCGCAGACCTCCAAAGGACAGGCCCTGCGTGGCCCCTCACAGCTGCAGAGACCGGACCTCAGTCCCAATCTCCGCTGGCTGTGTGTGGTTCTGCTGAAGGGGATCGCTCCCCAAATAATACCCAGAATGCTGAGAGACTGCCGAGAGGGATATTTTTCCTTTTCTCTTGATTTTTCCTTCCTTCATAAGATTGACATCTCCCCCACCTTCTGCCTCCGGCTGCTTAAAAAACAGTTTGGGAGTTCTGCTTTTGACTCACTCTCCATCCTCGACTCGCCCGCTGTTTATTCCCCGACCAGTTTTTAGATTTGACAAAGAGACAGTACCATCTTTATTTCCTCCTGGCTTACTGTTACCATGGTGAGCTGGAGACATGTGTCTGTTAACACTACAAACTCTGGCACATGAAGTTTGAGCATCGTTTTATCTACACCATGATGTCTGTTATTCCATGCCAGACTTAAAAAAAGTGAGTGAGCAGCAGAGAGGGAAGAAGATCAGAGAGCAGAGAGACCCCAACACAGCCTGTAGTGGAGATGGTGAAATGGCAAGTATCTCTCTTTAGCACTCACATTTTCCACTTGATGAACAGCTCTCAATGTGCTCTCATTAAGTCATACGCTGCCTGTGTGTGTGTGTGTGTGTGTGTGTGTGTGCGTTTGGGTATATATGTCTGCATCCTGTCTGCAGTGGTGGAAAGTAATTACATTTGCTCATTCTGCTGTAAATGAGTTGCCTTTTCTGCGTTTCATTAGATTTAATGATCAATAATTTTACAGTAGGTTGTATCATTCTTTACTACAATGAAGTGCCATTTGAGCCCTGAGTAAAAAAGGAAAGCAAAACTGACCTGAGATTTCCATCTTGACTGAAAACCAAAATTTTCACTTCACTGATGCCAACTTTAGTGTCACAGCAATCAATACTTAATCTTAATCAATCAATACTTAACAACGCTTAAACTGAGGCTATGCTGGTTGATGCTTGATGCTCGATTGATCAGAAACAGAAATCCCTTTTGTTAGAGGTAATGCATAAAATTGTATTCCTTAGATCAAGGATGACCCAGAGGCCACAGGTGCACCCCACAAACACACACTCAATGCAACCCACAAGTTAATTTGAATCATCAGAAAATGAAAACATGAAGAAGACACTATCTTCCATGTAAACTTAAGAAACAAACATTTTCCATAAGTACCTTTCGTTGTCTTTGCAAAAAAATGCAAATTGTTTCAATAAAAGTTGTATATTTGCATCACTAAAAGCATTTGTATTAAAAACAACAAAAACCTGTCAATGAAAAAATTGGAAAAGCAATAATTACTTATACTACACTGAAAAGTAGTGTGAATAGTCCTGAATCCTATGCCAAGCTCATTTAATGAAATTGTATAATTTGCATTTTTACTCTGAATTTGAATGTTTGTGTAGTTTATTTTAGAGAAGGCATATGTTTTCCTTTTGTTTAATTCAGTAAGTGTTAAATAATGAGTATCTAACAGTTTGAAGGGCCGCACTCCCACTGTGTGGATAACATAAATATAACCCTGTAGTTGCCCTTCCCCATCTCAGATAAATTACATAATTACAATAGTTGGCATTATGCCATTCTTCAAAGTTGATTGCAAGTACAAGTCATTATGATTGAGATATTTTGTTGTGACTATTTAATGTCCAAAGGTCTGAATTTGGTAACATATGTTGTATGGAAAGGTCTGTGTGCATATTGAAATGAATGTCAGGAATTAAATTTGATTGGCTGGTGTGGGCAGAAAAAGTTCCTGCAATAAACAGGAACATAACTCAAATTGACGAGGCAGCAAAAAATTTACTGTGATGTAAACCTGATTTTGCACAAATATAAATAAACACACACCAAACTGGCTCTGACAAAAAAGTGAAACTTAATTGGAGCTAAAAGGCTTAAAGCCAAAAACATTAGGCATAAAACTTATTGATGCCAGTGATTAAAGCAATAGATTGGCGGGTACCTGGTGTAATGTTGTCAGCCAACGCTAGGGCTGAACAACATATCATTTTAATATTGCAACTGCCAACTTGCAGTGCAGTTGTGCAGCGTCAGTCAATTGACTGAAAACATGTCCTGTTGCAATTTGTGAGTTTAATGGAAACCAAAACTAGAGAGTTTATTCGAAAAGCATGCAGAGTCTGTGCATTTGCTGCATGTAAATGTTCAAGCTAGACAGCATTGAAGACGCAGCATTTCAAAAAGTGACCACACTAAATGTAGACTAATAGCTGTTTTTTCTTTAACCAAGGCCTACTTTGGTAACTGTAAATATAGTTGTCAGGTGTGTCTTAAGTGAACATCAAAAAAGGTGTCATCCATTAGGAAACATCAGCACCCCAGCAGTATGAACTGCTAGAAGTTAAAAACTTTAACTTGTCTTTCAATATTGTCAGAAGTCTCTTCTGTGACAATAGCTTAACAAAATACTAACTATTTCCTGGTGGTTGGTGCCAAGTTCCAAGCCTGCTCTAACCTAGTGTGATTTTCCTGCACACGTTTAGACCTGAAAATAGTTTTCTCCAACAAGAGGCTTTGTTTTTGACAGCAATGAAGGGCTAACAGGATAACTCAAAAAGTTATCAACAGATTTTGATGATAGTTTCAGAGAATGTTTATCATGGCATGAGGATGGAGTGATAAGACATTGGTGGTTATTTAAATAAGAATGTGGACCCAGGAATTTTTCCAAGCATTTGTTGAAGATACAGTAGTTTTCCACATCTGACAGTCAGAGCGCGATCGGTAGCATTCATTGATGAAAAATGTGAAAATCAAGTTAAATGAAGATACAAGGTTTCTGTCAGACAGTAATAATATGTCTATATAGTTGGCATCATCAGGGTTATTTGTCAAACAAAGAGAGAACAAAGTGTTTTCTCAGATGTTCGTGGATTGACTCTAAAATATATACGAGCAAACTCATAGTCAGGGATGTTGTTGTTAGGGTTAGGGTAGGATTATGGACAAATGTTATTCTGAACCAGGGGTGTGCAAACTTTTTACATTGGCCAGATAAAGAGGAATACATGGACGACTGAGCCACTTGCTATACCTCACTTTTAAAGTATTTAAGTTCAAGTTTTAGGGTTTGGGGGTGGGTTATCGCCTGTTAAAGGGCCCTTGTAACCACAGGCACTCACTGGATTCACACCTAGTCAAGGCGAGAATGACCTTCTGAGCAGCAGAGGTGGGAGACACTGATAGTTTATCGTCACCCTCAGACACAGAACAACATTAGACTGCAAGAATGTTGGTGTTTGAGGATGAATATTGTAATGTACTTTGTAAATGAGACCTTGTAATTAAGTAAATATGGCAAAAAATGTGCAATCAAAATGTCTTTATTCTTTCAGATGTAATTAATAAATGGTCAGTGGGCTGTATTTGGGCCCTGGGGCATAGTTTGGACACCCCTGTTTCAAACTATCATAGACAGAATCAAATATTTTGTTGGCTTGTCACACTGCAGTAGTTCATTGTCAGTAAAATACACTGACATCAGTATATTCCCAGAGTGCTACTTGTATGTATACTTGAGTAAGTTTTGATTGAAGTAACTTTACTTCAATTTGTGCATAGGTCAGACCCCCTGGATGTGTAAAGAAGGCCATATGAGGACATTTAACAAAGTCTTCAAAGTGTTTCTCTTAACTTAGGGAATTATTTGAAACTTGTCTCATCTTGTTTTTACTACTTCCTGCCACCTTAAATGGATTTAGAGATCAAACCTGATGCTTTATAACTTCTCTCCCCCTCCATATTTCCCACACTGAAGTGCTCTATTTGTGTGCAAGAAAGCTTTGTATATGCTCGGCCTTGAAAGTGCTTGCCAGCAGCAGCACCCATAGCTCGCTCGTTCGTTGTCACAGCAGTACACTGCAGTTCTTTCCCTCCAGGAGGGCACAGATTTAGACAAAATGGCTGCCAGTCTTCCCCCTCGCTGCCAAAGATGGCGGGCGCGTCTCTGTTGTCTGCCATCTGTGTGTCCGTTAGCTGTTATCGAATGCAAATCGGGGTCTAATTGCATTTGCATAACCTCAGACCATCATGTCATTTGCATGCGCTGATAATTGTTCATATGCATGCGTTGTGAAGGCAATGAAGCAATATCGAGGTGATAAGTTAAAGCGTTATTTTGAAAGGTTTGTTTTTCTCTAATATTGTGGGGTTTTTTCACCCTGATACATGTCTTCAAGGTGCCTAATTGCTCCTGAGATCATGGCTTTGGCAACACGGTGCCATATGGCGTGTTTGCATGCAAATGTAACACTGTACAAAAAGATTAAGCCAGGGCTGTTTTTAAAACCAGATAGCACTCTGTCATGCATGCACACTCTCATTTTTTTACTCACACACATACATAATGCAGCGCTGAAAGCATTAAGCAAACAGAGCAGCTCAGACATGCACACAGGCTCTAATTAAAAAGGGATCCATAGGCCCAACAAAGTCCAGACACACAGACCATAATAGTCTCATTTTCATGCACGTTGATGTCTGGTTACTATGGTTCTGAGCATGTCGTGAGGATGACCGATTTAGCCACAGAAAACTACAAAAGACTCTGTAAATATGTTATGAAATGAGGGCTAATGATTTATATTGGTATCATGTTAAAGAAGACAACAGAAAATCAAGGAAAAAGGGAATAACCTGCGAATGTTTTACATGAAGATCTCATTAATTGTCAATGCAGTGTTTCTTAGTCTGTTTAATCAAAATAGCGACGTGCTGTTTATATGAAAATCTCACGTTTCTGCGTCATTTTCGTGATCGTATTCCACTGAGCCGCTCTCGTTTTTTTTTTTTTTTTTTTTTTGTGGAGGGAGTTTAATTCATGCAGCGAGTAACAATGCGCTGCTCCTATTTGCATTTGCCCATCGGGGCAGCTGCCGTGCTGTACAGTTATGTCTACTGTGGGCAGCAAAATGGCGGTCACGCAAATCACAGGGTCTGTCTGCTGGTCGTGGGAGCTGAGGAGAGAGGAGGAGGGGGGAGGACTTTGGGGCGTCTGGTTCAAGAGAGAGAGAGGGTTGCAGGGTCTAGACTGTGGGGTGGGGGGGTCGCTCATGAGGGGAAGATGGAGTAGGGGGGTGTGGAGAGGTTATTATTTGAGAAGAGGAGGGTGTGGGGGGGTGTCTAGTTTTGGGGGGAACAATTAATAAGGGAGTGAAGAGGAGGAGGGAGGGGTAGTTTGTCTGCATTTGTGAACATGTGTCTCGGACATTTGCATAGAGTGACAAGAGCATCCATATGCCGCACGGCGAAGCCCGTCTCCTGCAGGATCTCCACCAAATGCTGTATGCTCCCCTCAGTCACATTATGAGGACCAAACAGCAGCACAAATCTGACAATAACAGCAAAATGCTCTGTTACTACTCTCATGTGTGTCACATCACTGTTTCTGTCCTTTACACCAGCCAATGCAGAGATGAGAAGCTGCTCACAGCCAATCAGAGGGCGTAAAGAAGCAGGAAGAGGAAGGAAGGCAGCAGGGTTTACCCTTGATGTGCCGGGCAGGAGATGAATCAACAACAAAACACTGAAACAGGGAGAGACCAAAGAGAAGAGAGCAGGAGGAGGGACAGAATGAGGGCAGCATTCTCCAAAGAAAAGCACAGAATTAGGGAACAAAGATGTGTTTTTGATGCAAAGTGATTCTAAATGTGGACCTTTTTCTGTGAGCCAGCTAGACGTGGGGTTGTAGAAAAAACTAAGCATAAAGCATCTAGGAACTTTAGGCCATATTAAATTCACAAATGCTTAAGTTGACACTCACATGCACTTACACTTTGAGAAAAATTATCTAATAAAATATGTAAGTCATAGGTTATAAATAACTTGCAAAATTTTAAAAAGTCCTTGAAGGGATAGTTAAGCTTAAGTGAAAGAGAAAGCTGGCATCGATGGAGTGAGAGTTCACTTAAACAAAAACACGTTTGATGCTTTATTTTTACACCAGCAGGCTTCTTTGTCCTTTTAGTTTGCTCTCACCTTAAATTCAGTTTATGACACAAGGCTCTTGGCTCTGTCTATGGCACCATTTCTCTCCTTACAGGGTCACAGCTGACCCTTATTACTGTGGCTAATGTGTTTACGCTAATATATACAGACTATGCTTCATAGTTTCCTTTGCGTTTCTTTGTTTAGATAAGAAAATAGGTATCTGTTGTTAGCTTATTAATTAGAAGAATAAAGTCTAGAAATAATGAATGTAAAGGCAATGGATAGAAATAATGTGAATTTAAAGAGCAGTTTAAGACAAAATAAATAAAGTAATTTATCAGTTTAAAAATTGAGGAAAAAAAGACCTGCTCATTTCGAAGGCTGTAGGTTGAACAAAGTAGCTGCTTTATTCTCCAGCCTTACAAAAGCCCAACAAATCTGATCAACATAAAGACAGAGAGGAGAAAAAGCCTCCCTGTATCTGAAAAGACATGATGCCATGAAGACGTGACGGTCGTCATGAGGCTTTAAACATGCAGACGTCCAGACGCAGACACAATACACATCTCCATAATGTGGCGTATGAATACTGATGTGTTCAAACCGTGATCGTCTCGTCATGAGAGGTCTGAGTGGAGCGTGGGAATGTGAGGGGAACATATGCAGAGCAGTCGTCTGCTGCGGAGAGGACCCAGCTAGCATGAATGCTGTCGTAGCAGGTGAAGAGAACCCTAGAGTTCAGGGGTCAAGGCCAGTGCAGGGGCTGTCTGGCTCGTCTGTGTGTGTAGGGCCACTCTGGTTGTCGTCTGGGTCGTGCAGGATGCTAATGAAGTAGCCCGGCTGTTTGATAAGCACCACTGTGTATTGTTAGCTTCACAGAGGACTAGACTGGGTGCAGACTTGGACAAGAGCTCCTTCATCCTGTCGTAGTCACAGCAGAGCAGCAGACAGGCAGATCGACAGGCAGCCTAAAGTCAAACCTCCCCTGCTGAAACTCTGATTGTGCTGTCTGGAAGCCTTTCTCTTTTCTGCATCCTTTCTTTCTCTGACATTTCTTTTCTAAGTGACATGCTGGTCTCAGCCTCTGCAGTGTGGTGCTGCTCTTTGTTTTTTCCTGGATTGACGGCAGCTTTAACCCTTAAACTCCCAGCTCTGCTTTTTGGTAGACCATACTGTGAGTTATCTTACTGATAAATGTACTGAACTTCTATCAACCTTTTTGGCCTTCTCTTCCACCCAGCTGTGATATGCAACATTGACTGTACGGCTGTATTCAAGAAAATAAAAAGGCTTTAAAGTCTCCCCCTATCAGAAAATCATAAACATTAAAAACATTATTACATTTGGGCTCAGTAGGTGAGATCACATATTAAACATTTAATAGAACAAGAGACCTCACTAAACAAAATCATTAAACATAATACAATAAAACAAAGGAAGGATAAGAAGATGCCTGAAATAAAAACGCTCCATCAAACAGCTGAGTTGGGTGGTTGTTATGGCTGCAGAATTGACTCCTAGTCAAGCTCCGCCCATTACAGAAAGACATCCTCTATCAAGCCCTGGCCTCCTTTCAATTTACCTCCACCAAAGAGTCATGTTAATACTGGATTTGCTGTTTTATGTTAGCAAGATGACTCCAAAAGTCATGTACAGCTGTCGAGGAAATTTTCAGGGATGCTGGTCATAGCATAGGGAAAAAGTAGAAATCTTTGGTAGTGATACTGATCCGGATGCAGATCCAGGAATTTTGTAAAGGATTTTTCTAAGCAGCAAGATAGGGCAGTTTTCTGGATTTTTGCCAATAACTTGATAAGTTCTTTGATGGCATTTTCAGGGTCTACTTATCATAGCAGATTGTTTGTTTGTGGTGGTGATCCAAATCTGGAAGTGCATCTGATTTTTCTCAATTTAAACAGCGCAAATTGGGCCCTTTGAAATATATTTTGAAGATAACTTGTAAGGAAAGATGTAAGGAAATGCCTAAATAAGGTTTGTGCTATTGGAGCACTTCTTATTATTACTAAGTTTAACAGAATCTGCTGTTTCAGTCTCTCCCACTTAAAATCTAAAATTACTTTTTGGCAAACTTGTTATTCATATTAAATTATTTTTTATGAATAACAATTTTTTAATTGTATAGGTGTTTCATCCACATGGTAACAGCATTTCTAGTGCCGGTAAATGCACATTTTTGAAAATCCATGTGGAAAATGAATATGGATAGCTTCAGAATTAATGAACTCAAAGCCCCAACCCTCGCTTAGACCACATGTGCTAAAACAGACAACAGCAGAAACATTGGCAAAGTACATTGTCAAGCTCATGCTGCAGAAGCTACTGAGCTTGTTTTGGCTTTTACAGCAAAATCTTCTGCTCCTCTACGACCACTGTGAGCAGCATGAGGACACAGAAAATACGCTAGTGTTTGTTGACATATCTCGTGATATATGTGCACGCTCCATGTCTTCTCTGGATTTGATGCATCTCTGCAGCAGTGTTACAGCACCATGTACAGGCCTGGGATATGCACTACACCATTTCAGTGTTTTCATATGGACACATTTCTTCAAAAAATGCCAGCTTTACTGTTTTTCATGCAAAAACATTTTCATCTATGTGTGGAGAGGGCCTGAGAGATGAAGGAGGGTGGTGACACTGTTCAGTTCATTTTTAATATTGCTAAACCTTGAAAATAACAGAGATTTTACAGTTTTAAAACTTGTGGCCTTAAAAGGTTTTAAATTATCAAAAATGTTGGCATCCTTACTTGCAGCTCATAAGAAACTTTTGTGTAATGTCATGCTTCTTTCGAGCATGACTACAAACCTTGGATTTCTTTTCTGTACATGTAATGTCCGTCTACTTTAACCTTAAATTGGTCTTTTCTTAATCCCATCAGGAGAAAAGGAGTAAAAGAAAAATTCAGTGTAGGGTGAACATGAAACATTGGCTGTTTGTGTCCCCACAAGCAGCATACCTAGCCCTTTAAAGCCCAAGGTCATAGATTATAGCCAGAAAATTCTAATTTTCTGGAGCTGAAATGTTTGTTTTACTTTCTGCTAAAATACTAAAAATATTAAAATGTCCATAAAATTCAACATATAGATTTTTCATATCTCGTTTGATACATTAGGTGTTTTTGGCAACTGATAATCCATTCAAGGACATTTTTATCATTTATCTGATTGTATTCAGAGGTTTTTTTTGTAATTTGTTGATCATATTGAGTAGATAGAGGTATTATAAAAGTCTGTATCAAATGTGATACAATTGGCTTTATTGGGCTAGAACACTTCAGGAACATTTTAGGAGTTTAGTGAGGTAACAATATTTAGGTTGCACAGGTTCCACCTCTTTGATGAATCTAAGTACTCAAATCCAGTCACTTATCCTAAAGAATAGGCATCTAACTTAAAAAAAAAAAAAAAATTGACAATAAAGCGCAATGACTGGGATTCATATTTAAGATTTTTTTTGCAGGATTTTCAGCACAATATTTTACTTCTGATTTGTTTTCTTATTTACAAAATGATTAATAAAGATGTATACAAAACATATACTTCAGATTAACACCTGCTGCACAGGCTGGAGAATATTGTGTTTCCTGTCAGATGATCAGAAAAGGACTGTGCTTAAATGATCAGCATTTTTGACACCTTTGTGGTCATGAAGGTGTGTTACGGTATCCCTTTAAGAGAGAAGCATTACCTCACCAGGAGCGCTGTAAAGGCAGGAAGTGTGTGAACTGGTGAAGGAGCACGTTGCTAACTCTCTCCCTCCTCTGTCTGAGGGTGCAGGCTTCATTAGCTCCACAGAAAGAGGCCGCTCGCTCCCCGTCCCCTCAATAGACCCACAGACCTGTCTCAGCGGCACAGGCTTGGTTCAGCGGGGAGGCTGCATGTGTGTTCAAACCATTCACACACCTTCAGGCTTCATAGTTTCTCACTCATGCCTAAAGGAAGCTCTGCTTTGACACTTTTTTAAACTCAGATCTTTGTCCCTCATTCTCTCATTTTCTGTCACTCCTACCCATTATTCTCCATTTCAATGTTTTTACCCTTTGAGTTTTCCCTGTTGTCTCTTTTTCTCTTGAACGTCGTAGATCTTTAACAGAATAGGGCTCCCAGAAAAGGGTGACGTTTTACTTTATTCACACTTGTGTCCCTTGTTTTCAGACTGTGTACCCCAGTTACACCAGCAAGTTGGTGTAAACTTTCCCCATCTGTGTCCTTCTGCATGACTTCAGAAAGTCTGAACCCCAAGTCTGAATTAATTTACAAGGCCTTAACAAAAAATCCTCTAAACTATTTATTTACAGATGTACACCATCGTCAAACATGTGACCATAACCATGCTGAAATGGACTACTCTTTGATTGAGCTTTAGCATTTTAGTCAGGTGACTCATGTTTGTGTTTGATTAAATAGTTTATTGTAGCAGCAGAACATACAGTAGCTTGAATTTAAAGTTCAGGCTCCGACCTTATCACTGCACACACACATATTTACAATCATATTAGAGGTGCAAATATTAGTGGATACTGGAGTGGTGGAGTGTCAAAAGCAAGAGTGCAGTGCTGATGGAGGGCAGAGCTGGCAGAACCAGTTAGAGCAAAATATCCCACTGATGAGGTCAGGTTATTAATTATCGATGCATTTCAGAGTCTATTTAATGGGAATTTTCTGGAGGGTAAAAGCTGCATTGCACTTTAATGGAAAAAGCAAACACCTTGTGGTGCTCTTTAACTTCCTCTTGAAAGGATAAGTTTTTTCTCAGAGAACAAACTTGACAAGTTTTGGAATATATGGAATGTTTTTTGCAACTTTTTAAACTCCAATAACTTACAACAGTGGGACTTGCTTGAGGAACAGAACTGTACATTATTGAAGCCACTTTTTATGTTCTGTTTTTTTTCCATTTTTTTTTTAAATTTTGTTTATTGTTCATGCTCATGATTTTCTTTATCACTACTGTTTTATTATTGTATTTTCTGCTTCATGTTTTAAAATGTTCAAATAGTGCCATTTCTTTTTTTTTTTTTATTATCATTATTTATTTTTATTATTTAGTATATGTTTGATTGTTTCCTGTTTTCTAAGAGAAAACAATGAAAATATTTTTAACAAAATAATTAAAGAATTCAATGATTTATCCCAGGTGGGGAATGAGCACAGCTGGAGTTACAGTATTTGCCTGACCTAGCTTGCAGGAGTTGATCAAATAGACGGAGCCTGAACAGGAAAAGCTGAAGTACAGAAGGGAAAATGCATGAACACTTAGAGATTTGAGCTTTTTTCCACAATAAATGGAAATAGTGGTGAGTTTTGGAGCTATACTTTTGTATCTTATTTTCTTTGGAAACCAGTGATATGCTGCCCGTGATAACATGCTACTTACACTTGTTTTCAGTCATGTTAAACTCATTTTGATGTCAAGTGAGGGAGAAAAGAGTCAAAATTGTTTTACGCTTGTTCTCTAATTACAGGGGTGTCCAAACTATAACTCTGGGCCAAAATGCACACCATGGTCCATTTTAATAAGCCCACAGAAAACAGATTTAGGGACGAACACTTCAAAAAGATTTGGCCGTTCTGTGAAGTTTGCTCTTGTTTTTTGTATAAATGTGAAAACAATCAATTTGCATTATCCCTCTGTACTGCACAGGCTGTTGTTCTTTTCCAGCCTGAGAGAGGATCAGGCGATTGTCAGGGCCAACCAGGAGCCATCAGAAATCCAGTTGGCTACCTCCAAGTTCTTTATGTCCATACAGGAAAGGGCCAGAGCAGCCCTGTGGTCCTCAATGAAAAGTAATTTGGACACAGCTGCCTTCATGTGCCCGTTTGTTGGATTTTTTCCCCTCTACTTTAAATTACTTAAGTCATTTGGAAGCAGTTGTCCAAGACACAGTTCCAAAAAAATTTGAAACAACCATCATTACTTAATTATTACAGTCATAGTCATCGTTATCTATCTGGCTGTTCCTCCTTGAAAACCTTGTCTGCATTACAACAAACCCACGCACTGGTTTGGCAGTGAAGTCATAGAGAAAAACAGCTGATTTAACCGTGGTGGATCAGCCTAAATACTTGTATAATTGTGGTCAACCAGAGAAATAGAAATAAAAGGAAGCCTATTTATTAAAAAAAACTCAAGTTGTGCTATATAATTAAGACTGTAAGTTACTAGCCTAAACATTTAACTGCAATAAGCCAAATTTACCCTACACATTCAAGTAGTCTTATAATTTTTGACAAGATAAAGCAAAAAAAAATATGCCTGATAGCTTCTATTAAGTCAAAAGTAAATCCCCCTTCTATTAAAGTGTCTTAAGATTATGTGGGATATTACACTTAATAAAATAAAACCATTTAATTCCAGAACACTTTGTACATGTTATTTCTCCATTTCAGATTTTTTTTTACTCAGTATAATAACTGAGGCCTCTTTTTGCTTTCTATTGCATTAAGAACATTTAAGTCTGATGAAACTGTACAAGACTGAATTATGTGACACCTTTCTTCGTCACTGGTCAGGCTATGCATATTTTCATGATGCTCACAAGGTAAAAAAAAAAAAAAATGTTGACCTTAATGGAGACACATAAAAATCCTACAGAGGTGGTGCATGCAAATCACCATGACACTCCTGTTTGTCATCAGGCACTGTGCTCAGGCAGCTACTTTGGGTCCTCGTCCAGTTTTGGGGAGTGGACATATGTATAAAGAAAGGTGCTGGCACGAATGTTAAGCATGAGCAGCCGCCATGGAGTGTGTTCTCTATGTATTGGGGTGGTGCTGCATAAATGAGGCCGGTTATTATTACACGGTCTGCTTTGTAGGAGCACACACACTTACACACTTACACACTTACACACACACACACACACACATATACTCACTAAAAGAATCCAGATATTACATGCAGGTGATTACTCATACATTTGCACTCATATTAACCTGGACAAATTAATCCCAGAACTTTTAATGGAAAGTAATTTCATGAAAACAAATGCAGTTAATAAAGATAAGTAGGTATTTTAAGCCTCTTTGAGGGTTTTCAGCTGCCTATAAAACAGAGCTGGTGTGAACCTCTCTTTTGTTTTTTTTTGCTGCCCTCATGTGAAGGTACAGCTGGCATTGAAAACACGAGGAGGTCACGGTTTACCGTTCCAAACCGTACCGAGCTGCTCTGAACCAAACCGCTCAGAGGAAACGCAAGTGCTAATTGTTGTTTGTTCAGGAAACAACAAACACATTATGGTCCATTCTCTGAGCGAGCCTACTAATTAAAATATTGGAGGACTTATAGAAAGTCAAAGACACAAATACTTGGCAGTTTTGGTTTCATCAAACATCACGTAAATCCAGCATGATGTGCTTTAAGTCTCTGCATTGGCTGCCCGTTTCTTTTAGGATAGATTTTAAGATTATTTTACTGGTTTTTAAAGCTCTTAATGGTCTTCGTCCTTCATATTTATCTGATGTGCTTTTACCGTACGAGCCCAGTACAGCCCTCAGGTCTTCAGGAAGTTCTCTGTTAACTGTTGCCAAAGTTAAAACAAAAACTTACAGTGAGGCATCTTTTTACTACTATGGCGCCCGCTTATGGAACAGCCTACCTGAAGACCTGAGGGCTGCACCTAATGTTAATGTCTTTAAAAACAAACTCAAAACCTTAGTCGAGCTTTTACCTGAATTACCTTTTAGTGCTTTTATTTATTCTACTTACTACTTTTATTATTATTTCTTATTTTATTTGTATCTTTTTATCTTTGCTGTCTTTCCTTATTTTATTCTCTAGTTTTTCTCTTATTTTTTTATTTTTATTTTTTAACTTCATTTCAATTTATTATTTATTCCTATTATTTTTTAAACTTCTTTTACTTAATTTTATTTTATGATATATTTAATTTTACACTTTTAAGTAAACCTCCAGTACTTTCGCATTTTTAAACCTTTAAGACGGCACTTCCTCAGTATGTACTGGGTACAGCAGTGTGCTTTATTATTGTCTTTTATTTATGTTGCTTTTTATCAACACAGTGTATGGATTGCCGTGTGGGTGGGTTCAAGGGCTGGGTGAAGTGGGTTTGGGTCATAAATCCTTTGTTTTAATTTACTTGTCTGTTTGTAAAGCACTTTGTGCTACATTTTGTTTATATGAAAAGCGCTATATAAATAAAGTTTGATTTGATTTGATTTAAGTCACATGGCAGACATTGCACATCCTGCGCAAATTGCAGATGCAGTGTTGGAATGATGTGCTGTTCAACCCTAAAGTAAACAATGTTTTATTATCATTATTTTTTCTATCAACGTAAAGATCAAACATTATTGTTTTATCTTTTTACTCATTTCGAAAGATGTCAGTATCTTAAAAATTAGACATGTTGCTTATCCCCGAAGCCTTGGACTTTGAGCACTTTTCACGTAAGAACATCAGAGTGTGCTAACTTAAAGACATTTTTTAGCCAACAGTCGGTTTGATTTTACAAATGATATTTAGAGTGAAGGCAAATCTTTTTTTTTGGTTGTTTCAATATGAGAAGGACAAAATAAGGACAGAGATATGATGTCCTCCTTTGTCCACAGGAGGCACTGAAATCAACACAACTTCAACATCCACCAAGGGAGCTTTAACACCATGAGGGTGATTTTGTGATGAATAGAGTGGAGCAGAGATGACGTACTTTTGTAGGACAAAGACAGAAGACAGGAGGTAGCATTGTGCTGATTTTCTCCATTAAGAGGTTTTTCACAGTGTTCTTGGATCAAATCTGATAATAAGCTCAGCAGGGAACAAAAATAATGACCTCTGCACATACAAACCTAAGTTTAATGATGTATTTAACTTAAACACAATCATCAGGAGTAAAAAGCTAGCATTGAACTACCATGAAACTGCAGAATGACAGCTTACCAAAGAAGCAGTTATACAACATAAAGCCCCACGCTGTAACTTCTTGTTTGGGATTTACCTCTTATTCAAGTGAGCTGATCAAGTTGATCCTCATGACTCTGGCAGTGGTACAAAACCATTAGAAATGCTTGCTGTAGGGTCCTTGGCAATTTTAGTAGAGTTATTTTAAATATACAGTAGTAAAATTCAAAAGTCGGACTTGGCAATAGCAGATACCTATTATTTTAGGTTAAATGTTAAATTCTTGTAACTATGTGTTAATCAAGAACCTTATTTTAGGTGTTTATCCATCACACTGTATTAAAACGCCATCTACCAACAACCTTAGGAACCAGGAAGTGCTGAACACTAACTCACTCCTGCATTTTGGACTCATTCCTGCACCTCTCTATACTGATCTATGGTTATGTAAAGTTAAACTGCAAACTAAAATAAATAAAAGAAGGGAGGAAAGTGTTACGCCAGCAGATAACCGCTCGCTTTCACTCAGAAATAGAAAAATTTGAGTAGAGAGACAGAGAGAGGAATGAGAGTGAAACACTGTGGCCTGGTTTGTGGTTCCACAGGGAGAGAGACACGTTCCTGTTTCCCTGCTAAACCAGAGGATGAGCTCTTTCTACACACACACCTCGTTCCCTCGGTCTAGATTTGTGCGTCTTTGTTGTTGAGGCAGCAGGAACTTAGTGCCCCAGATTTAAGCAAGCATCGTTGCTCTTGCAGCAGTCAACTCTAAGACGGACTACAAACATTTCATTCATTTTCTTTACATTTCTGCATCACTTTTCGGTACAAATATTTTGTAAACTAAGTGTGTGTGCAAGTGTGTAACAGACAGGCTGACCTCTGACCCTGCACTGTTGGGAAGCTTTCATTCCCATAGGCCTGGGGGGCTGTGGTCGTCTCTCTCTGTCTCACACACACACACACACACACACACACACACACACACGCACACACTGCACTGGCTCTATTGGTAAAGCGGTCCCTCGGCCACCCATTCAGGGCTCAGTCACGGCCACTTAGAGCGCAGCAGACTCTGGGATTCAGACGAGCTGTGATCCAATGACATGTATTTATAATGAGGGGGCTGCGGGGACGTCTTTGTTGGACGGACACAATGTCTGCAGAGCTGTGTGTGTGTGTGTGTGTGTGTGTGTGTGCGTGGAAAGAGGGAGGCATTAATATACTTTTTGCATCTTTCCTAGTTTTCCAACTCTCAGTCATATTTCCATCCTCTTTGTCTTTGACTTTATACGATAACGAGAACATCATCTGCAAACGAAAGCCAGACTTTAAACTTCAGGGGTGATTGTGGTCAAAATGAATTAAGATCAAAACATGTTTGACACCATGGCAACAGAAGTAGAGGTCAGAGGCTCCTAGAGTTTGGTCATTTCTTGTATTTGTTAAAAACTGTAGGTAACGCAGTCTTGTTAACACCATTAATCAATCAATGAAATATCAGATTATTTTGTTTTCATTGGTATGAGAAATAAGAATGTGTTATCCACTCAAGCTAACAAACCACGTGAAGAAGCAGTCAGCAGTGAAGCAGTTTTGGAGGTAACCACAGCTGACAGGAAACCTGTCTGTTGAGTCTCTTAATTTGACACAAATGTTTCTTCTTCAATTTCTGGTATTTTCTCAATTCATCTCAACTCTGCACAGTTTGACATCACATTGGACTGCCAGTTCACAGTAGCTCTTTAAGGTGGGTGGGACAACATAGCATGGCTGTACCAAAGTACAGTGGCATCCTCAGACAACAAAAGAGGAAATAGAGGCGATAGAGCTGCCACCCCCATTGTGGCTTTATGTAACAATGAGGAAATTCATTTTGTTCTAAAGATGGTTTCAAGCAGCACATCAAAACAGCATGGTGTTTAAGCAGGAGCGAGTTTAGGAAGTCATACATCATCCCGAAGCCAACAACAAGGGCCGTTTGATTTCTGTGTCAACAGCATTTAGTCTTGGCTGAGCTCATGTTCAATATTATAAACCATATAGACAACACAATCTGTGGTTTAATATTGGATTGAAGCTGAAGGTGCTGAAGTTCGGGGAAGAAAAAGTTGCAGATTCTCTCTCTTTTTTTTTTTTTAACCAAAGCCAGAAGAGAAAGAAACCTGTTGGACCTCCAGAGTTTCTTTGGCTGTTGTTTTGAGTTAGGGCTTGATATTTGTATATTTTACCTTTTTATGTTGAAGCAATTTGTGACAATCATGGCAGTTTAAAGTGTTCAGACCAATCCCAGCCTCCACCCAAAAGCCTCTGCACAGAACCCTCATGAACTTTGACAGAGTCGGGTCTGAGTGAGGGTCCAGAGGGGCATGAAATCGTAAAATAAAGAAGAAGAGGACAACAGCTTGTTTCGATCACAGGGACTGTGGAAGAGCAGAAAGTCAGTTAGTCAGTGAGGATGGAGTTTTGGCTTTGAGCAGAAGTCAACCAAGACTAAAAAACACTGTCGAGTAAATTTAAAGCAAAATGATCTGAGACGATCTGCGATGTTTCAACACGACGTTATAAAGGAATACGAGACATCAGTGAAGAGCCCACGTTTGTCCAGCAGACCAAGCCATTTTTTTGTAGCTTGTCTTAGATTTTAACATCTTTAAAGTCTATTAGACGACTGGAAATGTTGAGTACCTAACACAGGGGTACAGAAGAGTCCATCAGAGCTCAGACCTGCATCTGGCCTGTGTGCTTCCCTCCTGTTTGGATCAAGTAGCTCGAGGACAGTTGTGCTCGTGAGATAAAACAAAACTGACTCATGCTTTATTTTTGTGTTGAATAGTTAAAATAGAAAGGCAAATGTCAAAATGATGCTCAAATGATTTAACCCCCCTCCTTCTCCTCTGACCCTCTGTGTCTGAATTTTGGCAATAATTTACACCACGTTTCAACATCAGCTCTCTCTGAGTCGTCATCTCTCACTGAAATAAGCTAAACATCAGGAAAAGTCTTTTTTTCACAGTATGTTCAGGGTTGTGTTGTGTGTGTCCAGGACAGCATTGTGTCCTCTGTCTGCTTGAGTCAGTCTGTGGGACAGTGTGGGCAGATGAAGGGGGGCCCTGGAGAGTCCTGCAGGTTGACCGAGGCCCCTCATAATGACCGCCGTCTGAAACACTGCAGCTACCCAGGGACCCCTGTCTGCGTCTGCTGCTTCATCACACCCACCTTCTCAAACCCACACACACCTCAGTCTAACTGGACAGCAGTCTGGAGCTGCGAGACCACTGTAGGTGCACAAGTGACTCCTCCTTCATCAGTGGATAAGAAGTCGTGTGTTTAAGATGGGGTTGAACGATATTGGCTAAAAACAATATTGAAGTTTTTTTTCTCATGTTATATATGTAACAATCTTTTAAGGACAATATCCAGATGAGTGTTGTCATCTTTTGTGGTAGCATTTTTACAAATGCCTCTTTGTTCGATATCCTAAGTTTTTTTGTAATAAGATATAAATAAAACCAAAGAGAAGAATTCTGCTGAAAGTCTTCCCCATCAACACTGCTTTGTCAGTGTCAGACATCATCTGGAGTGCAGGACACACAGACTCTGCATGCACCATGGTTGTAGGAGCCAGAATTCCCATTTTTGTTTTAGGTGTAATACAATTTTGTGCCAGTAGGCGCCAGTATGGGCTGGTGTCCTTTGTCCATATAGTCAGGTGAATTAATGAGCACAGGTGCGCACAATGGGGAAGCAAAACAGTTTTTGACCGTTTTTGGATCCATCAGTACTTAACGTGCGCTAATTTGCAAATGCACTTTCAGTCTCTGTTTCTATAAAAGTCTCATGAAATCAGCGCTGAGCTCTGCCTTTTAAAAATGAATGAAAGACTGCAGGACATGGTCACTTTTTGGCTTCTTCAGGTTATCAGATCACCTCGTCTTCAGGAGTGACGTGACAAGCCGAAGTGATCTGAGTTCAGGAGATTTGACTGAACTTCAGATCAGTTTCTGAATGATAGTCAGCTGTTGGTCAAGTTTAATCAGACATTCAAAGATAATAACCAGCTGATAAGACTACATGTCGTGGATCTGCTGCCCCCAGAGTTTAGATGTGCCGTGGCAGAAGGCGTGTGAAGACCTGTGCTCTAGTGTGTTCTACATTCAGATGTGAGTGTTTGTTGAAGAGAGCTCGTCTTGATGAAAACTGAGTATGCTGGATTAAAAATACCAGTACATCTCTGACATGAGTGATAGAAACAGATTAACACTGCAGTGATCGATCAGGAGCTAAAGTGTTGGTACAGTCCTGTGATCATGGACCAGATCCTTAAAGGAGGGGCTCACGCTGACTCAGCAGAACCTAAGGAGTGGTCTCCTCGAGGGCGCCTGTGGTTTTGGTGAACTGGACGTCCCTGCAGTGTGTTTGTAATCCTGAGGAAGCGCATGGAAGGTTTAGTTTGGCCTGGGAATGTGATACAAAAACTACTGTTTCATTACACTGATATTATTATATTATAATTATATTTGTTGTTTTTATGGACATTATTTTCTAACCATCCTGAAGGCGACACTCCAAACCCAATGTAGCCGCCTGGAGGCTAAGAAGAAGAGGCTTTGCCTGACGCGCTCGATGACAAAAAAGGACGATAACCAAAGTCTGGTGTCTTTGGTTTATTTGAGGTTCATATAAATCCAGAACGTATGATTGAAAAGGCGAACTTAAAGTGCAAAAATCCAACTCCAAAGGCGATCTCAACGGATTCAGAAAAGGCAAACAAAATGCATATAATATAACTCAAATATGAAAAGGTAAATCCAAAATACTTATAAAGTTCCAATACGAGCTCCAAAACGATGCGGTCAGCAAAAAGTAGGACCTCTGCTCTCACCCTCCATCCACCCAGTGATTCAAACCTGTACCGGTAAAATAATCTTAAGACCTCCCACTACACCATGTGACACACGCCCCGGAAGTGACAAAACAAATTCATTCATAAAAACCCGTCACCTACACATCCAGAGCGTCTGTTTTCTCTGATCGTCATGGAGATTCAAATCTGAGCGCTTTAGCATGTAGCCTTCATCCCCCTCTGGTGGGGTCCTTATCTCAGTCATGACAGTGTAGCATCAGACTGTGTGTGCATGTGTGTCCCCTCGGCTGTAATCCCGGGGTACCCTGATGACTGTGTGTCTTGTTGTGGTTGCAGACTCTAGAGGTCAGAGGTCGTGGAGTGTGGGCTCATACAGACACATATTGTAGTCATGAGCAGGGACCCCTCCTCATGTCTGAGTGCAGAGCTGCTGCGTCAGATTGAGAGACCCTCATGGCTGCAGGCTGAGGCCGGATGACTAAAGCGAGACAAACTTCTTACGTTTCCTCTGCACTCATTAACGTCCTCTTCTCCTGCTGCTGTCTCCACAGAGAGGACGTCTCTGATTGGCTGAAGACTTTGGACTGAAGGAAGTCAGACTGGACTGGAGCGACTGTTACACCATTTTGATGCTGCAGAATCTTCTACAGGCGGTCAGAGCCTAGAAAGAGCTCGAAACAGGGCTGGAAACACCTGGAAAACAGAGGAAATGCTTCCTGGAAAATCTTCTGCTGTCTAGAAGACTTCTCTTAGTTTCCACTGCAGATGAAAATGTGGAAGAATAAACAGAGCTGATCATGCTGAGCTCCTTGTGGTTTATGGACTGAAGTGTTCAGAGTTCCACAGATCCTTGAAAAGTCTTCAAGGCCTTAAGGGGCATCATTGAAATTCAAGGTCAGGGGAAAAAGCCTCTAAAAGTCTTGGAGGTCTGGATGTTAGGATGACAGTTTAATGTTCAAACAACTCTTTTCAGTCGAAGGATTTTTGATTTCCTTTTGTTGCCTGGTTTCATGTTAAAGACAGCTGCAGATTTGAGTCAACTGATGATGTGGGAAAAAAGTCTTTTGATTAATTCATTTTAGAACAATTTCTAAACTTATGGTAACAGAAGCTGTTAAGTTCCTCATGAAATATAAATAAGTTGGTACAAAAATATACAAATTTTGTTTTAAGGGTCTTGAAAAGGTCTCCAGAGTCTCATTTGATTTTAAAAAGCGAACAGCTGCCTCAGTGTCCGTGGCTGATTTTGTGCCACATAAAGGCTAAATGTTTGACCCTGAACATTAATGTTTATAAACGTAATGAAGAAATATGTTTTTACAACAGCTCCTTTATTTCCTGAACTAACTAAACAACAAATGAGCTGAATGAAGTGCACTAAAGCGTCTGAAGTAAGTAATGCTAGAACATGATTTCATAGATTGAATTATTTTGGGCAGGAGAAGATTTGCTCTCTGGTGATTGTTGATCTACCTGTAACCTTAGCAGAAGGTTGATTTCAGATCGTGTGTGGCTGTAGAAAAGGCAGCAGCTCAGGACCTGAAAGACACAAACGCAAACAAACAAACTAACAGGACAACAGACAAGTCACTTTAATTTGCTTAAATTGGTTGTGACACACGTTTTTTACAACTATATTAACCCCAGAGATGATGATTTTAAATAACATCTGAACATTCTTGTGAAATAAGGAACTCTTCTTCTTTTTCTTCTTCTTTGTTTACGATGTTTAGCATGAACACTCGTTACATTGTACATTTCTTTGCTCATTGCTCTATGATTGATGAACTCCTCAAATGTCTTATAAATCAGATGAAACACATCCGTGTAGTTTGATGTCAACTTGAAGTCTAAGCATTTATTCAGATAATCATTGTTATTGAATCCACTTCCTTTTTGTTGTGACTGTTTTTAATGCATTTGTTTTTCATTAAAGATATTTTCCTCTACATTTTGTGTTGAGTATTTATCTACTTTTTTTGTGCTAAAATGTATTTGATTATTGTTTTATTTAAATCAGAAAAGTTGTACAAGTTTGAAACAAACTTGAGTTTGTTTTGTTAAACTGATAACAGTCTGCTGAAGGTTTTTTTCAGAGGCATGAAAAACAAGTCAAACTGAACTATGAAGAAATTTTACACCTTCAAATCTGAATTGTTTTTACTGTCCGGTGAAGTAATATTTCACAATGAAGAGATGGTTGCAATTTCTGTGAACATAAAAAAGTTATTTTTTTCAGGCTGGGCACCTCATTATTAATCCACAATTGAGGCCAGACTCATTAAAAAGGCTGAATAATAATGGCTATGAACAGGAAATACTAAAAATAAGAAAGCATATTTGAAGTATTTTAATATTTATTTGAGGTTTTTGTTTTTAGACAAAAATGATCATACAATTTTAAATCAAAGAAACAAAATGAGGCCTGAAAGAAATGAGTCACAGGCCTGATGTCCAGGACAGGATCTGTGTCAGTGTGAGCCGATTTAAGGTCAGAACATCAAGAGGAAGGTCTGGTTTCCCATCTTAATGTGTTTCCTTCACCTTCAAAACAAAAAGATGATTTTAATATTTTGCATCGTAATCAGAAGGGCTATTTGTCTTTATTAAATCAGCCTTCAGCAGTTAATGAAAATTACAAAATAGAAACATTTAAGGGGTGAACTAGAACAAAAAAAGTAAAAATGGAGGCAGCTGAGAAGGACAAATTTTGTTTTGCTTTTATTTTAGACAAAGAGATTGAGAGAGAGAGGGAGGGAGAGAGAGAGAGAGAGAGAGGGGTAGAGCAGCCTCCATCTGAATAAATGTAAATTGTGGCTTTGCCTCCACCTGGCATCATGCCAAGTATCTATAGCAACCACATCCTCCATCAGCCTCGTCCATCCCTCCTTCACTCTCTAATTAGCCCTCTGTTCTCACTCTGCCTCTTTCCCTTTGCTGCCGCTCACATTCACACACATCTGCCGCTCACAGCGTCACGTGCTGTCTGAGAATAAAACACTAATATTATTCAGAATAATGGGTTAATTTAAAAGAAAAATCCACAGAAAAATAAAATTTTAATATTGATTTTAGTTTCACATAGTCTTCCTTAAATACGGGGGTGGCCTTAAATACTTTTACTCATCTCAGTAATATCGATCAATCAGGATGTTTTCAGCTCCACAGTTTCTTTTCGTCTCATTTAAATGTGCTGTGCTGCGTTCACGGTCAAGTTCAAACCGTCCTGCAGGCCTCGGGCAGAGCCGCAGCTCTGACCCAGCTCACCTCCATCAGCTCACTGCGCTGTGCTGCAGCGCCACCTGCAGGCCAGCCGAGGAACAACCAGCCCGGCTACGCGTCTGTGTGGATGGAGCTCCCTCTAGTGGTCGGTGCATGACATTACACTGTGGAAAACACTGACCGCACTTTGAGACAAACAAACAAATAAAAACGATGGAAACTGGACCGAAAATCAACAAAAATAAATGACAGGCGTTATATGACTGTGTACTCTATTTTATTTATCATTTCCCTGCTTTATTTTTTGCCAAAGAGCTTATTATTTTCCAATTCCTCAAGGATCAAGTATAACTTACATTATTGCTAATGTACGCTTTTGAATGTAACCACTCCGGTTGACAAAAAATATCATACACAATACTTTCCTTTTCACTATCAATTAAATCAATAATTAAAGCTTAGATCACATTTTTGAACTCCTACTTGTCAGACAAAGACAATAAGCAGTAAATAGTGAATTTAAGTGGTAAATTAATGGTATGTTCATAACATTTATAACCTGACACACCAGATGGACAGTTTCTTTCTGACAATGAATCAGGCTGATCCATCTGCACTGCAAGGTTACCATATTTAGCCAAGTTCAAGAAAACAAACTGATGCATCAGTTTATGTTAATGTGTATTTCCATAAGTACATACATGAGTATGTGTGTATATGTGTAGTGAGTCTACAGATGTAAATTTGGAGGATGTGCACACATTCTCCAGACACTTTATTAGGTACACCAATTCAACAGCTTGCTGACATCAGGAGCTAATTGACTATTGTTCTGTTAGAGCATTTTCAATACCCCTTTTATTTTTTATTATTTTTCATATTTGTTGAACATGACTTTCCTTTGTGTTTTTGTTAGGCGCAACCAATGTGCTGACGAGCTCGACTGGTATCAGTGGCCTCAAAGTAAAGTTACCATAGAATCAGTCAGATATACTTTGTTAAACCCCAAGGTGATCTTTTCATTAAAGTTCCTTTTACACAAATAAATATCATGTGATCACATGGCAGCAACTCAGTGCACTTAGGTTTGTAGAAATGGTCAGGACGGCCTGCTGGAGTTCACACTGAGCATCAGGTTATGATAGAAATGTGGTTCAAGTTATTTCGAATGTGGCATGTTGTTGGTGTTCTCGGACGCAGCTTATCTACTGATATTTGTATGCTCAACCATCTCTAGTTTTTTCAAAGAATAGTTCAATGGAGAGAAAATATCCAGTGATAAGTTAATTTTCCATTGTTTATTATCAACATTGTAATTATTTTCTGGCTGTTTCATAGTTTTTTCTTAGAAAAGAACATGTTAGCTTTTTGATTTTGGTTTGTACTCTACCACTATAGTGTGCTCCCATTTGTGCATCTATGAGTTTACTATATTTATTTTTTGATTTACCTTACTTTTAATATCAAACATCAAAGCTTGTGTTTGAGCACACAATTTCTTTTGAGGGCGAGGGTTAAAGTCAGAGTTAGGTCCACATTTTGCAGTCATCATGACTTTGTAAAAGGAGAGACCAGTGAGAAACAAGCACCCATCAGTTGTCAACATCGAGTTTTATTAGAGAATCTGATGTTTGAAAACTTTCTCACAGAAACACCATCATCACGACAGACGGACAGACAGGCCGTGGTTATTAGTCAACAGGTTTACATTCATTGGCACAAACTACTCAGATTAACAGAACAGCCTACTCATCGCTGCTGCACTGAAACAAACAAACAAAGTTCATTCACTCTTTTCCTATACCGCTTCTCCCTTTTGGGGTTGCTGGGGGGGCTGGAGCTTATCCCAGCTGTCATTGGGCGAGAGGTGGGGTCACTCTGAACCGGTATAAACAAACAAAGTTGATCTGTGAACTCAAGCAAACAGTAGCTTTCAATGTTGAATCACCCAAAAACAAAACAAAACAATCCAAAATGATTTTAGAGCAAGTATAAACAAAAAAGTCACATTTTTCCAGGGTTTGTTGTCATACCATTTCAGTGTCTCTCCTTTTAAGCCACAATCAATTCTTAGCTATAAAACAACTTTTTCAAATCAAGCATACTTTGCTTGCCATTTAATGATTGTCTTGGTGTAGTCTTGTTTTCATTTATTACCAATCAGCTCTGATTAACGAGGAATTATCATCACAATGTTCTTTAAAGAAGCCATGGTTCAAATAAAAAATTAACACTAAATTCTCTTCAGTTTTTCCCCTACATTCCTTGGATTAGTCCTCGTCTAGCTGGAATGGATCAGAAAAGTCTGACAGGGTGAAGCAAAACCCTGCAAGGCAGTTTTAGTTTAAAAAGTTCAAATACAAAAAAAGGAACCTGAAGTTTTACATTCACACACAGAGGATCATAGAACACCCCAAACTCTTAAATCCATCTGCTGTCTCATAAATATTCAGAACTTCAAGACTGGAGCAAGGCTAGAAAATGGAAGCAACCTTCAGAGAGGTCAGAGGAAGTAGCTCAGTCTTGGTCAAAACGCCACTTCCTCTTCAGGCACTTAGGAGTCAAACTAGCCTTCGCTCAGCTGTCAGTCACCTGGCTGATACGCCTCGCCGTCCAGCTCAGGCCGAGGAGATTACAGGACATCAGTGAGATCAGTCTCTGCTACACACATTTACCTCCTGCTACCAACAAGAGACAAGACCTTCAGATTGATATTCACGGACTCACCCCAAATATACTCTTCATTTTTCGATCACACAGGTCATGACAAGTGTTGTTTGATCTAGCTAAATGATAATGATAAACACAAACTGCATACGTTTTCATCTAAAGTAAGTGAAATGAGGGAAATGTTTCAGTGTGAAGGCAAATGATATTGATTTCTTAGAGCGGTGCTACTATGAAATGATAAATAGCCTGATGTAGTTCTAATAAAATAAAGTATTAAAGCAGTCTGAATTCTCAGATCAGTTGTGATTTAAAGCTCCTCTGAGAAAGTTTGTGGATAAAGGTTTAAGATTTAAAGATTAAATCCCAAAACAAAATAATCAGCTGATAAAAAATGTGCTTTCAAATCCATCTGATACTTCTAAGCAGCAGACATTTATCAGACTTTATGGAGTTTAATTTCTAACTGAATGCTTTTAGAAACGCTCCAATCACACTGAACATTGCTTGTATATTTTGTCAGAGGTGACACTTGCTCCTGCCCTCTGCTCTACTTGGCTCTCCACCCAGCTGCTCGCTCAGCTCCCCCCCCCCCACCGCTGCACCAACTTTAGAAACTGTGACTGCACGCCTGCACCGATACAGCCAAAACTGTCAGAGACACTGACACGAAGACCAAAATAACAGCCTAGAGTTTGACATTCCTACATGTACAAAAACAATGATATGTTAGATATGTGTGAGCTGAGGTAACAATACTGAGAACACTAAAAAAGATCAAGAATGAATAAATCCAGCAACATCTCCACCTGTTGTGTGCATATCTTCAGTTTAGTCCACTTGAATGAAATGCTACAGCCCTTAAGTGGAAGTGTCTAAATGAAAATCCATCTTTGCCACTGAAGTCTTTCTATGATCAGTCAAAATGGAAGACGGCTTTTGTTAAGTGTTTGTGGATGCAGTGATGCGCTGGGTCAAACAGAATCACTCTGGCTGCAGCCCTCCACCATCAGGCCTCTTCTACTGTGGAGCCCCCTCCAGTGTGAGGCTGGCTGTCAAACTGACATCACGTCTCCCACATAAGAACCTCATTGATGCAAATGTTTTGGGGATTCTGTTGATGTATAGACCAGATTTATGGAGTAACATCAACATTACATAAATACATTTGGCATAGGACGACCACATCTTGATCATTACTGGAAATACCACGCTGGTCATTTTGACTACTTCTGTAGCATTTACATGTTAATTAAACAAACACTGTGAGGCTGGCAAGTGGTGTGACAGCGGATTATTATCATCAGGAACAAGAATAAACGTTCTTAGTCATATGTAGTTAGGCCTGATGTACAGCTACAGCACCTATTATTGTATTACACGATTTTTAGTCCATTGCTGGGCCTGTTGTCAAATTTTCTTGGTAAAATGAAGAAATGTAGTGTTCCTTCAGTATCAAAATATAATAACTTATAAAGCGTACATGTCAATGTTGATTAAGACCCATAATTAAGACTTTCAAATCAAATGTTTTACTAAGCTGGTAAAACATTTGATCTTACTATCACATATGAACATGTGAAAATAACAATAAAAGATAATTATTGATAGCTTCATCTGTGAATCTGTGAAAGTAAAAACAAAACACCATGCTCCTAAAACACTGGAAGTAGTCCTCCTACCAAAAATTATAAAATATTCCCACCAATGCTGTCCTGTTTTAGCTTGAAGCTAAAGTTGATCTTTTTTCAGCTTTTTAGTGGAACCTAAAAAAAAAAACAGGACACAAAGGCCACACAGCAGTGACATGTGTTATTGGACATGAGGGTAAAAACAGAATATAATTAATACACTGTTTTAAATGTATGGTCAAAATGGCCTTTGTGATTGTTTTAGATTAAAAAAATGCTCAGAACTCTTTTTTTTAATATTATAATAATAATAATATAATAAAATTAGCAAACTTAGTGTTTGATAGCCACCACTTTTTCCATTCATCTGTAAAGTAAAAGCACTAGATTTAGAAAAAAAAGGGTCAAAATGACCACCTTGGTAGATTAAGTGTTTAATAATTTGAATATTTTGTTTGTTTCTGAAATAAAACTGATGAAAATAAAAATTTAGTGGTATAATTCCAGAATGATTTTGCAGTTGAGTTTAAAATCCCATCTACAGCGAGATAATTTCAGGAAAAAATCCAAATATATAATAATTTCAGAAGCAAGAGCAAGGATAAGGCTGTGCACACATATGCACTCGGTTGTAAAGGTCTAATATTAATTATGAAGAGACATGCATCAATCTGGAACCATGACGTTGAGTTAAAATCCAGCTCCATGTTAGTTTGTCTTAGGTTGGTCAGCAGCTGCACTGCACTGATACACAATCATTAAAACTAAAACACAGCGCGCTCAGCTGGTCACTTATAAAATGCAAAGCAATGGATCTAAGACCAACAAATATACGTTTTAAAGGCTGGCCTGATTTCATTCTGCAATTAATTTGTCAAAACTGGAGGCACGTTCCTATTATTAAAAAATATTTTTGTAATTTACTTGACTACCACTGGGCCTGACAGTTGGTCTCAACTTGGAGTCTGCAGCCAAAGAGACTGCAGGTGGAAGTCCACAGCCAAACTGAATCACAGACACCTCTTCATCACTGAACACACAAGAAGAAAGCCAAAGTTAGAGCAGCAACATCAGAGATGAGTAAACTCAGTGAGGTGGGTTACTGCTTTATGCAATGCAAGTGTTTCTGATACACTGCTGAAATGTGTACGCTCTCACATTTGGAGAATAAGATTTTGATGATAGTTAAAAAGTCAGTCTCCCAAAAATGTTCAAGTTAAAACCTAAAGATTCTTAGCAGACAAAGTCTCACTGCTGCACACCTGTTTGATCACCTGCATCAATACTTCAGGTTACAAATCTGTCAGTCACAATTACCACCATTGTTAAAGTCAGTTATACAACTACATTAAACACAAGTTAATCAGGGCACTCTTTAAACTTCACTTGAGTTGGTACTGGCATCAAACAAAGCTTCACTGTCGGCACGGAAACAACAAATAAAAATTGGCTCCACTGGACTGAAAGTGATTTCAAGACAATCTTCTCCAACAGAAACTGAACATTTGACAACATTTGTGCTGCTTTCGTCTCTGTGCCGGGCAGCATTTTTGCTCTAGAGCCAAACCTCTGTGCTTCAATAATATTATATAATCTAATATATAACTAGCTTATTTTCAAACCTTTGGTTCAATGCCTCAAAAAAACCCACACACCAAGAAACAAACAAAAATCTCAAAGAGACCTCATTTTAAATCTAATGCATCTTAAATTTCATAGAGTGGCAACTTGCATTACAATGTCATTTTAGGCAGACACACAAGGCTGTTTGAAGACCTTAGTGTGTTGTGTGCTGTGTGTAAACTGCTTTATCCTCTGATTAATAAAAACAGTCAGATCTGCTCCACCACAAGAGCATTAAAACTTTTGTGTACACTGATAAATCACCGAGCATATTGCACTTCCATGTACGTGACAACAGTGTGTACAGGTACTCAGTACCATCCGTCAAACCTCACGTCGTGTTGCACTGGTCTTAAAAACACAACAATATAACCTCCACATCCACGGCGATAAAGTTGTGTTTGCTTCTCTCACACGATCTGCACTGCCCAGCCTACCGAGTTTCTTCTCTCAGTGAGGATATTAGCAGCTGCCGCATCACTCCTGGGTCAGCTTTTTCAGGAGCATCTGACTGAGGTCAAATGTGGCAAAGGCGATCCCCACAGACACGGGTCCTTTGACCCAGTTCATACTGAGACCTTTGAAGAGTCCTCGGATTACCCCCTCCTCAGACACAATCTCCTTTATTGTGCCCAAGATCGTGCTGTACGTGTGGCCCGTCACCCCTGCAGTCTGCATCCTGCGTCGGACCACATCCAGAGGGTAGGACGCAGACTGGCTGACGAAACCCGCGCAGGCTCCAAATGCCAAACGCTCGTAGTAGTACGGCTGTGATCGCCCACTGTGCTCTGCATGAGATAAAGAACAAATAAAAACATTATAAACAAGCATTCAATGAAGACATGTAGTACCATATTTTACATGATTTTACAGTCTTCTGTCCTCACCAGAGGAAGTTTGTAAGCACTAAACAGGCTTTACAGAATGATCCTGTTTGGTGTCTCTATGGACGTTTAATCATTTTCTCTCAGTATCAGTAAGTTATCAGATGCCCCCAGAACATACGTTTCAAGTTTCTGACCAAAAAGTCCACTGAGATATTAGATCAGGATGTGTCTTCAGCTTCAATCTTTGACTTTACAGAAACTAGACAGATTAATACAAAGACAAAATACTTGGACTCACCTGCATGTATTTTTTTCAGTGTCTCATAGGTGAAGAAGCTGAGACCAGCATAAGGAATAGCACCCAGCAGGGTGGGAGTAAAACCTCGATATAAAGTCTTTGGACCCTCCTCTCGTATTATCCGCCCAAACACATGAACAATGTTGCTATACCTGAAATGAAAAAAAAAAACAATAAAAACAAAGGTCAAACTGATTGCACAGGAGGATCCTTATTTAAATCTGACACTGTTAAAAATGGCTTTCACTACGCTCTTGGGCTGAAGGATATTTAAATTCATAATGGATTCATAGACTTTTTGATGCAAAATATTTAAAAAATAAAAATCCAGACCTACACCACAGCATCAACTAGGACGTTGTGGTATTATTTGACAGTAAAAATAATAAACAATTTCACTGTAATGGTAGAAACTACAGTTTGTTGTGCCCAGTCAAATAGGTTGTCACAATGTAGAAAAGTCTCCATACTGCAAAGTGTAGTTTAGATGACAAAATTGAAGGCTGCACTTTCATTCCAACAGAATAAAAAATGCACTTTATTTTTGTAGCCTATTTTATATATATACGTAATCAATTAAAATGATAAATGGAGTTTTAGGAGATGAAGTATCAGGCTGTGTCAACAAGCACTGACATGCACTTTTGAAGAACACATTTAAGTCGTTTGTCAACAGGAAGAACTACAGTCTCACCATCTATTTCATAATCAATTTTTAGCCCAATAGGCTAAAACTCGGGGTCAGAAAAGGGACTTCTTAAGTCGCAGCAATGTCCATGGTATAACGACGCTAAACTAAAGGTAACCAGTGCAGAAAATGTGAGTGTCATGGCTGAGCTCTGCAGGTATGATGTCTGGCAGTATACATTGTCTGCTTATAGATACTAACTAGAGTTGCACAGGATTATTGGTAAAATATCAGCAGATAATAGCTCAAAGGTTGATCATGTAGGGTGGGCAGACACCAAATATATTAACAATACACTAAAGCCATGCGACATGTATTGGCTGAAACATCAGCAGAATGAACAAATGAGCCATAATTATTCACCTTGTCATTACTCAGTTTCTAAATAAAAGAATGCTGTCTCATTAACTAGTTAATTGTTGTTTTTCTAGTCTGAAGTCTGACTCTGAGATGGATAGACTGTCACAATGAAATTAACACTGGTCAGTTCTAGGACATCATAGATTTTCTCTTCCTAACAAAGCTGTGTAACCATCGGCCTCAGTATTGTCAAAATGAGGCTGGAAATAGCATCTGGATAGATTTGATAGATCTGAATAATCAAGAAGACAAAAGTCTATCATCAGGCACTCTTAAAACCAGCCAATAGTAACACTGAGTTTCAACCTGTAGAGAGCATCAGGCACAACTAATATTTCAAAAATGAATTTAGACTAGAGAGTGCAAAACCCTGTCAAGGTAGTTAACACATGTGCTGTTACATCTATAAGCAATAGTGCCATCATAAAGTTAGCATCACATGATTCCTTGACCCTGAAAACCCACTCCTGCCACAGGGAGTCATGTTGATATTATTATTACTTAAACAGTTATTGAGCAAAAACAATTGTTCGCGAAAGGCGGCCGTCTGGATCAAAATCGAGATCTACTCATTCTGAAGTTGGGCAGTTGCCAACATCTGCTGAAAATTTCAGCAAATTATGTCCAGTAGTTTTTGCAAAACCTTGCTATCAAAAAAAACAGACAGATAAACAAACATTTAAGTCCAAAAACATAAACTTGTTGGCAGAGGTAAAAATGCCTGGTTGTATGTGTATCAGCATGTAAAGATGAACTTACATTTCCTTTGGCGTAACAGCCATCCTCGCTCTCACCATGTCCAGGGGATAGGTCATCAGGGATGCTGTGGTACCGGCCATAGACCCCGCTGCAAACCTTGGTAATGGAGGCAGAGCACTGCAATGCAGACACAAGCAAGCACAAGTTATGCTGCATTCCATTAACCTCAGAACCGGGAAGAGGGAAGGGGGAGTGATGTCACCTCTGAGTTATCAGCGTTCCAGTCACAAAGTTGGGAAAAAACATGCTGATCTACCAGGCTATTGTTAGCCGTTGTGTTAGCTGTTGTTAGCACGCCCTGCATTGTAGTTCATAAAATACCACATGAAGATTGTAAATATCACTATGGCAGCATTTCTAGAAATGTAAGTCACACAATACAATGTATTCAACTGACTTAGTGCAACACACATTAGTCAGAAGTGCTAATAAACAGTTTATTACAGGAGCTTAATAACTGTTACACTGGGGGCAGCCATCTTCAACTGTGAACTTGGAGGTGGTGAAGGTCCCCCGAGTTCCTAGTAGGGAATTCTGACCTCGGGGGGCGTTCCAGTTGCAGTTTCCTACTCGGAACTCGGAAATAAACTAAATTTTTCATTTCTCACTGCCTCAGAGGAAAGCCTCACAGGAAGCCAATCAAATTTAGAGACAGTTGTACAGTGCAACACTTACGTGCCCTGAAAGCCGTAGTAACTTCCCAGCCGCTTCTTATACTGCTCATGAGCACAGAACTGGATGGCAGCGTATGGGATGACCCGCACCATGGTGGCAGAGTTCCCCCGCCACAAACTGAAGAGGCCATCTTTTTTGTAGGTGCGGTAGATAAACAAATAGGCCTCCTATGATTCAGGATGCACAAACACACATGTACACATGAACAAACTCAGACTGCAATGATGTTCAAGGATAAGTTCGGTTTCTACAGCTTTCACATTGTTTATAGAACAAACTAGAACAATATACTCACCCAGAAGGCTTTCCTGATCCAAACAGTGCTTCGGGAGATATTTAGATCCAAAATCGAGCGGCGGACATCCGTATAATGGTAGCACATAGGGCATGTATAGCGCCGCTCCTAAAACTGCATTAATCGTCCAAAAACTCATTAGTTTCCCCAATATTTCATCATGGTCCGCTCGGGCTACT
The DNA here is from genome assembly GCA_036419115.1 of Scarus forsteni. NCBI lineage: Eukaryota > Metazoa > Chordata > Actinopteri > Labriformes > Labridae > Scarus > Scarus forsteni. Next base: position 32,713,297 of record JAZDUH010000157.1, read on the forward strand.
CCTCCACGACAGTCTGTGTCGCTCCAGACATGTCTTTGTGACTGTTCTGACCTCTGAACTGAAGAAGAAGAGCGCTTGCTCCGCGCATGCGCAGTACAGCTTATTGTTTCAGCAGCGACCGCTGGCTACACTACGACTTTCTTCTTCCAGTTTTGTGCAAAATGGACGAATATCTATCGGATGAAGATGTTGTGGAGGAGAACTTTGAATATGATGGGTGTCCTTACAGTTTTGAGCCAGAGTTTACAGATGAGGAGCTCATAGAAAGGAGGACGCGGAGGCAGCTCTCCAGAGAGTACTGCGCATGTGCGGAGGCAAGCGCTCTTCTTCTTCAGTTCAGAGGTCAGCACAGTTACAAAACATGTGTGGAGTGACACAGACTGTCGTGGAGGAGTAGCCCGAACGAACCATAATGGAATATTGGGGAAACTAATGAGTTTTTGGACGATTAACGCAGTTTTAGGTGCGGCGCTGTATGCTCTATGTGCAACCATTATACGGATGTCTGCCGCTCGAATTTGGACCTAAATATCTCCTGAAGCACTGTTTGGATCAGGAAAGCCTTCTGGGTGAGTATATTGTTCTGCTTCATTCTATAAACAATGTGAAAGCTGCAGGAACCGAACTTATCCTTTAATATCAAAAAGAAGCAGGTACTAAGATCAAATGTGAATTAATCATACCTTTGCAGAGAATCTTGCTGAGGAAACTGCAAAGCAAAAGATGAAAAACAAGAAATACTGTGAGTTACACTTTATTTTAACTCAGCTCAAGGTTGAAGAGCAACAAAACAGGGAAACTACATTTAATTCAACTGGATCCACGAGGGCTGTTCCTTTGCAAATACAGATTCCACATTTAGGGCAGCAGAGCCTCTGACTTGCCTTGAAAGATGATTTTAGTCCTGTCCAGTGGGGCGACTGCTGTTTTGGCCACAGCTCCTGCTACCCCCCCAGAGATGAGTGGATTGAAGAAAGACCAATTCACTTTCTGACCCTGAACATAGACAGGAGAAAAACATCTCAGGTCATAATCACATACACAGAGAAGCTTGTAAAACAGTTTCTTTACATGAACTAAGCTGTGTTGATAATTCAACCAGAGTTATGTAAGGGGACATCAGAAAAAAACACAGAGCTACCCACTGTGTCCTTTTAAAATGTGTCCTCAAATGAACCAAAATTTTAACTATACTGAGATTAGCTCAGTTAGACTCTCTAATCTGTAACAAAACAGAAAAGGTTAACATTCTGACAAGTGTCTGGTGATAAGAGGAGTTTAAAGTTTAACGCAGAGGACATTTCAAGATCCTGGTCCAAAGCATTGTACTTATGAGACATAAATGAACACAGAGTCTAAGAGATAACAGCTTATCACAGTATTTATCACAATGTGGTGCTGTTCTTATAAAGAGTAAATGAATCATACATTGTTTTAATATCAGCATATACATTTGTCACATAGTAGGAGGTGCAATGTCAGCCACGTGGCTCAAAGCACACCGCACTGCTGCTTGTATATTGTTCGACGGAAACTGTTGAATAAGTGGCTGTTTTTCTTGTGATTTTATATTGTTGTTGTGCTCTCGGCATCATTGTAAATGAGGGCTTTCCCTCAATGATTCCTCGAGATTTAAACAAAGGTTAAATGAAATAAATGAAATGAAATAAAACTATTTTTATTTTCTCTCCTATAAAACGACTGAGTCAAAAGTTTAAACAGGTCTCTGTCTTTAGTCTTTTTTCCAATCAAAATATTGAAAATATATATGTTTGGAAACTGTTATGGGTAAAAGCCATAATGTATCTATTTATCTGCAAGGTTAATCGCAGGAGGTAAAAATATTGTAACATTACTTTTTCCCAGTATCGTTCAGCCCTAATTGTAAAGAATTATTATGCACTAGGGCAACCAGATGGGGTCATCTAGCCTGGATTCCATTATTTTCTTCAGAGAACATTCATGAAGATACCTGAACAACATTGCATCTGTTTCTGAATGTTTTACCCTAGATTCCATAATCACAGCAGAAGACTTGCTGTCACTGAAAAAGTGTGTAGTAAACAGTGTTTGATGCAGCATTTATAGGGAAGCAGCCCTCAGTCTCTTCCTTATATTGATGTAAACACCATGCATCAGGCCTTTTAGTGACACTTAAACATTGGTGTTAATCATTTTGATACCTGAATTCAATATCTGCAAGTTTCCTCCTCATATGACTCTGATTAGTAAAAACATTGTGCTGATAAAATCAATAAAAACTCGCCATCTAAAATAAATTGCAAATGAGTCAAGTCATCAGCACACAGACAGCGAGCAGGAGAGAAAGGGGCAAGAGGACGCAGCTGGTGTGTTCTTGACCAGAGCTGTGTGTTGGGGGGTTAAGAGGAAGGTGAGCACTTTTAAAGATCATTGACTTTTCTTTTCTTTTCCCTTCTCCTACTTGAGTCTTTTGAAGAAACTTCTCTAAAGCATTTACGAAATGGTTGGTATATATTGAGTCTACATCGTCTGAGTTTGTCTCATTGGTAGAAGACATGAGGTCCTATGTTGTCGTGAAGTTATTTGACATTTTAAAGTCTCTCTCATTCTTGTTTCCCTCTGACTCAACAGAGTCCATCTACCTTCCCTTTACTGGCAGGAGCACAGTGAGTGAGTGAGTCTGGCAGTTCAAGAAGGGGCAGATGTAGCTTTTTGGCTGGAGTGTCCAACTGCAGCCCCGATGTTTTACTTGATGCACTATGCTGAGGTGCTTGGAGTTTATGTAACCCCAGGCAAAAAAAAAAGTGTAACTGTGCACCAGTGGTTTAAGACTGTCACAGCACTCACTATATGGCTGTATTGATGAAATAAAATTTATTGATTTTCAGGTTTAGTAGTTGTTTGAATGCCCTACCTCCATCACAGATTACTCTCATACTGTTGCCTCTCCTCTCAAAGTAGTAAGTATTGAAAATGATGGCCAATCTTGAGTGCAATGCCAGTGCAGGAAATTCTTGAGTCATGCGTGTATACTCACAAAACTGACAACAAAACTGTTTGAATTCAAAACCAACAATACTGAAACTACCAGACCTTGAAAAATGTGACATTTTATTGAGAATTGTTGCATACCAAGTGTTACAACCACGACAGACTTTGGAGTAGTGCTGTTTTCTCCTCTGCATTTAACTGTGCATCTGCAGCAAAATGAAAGATTACTACCATCTCTCTGATCCTATGTAATTTTCTTTGACACAAGCATCCATGAACACTCCATTTTTTAAATTTAGACTTCACTGCTCTGAAGAGGTGGAGCCTAAAGCTGCCTTGACTGTGTGAGCACATGCCAGGTCAGGCATGTGGGTTATGCTGTTTGAGACAATTTGTGGATCTGTGTATCTGTGGTTGTCTTTAAAATGTTCTCTCACACAGAACATTTTAAAGAAAAAAGAGATCAAATTAAACAAGAAAAACACCCCAGTCTTCACTGTATCACTGCTGTGTAAGCAAAGCCTCAAAAATAACATTAATATTGTTCCGGTTTGGCTGGGATGGCAATTGAAAACCAATTCCAGTTGAGAATCATTAACAGCTCCATCAAAGTATCGATATCATGAGTCCTTTGCTAATCAATTCCCTTATCAATTCCTTCCACTGTCAGTGTTGAGAAGCGGTCAGAATTGTGGCTTATTTTTTACAAAAGGCGTCTACTGCACAACCTTAAGTGAGTGGAAACACCAGCAGCTTGCAGAAGTAGTTGTCTATGCTGTGACATGTGTTTGACATTGTTGCCACTGAAAATCTACACACATAAAAAGTGTTCACCAAGAGTCTGCAAACAGCTGTGTGAACACTTCTGTACCGACAGACAGAAAAGAAAACATCTGTGCTGATGGTTTGAAGATTTTTTTCTTCATCTTTTTGTGTCAAATTTGCTGCATATATTATTCTGTAACTTTAATATACTTGAGGTGGAGGCTTCAAATAACCCCTTTGGGCTTTTAGCCTCTTCCTGCACCTCATATAATTTGTTATCTTTAACTTTTGTGTATTTCATAATTGTGCAAAATAAATAAAAATGTGTTTGTTTATATATAAAAAAATAATTCAAAAATAAAAAAAATTGCCATAGGTCATTTTATCAGTGAAGAGTAGGGGTGAAACAAAATTTCGTGCCACGAAATTTCAGGAAATAAAAAAATGACGAAATAAAATGCAAAGACGCACGAAATAAAAGCACAAAATAAAAGCACGAAATAAAAAATGCGAAGGGGCGCGCGCACGACTAGTGATGTTTACCCTCCTCTCCTACTGTAGCAAAAAACTTGCTTCAATATGGAGGAAGACGCAGCGGAGGAATTAGCTGATGCTCCTTCATCAAATAAATCGGTTGTGTGGACCTATTTTGGCCTCCTATGTAAAAGACGAGAGAATGGGGAGAAGATTGCGGACAAAACAACAACCGTGTGCAAAATGCCTCTACAGTTCGCCCTATACTGCGGCGAGTACAACTACCAACTACCAACTACATTGAACTGGAGACAGGCAGCAACTGTATGTTTGTGTAAGTCTGCATAAAAAACAATATTTGATTTTTGCATCTACTGTTGAGTTGACAGAATTTGATGCACTGTTATAGACTAAATATTATAGTTCACAGTTCAGACATTTATAGGTCTAAACTGCAGCTCTGAGGACTGCTATTTGTTTTCCTTTTCATTCAAGGATGTACTTGTCCTGATTGTTACAACAACAAAGCACTTTTTATTGAGATTTTATGTTTGTATTTGCACTGTAGTCTAAATAAGGGAAACAAACTACAATTCTGTTTTTTTCAAAGAGCATTTATTTTGTATTGATGCAGCAATATTTTTTGTATGTCTGCATTAGGAAATAAAGAAAATGAGGTTTTTGCACAACTTCATAGCATTGGAGATTTTCTATAATCTTTATTTTGTATCGTGAGTATTTCGTATCGTGAACCCTGTTGAGTATTTCGTATTGTTTTGTGAGTTGACCATTTCATTACACCCGTAGTGAGGAGATATTTTTTATTTTTTTAAAAAGCAAACTACTGACTCTGACTGCAACTACATGTCATGGTATAACAAAAAAGTAATCCAAGTTATGCATCCTCTGAGAAACTGCATGACAATATGTCATTTTTCATGGAAATGTAGACATTGTGTCGCTAGCTGTTCGTAAAAGTGTTGGTGTGACATTGGGCATTAATGCTAAGATCTTGTATAAAACCATAAACTCAAAATACTGACATGTGACTTCTGGTCCATATTCTCTAGCCCTAGAACAGCGTATTTTAGCCTGTTTTTCTTTAATGGGTCAATTGATTCAATTTCATTGAGTGAAAGTGAGCTGGGAAATGAACAGCAGCATGTAAGTGACATCTTCAAGTGTCCCACCTCATTGCTGGATTCTGATTGGCTGGAGGAGGCCTGTGACAGCTCGCCTCCCTGTGTGAGTGATTCCTGTCTTGTCTGGGCCCTATTACCCATTCCAGAGGACTACACACGGCTGTTACTGAGCAAGCTCATGAATTCAACCGCCCAGGGGAGGGGGGTGTGGGGAGGCAGCACCAGGGAGTAAGAGCTACATAGGAATAAGAGAGAGAGAGAGGTCAGAAGGAGAAATAGAGGTCAGTTTAAGGTTAAAACTTGTTCTAAATTTAAAACACCTGACAGGACATTAATTCGGCTCAGCTTCTTCTCGTGTTACTCTGTCAGATCTGTCAGGATCAAGTGTCAGGCTCAACTCTGACTGTCCAAGGATTAGCTATGCAAACTCATGTAATGTTTGATTTCATACATTCAAGATTTCTGATTTCAAAGATCACTGCATGTTGAAAGAAGTGTTAAAGTTAAGCCCTTTAAAACCTGTGAACAAAGACATCAGTCTGGTTTGGTGTGCTCACATCACCTGACAGACACTGTTTATCTTTTAACAAGAAACTATAAATACAACACTCACCTTTAGTAAACAGTTGCCTAGAGGATAATCCAGTTAGCTTTAATCAAGTGCTTCACCTATAACGCTTACATAAAGACGCACAGCAATGTGGGACTACAGTAAGTTACACCCACTGCTAAATAACTACTGAAGTATGTTTAAGGACGGCAGAGTCGAGGATCTGTAGGTGAAAGGTGCCTGTCTGAGCCCCTCCCTTACTATCATACAAGATTGCCACATCTTTGCAGGGACATTAACTCTTTAGTTAATAATGACTCACATGTGATGAAATTAGAAGGGAGGACTGTATCAAAAAGGATCAAACCACATAAACAATGATCTCAGCAAGTTATTCAAAGGGCTTATCCTTTTACTGAACAAATCAGCCATTGGTTCAACCCTTTTGACCTTTCCAACGGTCCTCGATCTGCTTTGAAATAGTGATGAAGTCGTGCAGCTGAGCAGAACTAAATTCTTTTTTTTTTTTTTTATTCACCGTCGTCTACAGACCCAACACCAGAGCTGTCAGGTTTATGTTAATCTGATTGGTACGGTATTAAGTAAAATTGTATTAATGTTAAGCACCATATATCTTACATTTTTGACAAGCTTATAATCTTTCACAACAGCAAAAATCTGCGTGCTACTGAAACAAAAGCACCCGTCAACAGTGGATATACACCAAACAACTTTTTCCATTCAAAGCTCTATTACAAAGCACAGAAAATAATAATAAATAAACTCATTTGAATCAGTAATAACCATTTCATTATCTTTACAGGGTCCTACTTTTTTTTCTAAAGCTATACAAATTAAAGGTGTAGTCAGCGATCTTCTAATTTTCTAATCCAATGCAGTATTTGTCAAAATCACCGTATTTCTCCTCTCCATCCACAAGATGTCACCACAGACAGCATGTTGAAAAAAAGTACGGTTTCAATACACAGCCTTGGCTCTGAATTTCAGCAGGTAAATACTTTGGCTCGGGCCGAGTTACCGAAATAGAGTACACCCCCCCACATCCAGGCGGCGATCATACTCATGTGCAGATCAGACAGAGGGGGGAGGGGGGGTCGTACGATGCGTAGTGTGCGCAGTTAGCGTAAGGGAGATACAATATGTGCAGTAGCAATGGCTGAAAAACAGCCAAAAAGAAAAAGTTCAGAGGAGTGAAAAGTGAAAAAGAAGGGCTATGACCATGAAAGAGCGAAGACTGGTCAACATTGGTGTTAAGCTCGATGGTGGAGGAACTCCGCTAATTGACAGACCTGAAAACGGACGAGATGTCGCCATCCGCCTGCTGGAGAGGCAACATTAGCTTTGTGGTGCTTCACATAACAGTAACAGCCAAGCATGCTTATCTTATTGTCTAATCTGCCAAAATGTACTGTTGTTGTGATGTTATCAATAATGGCAGTCGAGTTGTCTGACGAGTCAGGGTTACCTAAGCTACATTGGTCAGCTACGCAGTTTCTACGGCTGTTTCAATGACGATGCACGTCCATCAGCTTTCAGGGGGCGGGTCTAAATTCGTTTATCAACAACTTCACCATTTGTTTCCTCCCACATCGCTGACTACACCTTTAAGCACAATTATAACTATTAGGGCTGAACAATGCATTGTTTTTATATCAGTCTTTAATTTGATTGCTTTATTGTCTGGCTTTGTTACGTTTGTCACAGCATCTAACTACGACATAGAAAAAGAAAGGAAAAGTTGAACTAATCAAAGTGTTCCATTAATCAGAGGTGTTATGCTACCAAAATTTTAACCTTGATAATGACACCAGGTTTTACATCACAATAACCAACAGTGAAGTGACGATTTTTGCAACTTATTTGACCACAAACAGGATGACAATGGGTTGGCCACATTTTGGAATTGACTGATTATTTCCTACAGTAAGCATACAAATATATTTTCACTGTAAGGTTTCAGTGATTCAATATTAATCACAAATTGTTCATGTTTTAGCCATTCTACATTACTTTGTCAAGGTATGCAAAACTGCTTATGCAAAACTCAAAGTGTACGAAAAACATTTTCGATTAAATCTTTATTATATGGTTTTTATATATGTCATAGCAAATTGCTACTCTGTGGTAGTATCATTGCTTTGCTGATTGCTTATGGAGATTCCCAAATTGCTCCTCCTAGTGATGTTATTTATGAGTAACCTTACTTTTAATTGGGTACAACATTGGCCAATGTTTAATTTTAAATCTGTTACAATTTAAGTTTTTAAAATTTTACTGCCATCAATAAAACATCAGTGCAATCCATTCTGTTCTTATTCTCCATGTACACTATATAATATTTAATTTATTTCATAAACAAATATACTACAACAGCATAGTCCTTCAGCGAGTATTTCAAAATGTGAGTGTTAAAAATTCAAATAAATCCTAAATTATCAGAGACATAATGATTTCATGACTGTAATCAATGATATGATATGGCTCCCTGAATCTAGCCCATAAGATTGTTAGACTGATGTGTGTATAAAATATTTGTAGCATGCACAATATAGATACTGTCAGATAGTTTTCTAAAAATTTTAACATCAGTATCTGACAACATCTACATTAGATGTATTGAATATATATAGGCCATATACATTTCTTATAACACCTATAATACAGGCTAAATGTATCATAATGCTTGACCTCATCACTGCAGGGTACATTTAAAGTCAAGTGTTACGACTTGAGTGTTGTTAAGTGTTGCTTTTCTTGTTCTTTGTGTGTTCCTTACACAAATAGCCAGTCCCATTGAAAGGAACAGGTCAATTTTCAGAAAGCAAAGACTTTGTGTTCTTAAGAAAAATATATCAGTGTCAGTATTTGCCATAATGAGGTCAGAAATATCAGCAAAAATCTAATAATGTGCATGACTCATACTGACTCAGTATTTTGTAACTAAAGTGATCTGTTTATCTTCTACTTGATGATCTAGATTTTTCAGCCGCATTAATTCACTGAATGATCCCCTGCTGTCCTGAAAACAGTCAAGCACAACAGGCTGGAGAGAGCTCCACGGGACAGGATAGCAAACAGAGGGTCTGTTGAAAAGCTGGGTAGTCATGGGCAACAAATACTGGCATCGGTACAACAGGGCTTTAAGCCAGATCCTCAATGAGCACTTAGACCCCTAATGCTTCCCCCCCTCTCTGCTCACCCACTATCTTTACAGGCTGTCCCTTACTGCCCTCATAAGACTCTCTCCCTGTATCATTGTACAGTTCAATGTTCCCAACCACTAACTGTGTGTCCGGTGTGCTGCAAGCTTGGCTGCAGATAAAAGATTCTCCTGACCCGTCACCGATGAGCCAGCATCCACCCCTGCTGTCATGTTCATGCCTTAGAAACAACAGTTCAGTGCTGAGCCGTCCAGTTCACAAAGTTACTTTAGTTGAATTTCAGTAAATAACTATGAAGTAAATACATAAATAAATAAATACATTTTGATACAGGTTTATTTGATACTGTGGTACATGTTTATGTATTTCTGTTCACTTTATACTGCACTGCCCTGAGCTGCTGTATGTTACTAAGTGTTGCACATTTATGCATTTTAAGCTCAACAAAACCCAAGAACTGGAAGCTATGAGCTATAGCTATGAAGTAGGGCTCAGCATTTCCCAGATAATCAATTTAAATTACAATCTTGGATTCTCTTGATCATAAACTAACTAAATAACTAAAATTTATCCATTAATTTGATGTTCACGTCCATGTTTTAAGTGTGTTAAAAGTTGTTTGAAATTATAGTTTAGCCACAAGAGTACATCAGCACTATCTCCAAATGAAGTTATTACCTCCGCCAAGGAGGTTATGTTATTGCCGGCATCTGTTTGTATGTTTGTTTGTTCTCTGTTAGCAACATAATTAAAAATATATATATATATTTAGATGAAATAAAGGTAGGACTAATATTTATGGTGAAAATCCCAATATGGGGGAGGACTGTGGTGCTGGTGGAGGTCTGCGCTCTCCGAGTGCTTTTCTAGTTTTTTTCTAAAATGTGGTGTTTCTGAACATTTTATTTCCAAATATTCATTTGTTTCTATTAATTGCTTATTTTCATAGTGTTCCCAATTTAAAGACGTAACACCACCACAAGGTGACCCCAGAACATACTTTCTGTTTCCTGCCAGAAAAATCAACTCAGAAGTTGTATACTGAAGTACGAGTAAACCCCTCTGTTTCATCCCTGCTCAGATCGGCTGTTTTAGTGTCTGTGGCTGTGTACACGAGCACAAAAAGTGCGTATGGCCTCAGATTTTCTTTATAAGCTCTAATGTTTACTGTGGTCTGCCAAGATGTGCTTTGACATTTTCTTTTGACTGCAGCTGCATGTGGTTTGGACAAACACTTGGGACAGGGAGTGTCTCCCGTCGGGGGTAGGTTGAATCCCCCCCCATTACATCACTAGGATAGAAATGTTAACAGGCCAGTGAGATACATTGAGTATTTTTTTTACAAAAATTTAGTTGGCATATTATGGGACCTTTAAAGATGTTTAAAATTTTGATATTAAAGGATGCATGTAATGCAAAAGTTGTACAATCTATGAAAAACTTTGTTTAAATCACCTCATCTCAAGTTAAGCACATAGGCTCATGTATTGTTCTGAAACTGTTAAACTGAACATCTGTATGGAGTGAAAATGAACCAAACTCTCTGTATCAATAACTTTGTAATAACATTTGTATTTATTTTGGCAAGTGCTAACAGTTATTATGTTGCTGTTAAGTTAATAGATCTTCAATTACAATGATAACATTACATTATTAAAATTTAAAAGAAATTATGTTTCAGTATAAAGATAACTTTTGTACCTTGGGCTTAGTTTAAATGTAAGAGTACTAATGTATGCTGGGCCAACATGATTAACAAAAGAAACTTTCATTGGTACTTAAACTCCCCCCATTCTGCCATCATGCCTGGCAAATAATTCTGATGTATCATATTTTTACAACTTGAGATATGTCTGAAAATGTATGATGTTTTTGAGTAAATTATGTTTTCTAAAAATATTGTTCAGTACATGAATAAGATTTATATTAAAGTTTTTGCTCATTTGAAAAATATACAGAAAGATGTTGGACTTTAATCTGCTTAAAAATATGGTTTATAGTAGAAAGCACAAACAGTACTACACATAATAACCACAAGACCATCTTTTTTAAACTGTTCTGTCTATACTGAAAATCACATTGCCATAAATTGGCATTTTTTCCCCAAAGGCAGGTAGCTAATGTTAATCCTGCCTGCCACTGTGACTCTATTTTATTAGTTAAAAAAATGTATATGATTTTAGGCAAGTACACTCAGGCATAACTACAATGTGTTTATATGATGTATTTTACCTAATCATAGGGTCATAATTACTTGTCAGAAAAACTGTCCAGTGGTTTCATAACAGCTCTATAGCCCATATGCTACCATTCAGCTTCTATGTGTTATAATTTGCCTTCGCATTAGTTTTTGCGCACCTAATGCTTACACCTCTGAGGTAATGTGTTTGATTCAACACTTAAAGAGTAACACTAGACATTCATTCATAATCATAAATACAGTCTTCATGTTTGTCCCTGTGGTTCACTGTCCGCATGGTGCAACAGTCATGCCCAAACTTGTCCACCTATACAAAGCCTCCCTTGTCTTCAGAGAGCTGTCACTGTTAACAAACACGTCTTTTCTTACCTTCTCAGTATGACACCAGTTTGGAGATGCCCAGTGCTCTGGTTTTCCTCTTTGGGTCTCCTGCAGACCCTTCAGAGACTCGGAGCCTCGCTCTCTATCAAGACACCAAAACAGCAGCAGGTCGAGTCCTGTTAGCCAGCTAGCTGTTAGCTTACCGCTACGTAACGTTTTTTGTTTGCGTTACTTTCGTCTCCTGCTTTCTGGAGATATTAATGACTGGTGGAGTTCTGGTGGGAAAAAGTCTCCTGCTGCTTAAGGCACTGTCCTTAAAGCATTTCTCGAAGCCCGGGGTCCTGCAGCGACTGTCGGTGACAGGCAGCGCTGTACCTCTGCCGTTACTCCTGTCAACGAGAGCTGACCACAGTGAGGTTTGACAAGGACGACCGCAGGGCATTGTGGGAAATGGAGTCAGTGTGATCGACGCACACGTTGGTTTGGATAGGTCGGCTGGAGGGGCGTGAGTTTGTACAGTTTATGGGCGTGGGCAGAAAAAACAAAGGGTACAGAGCTCCCTTTATTCAACATGTGAAGCACTTTATCTGCGGACCTCAAGACCAGACTGGAGTTATTTTACTGTCTACTTATCTGTTCCTCCGCAAAAATGTTTCAACATGGGCCAGGGATGGACAACTTCAGACACTCAGAGGGACACATTATCCACACAGTTAGGGAGCGACACCAAACTCCAAGAGACTTACTATCTAACATGTAAAGTCCACTAACATTTTACTGAAGACAAGCAGACTAAGGACATGGGTTACTGGAACGGTGTCCTAAAGATACATTTATTTGGTTCAGATGGTGTCAAGGATCTGTGGCAGAAACCAGGTGAGGAGAACAAAAACAAGTGTGTCTCCCCCGCATGGTAGGGGTAGTGTTATGGTCTGGGGCTGCATGAGTGCTGCCAATGTTCTGAAATACTTTGCTGCCTTGTCAAATTTTGCTATCCTCAACCTAACCAAGATAGAGAGAGTGGAGACACATGGTGCATGCTCAGAACCACAAATAGTAATTTTCGATGGGTAACAACAATGACAGAAAACTGGCCCTAGTGAGCTCCACTTCACTGAGTGAACCATGAATGCTGACATGTGCTGTGACATACTGAAGCAGAGCATCATCCCCTTCCTTTGGAACTGGGCTGCAGGGCAGTATTCTAACATGATAAGGACCCCAAACACCACCACTGCCTTGCTAAAGACGCTGAGGGTGAAAGTGATGGACTGGCCAAACATGTCTCCAGACCTAAACCAAATTGAGCATTTGTGGGGTGCCTTCAAAAGGAAGGTGGAGGAGTGCAAGGGATGTGACATTCACCAGCTCTGTCATGTCCTAACGGGGGAGTGGAAAAGGAGACTTGGTGAAATCCATGCCCAAGAGGGTTAAGACAGTGCTGAAAAATAATGGTGGCCGCACAAAATATTGACACTTTGGGCCTAATTTGGACTCTTTCACTTGGGGTGTACTAATTTTTGTTGCCAGCAGCTTCGACAATAAATGTACACTTCTATACAAGCTGCACACTCACTACTTAACATTGCATCAAAGTCTCATTTCTTCACTGTTGTTCCATGAAATGATACAATAAACTATTGCAGAAACTCACTTTTGTAAGTGCTGTATATTTCTGCTCCATTTATTTTTTATTTTTATCACTTGAGTCCATACACATCTGTACTTTTCTGCATCAATACTTAACAAAAAGAGACATCCCTACTTTTGAAGGGGTTTATAAAAGCTAGATTGTCAATATGTCAGTAGTGATTTTGGTCAGCTCTGATCCTGCATGGAGAGAACCACCATGTAAGTTGACTGTACACTGCTGTAGAATGAGCCGATATCATTGCATAATCCAGTAAATGGTGGGTGAAAACAAACTTAAAAAATTGGCATTGGTGTGATCGCACACCATGCTATGTACATTTAAAGTGGTTTAGCTTTTCACTACTAAGCCCCTTTGTTTTGAGACTACTTTGCTCTATGCACAGAGGCTCCATTTATTCAGGTGTTTTGTAGCCATAACATTTACATACCTGACATTTCACCTCTGCTGTGAACACCAGTGGCCCCTTTTCAAAGTGCATTTCGGAAAATCACCACAATAAAGATTTGTCACCATAACACTTCTAAATATTGGCATCTATCCCCATGAGGATGTTATATTTGTATCAGGCAATGTTGTGATATGCACATGGAGAATAGGACACCGTACGTGGTCAAATACACATGGGAATGTTCCTCCAGTTTAATGGGCTGAACTGAGCAGACACATTTTTCAACTTGTACATATTATAGTTCATGCTTATGTAGATTTGTTTGTACTCTTTAACCTTTTGCTTCATTACCTTACTGAGTGTAACGGGAGAATCCAGGCTGTTACAATAGGTTAAATATAACACTTAAAACAGGCTTTTTTTCCTTCCACATTTTTTTTTGAAAACTTTTTTCTGTTTCTAGTGTGTGGATGCTAACCCCAAATTTTTAATAGAAATTGGCACAAATGGGGCATATTAAATACTTGGACATACTTACCCTCATGACTTATGGATAATTCACAGTCCACTTGTCATTTTTTATACAGAAACAAATGTGGTGTGGTGAAAACTGGTTCTACAACTTGTAGAAATATGGACTATTCCAATCAAACAAGTTGAGGGATTACCACTCAGTCCCTGTCAGGAGAACTGCTGCAGTTTTACACTCCTGTACTTGTACGCCAAAGTCATCACACTTCTTTTTGCCTTTCTTTGCACTGTTAGGCACACTCATGGTACGGAGGCATACATTTCACAGTAATGTTATCTACTTTCAGTTTGTGAGGCTGCCATGTTTGCCGGTCCACAGCTCTCGGAGCTCCACCTGGCATCCAAGATCTCTGAGGGCTGCTTTGCCCACGTCTCCACAGTCTTGATGAGTCTGCAGCGCCTGAGCTATCAGAGCCTCAGCTCCCATCTCCAGAATCAGTTGGCTGTAGTTCCTCATCCTTGCAACCAGGTTTCTCATTAGCATACATGCCTGTTTCTGTTTGCAAAGGAAGAAAACAACAACACAGAGTTTTCAGGCTTGAAAATGTGTACTGTCAGCTGCAAACAGATTCATATTCATATTCAGACAACTTTATCAGACAACAGAAGCAGTGAGCTCCCTTCTGAAAGCAAGATTCACTTTTCTTTCTCTGTTTAACAGCACATATCTGCTTATCCTGATGAGGTAGGTTCTCTGTGCTTTTCTTTAAAGATTTTTGTAAAGAAAATCAGGACTGGCAACTCAAGGTGAACCTTGGGAGGCAACTGAAGTTTCCAGAGCATTTTGCAAGGACGTCACTCAGGCCAGATGTAGATCTTCTGACTCCATTGAGCAAGTCATGCTGCTGGAACTGACAGTCCCCTGTCAAGACCAGATGGGTAGGCCTGAGTATAAAAGGGCCAAATACTTTGAGGGGGCAATCTCTGCAACAAGCACCTACGCTGCTTGGTGTTAGAGGGTTGCAGAAGAGAAAAAGCAATCAAAATCAACAGTGAGGCTGCAAAAAAATCCTCAAGGTGGCTATGGATCTGAATTTAAGACTTTAAACTCCCAATGACCCTGGATCCACCACTGATAATGTGCCCAATTCACACCATCTGGGTGTATTAAATATCATCATGTCAAATGTTAAATATTTTGACTGGTTTAATATATCGTAATAAAGGTATCAAATGAACATTATTTTGGGAGTCAAATGGGCAGGACCTCATTTCAGAGCTGAGTCAATAGATCCGAATCATGAAAAAGACTTAATCCCCATCATAGTGTCTCTCTGACTTCTTTTTAAAGCGTACCATAAATTATTAAGAACGTTTAGTTACCTGCACATTGACAGCATCAGTATGTGTTTTCATAGCCTGAACAGCTGCCAAGGCACCTCCATTCTCCATGATGACTTTGCAGTTGTTTGGTTTGCGTAACGCAAGGACAGAGAGGCATGCACAGCCCTGCTCACACACCTACAGAGGAGTGAAGAATTGATTGCAGAATTTAATCACATGTATTTCTCTCCTATTTTTTCAACAAAAGTCTATAAACAATGACTTGCTTAATCTTGTGAATGTGTGATCAAACCACAGTGGAAGTTAATGTGTAAGCACAACACTAAACTCACAGCTGCATTGTTAATGTGCCTGTTCATGGCAATCACAATAAGCTGGACTCCACCAGCATTGACAACAGCATCTTTCACATCATCATTTCCTGCTATGGCTCGTATAGCACTCAAGACCTGTCGAACCAACTCCTGCAAAGATAAAAACAGATTACTAAGCAAAGAAAACATGACAGTCAAATATTTAACTAGCCTGTATCAAAATCATTTGCTTTAGAGTTTGCTACCGGTGACTCGTAGCTGTCTGCAAGCAGTGTCATCATGAGTTTCAAGCCTCCCAGGTCACAAATGTCTTGACAGAACTCATTTCTCACAGCCAGGCGAGATAGAGTGGCACACAGCTCACTCAGAACAGAAGTATTATCAAGATGTGCTGCAAGAAAAAAACACAAAAACAACAACAGTACTTCTTAAATGAAATCACAGAGATTTACAAAAACAAACTAATATGACAGCTAAAGTGTTAGGCTTACCTCTTGCAGCCTCAACTAAAACCTTCAGTCCATTGTGCTCCAGAACAATCATCTTAGCATGCTCATGAGCGTGCCCAAATGTAACTCGCACATCATCGTCAAAGGTCAAGACTCTGAGAGCTGCAGATGCCTCTTTAATCAGCTCAGCACATCCACTGTGTCGTGTCGTGGCTCCAGTCAGCAGAGGAATGATTCCATCCTTCACTAAATCCTGCCTGTTCTGTTCATGTTTCAAACAGAAGTGACGCACAGTGCGAATAGCTACACACGTCACAGAAGAGTCGGCCTTGTACTTATTAAGAACATTGAAAAGAAACTGTCGACCCCCTGCATCCAGCAGGTCCGGCTGTCCATCTGTGAGAGCAGACAGAGCGGACAGGGCGGTCAACACTGCGTCCCGCTCCTCTAAACTCTTGGTGCAGTAGGATAGGATGACAGGATAAGCGTCTTTTTGGGCAGCCAGGTACCTCTGAGCAAAACCAAGCGAGCAATGCTCAGTGAAGCGTTTGAGGTCTTCTGTAACACAAGCTGTGTCGTCTCCAATACGGAGGGAATCTAAAGCCTGAAAATGGAGAAAAAATTAACAGTCTCGACAGAGTAAGTGCACATACCGTATGTGGAATATGCAGACTGTGGAACAGCTTAAATTTACCTGTAAGACTTCATGTGTTTGCTCCTCTTGTTTATCCTCAGATGATATAACTGGAACAGCTTTTACTATACAAGTGAGGTCCACACCTGCATCCACACATAAGATCACGGTCAAAGGTCACACATTCAGCTCTTTTGCATCAATTTGCAAGAAGTCTACGTATTTAGTAAATTGCCTAAAAATCTATTCTGCCATGCCCATAAAGCTACCTGCCTGAGATATGTTGTTTTGGTCTAAATCATCATGAGCTGTGTCTAACTACACCTATGAAGAAGTGGATGTGTCTATGGTATTTGGTGCTTTTCTCTAATGTTTACTGCCAGTAAAGTGTATGTATGTGGCATCCTTCCTAGGGATGGGAATTGATAAGATTTTATCAATACCAATGCTGTTAACGATCCTGCTAATCGATCCAATTCTTTAACAATTCCCTTATCGATTCCTGCAGATTTTGCATGTGGGCAAATGTTGGTCTGATTTTCAGTGGCAACAATGCAGGACACGTCACAGCATAGATAACTGCTTCTGCAAGTTGCTGGTGTTTCCACTCACTTAAGGTTGTGTAGTAGGTGCAATGAAAATTAAGCTACAATTCTAATGCTTCTGAACCCTGTCAGTGGAAGGAATTGATAAGGGAATTGATGAGCAAAAAGATTAATGATAACGATTCTTTGATGGAGTTGTTTACGATTCTCAACTGGAATTGGTTTTCGATTCCCATCCCTAATCCTTCCTCTTGGTTTCAAGACAGGACACTTTCTCTCAATTCCTGAGACGGTACAGAAATGTTCTCTCTGTGATTTGGGAAAAGTGGAAAATGAAATCAACTTTTTGTTTTACTTTTCACTGTAAATTTTCTGAAAACTGCCCAGATCTGTCCTCAAATGCCTGATGCAGATAGACCACAGAACTTGATAACACACAAAGTGTTTCAGCCATCTCAATTTGTTGGAGGCTTTCCAAGAGAACTCTTTATATTTGATTTTTGAACACTTAGAACACACTAAGGTCCTACTTTTGATGAGGAAACATCATGTTAATATTTGCTTTGTCACCATGTAGCACTTATCATGACATATGTATTCTTTTTAACTCACTTTGTTAATGCTCTGGTCAGATGTGATTTTTCAGTGTCTTGTAGGCCTATGTGGACTGGGTGTGTGGAAATTCTGATAATGATTAAATACTGCTATCCATCCATCCATTATCTATACTGTAAATTTTCTGAAAACTGCCCAGATCTGTCCTCAAATGCCTGATGCAGATAGACCACAGAACTTGATAACACACAAAGTGTTTCAGCCATCTCAATTTGTTGGAGGCTTTCCAAGAGAACTCTTTATATTTGATTTTTGAACACTTAGAACACACTAAGGTCCTACTTTTGATGAGGAAACATCATGTTAATATTTGCTTTGTCACCATCTACTACGACTACTACTTTCAAATCTGTATAAACAGCGTCAGTCGGCTGAGATGAAGCACTTGTGTTACTGTTTCATCTTGGAGATTTTCGAGATAGTTCTGCCTGATGACAGACAGCATCTGGCTTATCTATCTGCCATACAAGGGTAAGTTAAATTACCTTGAGACTCAAACTGCTCCACAGCCTCCTTCAGAGCTTCATCAGGATCCATCTCAAACTCCTCCATGTTCTCCCTGACAGCAGCATCAAAGGTTTCCTGTGTGATCCTCCGCCTCGCCATTGTAACAGATAAGAGTTATCTGTCCAGTCTGTGATGAGAGAGGGGTGATCATAAACCATCAGTCGTGTTTATATCAGTAACATCATGTAAATCAACACCTATTGTTAGCTAAGAGATGCTCTGTCCCTACTCTTTATAACAACAACGACAGTTAAATAATAAAAAGGGTCGTGATTAAAGTTCCTCTCTATTGTTATTCATAATCATGTTTCAGGACTAAACCATACCGTTTAATTGTTGTACCGTCCAGAGACCAAAATAATGTGTTCAATTGTCATGAATGAACCGAGCGCCGCTGTCGTCCTACGCACTTTGAGTAGAGAGCTGTACATTGTTCACGGTTCGGGCGGGGCGTGTATTCTGCGGAATGTTTTTCGTGAATAGTAAAATGCGTAAGTGAGTCCTACATACATAGTTCCTCGGTTGGGACACAAACTACCGAACGACGGTTCCGCCATTTATATTTTATTTCACTAATTTAATCACAAAGGCAATAAGCCGTGAAATACGCTTTTCACATTGAAAGAAAGCATTTTTTAATACGGCGAGGAGGAGGGGGGGCGATGTTTGAACTTAAAATGGAACAAAACATGCCCTTTAAAATTAAAACGTTATCGTTAACGTTGCTTTCAAAATAAAAGCGGAGTTTACTGACTTGACAATGTTCCCATATTTATGTCATATAGCTGGCGTTGAAAATCATTATTCACACTTTTACAAATGTTACATTGGAATATTTCATTAATTTAACCGGCATGTCCCTGAGATAAAAAAAATAGCACTTCAGCATGTTTACAAAGCGATGAAATACTAAACCGGAAATACATTTTTCTCCCCGCTGCCGGTAGGGGAAAGATTGGCTGTGTCCGAAATGGCATACTAACATACTACATACTACAAACCCATTGTGTATATACTGTATACTACATACTATAAGTATGATTAGAATGCCAACCGTTCACACTGTAGTATACTACTAAGTTTCCCATGATGCATTTCAAACCTCTGACGATAAAAATCAGTAGCACACCAGGCTATCAAATATCTCTGTTGATTCACCTCATTTGAAAGTTCAGAGAGCATTTTAGGCGAGAAAGTCACCACGTAGAATACCAAAATGTGGTCATTTGAGCCATAAAACGCACGGATACAAATTTCATTTCGACGTTTCGGTCATTCCGATATGCCGCTATTATGCTATCGACGAAACTTCCGGTCGGCTCCAAAACAAGAGCCTATTTACAAAAGCGTTAAAGAACTAAAGGGAGATCATAAAAGATGCATTTATTTTGGAAGTGGGAAGTTTGTTAGTCGCCGATTTTTAGCTGAATGCCGGTCGGTCGTATATGGCGCAATGCATTATGGGGCTCGCAATGCATTGTGGGGCGGTTGAGTGTGAGTAGTATGCCCACCTCGCATACTTAACATTTTTTCCGATATAATTTCTCGCACACTCAATCTTTTCATACTATCCAGTGTGAACACACTACATACTCATTTTCACGTCACACTTAGTATGAGTAGTACGTTAGTATGCCATTTCGGACACAGCCATTAATTTGAGTGTTTTGGTGGTGCGAGTAAGTGTTCCTCCTCCAGGTATACTTGTCAATGTTGGGTTTATACCAGGATGGCAGCGAGCACAGAGGCTCCAGAGCCCTGGTACTTGGCTCTGCTGGGCTTTGCTGAACATTTCCGCACATCAAGTCCTCCAAAGATCCGCCTGTGCGTCCACTGTCTGCAGGCTGTGTTTCAGTTTAAGTCGCCTCCGAGGGTCGAGGCCCGGACTCACCTGCAGCTGGGCTCGGTGCTGTACCGACACACAAAGAACAGCGAGCTGGCCCAGTCCCACCTGGAGAAAGCGGTGAGCTGCAGCCACAAACTGTTCACATACTTGGGTAATTAACTGAAATATTCAGCATTATAATCATGTGCACAGCTGTGATGTGTTTGCTCCAGATGAGTATCTAAAGTGTGTGTGATACTTAAACCATTTTTATAATTTTTCCCCAGTGGTTCATTTCACAACAGGTATCCTTTTGTGTCAGGTATGCAATTGCTTAGTAAATAATACTCCTTATTATATTGTCCCTAACCCCCCTAAATAAACTGTCTATGCATTCATAGAGGAGTTACACTAGTTAGAATGGTTCAGACCTCTCTGATGATAAAGAAGTATGAAATCCTTAATGAATGCCTTTAGATCTCCCAGTTTGAAGATGTGAAATTTGAAGCAGCAAGCATCCTCTCAGAGTTCTACTGTCAACAGGTAACCTGTGCAGTCATCATACATACATGTTAAAGTATTGGTTTGGAAACCTTGGTTTAGACATAAAGCGAAACTATTTTCTTTTTGGCTTTTAAATGGCTGTTACAGTATTTGCAACTCTTCTGTTTCTTTTTCAAGAACCTGGTAGATTCAGCGAAACCAGTGCTGAGAAAAGCCATCCAGATCTCTCAGCAGACTCCTTACTGGCACTGCAGACTGCTTTTTCAGCTTGCAGTAAGAGTATTTCAGTCTTTAAAATGTGTTAATGTTTGTCTTATCCCACGAAAACATGTCACACATTGTCTTTATTTCCACTTACTATTGTTTATTCTTATCATGTGCAGGCCTGATTTTTTTTTTTTTTTAACTTATTACAGAATTACATTTCTGCATCTCAAAATTAGAGTTACAGGATATGATTGGAGAAAAAAAAGGTACAGGCAGATGTTTGCCTAAAAAGTTACAGTCAGTAAAGGTTTATCTGAAATTTTGATATTTAAATCAGATATTTTAACCATAACAGTTACCCATTAGAAAAACTCATAAATTAGCTGTAATATTGACAAAATGTACCATGATGATTTACCTCATCACCACTCAATGCCCACTATTATAAATCAAAAACATAGTCTGTTTAAGAATTAAATGTAGATTTTTATTTCTCCACATCTGTTTAAACTGTAACCATGAATAGCACCAGGAGAAGTAAACTCAGGACTTTATTCCACTGACAATGAAAATTGTTATCTTTGATAAAGAATCTGGAAATACCAGCATATTTGATAATGGGAAAAATCCACCACTACAAATTCCCATGAATAGAGTTTTTTTAGATGATCTTCTCTCTTTTTTCCGTAGCAACTCCATGCTCTGGAGAAGGACTTGGTATCTGCCTGTGATCTCCTTGGAGTCGGGGCAGAATATGCAAGAGTTATGGGCTCAGAATACACAAGGTAAACACATCTGAGTTGTGTTTAAAGTAGTAAAATATTAATGCTTTCATGCACTTTGTCACTTAACAATTGTGTCCTCTTCTTTTCCCACAGGGCTCTATTTTTGTTAAGTAAAGGAATGGTAAGTTTGAATAATCATCCATTTGTAATTTCATTTCCAGTTGTCATTTGTGCTGTTTTTACACTATGCAAATCTAAGTTGGTTATTTTTGGCTATTGGGGATTTTTCTTGTCCCCAGGATATTATATCTTATTAGCTCAAAATAAATATTGAATTAACTAAAGACTTTTATTATATATCAATGTCATAAGAATACCGCTCATGCTAAATTCATATAGATTAGTAAAACACATACTTTTTTTGTTTCAGGGTTCAGACATATTTAAAAAAAATAAATCTAAGACTTTTTAAAACCTTACATACAGACAAGAACAATGGTATTTGTGTTGCAGTGTGAACCTTTTCAATGACCATATTGTGACACTCTGAGTTTATTCCAATTAATCAGAAAAATAAATAAAAGTGGATGAGCTTTGTTCTGAGGTGTGATGAAATTGCTCTGCCTTCATACCTTTTAAAGCTAACAGAGGAAGTGAAGATGCCTCTAAGATCCTTTCAGATTTATCTGGATTTAATGGAGTAAAAAATAGTCTTTAGGCTTTCTTTTTGATCCAGAAGAAACATGTTGAAACTAAAAGTATTGTTCAAAACATGACGAATGGTGTGGGCGATGCCGCTACATGAAGGCTGTTGTGTACTCTTCATGTGTTGTAAATCAAGCCCAATGAATGTCGCTGATAGACAATGAATGATATTATCAGACATATTTTTCTCATATTGTGCAAGCCTGATCTGAAGTGGATTTCTGCATGGCAAAACAAATGACAGTCAACAGGGACAGGATGTGTATTTTTCTTTAATTCTGATTGTTGCAGAGACATTGTTGTTTTACTAAAACTTCAGCCAGGTGTTCAACATTCATATGACAACAGTATAGCTATGCACGCTCCTCTTCAAACAAATGGAAAGCTGCACAGACTTGAGAGAGCATGTACATGAACATTAATGGAGAACTTTAATATTTATATTGGACAAGCATAAAATTACTGCCCCTGTTTTTTCCCCAGTGGTATCCAAAGTAGAAAATTGATTTCACAAGACATGGGATCTTTAATTGGTGTAATACAGATTTAATTGATATGGTATCGGTCAACATACCATCGAACGTTCAAGATGACATGCAGATAAAAAAACAAAACCATTTTATGGCCTTTAATTTGTCAGTCATATTCTACCTTTTTTAATTGTTAGTGTTTTACCTTTGGTAGCAAAACCCCAGCACACACCATAACTCAGTACAGAGGGAGAAGC
The DNA here is from genome assembly GCA_036419115.1 of Scarus forsteni. Taxonomy (NCBI): domain Eukaryota; kingdom Metazoa; phylum Chordata; class Actinopteri; order Labriformes; family Labridae; genus Scarus; species Scarus forsteni. The sequence goes on from JAZDUH010000157.1 coordinate 32,736,518, forward strand.
CATTTTATAAAAGATTCTGAGTGGCATAATGAAGGGAGAACCCTCTTTCTGTGTTTGTTTTATAAGTTGTTTTATCCAGATGTGTTAACTAGTATGCTCCTTTTCTTAAAGTTCTACCCTGTTGTGCTTCATTTTAACCATAGGAAACAGCATCATTAAAAAAAGTTTCACACACAGTATGTTTTTGAGTGATGCATACAGGATGGAAGATCTATTTCAGAATGCAATGTAATAATTTAAGTACTCAGCCTCTACCAGTTCAAGTCCCTGATTGTTGAACATGCCATTTATGAAATTTAAATGGAGAAACTCTTAAAATGGGTTTGATTTTTCACAAGGTAGCACACTGAAAAGTCATCACCAGTCAGAAATGACCCTAATACTGTCCATGCATGTGTGACTGCAGCTGCTACTGATGGAGCGGAAGCTAAGTGAGGTGCACCCTCTGCTGACGCTGTGTGGGACCATTGTGGAAAACTGGCAGGGTAACCCCATCCAGAAGGAGTCACTTCGAGTTTTCTTCCTGGTGCTGCAGGTTACACATTACCTGGATGCTGGACAGGTACAGCTGTATCCATAAAACCACTAAATCCAACACCGAGAGCTGCATCTCAAAGTAAACTATTTTGATTTTTTTTTCCCATGATAACGTGCACATTTGAATGAATAAAGAATGCCTTAATTTTTCATTAAGTTTGTATCTAAACCACGTTAAACTGTATGTTGCTCATTAAAGTAATGGAAAAGAATGTAAATTTCATGCTGATTGTCTGTACTTACAGTTTGAAGTGTAGTGGTTACGTATGCTTAGTATTCTTTATTTAAAGTCAGTTTCATGTAATGGATTTTAACAGCTCACCTTAAAAAAACAAGCATTGCTCAGATTATCAAACAGCATGTTGCTTCCAGGTGAAGAGTGTGAAGCCTTGTCTGAAGCAGCTACAGCAGTGCATCCAGACCATCTCCACCCTCCACGATGATGAGATCCTTCCAAACAATCCAGCCGCTCTCTTTCACTGGCTGCCCAAAGAGCATATGTGTGTGCTTGTGTACTTGGTGAGCAAACATAATGGTGTTCATATAAGTAATTTCTGAAAGGACATATTCAGTTTATAGAGCTGTAAGACTGACTCACTGTTTATGTTTTTTGTTTGTGCATTTTATTTGCCAAAGGTGACGGTGATGCACTCCATGCAGGCGGGTTACTTGGAGAAGGCACAGAAGTACACGGATAAAGCACTCATGCAGCTGGAGAAGTTGAAGAGTAAGTGATTTTTTTTCTTCTTTTAATATTTTGTTTTGACAATTTTAAAATTATGTTAAGTGTTTGATACCGCATGCTTGAATCAATACTATATCCACTACCTTAACATTAGATAGTGTATAAAACAGCAAATTTATTAGAGAAATAATCAGGTAAACAACTATATTTTACTAACAACTACCAAGAGTGGTGAGAGAGCGGCAGCACACAGCTTTGGATGATCAAACAAATTAAGCTTATACTGGACGGTTAAAAATGGTAAACATAGTTGTGATACAGAGATACACTCCTGATCAAAATCTTAAGACTGGTTAAAAAAAATTCGGATAATTGGCATTTGGATTTTGAGAAGGATCTTCAAAATGCAAAAAGAAGAAATTGGAACAAGAGACTTCTAAGAATTCTTATTAAGCAATTTATTGAAAACAACAAATACTGAAATAGGCTGCTCATCAACTCATCAAAAGTTTTAGACTGAAGTAAAAAAAACGTCAAAACACAAATAAAAGTGTCAAAAAGTACTCGATAATGAGTAGCTCCACTGTTCTCGTTGATTATTACTTCAAAGCAGTAAAACAACGTATAAGTAAAAAGAGAGTAAAGTTTTGTAGGTCATGCAGCATTATGGAGCAGGCAGCCTGAGATATATCACCACCGTGTCACACACCATTGACTTACAGTGGTGACACCCTGTCCATTCAGAGGTCAGCAGTGTCTTAATGTCAAACTTAGGTCTTGGCCTGGAACCCTAGTCAAAGTAAAACTGTACCAAGGACTAGGTACCGACACGACAGAGTAAAGTGGAGTTGAGCTAATACCACGGAATGAAAAAGCCTCTTCAGTCTTTTCCTTCAGAGTGGAGACAGCTTCATATACACAAATACTGACATCCATAACATGCAATAACAGTATTTTTTTAAAGAGTGCAGAATCACTGTTCACACTACCGGTGGATAAAATGATACTTCAGAGGGACTATATAATATTTTAAAATACAAACTTTTTAACATTTACATGTTAAGCTACCATTTCAGGTTAGAATAAAGGATAATTATCCTGGAGGTGGGTGGCACGGTGGTGCAGTAGGTAGTACAAGTGCCTCACACTAAAAAAAACTTCTGGTTCGAATCCTGTGTCGATCAGGACCTTTGCCTGTGGAGTTTGCATGTTCTCCCTGTGCATGGATGGGTTCTCTCAGGGCACTCCAGCTTCCACCCACAGACCAAAAACATGCTCATTAGGTTAATTGGTGACTCTTAATTGCCCTTAGGTATGAGTGTGAGCATGAATGGTTGTCTGCCTCTCTATGTGGCCCTGCGATTGGCTGGCGACCGGTTCGGGCTTTAACCCGCCTTTTGCCAAGTGCCAGCTGGGATAGGCTCAAGCCCCTTTCGGCCCCAAATAAGGAGTAAGCAGCATATATAATGGATGGATGGATACCCTGGAGGTCTCTTTTGGTTGCCATGGTTTTTAAGTATTGTTTGATGTTCACTGGTATTGTATCAAAAATAAAATATTCTGGTGTAGTTATAACTATATTTTTATTATATTATCACCTTAATACATCCCTTTGTGTGTGTTTAAAGTGTTGGACAACAGTCCCATCCTGTCCACGTTTCAAGTCATCCTGCTGGAGCACATCATCATGTGTCGGCTGGTCACCGGACACAAGGCTACAGCTTTGCAAGAGGTACAAACAGCAGTTAACATATTTACCAGAGTTGTCAGGAGGTTGACTCAAATTTTCTGAGAAAATTTTTGTTTGTGTGTGAAGATCTCTCAGGTTTGTCAGCTTTGCCAGCAGTCTCCTCGGCTGTTTACCAATCATGCTGCACAGCTTCACACATTACTAGTAAGTCTCCAAGCAGAGAAAACGTAGGTTAAGGGGGAAATGCTTAATGAAAAATATTGGGGAAAAAACGTGTCCAGAAATACCTTTTGTCATTATTGTTTACATGTTTTTGACATGTCTCTATTCGTTAAATTGCTGTTCATTCTTTATAAGATGCATCTGTCCCATCTAATTTTAACCACTCATATCTGTTTCCTCTCTCTCCTGTCAGGGACTCTACTGCATCTCAGTGAACTGCATGGATAACGCTGAGGCTCAGTTCACTGCTGCCCTACAGGTGAATGAATGTACACAGCTGTAAATTAAAAAGTCTGTCTATTGCCATCTTTCCTAAAACATTTAAATCCATTAAAGTTTTAGATCAGAGGGCAAAAACCTCCACCAAGGCAATTCTGACATTCCTTGCCTCGTTAATAATGAAAATGTGGACAACTGCCCTATCATGCAATCCCAAACATCCTCCAGACAATGCCAGGATCCACATCCAGATTCAAATACCCCCCAATATCTTATCCAGTCTCTCTTGTGCTGTGACAATTCACTGAACATATCTTAAAAATGGTAGGTAGTAATGAAAATATGGAAAACAGCCCCGTCTCACAGTTTTAACAAATTCCTGGATCTACACCTAAATTCGGATCACCACTAAAATGGAATCACTTCTTCCATGAAGCGTGACCAGCCTTCCTTGACTGTGTCATCCAGATCGATTAAGAACTTTTTCAGTGATCTTGCTCACAGACGGATGGATTAAAAAAAATGAACAAATGGACAAATAGTAACGAATAAAATAACCTCCCTGGCAAAGATATTTGTCCATCAACAAATTAGTTTTTACTTGATTCCAAAAATAAATTTAAAGACACACTGTCATGTGACAAAAATAGATTTAAATTTCCACTGTAAAAGCAATTTGAAGCGGCTATTGATCAGTGTTGTTGATTGTTTTCATCCCTTCAGATGACAACACACCAGGAGCTGTGGACATTTATAGTGACCAACCTGGCCAGTGTTTACATCCGGGAGGGCAACAGACATCAAGATGTATCACAGACATCAATTATCAAGCTTTAAATCATTAAGAAAAGTATTTCCAGAGCATTTTTCTTGCTTCAATTGTATTCTGATCTGTCTTTTTTTATTAACAGCTGTACAGCCTTTTAGAAAGGATAAATCCTGATCATAACTTTCCTGTCAGGTAATTTCACTTACAGCACAACCTTTGTACTCAGCATGTTATTTGCAGACTTTAAATCTGGTATATCTTTATCGTCTTTAGCTCTCATTGTCTTCGAGCAGCAGCTTTTTATATCAGAGGGCTTCTCTCTTTCTTCCAGGGACGATACAATGAGGCTAAGTAAGATCAAGTTATCAAAATGTTTTAGAACTGCATGTAACTTTAAATTAAGTTCAATTTAATCAGTTCTGTTCATATCATTTAAGCATGAAAGTGTAATTTTGCATCAACAGGAGATTCCTAAGGGAGACTCTGAAGATGTCCAACGCAGAGGATCTAAACAGACTGACTGCCTGCTCGCTGGTTCTGCTCGGTCACATATTCTTTGTCCTGGGAAACCACAGGGTGAGTCCTCCAAATTTGAAAGAACATCCTTTCTATTAGACCAGGAGACTTTAACCACTGAGCTGCAGACTGGCTGTGGATAATTTGGTGGTGGGCAGAGATACAGATAAAACTAACAGAGACTGCAAGAAATTTGATCACGACATGTAAGCAAATCCTCAAGTCTGTCTGCAACTCTGTACTGCCAAGACTCATAGACTCTCCATCTCTTTTGCAACTGTGATGACCGAAAAGTGAAGCTGGAGATAAAAATCACTGTGTAAGTCTGTTCATGTACATGTCCAGCTGTGCCAAGGGGGTAGTTTACATATGCTGCATAGGCTACTTGATTCTGCTAATGTGTGTTAATAGAGTTCACGAGAGAGAACTCAGGCTGTAAACAACTGCCTGATATGAAGGCAGAATATTCAGAGGACAGAATCCACATAATATCCATAAATATTCAATAAATGCTTTAGATCAGCTCAGACTGATGACTTGTGGATCAAAAACACACCTTTGACACAGTTGGCACACAATGCCTGCTGTTACATTACGCCTGGATGCAATGTTCCTAAGTTATGTTATGTGTCACTATGTTAACTGGTGAGATGGAAGTTGAACTTTGAACTTTATTTATCCCTTGGGAAGTCTCCTTCAGGGAAATTAGGAGAACTGTCTCACCCAAAACTGGTCTGTTGTGCTAAAATTTTGGGGACCACTGTATTATGCCATGTGTCCTAGGGCTCTTTCGTTTAACTCAGCGGGTCTGGCTCTCTGTTTGTTCTCAGGAAAGTAACAACATGGTGGTTCCTGCCATGCAGCTTGCCAGTAAGATCCCTGACATGTCTGTGCAGCTGTGGTCCTCTGCACTTCTCAAAGGTACTGTTGACCCTCAGCTTTAACTCCAGCAAAGCTTAATGTTTGGTTAATATTATTATTAATTCATAAGACTTATTCAGAGATGCTATGCACTGTCTGGTCACATGGGGGCGCTGTTGTGAAGCTTTTGGATGGTCCTAAAACCATAGAGCTGGAACCCTGAGGATTAAAATGCTCAAAGAAAAAGAAGAAGCATCATATCCATTAGTTTTTAGTATCTTATTTTAATTTGTATTAATAGACCTTAAGGTTTAAAATTGCATACATTTCCTGACTCTTTTAAAAATATTAGGATTCATTCATTATGTTGTTTTGATTACCTTTGCCTTTCAGCCTCAGTGGTGTCGGGCAGAAATAACCAAGATTAGATAATAAGAAAAAGGACCCTAATTTGGTTAAATGCATGGTATAGTGAGAAATTTAAATGGTTTATGATGAGAAATTATAAAAACCATCCACAAAAATAAATGCCATGTTTTTCAAACTTAGGCAAAAGTTCAAGAAGAGTAATTTTTCAGTTCCTAACGGAAATTTCTTATTGAGTACGTATGCTCTATTTTACAAGAATAGAGGGTGTGCACACTTAACAGTATTATTCAGCATTAATCTGTGGAATTCCAGCCACTGAGTGGCAAAACTCATAAATTGACAATAATTATATATATTTTTTTATTTAGCACAAATAGTTTTTTTTAAACGATGCCAGTAAAATCTTCAGCTGATGTTTAATGTTTACTAAGACATTCAGTGACATAACATAAAAATGGAATGGTAGTGATATTAAGGCATGAAATTTCGACATATCAGTTATAAAAAAAACAAGACTAAGGTCTTAGATGAGTATTAAAGACAACAGATGACATTTTTATGATTGTAGCCTTCACAAAAGCCTGCAAAGTAAGAATGACTACCACAGGTAGTTTAACAGCAGATGCTTAAAAAACAAAGTCTTATTGACCTGTATTAACAATGGATAAAATCAGCAAATTAAAAAGCTTTGACTTTTGTATAGTTGTCACAAAAGAAACTAGAAAAGCACTCGGAGAGCGCAGACCTCCGCCAGCGCCACAGTCCTCAGCCATATTGTGATTTTGACCATAAATATTAGTCCTGCCTTTATTTCATCGAAATATTTAGATTCCTTGACCATGAAAACACACCATTACCAATTGGATTCATAATGATATCTATTTTAGTTCAGTAGTTATTCACAGAAATCACATTTTTCGCCATGGCGGCCAGACGCTGATCTGGATCAACACCAAAATTGAATCAGTTCTTCCTTTTCCCATGCTGAACAATCCCTACAAATTTCATCAAAATCCGTCCTTTACTTTTTGAGTTATTTTGTTCACAGACAGACGGACAGACAAACAAACTCTCCCGAAAACATAACCTCCTTGGCGGAGGTAATAAACATTCAGTTGGTGTTAAATCCAAGTTAGCGATTGTAACCTATGGCCGAATCAAAATGCTTTCTTTGTTAATTATTATAAACAAATTTGAAAAATAAGTTCTGAAATAACTACATTTTAACAAAATTTATGTGCATACCTGCTTTCATCCATCAATTCATTTCACCAGTGCCTGCTTTTTGCCACTTAGTAGCTAGATGCTAGTGTTGAGCACATATTGTGAAGTAAATGCAAACCCTTCCTCCACTGTTTTTTTTAGTGTATGCTGATTTGACCGCAAAAAGTTGATGCAAGGCCAAATGCTCATTAAAAAGATTGTTTATAATGTGTGTAGTGACCACAAGATAATGTATCCAACATGTTAGGCTAAATGAGAAGTAATTTTCCATGAATGTTACTTTATTTCAGTAGCACTTTTATTCAAAATTTGTTCACATGGGCCTGATTGTTTCACATATTTTTTATGTTCTTGTCTTACAGCTGCCTGTTGATAAAAGTGCCTGTGTATATTTGACCCTAGTAGATTTAACTTTGGACTGAATGACTTTCGCCATAGAGAGAAAAGGGGATAAATATGATGTGCATGAAAAGATTTTAAGAGATAATTCTGGGTTTGTTGTATCCTTGTTTTCCTGTGTAACCATTTGGCATTGGTTCTCTTCACAAAGAGATTCTTGAAGAGGAAGCAGAGTACACTTTCTCTTATTCAGTTAAAACATCAATGCACCAGGCAGTAATGAAGCCACAACTGAGTTAGAAGTGGACAAGGCTTAGGGAGAACTCCAAAGTGGCTGAAGAAACACTTAATCACTGCAATAACTTGATTTGTCAGAGCGTGTTTGGATTGGGTCCAGAGATGCTGAGGAAAACACTGCAGGTGTGGCTATTGGTACTCACAAAAATCTCCTCCCAACAGATCTGAACAAAGCCTGTGGAAACACTATGGAGGCCCACGAGGCAGCTCAGATGCATCAGAACTTTTCCCAGCAGCTCCTGCAGGACCACATTGCTGCATGCAGCCTCCCTGAACACAACCTCATCAGTGTAAGCACAACTTCAACCTCTCACACTTAAAGCATTTAGCTAACTTATGCTGCTGTTTCCAAGTGTGACGTTTAGACCCCTGGGATGTTTCCGCCTTGATATCAGTGTCATAGAAGTACAATAAAAGGATGTAGTGATCCCTCCTCTGTGCTGGCTTCTGCAATAGTAATATAACATTGTCAAGGGAACAATATGAATGTCTGAAGACCTAAATACGTCAGTTAAAGTACATTTAACTTCTGCTGCATCTTTCCCAGAATGAAATTACAGGGCACTTTGACATGTGAATTATAGATGGTCAAAGATCAGAGAAAGCCAAAACAACACAAAGCACATAAAAGAAAAACACAGATAGGCAGGGTCATAGAATTCACCACAAGCTAAAAGACTGTCTGGGTAAACATTTTCCAGTTGTTTCTGTAAAGAATCAACTTGAGCCCCGTTTCCACCAAGTTGTCCGGTATGGATCGGCGCCGGATCAGTAAAGCTTGATCCTGTTTGCGTTTCCACAGCCAACTGAACCCTACTTGGTAGGCGGCGTATAAGCCGGATGCTGATAGCATGACGTCATGGCAGCGTGACACAGTGTACCTGGCTATTAAATACAACAAAGAAGAAAACGCGGCACAGTAAACAAAGAGCAACACCAGCAATTCTCCTTTTTTTTTTGTGATCAGCATGTGGCCTTTTGTTACGAAGCGTAAGCAAGCTTTGTTTCAGAGAAGGCTGTGTGCCGCGAGAGTTTTCTTCACGAAGACGAGTGAAGATTTAAACATGGCGGGGTTATGTGTTGTTCTGCTGTTGCACAGGGAGTGACATCTCCTTCGACCAATCAGCGGACCGCAGTGCATCTAGCTCCACCTTCTGTGGTCAGATGGGTATGCTTGGCACCCCAACAGAAGGGTCCCAAAAAGTAGGATGGTACGGTTCGCCTATAAGGGGTCCTGTCTCGGTTTTAGGCTATGGAAACGCCACAAAAAGCGAGCCGTACCAAGACAAACTGCACTGAACCCTATGGTGGAATCAGGGCTTTAGAATAAGTACAAAAGGAGGGCATTCATCGCCAAGGTGTCATGGCACAGAAAAAACAATCAGGTGAAGGGTACCACCAGGGGTCTTTGGTTTTGATGAATTCAGCATTTCTGTTGCAGAATTTTAACCCAGGAGATCAGAGATGTCCGAAGAGGATTGTCCACAAAGAGCTCTAAAGGTTAGGTGTAAGGTGTCCCATGCAGAGAGGATAGAATGTGGTTCTGTGCTGTGCTACAGTTCAAAGGACTAGTTCAGTGTTTATGAATCTAGGGTTTATGATATTCAGTTAGTTTGATCAGCACTTTTCTTGTAGGGAGGAAACTGGTTCTGAAGTAAGTCTATACATTGCTACATATAGAGCCAAGAGCTCAGAGTTATTCTCTTAATTTGATGAAATAAAAACTAACAAAAAACAATGTAAGGGTAATTTCGCACAGTTCTGGACATATTAGAAAAGATACACTTTTCCTCTTTCAAGCCTGCATTGTTTTGGTACTTCTTTAGCACACCACTTACCTGACGTGTCCTTCTACCCTGAGAAAAGTAGAATCAAAACGAAGGGACTTGCCAGGAGAAAGGTTAAGCATTGTGAATGTGTTCAGTGCAGCGTACAATCAACCCACCAACAGCCATGCAGCTGCATTTTGAACAGTCTGCAGGTGGTCTGAAGTAGTTTTGTAAAAGTAAGAAGTGCACTTCCATCCTCTACATGAAGTTATTTCCTAATTGTCTTTGAGTCCAGCAAATACAGTTTTGAGACATTTGTCAATTGGATGAGGCATTTTTTTAATTCTCTGCTTACATTGACAATCCAAAGACAGTGTTATCAAATAGGACTCCCGTTTTCTGAAGGTCCAGTTTGAAAGAGGCGCCTGAGAGACCAAAGTTCACCTGAATAAAGTTGTTATCTAACCACAGCTTGATGGCAGTCATTAAAGTAATTCCATTATCATTACTGATTCTCAATTCAGTTCTACTTTAATTCCCTTACTTATTTCCTATGTATTTCCTGTGTCAAAAAAGCATGTTTACAGAGGCTCATGGGGTCAACAATGTCAAAGACATGGCTGTTTATCACAATTCACTATATGAAGAGGAATGTTTCAGCATTTTGTTGGTATTATCAACCGTTGTTTGAAATTACACTGGACGTTTTGTAGTTGGCACAACATTTGTTTAAGTAAACCATATCACTGATTGCTCCAGTCTCTTGTCTGCCATGATTATTTCTGTGACATGCTTTGGTCAAACTGTCTCTAACAATAGCAGGACATCCTCAGTTTGTGAGGCAGCCAGATGCTTGTGGAAGAACTGATATGGGAATTGCTAAGCAAAAAGACCAGTGGTATGGATTGTTTCAGAATTTTGTTACTGCTACTCAAATGGAATTGTTTTGAATCCCATCCCTACATTTAAGTTGAATAGCTAACATGGTATTTATGCAGTTCACCTCGACTGAATGTGTTTGGTTTGTTTTGGGGTTTTTTTTTCAATTTTTTCACTATATTCACACTAAATCTGCCCTTGAGAGTGCTAAGTAAAGCAACAGAATGGGGCCTAAAATTGGGCCGTGAGGGACTCCACATGACTGCTCTGCCATATCTGACATGACAAGTTTTACAGAAATGAAAAATTATCCTGTGTTTTAGGTTAAATGCAAACCATTTTAAACAGTTCCCAAACGGTGACAAATGTGTTGAGGCCTGTTTGTTACAATGAGCCATACTCATGGTCCAGTGAAACCGAGACTGTAAATGCACTATTTCCACCTGCCGGGATTTAGAGAAAAAAAAATACAAAAAATCTCTTATGTTTAATTGTGTTGCAGTGGACAGACGGTCTTCCCCCTGTGCAGTTTCAGCCTCAGAATGGACCTGCAACCAGCCTCTCCAGTCTGCTGTAAGAACAAAATCTCACCATGATGGGTAAAAGGAGACAAGGAAGAGACTTTGTGGTGAAAATGACATGTAAAGATGATAAGGACAAAAGCTCAAAGGATGGTTATAAGAAGAAAATGCAGAATAACCAAACCAAGAGCTGCTGAGGCAGTGAGTCATTTGGCTGGTTTCCATTCACTCCATTCACTGCATTCCTTCACTGGGCATTATGACTGGATTCTAAGCAGCTAGTTTCTTAAAAAGTAAAATCTATCAAGGGCACATTTTTGTATTCCACTGAGACACTTGAGAGTCAATTAAAACAATTTTATCATCCACCAAGATACTCACAGGCAAGTGAGGCATCTTAGGAAAGACACCATTTTGCTGTTTTGTATAAAGACTTACATGTTCTGGAAGTCTTTATAATAATTATTAATTATTATAATTATATTTAAATGCAATATTATAACAATAATGATATTAAAGTAAAGACAATTGGCTTTGCACAAAGAACAGGAAATGGGGTGGCTTGAGTAATAATGACTGGTACCAGCAACTTCACAGTTGTAGTACAGAAATGTTTAATGGAGATGTTTTAATTCAACATACAGAATTTGGCCAAAACAATCTGTGTTTCAAGACCACAGTAATGATATTATTTTAGAACAGAGGAGTAAAATAATTTCCCATTTTTGATGATTTAGTGGGCATTATTATTATACATCTACTGGCCAGATCAAAATTTTCTAACTACAGTTGTGTATGAACTTAGTATAGGTCAACTAGGGCTGGGTTTTTCCTGCAACCCCACGTTACATTACGTATCCTGATACACATAAATTGTGAACACCGACTGCGCTTTTAACAGAATTCCCAGCAACTTTTGTTTTTGTGACAAGAAGAAAAGAACAAGCATGAGTTTTAAATAATTCTTCAACTTAAGAACTTTAATCAGGTCCCCAAAGAGAGTAGACTTAAGTTGAAATTTGTAACGTGTTTTATCATGTAGCTTGGCTTCTACTTTGAACTGTGCCATTTTAACATTACCCGAAGTATGTTAACAACAGCTGTTCAAACATTGAGGCCGAATCGATTCCCAAGAAGTGCGTGACGATATTTTGCCGTATCGATATTTTGAGCACAGGTGGTCAACGGTCACGTTATTTAACATAAAGCACTTATTGAGCATATTTTATATCTGTAATGATCTAAACGTAGTGCGATGTATGTTAGACATGCACAAGGGATTTTATTTGTTGTTTTTTCACTGAAAACAAAAAAACAAGGAGGTATGTGATAGAAAAATCATAGTAGTTGTGATGCCAATCAGTTTATGGTTTTAATAAAGACACTCTGGCTTGTTTGACTGTTATTTATGTTCACAAGGTATAAGCTGTTCTTTCATGTGCTTTAGGACTGTGAGGCACAAAAGAGTTCCAGTCCAGCTTGTTCTTTCCTGTGAAATGTTACTACTTCACTTAACTGGCATGTTTTAATATGATGTGACCAATTTGCTTGAAGTTTAGGGCATGAATAAATCAATAATGATGGGATGGACTGTTTCTTGTAAGAGTCCTAATTGTAATCTATTTTTCTATGTTTGCATTTTAGAGAAGTTTTTTTCTCACTCTCACACTTTTCTTGAAGGCTGTCTCACTTTAATGTTTCGTATGGTGACAGTTTGAATCTGTATTTGAATAATAAATTACTTTATGTTTCTTAGAAATGCCACAGATGCATTTCATGCTTGTCAATGTCATCGATTCCTATTGAATAGTTTTTCAAGTTTGGCACAACCGTTTTCCTCACCCAGTTGTAGGGAAGTTGTATTTCAGTACAGATGTCTGCTCTTGCTGTGTTGGTTAGTTTAACTGAATTATTAAGTGTTTTACCACTTAAAAGAAACTAACATATGGAATGAATTGTCATGTATGCATTTTACAATTTTCCTGATGAATTGTTTTTTTATGTTATCTTCTAATGTTAGCTTAACTTTTACACATTTTTATGAATAAAAAATAAAATTCATTTCTTGATTTTTCCATTTCTTTATTGTGTTAAACTCCACTTGCTTGAACATCTTAAAAAAATAACTTGACAAATTGAGAAAAGACTGAGATGCTTAAGCTCAGTCTGCTGATGTGCGATTCACTGCTTCAAATGTCAGCGTATTTATCTGAAATAAAACATAAGGTTTCACAAAAGACAGAGGGTTGAAGATGAGAATTATATTTATTCAGTCATGCTTCTGCATTAAAATTAAACTTTTGACATTAATAAACATTTGAACCCAACATTTCTGTGGTAAACTCAAACTTTATTTATTGAAAATCCAGGAATTTCTGGCTGAACTTTCCAGACTAATGGTGCCATATTTTACTGTTATAAAGGTTTACACCGATCCTAGTTTTCCCCACAGCTTATTTACCTTCATCAAGGGGGGAAAACGCACAGCTTATGTAGCAACACAATTTTATAGAGCATAAACTTTTGTAAGTCTTTCTAAGATATATTCCCTTTCTGTATAAACACACTGCAGTAGGTCTTGAGACAGTTGTCTCAGAAACTCTGTCATTCTTTTTTTCTTTCTTTCTTTTTTTTTTTTTTTTACTTACCACAGACTCAAAACACTTTCCTTTGAGCTCTGATTTGATCTTAGGAAGAAGGTAGAAGTGAGATCACATGAATAGAGGGTGATCAAATACTGTGATTTGTTTTTTGGACAGAAACTGCTTTACCAAGAGCGCAGTGAGAGCTGGTGTGTTGACTTGAAGAATAAAACCATTTTCCACAGTTGTGCTCTCCGTCTTTAGACGATTTCCCTCAGTTTCTCTACAACCTTTTGAAAAAGTGTTGATTCACCAATCGAAACACCTCCTCCAAAATGAAACCCACTTGCTTTATCGTGCTTTCTTCATCCTTGGTGATGTTGTTTACAAATGCATTGATCGTTTTTCGATGCCTTTGCAGTTATGCACTTGAATCAATATTAGTGAATTAAGACATCACTTTTAGGAGGACAGTGGTGGATCCAGAAATATTCTGCAGGTTTTGCTTTAACACCATAGTGCAGTTTTCTTCATTTTCCATAACTTGTCTTAGAATTTCAGAAGTACGGTGGCCCACTAGGGCAAAAAGCCTACAATGGATCAATACAGTTCAATAAGAGGAAAACAGCACGTAGAAGAGCAGAAAACAGCATAACAAAGTATAACAACAGAATTACACCACAAAAATACTTCTTACTGCTCGCACATATAGTCCAAGAGGTCATCCTAACAGTGATACCAGTTTCATCAGGTACAAATGGAAGAAAGCCATCCCAGTCAAATCACTATCTAAGCTATTAATGCTTGCTTGTATTGTTTTTATTTGTTTTGTGAAGCACTTTGTGACTTTGCTGTTCTTTTTTTTTTTTTTTTAAGTACATTTTTGGGCATTTTGTGCCTTTATTGATAGGAGAGAGACAGTGGATAGGCTTGTGAAAGGGGGAGAGAGAGCAGGGGAAGACACTCTGCAAACTGGTCACAGGCGGGATTCGAACCTGGACCGGCAGAAGCATGTATATGGGGTGCTAACCACTACGCCAAACCAGCACCCCGACTTTGCTGTTCTTGAAAGGTGCTATATAAATAAACTTATTGTTATTATTATTATCTTGCCAAAGGGGCTCAAAACAACCATGCCATGAATTTATTGACCTCTCTGTGATTCAACACTACAACACATGTTCGTTCATGATGGAAAAAAATGTATATAAGAGCCACCATTAAGTCAAGACTCCAGTTTTTCACACTTTTGGTCCCTTTTCTTTCAAAAGAAAAGGGACCACGAGTAAGTCATGCAGCCTGCCTGTCACCCCCCTCTTGCTTTGAGCATTTACCATAAAGGTTCAAATACACGAGTGCTTCACTTTTGGGGGAAACAGTTTTTACCAAGGAAAACTGTAGAGCTTGACCACAGTCTTTCTCGCCTGTCTCTCCCATGTGTTCTCCCTGCTTCAGACCCCTCTCCGAGCCTGGAGCACTTCAGTTTCTGTACCTGACTATGCTGCGTTTCTGCTCTTGCAGGTCTTTTCTGAGTTTGTATCATTTTGGGCTTTGTTTTGTTTCTAACTTGCAACACGCTTCTGCTCTTGCACATGTTTTCCTCTTATTAAGCTACATACAACACATCTTCCACCACATACACTATCATTCAAAAGTTTGGGGTCACTTAAAAATTTCCTTATTTTTGAAAGAAAGCACTGTTTTTTTTAATGAAGATAACATTAAACTAATCAGAAATACTCTATATACATTGTTAATGTGGTAAATGACAATTCCAGCTGCAAATGTCTGGTTTTAATACAATATCTACATAGGTGTATAGAGGCCCATTTCCAGCAACCATCACTCCAGTGTTCTAATGGTACATTGTGTTTGCTAACTGCATTAGAAAGCTAATGGATGATTAGAAAACCCTTGTGCAATTATGTTAGCAGTTTAGTTGGTTAGAGAAGCTATAAAACTGGCCTTCCTTTGAGCCGGTTGCGTATCTGGTAGGGATGCGGCGAAATGAAAATTTGTGGCTGAAGCCAAATAAAATATAAACGCTTGGTTGAATACCCAATATCCAATGGGGAGGCAAAGTAGTTCACTATATTTTTTAATGGTGGTTTAATAGCTTAGAGTAAATTTTTAGACATGTTTTTAAAAGAAAGTAATTGTTTATTAAATATTAGGACATTTTTTAATATTCCAGTAGCCTTTGCTTTTCAAATAATCGAATATCTTGGATTATTTGCGTGCATGTTTGAGTTTGATTTTTAGGAAAAGTGACAGCCTTAATCTGCTTAGCCCCAGTCACACGTAATGACGCAGTTAATTTCGTCATAGCGTCACACGGTCCTAATCGGCCTTGCTATTACCTCACTCCACCAAAGGCCGAAATATGGCTTTTTTTTTGCAATATTCGGCCACACAATATTCAGTGCATCCTTAGTATCTGGAGCATCACATTTGTGGGTTCGATTAAACTCTTAAAATGGCCAGAAAAAGAGTACTTTCATGTGAAACTCGACAGCCTATTCTTATTCTTAGAAATGAAGGCTATTCCATGTGAGAAATTGCCAAGAAACTGAAGATTTCCTACAATAGTGTGTACTACTCCCTTTAAAGAACAGCACAAACAGGCTCTAACCAGAGTAGAAAGAGAAGTGGGAGGCCCTGCTGCACAACTGAGCAAGAAGACAAGTAGAGTAGAGTCTCTAGCTTGAGAAATAGATGCCTCACAGGTCCTAAACTGGCAGCTTCATTAAATAGTAGCCGCAAAACGCCACTGTCAACATCTACAGTGAAGAGGCAACTCCGGGATGCTGGCCTTTAATGGCAAAGAAAAAGCCAAGTCTGATACTGGCCAATAAAGGGAAAAGATTAATATGGGCAAAAGCACACAGACATTGGACAGAGGAAAATTGGAAAAAAGCGTTATGGACAGACAAATTGAAGTTTGAGGTGTTTAGATCACAGAAAAACATTTGTGAGACGCAGAACAACTGAAAAGATGCTGAAAGAGTGACTCACGACATCATGTCAATGTCTTGACTATATTTTATATTTATTTGGCAACTCATTTGATAAATAAAAGTCAGACATTTTATGGAAAACACAAAACTGTCTGTGTGACCCCAAACTTTTGAATGGTAGTGTGTAAAGGCCTTGGTGAGCATCTGAAACCAACAATGTGACACCAGATTTTGGCATGCCTGCAATCTTGTGTGTGAGATCTACTTAGATCAGGCTTTTTTTTTTAATAAACCCTCATGGGTGGTATCTGACCATGCCACTCAAAAGAAGTGGATGTGGTTTTCCAGCTCTATGCTCGAATGTTTACTCTGCTGCACATGCATGCTCAAAAAAGATTCCACCTCAATAGCAGCCTGAGCCCTCAAAAACATTTGGTTGATATATCCTCTGAGGATATCATGTGGGGAACATTTTCTAAAGCCCATTTTGAGTACACATTTTCTGAGGGAGAGAAGTTTTTATTCTGATGTTTAGGGAAGGGGATGCTTTGTGAACAGTCCACAAACACAACACACATTCTTGCGTAAAAAACATTACTAATTGCTTTTCCATTTTGACCTCTGAGTTCATTACTTTTATGTCACTTTCATACATAATTGTTAATGTGCACTTGTCTTGTTTGTTTTCTTTTAATAAACCCTGAGTATTTACATGGGGTGTGTAACAACGCAATATTCGCATGAATGCAACTGAAACTATCGAGCATAATGGAAGAGTGACACAGGCTCAGTGAAAGACAAGATGTGGTGTTTGTCTGCATCAATACTGTTTGAACACAAGATAAACAATCAGGGCAGAGTACAATGTTAAAGATCATTTGAGTTGACATGTTTACTCGTCTGTTACAACATATTTCAGAGGAATTGCTTCAAACTTCTCTCTGTCTTCTGTGGGCCACGAGTGGAACAGGCATGTGAGGTGAATAAAGTAGACCTTGGACTGTGATGACTCTTCAAAGTTCTGCCACAGAGGGACACGAATGGCAGTTGATTTACAGTGCTGCGCAAAAGTTTAAGGCAGGTGTCAAAAATGCTGCAGAGTATAAATGCTTTCAACATGAAATATTTAATTTTTTATTTCATAGCAATTTGGAAAACAAAAAGTGAGCAAACTGTTAAAAAAATATATATATATTTGATGTGACTGATCTTTGCCTTCAAAACCAGCATCAACTCTAATAGGTACACTTACACAAAGTTGGGAATTTTGTAGGATTATTTTTGGATGTATGATAATAATCAACTTTCACCAAGCAAGTTCTGATGATCATTTTCAAATGTAGGTTGAAACTATCTGCTGAAACAGAAAAACGTTTAGAAGAGGGCTTACTGAAGAGGGATCACACCAAAGTGAGGTTTCGGAAAAGTTCCATGTCACAGGCCAATGACTCTCTGCACAGCCACAAGACACAAAATAGAGATACTACACCAACCAGGTCTCTCCCAGGTAATGATCGACTGGCAAACAGGGGTCTAAAGATGTGCTGTTCAAGGTTTTTTGAAGACTCACAAAGAAAAGGGGGAGCATAGATTCAAGGAAAGCCAATGCATAAAAAATTGTAAAGAAAAACAGCAGATTTTTAGAGTAAGAAACTGTAGTGTAGTGCTCTGTATAAAGTATTGTGACATACTGTAATATATCGTCCATCGTAAGGTTACATGTCAATTTCTGCACTGTACACACCTATTTGGGGTGATAAAGTTTAAATAAAAGCAGTCAAAATGGACACATGCTTGAACTGATGTACTTCTTTGCATTCAGGTGCATGATGTATATATTTGCCATATACAACCTGATACTCATAACTGTAACTTCTTTTTATAAAGCAGGTTTTAAACCAGGAGTTTACAAAATGCTTTGACAGTTAAGGGCAGGGAAGAATAAATAAACATTAACAACCAGCAGCTCAAAAACACAATGACCAGGTAATTCAATGGCAAAACCAAAGCATGGTGAATCAACAAGAATGAAGAATAAAGCAGACAAATGGAATTAAGGATTGCAGTTAGGGTACTATATGGATAGTAATTAAAAAGTAAGGATTAAGACCAATAAAACATCATTACAAGAGAAAATATGTTTCTGAAAAAACACAAAATGAGACAAAATATAAAAGAAGACAGCAGAAGGTAAGATTTTGTAAATTCATTTTTGAATGGTGGTAACTTTAAAGTTGGAGTTTTAACTCAGCCTAGCACTGCTTGTGCGTTGAAGATATCTATTTCAATACAAATAACTAATATGCAAAGGAAATGCAAAACAAAAAATGAGATATCAACAATTTTCAGAAACCATTTTCCAAAACTAATCAAAGATTATCCTTAAGTTTTTAAGTTGAAGTTATGAGTGATAAAACTAGCAAATGACATGAAGTATAGAGTCGAAAACACAAAGGTCAATTTTCATAGTATTTATCTACTGTAGTTTGAACCAGAGTCTATCAGGCTCAGAGACCACACCAGTGTTTGACGTGGACCCTGACAGCTGTAACAGTGTTCTCGTCGTACTGGCCGTGTTTTCTCCTGCCTCACACTTCATCATGTCCGCTGTTGTCGGTAAACTGGCTCCGCCAAAATAAAAGCGTCAAAGTGAGCAGTCAAAACTTCTGGGACGCTCGAGGTTTCTTCAGGCGCAGCCGAGAGAGGCCACTTCCTGCCAAATAGTGAGCCGGTCTAATGATGACTGCAGCTACTTCCTGCATGTACAGCTCTTAATGAGGATTAAGTTGAAGCTGTCATGTTGTAAGGAGCAGCCATTAAGCCTCCTCCAGAGTGAGAGAGAGTGGGAGAGAGTGGGAGAGAGAGGCAGACATGCTGCATGAAGGCTCACCTTACCTGTGATTTTATTCACAACATGATAAAGTTCAGCTTCACTGATAATAATTCATTTAAAATAAAAGACAGATGGTAGTCATAAACAGGTGTTCTTGTCATGCCTCCCAAATATGATTTAAGAAGGACCATTTGTAATTCAGTTTGTGTAGCTGGCAATGTAATAGCTATTATTTTATTTTGAATTAGATGGTTTGTGAAGCTGACCAGCCCGCCTCTGAAAGAAAAGCCATCTTTTTAAAAGGTGCTACATCAATAAATGTATTATTCCTATTGTGAAGCAGGAAGAGCTGTTACATCCCTGTAAGAGGGTTGCAGGACGGGGCCTTCTGTGGGACTTTACATGGTAGTTGCAAACTGAAAACCGTATTGAATGCCTGTGACCTTTGACTCCTTAGGCGGGACTCTTCCCTCTCTAACACTCTCTCTGTGCCCCTTCCCTACCTTGTCCCTTATTGATTCTTCTTGTACTCGTCTCTGCTCCTCGTCTTGTAGGCCACCTGGGATCCTTGGCGTTGACTGCCTTGGAATAGACTGCCAAAGTTTCAGTGACTACAAGTACAATTGTTTGGCTATTCCTTTATCCCTGTTCCAGTATTGTTACGGTCCCTGATACTAACTTTCGAGAGATCACAAAATTAAATACATAATAGTTCCTGTAAAAAGCAGACATACATTAGTATGACCTTCACAATCATGAATAACCTGCTGCCATGGACCTGCCTCGAATCCATGTGCTCTATCCTGCTTTAACCGTCAACAGAAATGATTTAATTTAACATAAATTCATAATTTCAGTCCAGCGAAACCCATTTCTTAAGGGTGATGCATTTGGTGTTACATTTATGATGAAATCTGAAGAATGGTTCACCCCCTGTCCACTTCAATGTAATAAAATTGTCTCCATAACAATCCAATGGACAGTACATATTGGAGGAAATACCCTCTTGGCTTGTTTTCTTACCACTATATACTAATTTTATCTTTGAAATGGCTTGACTGCAAAGAGTTTAACATGTGGTAAAAATCATACTGTTTATAAACCCTACTTTCAAAATATTTTGCAAAATGTGAACAAAAGTTAAAATACAGTGGTTTTCAAATATTTTAAAAACTATATTTAATTCAATGCAGCACAGAGAAAATATATCTAATGTTTGATACCTGCAGCACATTCCAAAAATAGTGGGGACAGGAGCATGTTACTATTGTGTTTCATCACTATTCCTCTGACAACACCTTGCATCT
Source organism: Scarus forsteni (assembly GCA_036419115.1). NCBI lineage: Eukaryota > Metazoa > Chordata > Actinopteri > Labriformes > Labridae > Scarus > Scarus forsteni. The sequence continues at coordinate 32,757,094 of JAZDUH010000157.1, forward strand.
GTGGACTGAGACATTACCCGTTTAAGCACTGGGAGTGGAAGTCTTTCTCAGGCTCGATGTACATCTTGTGCTGCTAGACACGTCTTCCCTTTAGGTTAGTCCCATGAGCTCTAACCCAGAGAAGTTGGAGTGACCTTTGGATATTGTTGACATTTGCCTTTTGATTTGCATGGTAGGGTCTCAACTCACATTTGTAGATGCAGTGGTGCACTGTTTAAACAGACAGTGTTTGTTAAGGATTTCAAAGCCCATTATTATTATCATTAGATTACATTTATCTTAAAAATAATGACAGTTTTATGCATTGATTATTTGGATACTTGATTGTATTATGGACAGTAGATGGTAAACTTCTACATTTTTCAAAATTGCTCTTACAGGAATGTTTTTTTTATGAAAACGGTAAAAGTATTTCCCAAGCAGACCTTCTAACCCTGCGGTGCAGATGGACCTGCCTAAATCATTGCCTCAGTTGAATCCACCTTGCCAAGATCCAAACTACAATGATTGTGAGCAGTCCAAGTCAGCACGTCCCAATCAGTCCTTTCAAGCAGGAAGAAGTTTGAGCTACAAGCAAGATGGCAGCAGGAAGTGGCTGCTTTTACTACAAAGCATAGATGTTAACAGCTTTAGTAGCAGTTCTATCAGATCTAGACCACATCTCCTTCTTAAATGAAAAGCAAATATCACAACAAACTTCTGAATTTATAATAATTTTGTTGTACAAAGTGGCTCAAATTCTGCCCTTCAGACCGCAGCAGTAGCACCAGCCTGCTACAATATCTGATTGGCCCATAATGAATGTGATTGACAGAACAATCATCCAATTGTGTACTTTTGAAAGGTTCTGCCCTCCCCAAACACTTTCTATGGGCTCTTTTCCAGATGGTCCATCTGATGTGTCAGCTTATAGATTTTCACCAACCGGAGAATCTGATGCTTTTTTCATTGTAAATGACTGAGCCTTTCAGGAGTGCTCCTTTTGCACCCATTAATGCTGTTATTACCTGTCATCTATCAGTGGGATAGATTTTTAAAGCATTGCACAACCTTCGTAGCCATTTTTGTCCCTGTCCCAGCTGTTTGGAATGTGATAAAGATATCAAATTCAGAATGGATCTATGTTTTAAAAAATATGTTTAGCAAGCCAAACATTAAGAATCTTTGGTCTGGTTTAAAGTGAACGAGGGATTTCAAATAATTTGTCCAATGTATGCTATTTATTTTAACATTTGCACAATGTCCCAGTCAGAGGATCCTCAGTAACCCTGAATTTACAGGCTTGTAACTGGAATACATACTAAGTAAGAATGTTTCATTTACTTTATTTTTTGTTTTTTTATTACATTGGACAACCAGCACATGTGCATTTTGAAGTAATAAAAGTAAAAAGAAAAATATAATAATAAAAGATTATAAAAAATAAAAATGGAATGGAATACAATAACACTTAGTGGACAGCGATCACATGCCAGAAAGTTGCCAAAAAAATAGAGTCGATCATTTTAGAATTGCAGGCTCATGCACTGTGTTTGTGAGTATTTAGCTCTTGATTTTATGACGCATTGTGGTCCTCATCAGTATCATCATGAGGTGCCAGTGACCCTCATCTCTACTTTTATGTCTTTTTCATCAAAGCTGTATTTGCCTAAAATATACATTTGGCAAGCTGGCACAAGTGCAATATTTAAAACCCAATCTCATTGATTTTCATATAAAGTAATCCCCAAAAATTTTACAATTCTACAATTTCATTTAGCAGACGCTTTTGTCCAAAGCAACGTACAACACAAGCAAGAATTCGGACTGAGGGGAAAAACTTTAGCAAGTGCGTCAAAGTGCTTCAAGTCAATTGGCCACAGGTGCTGCCATCTTGTGCCAGAAGAAGTGCCAGGTTTGTTTGTTTGTTTTTAATAATGCAGCTTAACACAACAATAATTCAGGTCACAACGAATAATTCAAGTCACAACGAATATTTCAAGTCAGCAACAAAAATTCAAGTCAACAACATCGATCACCATTCCAAGCATTCAAAATTCAGTGCTAAATATTCATGAAGAGCTGGTCTGAGAGCTTCTGATTCATTCTACCTCTGAGGACAAAGAGGAGAAGATCAGATTAAGTGCCAAAGTGTTCCCTGAACAGATGAGTCTTCAGACATCTCTTAAAAGTAGAAAAGGACTCTGCGGATCGTATGGAGTTAACTCATTCCACCATTTGGGAAAAACAGATAAGAAGAGTCTGGTCTTTTAAGAGTCTCAGTGTCCTATAGTGCTTATCCCTTCAGTGTGTTAAACTCTGGTGGTTATTATGGACCTGGATTTCATCTATTTGTCTCTAAGTTTCAAAGGATTAGGGTCAATATTAACAAAAAAAAAAACATTTAAATGTTATCGGGAAAAAAAATGTTCATGTCTAACCATTGCCCTGGGCTCAAGATGGTAAGAAGATAGCCACATGTTATGATCTGATTGTGTTTATAGAAGACAATCTGCACCCGCAGGAGGCAGAGCTATGAGAGTATGAAAACAATCAGGCGCAATGACACAGCATCATCTCAAGAGGCCTTTCTTGTCATTTAGAGACCTGCAGGAGAACACTGATATAACACCAAAACACACCAACTTTACCAGCTGCTCAGGATGAGAGGCCTGTCAGCCACTTCAGCCTTTATGGACAACTACTTCTCTCAGATCACAGTGTTTCAAACACACGTGTGTGTAAGTGCATTTCACTGGGTGTTTGAGGATTAGTCTAGTTCACAGGGTGCTTTGAAGGTCTTGTCATGAAAGAGAAAAGCCCACTGGATCCTTTATGGAGGCAATTCTGCATCCTCTGAACCCTAAATCTTTACTGCTCTGGACTAAAATCATCTAATTACATCTTTAAGCTAATTTAACTATCTTCATGTATTTTTTTTTTTGACAGTGAATACTGGAATATAACTTTTTGTGAAGTAAATTGTACGCCCTGGTGTCTCCTGGTGGTTGTAGAGGAGCAGGAGGTTTTGCTGTTAAAGCTCAGTAGCTTCTACAGCACGAATGCGACACCATATTTCACCGTTTTATCTTTTGTTGTTGGGTTTAATGCATGTGGCATAAGGGAGAGGCGGGCCTATGATGTCATTGGTTCTGAAACTATCTGTATTTTTCTCCCACACAGAAATGCTCAGCCAGTGTTTTCAGGCCTATCCACACTGGGACCTGTTTTCAAATATGTGCGTTTTTAGCCACCTGGAATGCTGTATCTATGTGGATCAAATAACTTTACCATTAAAAATTGTGTGGATATGCCTGAATTCCTCTCTGTGTGGATTGCCCCTAAATTTTCAGCTCCCTCTTTCGACAGGAAATGTCCTGCTGTGAGGGACAAGTGTGAACAAGCAACAAATCAGGAAAATTTAAGAGGCAGTTCATCAGAAATTTTCAGGAGTGCATACATAAGGAAAGTTAAACTTACAAAACAGAAATAGTACACACTTTATCAGAACATGAAAACTTAAACTTTTTGAAACTTACTTATTTGATCACAAGTTAATGTTCTTAACTTGTGAGCCCCAAAACAGTAACAGGACCTATTAACCTGTTTGCCCTGCTCAAGGGCACTTCAACAGCACCCAAGATGTGCTTTAGTTTCTTTCCAAGCAACCAGTCCAAATATCCAAACTTGGCCCATAGCAAGACTGAAAACTCTGAGTTCTGATTCAAACCTTTGAAAAGTTGGGGAATGTCACCCTCTTATATTGAGCCTGTGAGTTGAAAACCCTTTATTAAACCTTATGGTCCCTCAAATTTGGAGACCTATCAGAAGACCTGGTATAAAAATGACCTAAGTTGTACTGTGTCTCAGTTTATGTTGAAAATAATTATGACACAATCATAATTGAGAATGTATACTATGCAGCAAATTGAGAATAGTTTGTATTTTGGTGTTGGATTTTTTTCAGCAAGTGCAAAAGTAACTGTTTCCCTAAAAACAGTTGGAAAAGGAGCTGGTGTAATAATCCATACGATTTGATTAACTCTAAATTGAGAAGTGACACTAGTATCATACCTCCCCCATTATTGGACAAGTACCAACAGATGCCACATGCTCATGAATGCAATTTATTCTGTATGAATGTTTATGATCTCACAAAACATATCTTTATGTGCGCTAATTTCCCCCATTGATCTACGCTAGGGATGTAACGATATGCAAATTTTGTATCACGGTTATTGTGACCAAAATGATCACGGTTATCATTATTATCGCGGTATTGTTGCAGTGTGCTCAAAATGTTCAAAAAGTACTTTTACACAGAATTGAAATAGTTTAACCCCTTTATTGTTATATTCATAACAGCTCTTTTGTCTTTTTTGTCAATAAATGTGTCAGACTCAGAGGCCAAACAATGCAAACTGCGCATGTGCACCTTGCGTGAGGCTCCTTAATCGAGGACAGACACATAGTTCAGGCTTTTCCAGTCAAAGAGCAGCATCACTGTGCATTACTGAGGCAGTGTGGTGATCAAGCACGATATAACGGTAATTTTAAGTGGACACGGTAATGAATACCGTGGGAAATTTTACCGCGGTTTACCATTTCACCGGTAACTGTTACATCCCTAATCTACGCTAAACAAATACAGCAATATGTACACTTTGAAGTGTTCATATAGTTAATGCTTCAGTAGTTAAGATGTTTTCTGAGAGAGCGCATTCCTACACTTTCTACAAGTTTTGCTCAAAGTCACATTGACAAGTGTTAGAAAGTCTAAAAATTTAACTCCAAAAGAGTCAACAATTACACTTGATAAGAATTAAAGCACCAACTCCCCACATTGACTTAGAATAACACTTTGTGGTGTCGGCCCATAGATATATTAAGAGTATTAATGTGAACTCTGATAGTGTTATTTTGTCTTGACAGATTTACTGTGTAGTGGTTATGAAATAAAAATCACCACACAGCTCCTCTAAATTACGAGGAAAAAGGGTCTTAAGGGAACTATACTACCACACTGTAATAGCACGTGTACTGGCGGTGCAGGCTCCCTGTTTAATTAACAGTTAATCAAATTATCAAAAATAAATTAACAAGGGGTGAACACAAGATTTTAACACCCATAGTGGTTCCTGGGCAATTGAACAATTACCTGATCAGCATATTGTCAGTCATGCATCCTCTCTGTCTTCAGTGATCAGAAGGGTCATGTGGTTGGAAAATCAGTTGGCTGCTCTCTGTTATTGTGTTTAACAGGTAAATGTGTTATTGGCCATTTGCTTTAAGTTTTGATGGACCATAGTCAAGCTGTTCCACCCCATACCCACAAAGGATTATTTGTGCCCTGCTATTTGATAGTTATGACAAATTTGCATCTCAGAATGATGTTATGAAGGGAAAATGTGTTACTTTTAATTATGTCCTTACTGGTGTGTGTTTCAGTGTGTACATGAGAGTGTGTATTGGATGGATCTATGTGCATTGTACACTGGAGGGTCAGCCCGGGGCCCCTGGCACGGTCATCCTGCCGTGGCCCTTGGTGGTCAGTGGCTTTCATGATGTGATCCGGTCGCCCTGGTATGCCGAGGTGCGCATGCCCACTGAAGAGGACGCAGCGGCTCCATGTGTGTTGAGGCGCATTATTTGGCAACAGACGCGGCAGTGGGGAGGGCCGAAAAAAGAGGATATCCCCTGGATTTCTCAAAAGCAACGATTTATCGAGGTAAACTGCAGATTTAACACTCCCTGGTCGACCATCGGCGAAGAAGAGGCAACAAAGCGACCGAGTAAGTTGACTGAGGTAACGCCGAAGTTTTTAGAGAGTGGATCGAGGAGAGCATTTTATTCGGAGTCGTCGAGAGAAGCCAGGTCTTCCTCCACCTATCTGTGACGATAAAGAAGCTGATGGGCTGTTGAAAAGTAACACTTCTCCGCAGAGCCAAAGGTTGAGCACCGGGGAGGGGAGAAGAAGGGGAGGGGGGCCGCTTGCTCAGCCAAAAATGTATTATTTTACGTTTCTGGCGCGTGCCAGTGTGTAACTATGCTCCCTGGACCTGATTTTGTGCCGTAGAAGTCGCTGAATGAGGTAAGGATTATAACGTAACGTCGCCAACGGCTCTCCGGCGGCAGGCTCAGTCCGTGGGCCGGTCGATGAAATTTATGAGTTCCGACTTGGTTTTTCTCCTCGGGAGGGGACACACAGGTAAACAGTCCCGGTATGACTCATGAAGTCTCACTTTTATGCCAACAGGGTTAAAGTTTCTGTCCCATTTTTGAAGCCGAAGGTCCCGCATCGAGGTGCAGCCAGGTCGCGAGTTCGGGCTCGGTTCTGGTTGTGTGGGTCCACGAGCTGCTGCCGGCACGAGCTCTTTTACTACTTTAACTTTGATCCACCGACAGCCGTGGGTCAAACTATAATGGTTTTTCACGCGAGCTGAAGTGGCTCTGTGTTTTTGTTTGTACGATGTAGCTAATGTTAGCTCGCTAACTAATAACACGCTCACCTCCTCTTGAGACGGTGTCAATAATGAGAGAAAGCCGGCTGCTTGCACATGTTCTGTGGGCTGGGTTTAGTTTTTAAAGGGCTGAGGGTGCTTTAGGATGGGGTACCGTGCTGCTTTGACGTTAATGGTGGACGCTGCTGCCCGCTTTAAGCCCCTTTGGCACCAGTGTTGGTTCTGCTATCTGGTAGCTAATCTTCCTACTTCTCTCTGTGACAACCGTAGTCTTCCTCCTCTTAAAGCTGAACACACACACACATTTACACACCGACACGCACTCCCTCTCCAGCAGACAGGCACACACACACATCCACAGACATCCCCGCCACACGAGTGCAAAACAAAGCTGAGGCTCAGGATTTCTGTCATTTGTCCACTTTACACGTGTTTATATACTCTTTCATTACCAGGATCCACTTTCTAATATGTCATGATCACATTTTGAGGAAGCTGATGTAGCGTACGGGGTGTTGACGTAGTCATGCATGTGCAGCCTTTACATGCTGTTGTGAGGGAACTGGCTTTTGCTGAGACATTTTTGTGGTGGTGCAAGACTTAAATGATCAATTGCCTTTGACTGATATCAGCCAAGGTCTTATTACATCATGCATGGACTGTTATTGGAACTTTGAGTGCAGTGATAGTTGTGAAGATAAAAATCTGATATTTCATAGCAGAGGTGCACAATATTGGATTTTTACAGATACTCGCTAAGTAAACATTTCAGGACTTCTATTTCCAATAGTGATATTGATACTGATATAACTGCTCTGGATCACAAAGTCTCATTTTTTACTAAACCTGACCAGTTCCTTTTTAAGGTGACAGTGCATTATTCTAATGACAGATATGAAGTCAATAGACAACATTTTATTCTTTTTAAAAATAATATTTCTAAAATAATAAATATGAACATTAAATGATGATAAAGAAAACCATTATAGTACCCTTTTGTGAGGCAAAAATATTAGCAATTTGTTATCGCAAGACTATTCAGCATTTTATGCAATTATCTGCCCACATTGATACTGACCCGATAATATTGTTCATCCTTATGCAATACAATGACAAAACTCTAAACTGATAAAGTATATGGACCATGAGAAAAAACTTTTTTTAATTGACAACCTGCTGAGCAACAAAACAAACAATCAAAACAAAAGGCTGCACACAACATCAAATAGCTGCAGTGGAAGTCAGTGTTTGTAATATGAGAGATGAAAAACTGTTCAGCCTCAGACATGAGCCCACTTGGACCTTAGCAGATAAGATACTGGAGGGGCAGGAGGAAGTTACTCAGGTAAAGTCAGGGGGGAAAAATTTGCTGTTTGTGACCACACATATGGCTCGTCCAGGTAATGTCCGTATATATTCAGATGTTTTTTTGCAAGTGTGAATGGTGCTACAGAAGCATTTTTTCCACTAAATTCTTAAAGATTCCATTGTTTTGTAAACTAAAAAAAGTCTTTGTTATCATTAGTTGTCTAAAAACTTTTTTTTTTCTAAATGTTGTTCACAGAGTAGACTCGGGACAATTGTTACAACCGTTTTCGTTATCTAACAAAGTAAAAAAAACAAAACAAAACAAAAAAAAACTAAAGAATGTGATCATAAGCTAAAAAACTTACAATGTAAAGCAACCGGCCCCTGAAGTTTAAGTAATTGTTCTCTATAAGTTGAATAAACACTGCAGCCCTGGGCTGAAAAATCTCATTCTAGATCTGTTCATCTAGTAAATACTTCAGTTCCTATTGAATGGAAAATGTATTGGTGTCATATTGTTGTTAAAATATGGTCTTTAATAAGTACTGATGTGTCTTCTTTGACACGGAGTGCTAACATTATGAAGTCAAAGCTGTACTAGGGGTGGGGAACTCAATTTCAGATTTCACAAGCAGTTTTGACTGACAATTAAAATATTATCAGATTAAACTGAAACTTTGCAGAATGCCTGTATGCCTATTCTGGGGTTTTGTTATATTTTTTTATATTTAGCCAAAAGGCCTATACACATGTTATTCATCTATTGATAATTCATGCTTGAGGGATGCACTGATACTTGTATATATTATCAGTTCAAATACCAATCGGAGTGCATTGTTCTCATTAAACATTGTAGATATTGTAGAATTGTACAATTTTTTCCGCAGTTGAGAATTACAGAATAGAGCATGCTGCAGACTTTGCTCTGATAAACTGACATAAGAAATGTCAGGGAACATCAAATAATAATTCATTTTCTAAAAGTAAATTTAAAAACTTTAAATGGCATTAAGTGGTCATTTGTTTTCAGCATCTCTGAGAACTCAAGTTGATGTAAAAGTACTTAGTCTAATAGTGGTATTTATACATTCCTACATTGCTTGCTCTTCAAAATGTTCAGAATGCTTAAGTGAACCAGTGAATCTAGTTGGAGCCTGTATCAACTGGTTTTTCAATCTTAATTACAAATATTGCAGTACAAATATATTGACAATTTAAATAGTGAATTAAAATGCAGTATTTTGAATGTGTGAATTCCTCTTTTATTTTTAGCCCCATTCAAGCTGTTACTTTAAGCTGTAATTTTAAATCCGTGTGATGTTTTCCATCAGCAGTTAATGTGTGAGAGAAGAGTGAACAAGGTGACCCCTAATTTGCTTCATTTCCAGAGGTAGTATCAGATGTTTACTACTGGTGAATGGGGAGCATGCAAACCCAGCAGGTTCTAGCGCCGTGAGTGTGGGTGTCTGCCTTTGTGTGTTTGTGGAGCAAGCACAGTCACACTCTCTAAGATTCTTCTAAAGCCATATTACATTGTCTGTTGACACAAGTACATTCTCCTTGGAGAATTAATGTAAATGTCTCAAGTGTAATGATGAGAGGGATTCACTGCAGCATTTTGATGTGAATGCACTACAAATGAGACTTGAGACAAAATTCATCACCCTTTTTTTTCAAATTCTACCCGTGTCCTTTTAAAGGTGTAGTGTGTAGAAGTTGGCAGCATTTCACCAAACAGAAACTGTAAATACAGGATATTATGTTTGTATTTGTATTTAAAATCTGTTTAGATAGGTGTACAATCACCCCCATGAAACTTTCACTTTCTTTTTACTTAGTTAGTTAAAGCTTTTTATATTTATGTACCGCCGGTCCCCCTTTGTGGGGGCTGACATCACACCATGTTGTCTACGGGTGGGTTTTGGGGGCAAAAAGAGCGAAACAAAATTTTTGAATACAAGTCTGGCCGCAAGTCCTGAAATATACCTGGATGGCATGTTTCATGTTCCACGACTATTTTTTGGGCAGCTTGAGACTTAATTGATAGGAGAGAAAGAGTGGCAGTGGATAGGCTTGTGAAAAGGGGTGAGAAAGTAGGGGAAGACACTCTGCAAACTGGCAACAGGCTGGATTCGCACTCCAGCTGGCACAAGTATTTATATGGGTCGTGCCTAGTTGCTAATCACTCCACCGAACCAGCACCCAGGCATGTGGCATCTTAACTGACCTATAATCTATTAAAATAATAGTTATAAATATGGATGAAAAAAACCCTCACCTGGTAACTGTTGTAAATGATACCCTGTTCACAATCCTTTTTGGTCTTCACCGGCTCTTGTTGCTTAGTGATGTGATAGACGGGCTCATTCCAAAATCTGAACGCTAGATGTCACTAAAATGCCAATTTTTACACAGTGCACCTTTATGAGACGTTAACTTTTGGGCTTTTATGCCTTTATATCAGAGTTTTACTGGCACACCAGATGAACCGTTCAATCAATAAACATTTATTATAGGCCAATCAGATAATGTTGTGCGCAGAAGCTACTGCGAGGCACTGCATACAACTAAATGTTGTCCAAAAATGTTAGAAGTGCAGCAAAAACATTCTTGCTGTAAAGAGTTTTGTGGTGTTTGTTTTTCATTTAGAAAAGAAATGTGGTAAAAGTCGAATAAAACTGGTACTGATGCTATTAGTATCTTTACTAATCCCAGTACATGTAGTCACTTCCTGCTGTATTTTGCTCGTAGCCCTTTCTCCTTGCTCTAAAGAATGCTGATTGGACTTCGCCACTTTGGGGAGATCACAGTTGTTATAGGTTCTAGCTTGGCCACATGAATCTGCCTGATTTCAGACATTGAATCAGGCTGGTCCAGCTGCTGTGTAATGCAGTGGTTTGGAAGTCCAGTTCAAAAGTACAAGCAAAACACTAGTCATATTCTTATGTCACCCATCTTTAGGAGTACAGCTCACCGTCCTACCTACCTACTTACCTATGTACCTTTAAGCATGGAATAAGACAAGGTTGCCACAAGGATATGGCTTTCTGTGGAAACACAGGCGAGATCAGGGTTTACAGCATCAGACTGCTCTAAACCAAACTAGACATTTGTGGAAAGAAATCATTATTGGATGACAACAGCCTTGGTATATGGGGTTCATGGACCTGGGTACATGACCAGTAATGTTGCTTTTTTATAAAGAAAGGTAATGCATTTTTATGAGCAGATAAGCAACTTTAAAATTAGTAATATTTCTTATATCTATGAAGAATAATTAAGAAAAGGAACACTTCCATTTTAAGTCGGAGAACGCTGAATGTATTGAAGGTGTATTCTTTTACACCTTAATATGTGGGTCACAGATTGGTAGAAAACTGTGAACCAGTTCCATTCCCCTTAATCTACTGGAACACTGGTTGTTTCACTCAGTCTAACAACTGCCCAGATTATTGCTGATCAACTTTTGCTGAGCCTTTTACTTTTGTGATGAGGTTAGATGCACATAAAAGATGAAATGAGTGTGTGTTGATCGTGGAGTAGGTGTTGAGTTAGGATAGAGTGACCTGCTGTTTCGACACTTTGTTGCCTTTTTGTAAAGTTCTAAAACAAACTGAGCTGTCCATGAGAACAAAAGCCTTGTTAAGTGTAATGTTAACAGTCTGTTTCATTATAATTAACCTTTTGTGAACTAAAATACATGGCACCATAAGTGATTTTGTTTTCTAACTCTGGACAGAAAAGGGTAGAATGCTTTGACAACATAACTCCTGATCTACCTGCTAAAATACAAGCTGTGGAGCCTAAGTAGTGGTAGTCCTAAATGCCCCTCTGTGGCTGTAGTTGCTGTATTAAGATTACAGCTCTTAGTGAGTCAGAAAGTGCTCAGAAGTTTCCACCTTGTTGTTTTTCAGAGAGCACTGTTCCAATATCACACACAAGGCTGATCCAGAGTAGTTGTGTAATCAGCCACTGTTCTGGAAAAGGGTCGTCTGCTGGCCATATTTAAGCTGCTGCACATGATTGCAGGGGTCACAGGGCAGCTGTTTGGTTAGGCCTCAATGACTTCATAACAAACACAAGCAGCTATTTGCTGTCTAATTGCCATTTTCTGCCTATTATGTGAAGCTTGCGTTGTAAATTGATGGTTAAAGGACTGGATTGTCAAGACCTAAAGTTACTTAAACAAGAAATCCATAGACCCACATAATATCTTCTGCTGTGACAAAGGCTGGGAAATATATCAAGTTTTTAAGTAAATAAAAATATTATTTTAGAGGAGAGACGGTAGGAAAATATTCCACCTAAAGACTCAGTGTTGATTTACAAATAGAAAAGCTTGTTTATAAAAATATCATTAACAGTAGCCAGCTTAACAATGCATTTGTGCAAAATCACAGAAATGAAGCTCAGACATCTTTACACTGTGCCAACATGATGTTTGTGCCAACTCACTGTGTGTTGTGGCTTTGAAGATGCAAAAGAGTGTGACATGGCACATGATACACCAGCACCCACAGGCAGACAAGCATATTCACAGCTATACTCTCCCCTGCTGGTTCTGCATGCTCCCTTCTCATCAATATTCTGATAGTATCTCCTGGAGACAGAAGAAAGTTGTGGCCAACTTGACCCCCAGCTCTGCACAGGAGTGCTGATATTACATCTCAAAACAGCAGCGTGACTGGGGCTAGAACTGTGCCTCTTGAGTTGATTTTTTATGGAAAGAGATTTTAGAATTTGAATTCATACCCCCTGCTGTGATGTGGCGTTCCACAAGGATCTATGCTGAGCCCTGTTTTATTCTTTATTCATATGTTACCTTTGGGCATAGTGCACCAGTCTCATGCCAGCCCTTTTTACTACTGCTATGTTGGCTCATTCCACATGAACTCAACCGAAGTCCAGAAATTGCCCATGGTCACCAACTCAAATTTGTCTTAATAGTGTTGGTGCCTCTACATGTAGAATTAACACATGCAAAACTTAAGGTGGAAAATTTTCACCCTGCTCTTTTTAAGTTTGTATACTGCTGTATTTTTTTCACTTGGATTATTTGACCTCAGCAAGGGGTGCCAGTCCTCACAGCTGTCAAGCATCTATTTCAAACTGTACAAGGAGGTCAGCCATTACAGTTGACCTCATGCCAGCAACATTAGGGCTATATTGACCTACCTTCATACTCTAGTTAATCAATGTTATATTAGCATGTCACATCACAAAACTTATTCAGTTTAGAGACAACATGAATAAAAACCTGTGCTATCAGCCATCCATACACAGAGGACTTTTAATTCACATCTCAGTCTTCTCCCACTAAGATTACTGTAGCACTATTGAAGGCGTCAGATTTTTGGTCCATTTTTGTTAGTCTGAGATATGACTTTCCCCTAAGCAAAATCTTAAATTCTTTAAACGTGATTAGACCATTGAGGTACTTTTTTATCTTGCAGGTGCTCATTGCTGTCACTTGTAATTCAAACGGAAAGATGCTTGATGAGAATAAATTGCTGGTGCAGCAGTTTGAAATGTAGTGCAGCTGTGAGGTTGCACGGTGTTCTAAAAGCCAGTGCACTGTAGAAACATTTTTCCTCAGGTTAAAGGTCCATCAGTGGGTAAATAAATTGCTGAACACATGCTGTACATGCAGCCAGACATCGATGATGGTTGAGTGTTGGCCTGCCAGTCTGAATAAAGGGGGGAATGAGTGACTGATGATTGACATGGTCCATGAGTGACTAGATAAAAACTCCCTTCAGACAGGAAGGAAAGACACTCAGCAGAAAACAAGACAGGCACAGATAAACTGTAGATTCAGGTGAGTGGCACCCTGATAGTGAGAACAACATGATAGCAGATTGAAGAGCAAGTATTCTGCGTTGGTGACAGCCACACTTGCCAAGAACGTGCACAGGACTGAGTGATAATGTGGTAATGTGATTTAATTACACTGCAGATGTAACGATTTAATACTTTGTAGAGAGGGCTTGCATGATCATTGCCAATATTATATAACTGGAAGAGGCAGCTTGATAGTTGTATATGTTGATGCAAAGACTTTTGCACAATTGAAGCATTATTTACTGCTGCTCCAACACTTGCCAGCAGTGAAGCATTTCTTTTTTGAAGGGTTGTACTTAATTTGATACAAAAGAAATAATTTTATTATTAATTTTCAGTTAAAGTTGGGAGATTGCTCCGATTGAAACTTAATGTTTTTTTCACTGACTTGTCATTACATTTACAAAGTGTATCTTTTACGCTCTCAAGCTTCAGGAAAAAAAGGAATTTTGTCGTGTTCCTCCCTTACACACTGTGGTCTAGAGCTGAACGGCATTTCATGAAATTTTTAAATAACTGCATAAAACTGACCAGAACATCTATATATCAAGGCCACAGAAGGTTATAACTTGCTGTTATTTGGGAGTTAACATCAACTTTAAAGACAGACAAGATCTAACAATGTACCACAACCAAATTTAGCTCAGGCCAAGTGTGATCACAGGTTCTTAAATCTGACTACTTACTGATAGCTAGATTATGAATGCTCAATCAATCAACCGGAAAATCCCATGTGGATATACAAATTTGCATACATGAAAAAATCAAACATTGTTTGGCTGACCAATGTAACAAAGGCATGTTTTTTGAATTTTATTTTTTCATTAGTGTGTTTAACAGGTCTCCTCCACATTATAGAATACTTCTATGTTTAAGGCAAAAAGTATTGATGAATTATTTGTTTAATCAGCTTGACAGTAAACTTCTCATAAGAAAAATCTCTCCTCTGTTCTGTTTTTTTTATTTTTTTTAAAAGACCTGTTTACAAATGTCCATCAATGCAATTCGGGAATATGCCACATAGTCATGATGGGAGACACCTCTTCAGCTAGGTTGTTCAACCTACAGCTGGCTGCAGTGGAAGAAACATGACTTGACATTTCTGTGTAGCCACAGTAAACATTAAAGCACAGCCTTGGAAAGCTGAAGCCACATTCACTTCTTGAGCTCATTAAATCAGCCTGTTCTGAGCAGGGCTGTAATTTGGGGTTTATCGTCACGCCAGAATCCTACCTCTATGTGGACTCTGTTTAGTAAATCTACTAAACCTGTATTTTAGGCATTTGAGACCAGTGTAAGCTTTTTATGAAGGAATAAAAATGATCAGCCCGTTAAAATAACACCAGTAACTTCTGTATAGACATCGTAGTCACTTTCTACAACAGCATAGAGGCTGAATTCATGAAGAGAACCATAGTGCTGTGTTTCTGCCTGCTTCTTTAAAGTTTACCAGTCGTTTCTATAGACATGGTTATGGAAAACTGTTTGTTCAAAAATATTTAATGAAAACTAAGAGTCCAAATGAAGCAGCAATAAAATCTATGATACAGCACCATGACTCATTGTACAAAAACATCTCCACTACGTTGCTAAATACTGTTTGAGGATTTCCATCTAATTTGAATATTAGCTGGAATGTTATTGTTTAATTATAATAATTTAACCATGGACTTTTCCCAAAAGCACATACAGACTGAAGTATGAAAAAGAATTTCACTTTAAAACATGATGCGTATTATTTTAAAAAATGGTAACTTGTATGCCCAGCTTGTTTACACTGGGAGAAGGTTCCTCTGATGTCTAAAGTTGACTTTTCCTTTCTCTTTTAGAGGCTTTACACTGGTTGCCTGTGATGTGGAGTTCTTGGGTGGGTGTTGGTTTGATGATCCACCATATGTGAGTGTGTGCGGGGGCCCAGCAGAGATGTGTGTAAAGTGCCATGGAGATGTAATGTGAAACCTGTCAGCCATTCAGGTCCCTGTTACAAAGATAGGGTCAGTGTCCGTGTAAGGTTCGAGGGGCTGGCGTTCCTGTGTCTAACTTCTTCCCCCAGCATCATTTCACAGCTTTATGCTTCAGAACTTCTCATACCACCCCCTCCCACAAACCCACTCCCTGACCTCCTCCCAGCTCACACACACTTACACACTGTATAATGGCCGTCAGTGTAACGTCTGCTCCAGCACCTGAAGGGTTAAAACTAGCTTCAGCTTCTCTCTCAGTCATACACACACACACACACACACACACACACACACACACACACACACACACACACACACACACACACACACACACACACAAACAGTCTCACACACACACTAGCCAACCGGTTTAAACCGGTTCTCAGGAAAAGTGCTTTGTGTGTCCCACTGAATCCTGGGAAGGGTCATGTCATGTGTGTCTTAGTGATGTCAGAGTATTAAAAAAACTTGGTCAGCCCAGTGTTATCAGATGGCCTCTCTGCATGCAGCATTGTGATGCTGTATGTATGTTGTATAGGTACATCACAGATACACTGTGTGCTTTATGCTCACCGCCATCACCATTCTGAGTAGAGGAAGGGGAGGGGGCCGGAGTGTGTACAGTGTGTGTCACTGAGAAGTACTAGGTTGTAAGGGTTAATTGTAGTCCTCTTTTCCCCCAGAAAAACCTTAGCTTCCTGTTGTGTGTCACTGGCCAGGCCGAGGGCCTCTGCAGACTTGGCACAATTGGTCTCTATTCTGAAACATACGTGCAACAGTCTGAACCAGGACTGTTACCTAGGACTGAACAAACCCTGTTGTCATACATAGTTATTGGCTTCCATAACCAATCACAGGGCAATCAACATTTTCTACCAAGTAATTCTGTCAAAGTTCTGGTACAAAAGGGATGTCCAGGACACCAGTTTTTATGTGACACTTTTATTTATGTGATGTCCTACTACACCACAATGCTGAAGTTGTTTGTCACATCTGTTTCCAACATAAACTATCACAGTGTAAGGCATAACCTGATTTTAGGTGAGTTCTTCTGACCAATAAACAGCCAGTTTAGAAATATCGCCTTGTCATAGGGCTGATTGATAACAGCAAAAATCACATTGCTTTGACAGATATTGAGATCTTAATTATGAAACACAATTACTCACATATTTTACAACAGGCACCCTGTTTATTCACTGTACACACTTACTGAATGCTCTTAACACTATAATTATGAGCATGAAGGAACAAGCAATTAATGAAAATGTGTGAAAAATGCAAATACCTGAAAATAATGATAAATGGAAAGAAGACAAAATAAGTGCATCATGTTATGAGGCACAGTTCTAATTTCTAGTCTTATTCAGTCTTCACAGCTGTGGCAGGCAGACAATGAAATTGACTTTTAAGCTTGAATAGTTGCAATGCTTTAGTATAATGGGATACTGGCATGAATGTACTATTTTGCATCCCCACCGAAATCCAAATAATTTCTAGTGACAGCCTTATGGATCACAGAAGTTAAGGACACTCTTGCGTTAAGTGAAAAAAAACAGCCACAAATCTGGACATGGTGATTTTACAGAGCTTGTCTGCACCATAATCGTAATAAAGATTTCATCGTTGAGACTTTAAATAATCATTTTAATTCTAAAAATGGCACAATATTGTTGTCCAGATCTGCATTGTGTTATACCGCTTTCACACTTAAATTAGCGGGTCCATGCAGGTTTTTTTCAATGCGGGTTAACCCGCTAACAATCGGCAAGTGACCCCCCCCCCCCAGAGTTAAATCCCCTTTCTTATTTTCATTCCACAAAGCTTTGTTTACACCAAATGTGAAAAGATACATTGGTGTTGCGACTTTGCCTGACTACATTTTGCGCAGTTATTTGTGTGTTCAAATATTGATGTGAGTTTTTGACCCCCAGGCCTGAAATGGACAAGAAAAGGGGGCGGGTCTATCTCCCAGCCACAACAATGTGCGTTTCTGCCTTCTTGATCCATGATCAACCATGACAGATGTTTTTACAGTTGCTGTCTTCCTCCCATTCTCAAAAACAAGAGGCTACAAGTCCCCGGAAAGTCTGAAATAGAAACACATCCATTGGGTGATCCATAACATCATTCAGAGGCGCACATGGAGACTTTCACCATGTTGTCCAGGGGAATGCTCCCCTATTGCAGAACCTGTCCTGTTCTACTCTTTTTTTTTTTCTTTTTTTTCCTGGTATTATGGCAGACCCACTCCTCTTCTCTCCCTGGTCTATTCTGTTTCTCGTGGGTGCTTCAATAGTACTTCTGTAAAGTCCAGAAATTTTCTCTTATAAAAAACGTACCAGCAGCCAGTTTGCTGTCATGCTGGTGGACTTTGTTCACAGCACAGTGCATGAAAAGTGTTCAATAAATATGAGCTGAACTTAAAGGATACTCAAAACTCTCTAGAGTCTTTGTATTCATTTCTCCTCTCTGTGGTAAGAACTCTGAACACTAAAATAACCGTGCATGCATTGTTTACTTCTTTGTCTGTCTGTGATGTTCTTCTAGTCACTGTTCAGTCTTGATACTGATTGGTTTAAGTTAAATATTTTCATCTTTGAAACAGGCAAAGTCTGCCCTCCGCACAAAAATTTTTGCATCCTCGCAGAATTTTATGTCATTGGTGGGGCTATTTTGCTGCAAGATTTGCATCCTCCCATTCCCTTTCAATGTAGTTTGGTTGCACAACAAACTGAAATCAGCACTTGGTTTGAACTTAGCTTTACTTTTTGCAAGTTGTAGTGTTGTTTGAAGATAGGCATAATTAAAGTTTTCGCAGATTTTTTTTCTTTTTCTGCAGAGGCACATTTCGAGGTTTGGATTCGTATTTTTTTTAAAGATTACATACTAATAATAACTCTCAATATAGGTAAGCCTGCCTAATTCCAGACTACATAATGTACTTTTGATAACAAGATGCATTTTAGCGCATGTTTGAGAAATATTTTAGTATCATTAATGCAAAACTTTATCATGTAATTTCTGTCATACATTAAAGTTTTGTGAGAAAAAATACTTTTAGACTATGTTTCCCAGCCCTATCATAGATCAGACTGGTTATGCAGTTTGAGAAATGTTTTGGTATCGTTAATGCAATTCTTGTTTATGTAATTTCTGTGTCATATGGGGAAGTTTTGTGAGAAAAAAATACTTTTAGCCTAAATCGCCCAGCCCTATCATGGATGTGTTGGGATCAGACTGTGGTTATGCAGTTTGAGAAATAATTGATTTGTGTCTTAGGGCAGATTTACTGCTCAGATTCACTGATTTCTCCAGTCCAAAGTATGTTTGACCTACCATGTCTCTTGTTATTGTACAGGCTAATGAGGGCATAAGGTCTATAATACATGAATGCAGCTTTATTACTCTGATATGGAAAGTGCATTAGAAGTGCACCCACAACAATGTAATTGGCCATTATCAAACCCATAAAAGTAAAGATGTATTGACCCATGCGGTTTACCATCTCCTTGTCTCCCCCTCCACCTCTGACTTGATAATAACAGACTCAGTGCAAACACAGGAGGGATGATTTGTCGGTTCACCGTGCTGGTGCAAATCTGTGACTGGACGAGCTGCTGCATCTCTCAGCTGGCATAGCAACATCTGGTGTTACAGTGGCTTTTTTTTTTTTACAGGGGACAGTGTACTGTAATGGATATAAGGCTGTTTTTGGCTGGACTTAAAAAAGAAGTTTGTGTACAAGCTGCTACATCTAAACAGTTAATATTTCACTAAGGACATGATTTACATAAATCTTTGAATCCATAGTTGCCACGAATACTTGCTATGATTTTTTTATATTCATAAAATGGTTGCACTTAAAATGTATTTGATGACAAAGATGTCATGATCGTTGTGGTGTGTAGCATCTCACAACACACTTTTGTGACCTTCATTTTTGCAGTCAAGGGACATTTAGCACTTACTGAGTCCTCCCTCAATTTTCCCTCCTTTTGGTTTGTGGTCAGGGCTGAAATGTGGATAATTAGATGTTTTGGAATCATACTTTAGTCATCATCTCAGTCATGTGACCTTACTTATCCAATATGTTTTGTCTGGAGGCCATTTTAGTCACCCTGTGTCCCTCACAGCTGATTCAAGGTCAGTTTTGTCTACATCGGATCACAACAACTTCTGTACTTTGACCATTTTACTTCAGTTATTATTGGGTGTTGTCTTTGGACTGTTGACAGAATGACACTGTCACAAAGGCATAATCATTCTTCCTTTTTATATGTGAATGTTTTTTAAGATTGTGCTGCTGTGAAGGTTTAGATGTATAGAGGTGTAATCAACCATATAATCAACCAAATATTGAACTGAGTCACCTTTTATCAGCTTACAAACTTTAATCATTTACACTGCCATAGGGTCTTTGGTTGCTGTCACCTATTACTCTTCAGCTGTGGCTTATATCAGTGTAAGTGCTTTCAAAATAAACTGTAAGAAGGAAATCCCAGTCAAATAATTAGTAGGAAATTCATGAAACAAATGTTGAACATGCAGTGTATAAATGAATGCACTGCAGTGAGTTCAGTCATTTTGTGCATTACTCTAAACTTCTGTTTTGAAAATGGACAAACAGCTGTGATTTAACAAACACTGCTGAATTATCTTTTTTTTTAATGTGTATAGATTTGGATTATAATTCCAATCCCATGTACACAATGGCAGCATCCATGGATTGGCCTCAAAAATGGTTCAAATCCTCCTTTGATAATCAAATGGCTGATATTGCATGGCTTCATCCAAATCTCTCTACAGTCAAGGAACTGGTCTCCAACCTTTGGCACTTTGCCATTTGTCATTCCTGCTTTGTCTCCTCATCTCCCACTTTTTGTATTGGCATTTTAGGTTATGTCCACATGTAGGCATGTACTTTATAAACAGTCTCTATCCACATGTAAACACATAACTACACTATTAAACACTGTTTATAACCGTGTAACTTGTAAATAGCCTAAATAGTTCAGTGCAACATTTCAGTGAGAATGTTACAGAGTGACATCACCCTATACGAAGATGCCCAAAAATGCAATTTTCCCAATTTCCTGTCCTGACACGTAATGTTGCGTTCACACCGCAAGCGACCTAGCTACCAAAATCGCGTCGCCTTATGACGTAGCATCGCGTGTCCATAAATACCTCATTTTGGTCACCGTTGCCGTCGGCCGTCGCTCAGTGACGTCACGTCCGCTCGAGATTCACCGCGATCATATCATATATCACATAAGAGGATGTATAAGCAGACATTATTCCAGCTGTATCCTTTTTATTCACTTATCAACCACAAAACACTGCAGCTGATGCCCTGCAGCAGCATTATCTGAGAGTTTCCAGCGGTCCGTCAAGGCGGAACTAATGTCCTCACTGACTAATGTTTCCCACATGGACATAAGTTGTTCCTCTGTAGTCCGGATAAAAAAACTGTCTGTCGCCGGCACCATCACACACACACAACGCTGATTGGCTGATGCAGCACAGCCACACTCGACATCGTCTGAGAAGATCAACTTTTGTTTTTAACTTTGACATCGCGCGACAAGTGAAGTGATCGTCTTGCACGCGGCTGTCGCATCGCAGGAGGGTTAGCCCTGCCCCGTCGCAGCTCTACATTGACTTTAAATGGAGAGTGATCGCCAAGGTATTACAAGTAGCATGCGGTGTGAACGCACCTTAAAACAGTATTTCCAAACATCAACACCTAGATCGGAGTTTTCCAAAATATGCAATACCAGTGATCTAAGATGCTCTTTATATATGGACAGAGGGACATGCACACAGAAAAATCTGTTTTCAAATATACCCATCTATGTGTGGACATACCCTGAAAATACACACATCACGACAATAAATTGTGTTCTGAATCAGGGACAGACTTTACATGTCAGATGCATCATCTCATATGCTGGGTGAAGTAAAACTTTTAAATGCTACATATTATCTTCTAAAATTATTACTTGAGAATCTGTTAAGGCAGGAGCCTTGTTTTGAAAGTATTATTTAGCACCTAAATAATAATACCCAATCCAACTTAAGTTGAGACATTTTTGTCATAACTGCACACAGAGCATAACTCACCACTACCTGTACTAGTGATTTTACAGCAGAAATCATCACTGTTTTGATTAAATGTGAAGATATCATAGCTGATGTGCTTGGAAATGATCATTTAATGTGTCTTGCTGGATTTGACTCCGGTCAGCTCTGTGAATAAAATTATTTTTCCTTTTATTTTCAGGGGATGTCTGAGGAGGCTGTTCGCCAGACACGCAGCCAAAAGAGGGCGCTAGAGAGGGGAGCTACTCCTGTACCAACAGAACTAGTCGATGATGACAGTGAAAGCAAAAAGCCCAAGTTGGACTCGGCTGACCTTACAGAACAGACACAAACTAAACCTGAACCTTTACAGAACAATACCAATGTGATCAGAGATGGATCAGAGCCTGAGAAGGATCAGCCAAAGGAGCAGGGCCGCTCTCCTTTATCTTTAGTGTTACCTCTGGCGTCTGAGGCGGTGAAGAGTGGGCGAGAACGGACACAGAGACAACAGACAGATGAACCCAGCTCTGACTTAAGGACCGACTGCAGTGACAGCAGAGCCAGTAAGGCAAAGTCAGAACAGGCGGTGGATACAAGGAGTGGGGTCCGACCAATGGAGCCTAAAGTGGCCAGTGGCATGCTAGCTGCAGGAGAAGTCAAGGCCACCATCAAGGTGGAAGTTCAGACAGGAGAGCAACCTGTGGACATGAGCACATCCAAAGGGTGAGTTTATACTCTTTTTTTTTTTTTTTTTACATTACCACTTTTAAAATTCTACAACAGGCTTGGAATCCCTGAAATGTTTCTGAGTTGTTTGTTTACTTGTAACTTAAAATAAGTCCAAGTAAATAAGTCCTAGTCTGGTTTTTTTTTTTTGGAGATCACCACGGGGAAAAAAAAGGTTTCAAGTGTTGTGATTGTCTTTAAAGCTAGGGTCTGCGATTTGATTTAGATACACTTTTTTTAATTCTCGTTAAAATGGTCATTATGACCTGATGGTAATCAACTCATAATGTGTTCTTAAAACAGAGCGTAAAATATCCGCTATCTACAGCAGGAGTAAAACAGGGAAAACTCCAACCAATAATCATGCTGGGACACCTGTTTTTAAACTAGTTAAATCCCGTCGCCATTCTGCCTGGCTACTGCGCGTGCATTTTCCTGGCGTGCACAGACTCTGTGCGTGTGGCCGAGCTCATACGTATCAGAGTCCGCCGGAGAATGCTTACCTTTCAAGTTTTGTCTTTGAAAATAAGGGAAGCCCGCCGTGAGCCGTCCCACAACCCCAACCAAGCTCCAGTATCCCTCACATTTTAAGACAGATTTACAAGAAATCTAAAATAAACTCTTTGTTTTTCTAAGTTTGTTCTGCTGCTGTAATCTCGCGATAGCTGCCACCCAGGCCACTGCAGGTGGACGTTCTCGCGAGGCTTTTTCTTCGTCTTCGGTTTTACGGCGGTTGGCATCCATCATTTTGGAGCATTACCGCCCCATTCAGGCTAGAGACAGAGCTCAGTTTGGAGAGGCAGAGGTATGTTTGTATTATTATATCATCACACGGGAGATTTACGGGAGAATACTGATACAGGAGGATGCCGGGAAAGATGATTAAATACGGAAAATACGATAGTTTCATGGCCAAAACGGGAGATTTGACAGCTATGTGGAGAATGTCAGAGGAAGTACCTATACCCCGATCAACATCGGCTGTGAGTACTGACTAACTTTACATGTTTGTTTGGTGTTTTCTTACCGCTGACTGAGACATGACTTGGTGTAGTGTAAAACAAACACGTTGTGCTGAGGGTTTGGAGTTGCATCAGTCTTCTGGATATATCAGCCGCGCGCGTGCATGTGAGCAGGGAGCAGGCGGTTAGGTGGAGCCCTGAGGAGATGCTACTTTCAAATTCATGCTAGTCTTCCAAAATCGCCGACCCCAGCTTTAACCGAGTCGATAATATGCAGCTTCAATAGATTTAAGATATAAATTATGATCATAACATAAAGCTCTGTTGCTTCATCTGCCGTCAGTCTATGAACAGCGACTTTCGACTTGCGTTTTTGATGTCATATCTTGGCCACTGGGGATTTTTCTGGTTTAATCGTTTGCTTTTTCACCAGTTTTGCACATCTTTTCAAAGTTGGCCATAGTTGACTTGTAGGTGTCCTTGTAAGTGCCAGCTCACTTCTTAATGTATTTAGTCTAAACTAGGGGTACCTTCCTGATTTGGCCTAGCAGTGGAAGTGCCCTTCAGCGAGGGTCTGCAGCCAGACTGTTTTGGAAAAAAGTTATGCCAGCCCCTTTTAATTTGGTCTGAGTTGCTTTAAATCGCAGCACATTCTTGGGCTTGGACTCTGCAATAAATAGCCCTTTTCACAGCCTTTACACAGAAGTGTTGCAACAAGAATCTGTTATATTTACAACTCGAGACATTCACATTAATTCCATGAGCCCATCTGTAAAGTTATTTGTATCAATTCATCCGACCCAAATATGCACAAAGGAAGAGACGCACACTTGCTCCTGTATCCTTGACTCTGCGTGCCTCTAGCATTTCACTTCTGATACTGTCTCTGGAGACTGTGCAAGATGGATGTCAGCTTGTTCACCAAATTTCTCAGCGACATTCACAGTGGAGGCAAAGCGTCACAGGGGTATAGATATCACGCCTTGAAATGGCAGCATGAATGTTAATCTTGCTGTGCAGCTGGATCTGCATGATTCAGTGTCTGTATCAGACAGATTTATCTTGTCAACCTCTAATCTACAACGATTGTGAGCAGCCCAGTTAGAGTCCTTTAAAGCAGGAAGAGGTGGAAGTTAGGAGTAACATGACCGCATTTTAGCATTTGAAAAAGATCCTGACTGTTTTTTTAAATACGTGAAAAGTAATTACAACATTACAAACTTCTTTATAGAAAGGATGTTTTTGCTCCACTTTTGACATGTTTTGGCAAGAGTTTATCTTACAAAGAAGCTTGTGCTTTGTCCTTAACGCTGTGACAGTAGCACCTGCCTGCTACATGATGTATGTAAAGAATGTGATTGATGGAACAATCATCCAGTCGCCTGCCATATATGGTTTTGAAATGTTCTGCCCATTTAAACACACTTTCAATGGGCTCTCTCCCAAAGGAACTAGTCAGATAAATTAAATGTTCCATCAGGTGTGTCAGGTCACATGAATGGGGCAGGTTGTGTTTCTATTTTTTTTTATTAACTGTCAGGTCATGTCATGGCAGTGGGAGAAGATGGCAGCAGCACCTGAAGTCATTGTGTCGTGTTTTCCTGCACCTACTGGTATAAAATGAACTATTTAGACTACAAAACAGATATTAAAGTGAAATGCCATGTCCATACATGTCATTGCATACGGACATCGTATCAGACCTGTGATATAATCCCCCCACCCCACTTGACGTGGACCTTCCTGAGAAGGCCCTGCTATGTTCCCACAATAGCCTCTCTGGACTACAAGCAGGGAATTGATCAGGAGCTGGCAGGAAAACTTTCCGTCCATGTTAACTTTGTGTAAACTTAGTTGCTTGCAGAACACAGGCACGAACATTATTGAGTAAACTCATCTCTGCTGAGATGACCACAACAAGCTGCAGTAAAAAAGTAATGGCTTGAATGTAGAGGAAGCCTGACGTGCACAGAAGTGAAACAGTGTAATGCAGCAATTCAAACTTTAAACTTGTTTTGACAGGTAAAAACTTAGTTATGAGTATAACAGAGACAACATGGCATAGTTTGAATCTAATGAGAATTAAAATGCTCAAAGTTGATTTCCTGGTTGTGATGTTCTTCCAACTTTGAGTTTAGAGGAACAAAGTAAGATCTTCTTTTGTAACAGAGGTAAACTTTTATCTCCTAGTCTACCTCCATTTTCCCCCCACTCACCACCTGAACCCTAAAAACTCCCCTCACACAAAATGAAGCCGTGTGTCACAAACCGGTTCCAGCCGGTTGTTGCCATGGTTTCCACCATGAAGGAACAGAGAGGGGGGAGCATGTCACGTGATGATGACTTGGAGGTCATGTGACTTCTTTGGAAGAGTAGTGATTAATCCACAGGAAGTGATGATGGCGCTAAGCCTTGAAGAGAGACACACACACACACACAGAAATATAGGGAGAGCGGCTGGTAGAGGCCGACCTCATGTTGTCACATGTTGACTTCAATGACTTTTTATTTGTCATACAAACACATTATCCTGTAGCCCTAAGGAGGAATCCGTTTTGAAACATATTACTCTTATTCTTTAGCTTTTTAGAGCAACATCTCAAAGAATTTAGGTCATCCGCTCTTGCACGTCGCTGTTGGATGAAGTAGTTTCTTTGCAGGAGAAGCTATATGTGTGAATAATCATGTAGACAGAAAAGAGAGGGCAGCCAAACAACCTCCATGATTTCCCACCATGCTTTAACATCCTTAGCATGCCTGAATAATGTATACAGTCAATACAGGTTTCCACTAAAAAGTTTAAAACACCCACTATGCTACATCACAAAACCCCTAACAAACCCTTTCATTAAATGTGTGTTTTATGGCCATTGCATTTCTTTCTTTTTTTTTTTTTTTTTAATTTCTTTTTTGAGCATTTTGTGCCTTTATTGATAGGAGAGAGACAGTGGATAGGCTTGTAAAAGGGGGTGAGAGAGTAGGGGAAGACACACTGCAAACTGGTCACCGGCGGGATTCGAACCTGGACCGGCAGAAGTAAGTACATGGGGTGCCTGGTTGTTAACCACTCTGCCAAACCAGCACCCCGGCCATTGCATTTCTACTAGGATACATTACTTGGAGCTTGAAGTCCAACCTCGTTAATCCTCAGCATGCAGGACCGTGCTTTTGGAATTGCATCATCGTGAAAAGAAGCTATGTGGAGGTTCTGTATGTCTGGAATTGCAGAGATTATAAAATAGCTGGGTTACACAATGTCAAAAACTGTAATTGCGGCTGAATATAGACACCACTAATGAGTGCTAATATTTAAGTGAGTGGTGGTCTCCACTCTGTCTTACCTAAACAGCAACATGGTTTCATTCTGACACAGTCGACAACCACACAAACATGTATTACAAAGCACTTTTTTATTTAAATATGTAAAAAGTCATCTGATATTCTTGTGGAAATGGTGGGGGGGTTCTAGTTTTTTCATGAGGGACCCTCAGTTTTGCAACAACCTGTCTTGATTCAGGATTTAACACTTGAATGTAAAGGTCACTTCACATTTGGACACACATGTCCATGTCTACACAGTTCAGGGCCAAACAATGATCAATATAAATGGAAATAATAAATAATAGAAAAGTCATCTAGACATCCTTTTTCACTGCTATGGTGCACATCATAGTCAATTCATGATAGTTTTGGTTTTTATGCATGTCTGCTAATGACGTGGTTTCACATCTACGGCTCTGATGCTTTGTTCTGAAAAGAAATAAATAAATAAACACCAAAAATCTGAAAATTTTCTTTGGATCATTTATGTTCACATGGAAGTATTGTGAATTGGTCTAAGCCCAGGATGAATCCCTCTAAAGGCGCCCGATCTGGCTTTCTGTCTTTACGTCACACTTTGCATGATGGGTGGTAGCAGGCTTATAAAACGACTAACTGATTAATAGTGGAGGTTAAATGTCCAATGTAAGATTATACAGATGGGCAAATTTATCAATGTGTGTCACACTGATGAATTTGTACATGAATAAGAGAGGCTTTTAACAATTGCTTGTGTCTACGGCAGACAATAGAGGACAGCTTGGTAACTTAATACAACTATACCTGTAACCATGTTCGTATAAAACTGTCAGCAGTTCAATACAGTAGAGAGCACCAAAGGATTGATTCTCCTGCTTCAACAAGCTGGACTCAGTTCTGAGAGCTACAAGTCAGTGTTGTTGAGTGCAGCGATCATCTGCAGAAGAAAGTGAGTTAAGTTTCCTTCTTACTATTTTCATTGTCTGCTGTGCCTGAGCACAGAAAATGATTCTGTGGGATCAAAATCATTATTAAGTGGTACTTTTCTTCAGCCTGGTTGCCTGGTGGCCATAATTCAATTATTACTGCTGCTAATGCTACTACAGCAGTGTGTTGGGTTAACTTGTCACTGTGTTTGTGTCAGATAGTGGGTCATATGCCCTCTCACTGCACGCCCTACATGGAGTTGATTAGAAGCAAACCAAGATTGCTGTGTTCAATATACACAAACAAAATGTGCTAAACAGAGAATGCCGACTTTAGCTCTTGGTGTAAAAATGACCTTAGTCTGTTTACATGCACAATTAAGTGAAGCTATGTTTATTGTTTTCTTCGAAAAAATGAACTTGATTGCTATCCTTGTCCCAGTATACATGCAACACGCATGAACTGTTTTCAATAACTAAAGCAGGGTTTACAATAAAGGTAACTATCCCAACTCAAGACCAAAAGCAATATTTTTTGGTGGTCCTAAATATTATCTTACCTGAATATCCCCAAAGTGTATGGTGTGTTCAGAGGACATTTTTGCTCCATTACTTTGTCTTGGAGAAGGGTAGCTTCAAATAGTAAATATCAAACATGTCCAATAGCAACAGAAATGGTGATGTATGTAAAGTGCACAGAGAATGGCCCACAAGGTCATCTGTGCAAGCTGGTTGAAGCAGGAAGCACGACAGATATTACCATGGAAATGATAGTAAATGCAAGGAATACAGTCCAATAAAAGACAAAAACGGAGTACCAAAGTGTTGACTTGTGGTATAAAATGAGTGTATCCACAGTGTGACCTTTGTATCATGGCATATTGCCCCTGTTGTGTTAAGTTGCTACTGCTGTAAACGCCCCAGTGGGCTGTTAGGTTTTATCATTTCAAAAGCCCTCTGACAAATGAACAGATGAAGACATCTACTGTGAAGTACTTGAAGGAAATACAATGTTCACCAGCTAACTTGACTACTCTTTAGCAGAGCCACAACTACAACATTTTTTTGGTAACAACACAATCGGGAGATTCGCCATGCAGAGTTAAATTTAATAACCCAAACAGTAACACTTTAATTAAGATAGGTCATTGCACTTATTCAAATTAAAGGATGCATCTGTGCATTTGAGTTTAAAATTGATTAACCAACTGTTCACCAGCTGTGAGTAATCACACACTATTTTACACAAGTTTTTTTCTTTTTCAGTGAAAAATGCGTGCTGATAGCCTGGTGGATATATCTGCACAGACGCATGAGTACTGAGGCTCTTGCCTTGTGCAGGTATCATCCAGCTTGGAGCCAGTTGATTACATGTCTGCTGCTGCTCTCTCGTCCCTTTTCTGGTCTATCCACTGTCAACCTGAACTAGCTACAAAGGCAATGAAAGACCAAAAATACACACATAAAAAATTAAATTTAATGAGCGGTCCTTGTGCTTTTTTACAGCTGTATAAAAAGGGAGAAGCGCCCCCCATCCCCTGAAGATGATGATGTCATCATCTTGTCAGATAACGACTCCCCAAGTCCTCCAGTAAACGGCCTGAGTCATTTCAAGGAGCTCGACACAGAACTGCTAATGGTAAGATGCACCCACATAAAGTAAGACAAACATTTGTACTGCAATTTCGACTGTTAAAATGTTTAATTTTTTTTAGCTTTTATACATATTTATTTATGTATTGATGGCCTTTGCAAATTTGTTCAGTTGAGTAACTGTCCTGCCTTATTGTTGTTTATCACATACAATCAGTGAAGGATCCCACACTGACATTTGTAGTTACCAGAAATGTGTTTTGTTTTACATATTTCAATGGTGTAAGGACTTTGACAATCTGTCCCTACAGAAGAGCAGCCCTGCAGAAAGGGAGCACATCATCAAACAGCTGAAGGAGGAGCTAAGGCTGGAGGAGGCCAAGCTGGTGCTGCTGAAGAAACTTCGCCAGAGCCAGATACAGAGGGACACTCTCCAGAAGGTAGATAGTCAACAACCTCAGATCATTAAAGGAGACCAAGACCTGCATCACAAGCACAAAGAAAGTAGATTTCCGGGTTACACCAGGGATTGTTGTGTGCCATGGTTATTCTCAAATCATGTCCTGTATTTGTTTGGCAGTGACAGTGTTTAAGTTTTTGGCAAACGGGCAACGATGGCTCAGTTGTGAATGTCGATTAACCGGAAGGTTTAGGTTTTGAGGCCAGCTCCCACTGTGATACGTCACTATATCTTGGGGCACTTTGATGTGATCAAGTCTAAAGGAACATTAACTTAATTATTAAGTCTAAATAGACAACTAACAGAATTTTAAACTGCCACTGTGTAATGAGGTAGGTGACCTGCAGTGTAAAAGCCCTGTCAGCTGTTTGATGACTAATAAACCATTACACAAACCCAAAGCCATTAACAGCAAATTTCATACACTTTAAACCTTGGGTCCTAGGTGGTCCAGGCCCTCTTAATGGGGGTAAGTGCCATAGATCTAATGAGTTGCATGAGGCTCTGTTTGCTCTGAGATTGACAAACTACGTTAAACATTTTTTGAAACAGTGATGACACCCCACATTCACATGCAGGAGTGTCCAGACTTTTTTCACTGAGGGCCAATATAAGAAAAATAAAAGGATTTCTGGGCCACCTTTGATTCAGCCCAACTTTAAGGAAGTAAAGTTAGTTAAATATATGTCATGTAAAATCATTGCTGTCCTGGGAGGGGGACAAGACAATCACTGAAGAATCAAGGGTAGCCCATCAGCTTTCAGAGGGCCTGTTTGGGCCTGAATGCCACTTTAGGACGAGAATTATGGCCTTTGTAGCAGAGAGGAGAGGCACTGAAAGCTTGTTTATACATTCAGACACAAAAAAGAACAAACCGCACAAAGCTGACAAACTCTATGGGGGCAGATAGAAAGGTTGTTGCTATGTTCCATTTGTCTTAATTGATCAGGGCCTTAAGTTTTGTTATCACTTGATTTATAAATATGCTTACCATGCAAGTTTCCCCTTAATTTTAGCCCAGTGACGTCACTCAGAAGTAAAAACAGATGAGCACAAACTTCATTTAATAATATGGGCCAGATTTCATTTTATATTTTGCAGTAAGCAAAGGGCCAATAAAACATGGATGCAGGCAGCAGTTGGCCCCCGACTGTAGTTTGCAGGGGCTTTAAGGAATTAAGGCGTACAAACATCCTCAGGAACATAAAGTTTTATGATTAGGTGCATGCAGGAGATGTGTTAAAAGCAGCTATAGAAAAACTGTGTTAATGTCTTTTTTCTTTTCTGTAGTCTTCTGGTCTGTCCAGTTCCTCTGCTCCTCCTCCTCTAATTCGTGGAACAGTTACAAGCAATAAAGGCTCCCAGCAGGTAAATGCACCACATAAAGTTTATCAGTGCAACAATTAGTTATTTTATAATTGTATTATGTTACTGATTGTATGTCTCTCCTAACCAGGTTTTGACTGCAAGGAGTTCTGGGACAGTCATCCCTCCACCTCTTGTGAGAGGAGGGCAGCAGGTGTCATCCAAACATGGCACCCAGATCATAATGCCACCTCTGGTCAGAGGGGCACAGGTGAGTCATTGAGAAATGTAATAGACTTTTGACAGTGCCTTTTCAAAACGTTTGGGGTATTCCTGGTTATTTGTGACTTTTCTCTACTTAGTTTCTTACTCAAAGTAAATAGGAGATATTTTTAATGATGCACTTAAGCATTGGTTCAACATTGGCCTGGCCCATATCGGCCCTTTTTACAAACACCTGCCACTGGCTGAAGCCTTATAGCTGATTTAGAAAAGACTCTTCTAATAAGGCTGTAAAATAACCTGTTTCACAAACTTTAAAATGTTTTCATGAGGGGAAAGGGTAAGGACATATTGGTAAAGTGGGAGAATTACACATAAAGAGGTCATTATTAAACTATCTGTAACAACATTGGTGTAGGCTAAAATAATTGTTTTAGCATTAGAATCTACATCTGCTCTTATTTTCAGAATAAGTACATTCATTTTTAATTTTACTGGGGGTTTTTGTTGTAGATTGAAGTTTTTTGTATTTACTAAAACATTGTTTTCCTCATATTTTATTCCACATTTGCATCTTATTTAATGACAGCCCCATGCAACTTCTGTGAAACACTTTTCAAATAAAGATGAACATAATTTGAGGAAGTGCTTTATTTTTGTATAAACTTAGACTGAAATCCTGCCAATAAAAATGTTTTTAATCGGAAAAAATATTCAACTTTTTCTAAGAATAGATTTTATACAATCCATGTTCAATCCCGTAAGGTTTTGATAATTCACCTGCCAAACACAACACCTCTCATCAATCCACATAGTGCCACCACTTTTCATCAGGAACATTGAAGGGCATAGTAAGAAGGAGAAACAACTATTTGTCCATCTTTAAATTGCATTTCCAGTTTATATGTTGTTACATTATTTTAACTCATGCCATTTATGAATCACAACATGTTTAATATGTACATTTAAAGTTATGTTTATATGTGTGGCATTTGATTCATATTTTTTCAGACAAAAGTTATTCGAAAAATACCACCCTGTTAACTTCCAACCCTAAGAGCTGTGACAAAATGTAGTTTGGTAAAGATTTAGGTGCCTTGCCCATAGGGGTGTGCGATATGACGATATTAAATCGTTAAGGTTTATCACGTGGGGATGATCTCATAAAGCAGAAAGATCGTCAGATCGTCTGTGTGGGCGCAGAGACTATGACGCACACCTGACTAGCCAATCGTAGCACATTACACACAGTGCATGGTAGTATCTCCTGTTTGGTTATGTAGTGTGAAGCCATGGAGGAAAGAGAAAAGGAGATGAAAGCTTGAAGATGTCTGAACAAAAATCTGTTCTAAAGCAGCTGTATTATTCACTCAGGTTATAGACATTGCAGTTAGATAACATTTGTTTTAAATTGTTACACTTTAAGAGACAATGTTGATATTGTTGTTAATTACCTTATATGTTCACATTTATTGCACATTTTTATCAAAACTGTACTATTTAAATTAAAACCTGTTCAGAAAGTTTCTTTGGCTTAAATTGTCTTTTTTTCTTTTAGGGTTTTATGTGTTTTATATGTTAAACATAGGGAAAAACATGATCAAACATGCAAATTAGTCTAGAAAAATCAATGTAATAAAGAATCATGATAAAATCGTAATCGTGATTTTATTTTTAAAAAATCGTAATATGATATTTTTGCCATATCGCCCACCCCTACTGTTGCCCAACAACTTCAAGTTCCTGGTGACAAAATGTCATTTTCTCAGTTGAATCGTAAGAGCTCTGTTTTTGGAATAAAAATCCATCACACTGAAAATTCAATTACCAGGGATTCCCCTTTTTAGTCAAAAGATCTTTTTTTTCTGCCTGTCTGACGTATGCAGTGAATTTGCTATCTTCAGAGATATTAGAGAAGAAATGCAGGAGCATAATTACTCTTAAACGTAGCACTTATGATCTCTCTTTGCACCTCTCTCTCTCTCTCTTTGTGTATGCCCTTTGCCTTGGTACTTTTGATGTCCCCTCCCCTGTCCACCCCTACCTTTGTGTTTGATGTGCCTCCGTGTCATCCCTCTCATTGTCTTGGTTAGCCCATCTCTGTATCTCCACAGCAGATCCAGGCTCTCCGTCAGCAACAGCAGCAGCAGCTGGCAGCCTCTGGAGGCTCAGGACCCCCTCCTCTGTTGTTGGGCCCAAAGACATCAGCCCCTGCAGGCCAGGGCCAGAGAGGCATGATTCAACCAGGCCTCATCAGAGTTGGCAGCAGTGCTACCACCCTGGTCAGTATCTCACAGGTGCTTAAAAAAACAATCAAAATAGTGTAATGCTGGATTAAACAGGATAAATATGGACAACTATTAACCTGTGTTTTTCATTTGGAGGTAAAGTTACTTGGCCTGAGTTTAATATGAATCTTGTTTAATGTAATTGGCTGAGTCTGCTTTTGATCCCCTCTCACCAATATTACACCTTGGGTACTACCTTTGGAGATGAAGCAAATGGGGGCTGACTTGTTCTAGACCAGTGATTCCCAATCTGGGGTACGTAAAGTGACGTAGGGGGTATGCAAATACCTGTCAGGTTTCCAACAGTTGCTTTAGTTGTTCAAGTTCAAACTGCCAAATGTTTGTATTGTGAGCTTTGATAAAGGCCTGAAGTGTTGGCAGAGTCTGGAGGATGGATTGGTGAGGCATCTTAGAGAAGGAAATCTGTCCTGAATAGTCTAAGATTCTTATACTAACATAAGTTCAGTCAGACAGCCTTCAGCCATTAAAGCTGTGGTGAGTTTGTAACAGCTTCAAGTTCATAAGTGAATAAGTTCCAGAAATGTACGTTTATTTTTAAAAAGTGAACCGGCGTTGCTCAGACATTGCTGATAAATAAATCTTTTTAGTGAGAATTCCCTTTTAATATATTTTATTTGTAAGTTATGCATGTTAAATGTGGGAGGCGGGGGTGGCAGCAGGCTTACAGACACATTTCTTTTTGTAGCTGCTAGAAGTGCGTGAGAGTAGGGGGTACATGGCTTGAGGCCAAGTGTCTGAAAGGGTACAGGCTGTGAAAAGTTTGGGAACCAGTTCTAGAGTAAGTGTTGAATGGGACGTATATGTCTTGTCTTGAAACAGCAGCATGATTGGGGCTATTTTAAAACATCATGTGAGCTTTGTAATGGGTTTGACCTTTATGTAGGAAGGTTTTTATGTTTTTATTGGCATGTTGGTTGGCTAGTTTTGTCCTACTAAATACTGAAAATTATTGAACAAAGCTGCAACAGAAACTTCCACTTGCTTTAAATTATTATTAAAATGTCATTTTTTAACATTAAAACCCACTGAAGAGGGGTTACCTGCCTCATGAAACTCAAGCGTGTTTTTACCGGCACAAGCAGTAGATAGCCTATTTAACCTTAGGCCCTGTTCTTGTTTAAGTCACTTTAATACCACTGAGCAAAAACAGCTCAGCACACAAGATGCAATTTAATATTGCAGCTATAAAAACTGGTACTCATTAATGTTATTTAAAACTTTTTTAGGCTTAATTTTTTAACGAACATCAGTCTGAAATGGAACATCTAAAATATTCTTGTTTTTATAATAGATTTTAACCCTTGATCATCAGTTTTTCATCATGATGTCACAATATTTTCTGATTTAAAAAATCTGACAAAATAAATCATTTTTACGCATTGTTACTCTTTGTTCTGCATGAAGTGCTTACAATCATTTTAATACGGTTAAAATGACTGGTTGAGAGTGGTAAAAATGATAATTCAACAGAAGCGTGATTTTAAAAAACTTTGGCTGGATAACCTTTTGCGCTTAACAGTATGAATGTAACAATCGTTGTACACAGTGTATTTAAGAATTACAACTGGAGCTTAACTGGGAATTAAATTAAAAAAAAAACACAATCTTGCTAAAGTTCCTGCCACATACTGTACATGAACACAGTCAAATGTAAAAAAATGCAGACTGAAAAGCTTGTAACTGCCGCGGCGCTTCACACGGGGCTGGATTTAAGCTAACCACAGCCTCGACGCCGTTTAGCGTCACGACGTCAAAAGCTTCACCTTACGTTTAATCTAAAATGGCGCAGTTACCTATTACCAACTTCTTCAAGAGGTGCGACAGGTCGAACATAAAGGTAATTCTGTTTATTGGAATTCAAAGTAACTTTGCTCACGTCAATGACTTAAAATCGGACTCACATGGATGAAATCGCTAAGCAGTCGAAGGTTAACAAGTATGTTTTGAAACAGGCAAATAACCACGTTGTTACGACTTTTTTGGTTTTGAAATTATATGATTGCAAAATCTGTCTCTTGCATATTGATATACTGTAAATTTGCGCAAAAGTAGTGAAAAGTCGTTAAATCTTTGAATGACTGGTGAGCAGCAGTATATTATATACACATTACTTGTGTCAGATCAGATGAGGGTGGAAAGGGACAGATCTTTAAACTTTACTCAAAAAATATTTTATTGCATTCAGGAAATTATGTCATAAAATCTTTCTATATGGTCGTACGTTTACTCTGCAGAGGCCCCAAATGTTTAATGACTGTGAGACTGTAATCAAATCTTCAGTAAAGTCCTATAGTTCATTAGTTTATTAAATAATTTAAATTCTATTTGTCTATGTAGGGATTTAGGATATCACAGGGACATCCGTTTCAACAGTCTTGCCTGTAAAGCTGATTTCTGGCATTAGCAGTTATGACATTTTTGCATGTATGTACATCTGATATTTTAGCAGTAAAAATGAGCTACTAATAAGAACCCATATTGGCAGAAATGACTAATCAACCATAATGGTTTACATCATCATTAATGAAGGCCTGCTTTTATTAAGCAAAACTATCATTTATTACAGTTTTTGATGTTTTTTTTTTTTTTTTTTTGCTCCACATCTGTTTCTGAAAAAAATAAGCTATTAACATTAGAGGAACTGGTCATCTCAAGATAAATGAGGCTTTGCAGTCTTGACAAAAATATTGCCAATGGCAGTATGTGTTTGTAATTTTTTGAATATTAAAAATTTGCAAAAATCCTGTACTTTGCATTGTTACAATTTATTGTTTGCTTTTAATGCAACATTTTTAATGGTCGTTGTAGCAATTATGTCAATGCCTTATATAAGCATACACAACCCTGAATTTAAGAGAAGAGAAATGAGGGAAATGCAGGGAATTGAAGTAACTAACAAGAAAATAAAGTGCCTACATATTTTGGAAACGTGTCTTTTGAAACAGCTTTTTATTCTTGGGTTTCACTTTAAAACGCAAGCAACATCTCCAGATACAGATGAAACTTGCAAAGTCAAATGTGATCAATTAATGCTTGAGTTAAGCTCTGGAGTACTTGTTTCTTAAAATGCTGAAAAATACAAACCATTTTTGTTTGAATTTAAAAAAAATATTCCTATGTAGGATAATGACACAGTTGTTTATTATTCTTTGTTCCGCCTTCTGCTTAGTTACGTATACAAAGAAATCATCATTTACCTTTTTTAATGGTCACATACCCAAAGTTCTAGATTTGCAGCTTCGAAATGAAATGGATGGCAATTGGCAGGCTTTGCATATTGAATAAACATCTCATCTGTGGACTTACTGCAAAAATATTGAATGACAAAACACAAAGTAGAAGGAGACAAATTAATTGTATTTTTCTTCAAATGTTGTGATGAAAACCAATATTAGAACAAATAACATCGAATTTAAAATGTACGTAAATTAGCTCTCAAATACTTGTACTTTGTTAGTGTCCACCGCTGTTCAGTCATATTTTATCAATCAGCACTTTGCAAATAAGCAATCTATCAACACAACAGCTTTTAGGTCACTTTTAATTTTCTAGTACAATCAAAAGTTTTTTTTAACCCTCTACCGATGTTTGTCCGGTCTTGTTTCTTTCTTTCTTTACTTGTTTTAAAGGGTTCACCATCTAGTTTGAAGGGCTCCTCATCAGGAAACAGTGGCCTGTCTGTGGTCAGCGTGAACGACTCCCCAGCCAGCCGACAAGCAGCAGCTAAACTTGCCCTGCGTAAACAACTTGAGAAGACCCTCCTAGAGATACCCCCTCCCAAACCACCTGCCCCAGAGTTCAACTTCCTGCCTTCTGCTGCTAACAATGAGTTTATCTACCTGGTAGGACTGGAGGAAGTGGTACAGAATCTTCTGGACACCATCCACAGAGGTGTGTAGGACTCTGTCTTTGATGGCTATTTGTTTTGAAGGCATAATGAGTGAAAGGTTAGTGTACTCTGGAAGGATGGCTGCCTTTATTAATGAGGAATTTATGATATATGTTATTATTTGCTCTGCTGATGACAGTCTCCTTGGGTGGGAACACATAGTGGCTTGGGAAATCTATGTCTAGGTTATTTAGAAAACAGCAAATTTATAGATTAAGAAAATATTCACAAGTTTAAATCTCAAGTTGGTTCTCATCAATGTTTCATCTTTGTAAGACAAGCTTTGGAAAGAGTCCACAGTTTTGGGGATGTCCTATAATGTCAACAGGAGTAATTTCACACATCCACTTGTGTTACTTTGTCCATACATTTTCAAACAGCGCTTCTTGGTATCCCACCTTTTTCATTCCAGGGAAGACAGGTATTTCACTGTCAAAGCCCATCACCAGAGACCCCTTTACCTGCACCCAGTGCAACACTGACTTCACCTGCCGCTGGAGGCAGGACAAGGCAAAAGGCGGGGCAGTCCTCTGTGAACAATGCATGT
The DNA here is from genome assembly GCA_036419115.1 of Scarus forsteni. Lineage (NCBI taxonomy): Eukaryota > Metazoa > Chordata > Actinopteri > Labriformes > Labridae > Scarus > Scarus forsteni. The sequence continues at coordinate 32,794,973 of JAZDUH010000157.1, forward strand.
CGTCCAATCAGAAAAAGGCTTTGAAAGCTGAACACACCAGTCGTCTGAAAGCGGCATTTGTCAAAGCACTTCAACAAGAGCAGGAAATAGAGCAGCGTATAATTCAGCAGACCACCTCTTCGGTCTCCCACGGTAGCTCCTCATCCTCGTCTTCATCTTCGCTGAAAGCCGAGCAGCTGGTGTCTCAGCAGCTGAAGCAGGCCCAGGCTAGAGTGTCTGCCCTCCAGCACCATCACCAGGCCAGACAAGGAGCCAATATGCTTCATCATCACTCCATCAAGCAGGTAAGATCCAGGTATTGGTACGGCCAGTAGGAAGCGGACAACGTGTCAAAGTTGGGTCAGGGCATCAGTATGGAGCAATGCTACCAAGCACAGATATTAAACTTCAATGTTATTGCCATCAGCTGTGATGTCTGTCATAAATTTGACAAAGCATTGATTTAAAGCTAAATATTTGAGTCATTACTTTTAAATGAAGAGAGATACACTGTATGATAAACTTAACAGAGAAGGATTGCGCTCTGGTTGGGTTATAAAAGACTTGGTTAATGATCCCTCTCATGGCCTGGGGGGTCATTCTCAGATATTTTTAGCCACTTAACTGAGCCGCCTTGGAGATTGTACCACATTTGCTAAAAAATGTGATGAATTAGACGTAATATAATATCAGTTAATACATCACTCATGGTTCTCCTGAAACAATCTAAACAGTGTCTAGATTTGTGGTCAGAGCTTTTGCCTATTATGAAGAGCTGACTACAAAGAACTTGTGTTTATAAAGCCCCATTCATAGATAGGGCAGTTCAAAGTGCTTTAAATTATTGAAAGCAAGAGATTTTTAAATGTAAATGTAAGCATTAAAGACAGCAAAAATTAGGGTTTGGTAGCATTTCAATTTTAACAATTCCAGTTCTGGTTCTAACTGTGGATTCCAGTTCTCAATGGTTCTTCATTCCAAATCAAATTATTTTTGAAGAGATAAATTCTATGAATATTTCAGGAATGAAAATCTGATTGGTCACTTTAAGATCTTAAAAATGAATTGTTGGCTTGGACAGATTTTTTTTCTCCATTTCTCTTTCAATGAGGACAGTTGTTTGTTGCTGAAGATGTGTTTATTATTCCGAGCTGTTTGTGATTAAACATTTTGACTGCTTGAAAATATTAAACCAATGGATTAGAATCTGTATTGATAGTAACAAACTGCAGTCTCCACAAATCTTCACTTACTCTACCGTGACATCAGTCCACTTCTCTCCTTATGCATTTGTCATGGAAGTGAACAATTTCTTCACTCCAGGATTTCCTCACAGTCACCAGCAGCAAGGAGTTGCTCTCCAAAATTGCATCCAAAAGTATTTGAAATGTTTGTAGACATGGTAAGTTAACCTTGATAGAAATGTGAACATGAGCTCAGCTCTGTTTTTTCCTGTGGATACAGAGCACCTGCTGCGGCTGGTACTGCAACCTGTGGCAGAGGACATAGTGGCTCAATGCCATGTCAGTTATAACATATATGCTGTCTTGCTTTTACGAAGTGCCATAACTGTCATAACACATGCTATCATCATCTTTTTTGTGTAATTCAACCAAACTGAAGCTGCTGTGGTTTGTAATTATCCTTGCTTCATAACTAAGTGAGTGCTTTTTTTCATAAATAATATGATTCTACTGCTATGCCATGCTACAATTAATGCCTCTGTTAAAAGAGAATTTTTTAAAGTCTTGTTGAAACTGTCTTGGATATTTTAAATCAGCTCCAAACCGGTACTATTTTTTATGTACCTAGACCAAGCATAAATACATCTAAAATATGGACAACAAAAAGGAAATTTACTCTGACATGTTTCCAAACTCATTCTGCCAATTATGACTTAAAGTCAAATTGTTCTGTCAAGGGCGTTCACACAGGAAATCATCACCAGAAAGCCATTGTTTTTCTATGTAACATTGCACATGCCAAGCATTTTTTCCAGCTTCCGTGCTACAGGGTTTTTCAGCATTCTTTATACATTTAAGTTGAAAAATGTTCAACTTTCCACAGAAGATGCAGAGCTGTGCCGGGTTCATGTCACAACTAGCCAAAGCAGACATAAATTAAGATGAAAAGGGGCAAAAAAGACAGGAGTGGGAGGTCATTGATTGCCCATGTGTAGCCATCTTGGCAATATTAAAGGATTATTTTATGAAGAGCCCTTTAGTTAGGCAGCTGGGTGAGCGTCTACTTCAAGCACAGAATGTGTGTTAGCAAAGCTGAGAGCATTATATTTGTTCAAAGAGTTTTTTCCTCCTTTTTTGGCTGCATGAGTATGAATGCATATCTTTAAGACAAGTGGCTGCTCATCGAGTAACGCGTCTGCGGTATCGACCTCTTACTGTTTCACTTTTGGTAAGGTAAAATATAGTTGTTCTTTTTTACTTATGTTTAATGCAGAATCGCACACAGCAATGTCTCCGCAGTGTTAAAAGCAGTGCAAACCTGATGTGATGCCATCTAGACATTCCCCTCGCTTTCTTATGACTGCCACTCAAAACATTGCCCTGCCTCTTCACTCCACACAGAGCTCCCAGGGCCATCTGTCCCACAGTCTCCAGTCAGTAGGGGTGAGGGGCGTCCCCCACTCCTTCTCCTCCTCCTCCCAGCTGCAGAGTGCAGTGGCGGCCGCAGCTTTGGTCAGCCGGCCAGGTAAGCACGCCATAGTTTCCCACCGCTCTGTCCAGAGTTCAAAGGTGAGCAGCAGTGGGATCGTCGGCGGCAGGAATGTCAGCGGAGGTAGTTCCTCATCCAGTGCATGGAAGAAGCAGAGCAACAGCAACACAGGTAGACTCACTTTAACACCAGCCTGACTCTGGTGCCTGACACCTGCTCTATTTCAAATTCCTTGTCTGATCCAATAACAACCCCTAGACTTCGTAGTGACAGCCATTTTGTAGAGTTTAGGATCATGCACAAATCTTTCAACCCAGTGCAATCTCCCTGCAAAATGTTGAGGAGACACATTTACAGGCCCCTTCCTCCAGTTCTTCCTATTCCAGTGGTTTTAATCCTCCTAACCCGGTCCTTTGGTGTGATGGTTTATTCCTGGAAGTCACTGCTTTACCTCTGAATAGAAATGTTGTCCATGAGTGTGTTTATATGACCACAACAAACTTTTCATTGTCTGATTACAAGAGTTACCAGATTACTCATAGAGGTTGTATAAATGGCATAATGCAAATGGTTTATCAGATAAATGCTATTGCTGGATTTTGAGAACAAGACGAACTAAAGAAGCACTCTGAGAGTGCAGACCTCTGTCAGGCAGTTCAGTGATGGCAGTAACTTTTCTGCTTCACATGGACATGTGAATCTCTGCTCATGTCCGTCCATGTGGAGAACCCTGCGTTATCATTCTAGTTACAAAGTCAGAAAAAACGTGCCGGTCTACCAGGCTAGTGTTAGCCATTGTGTTAGCAGAACTCCTCAAGGGAAAGTATAATTTTTGTGACATAGGCTTGAAAAACGATGTCAGTTTGCGAATAAACTACAATTCCCATAATGACGTAAGTGAATAGGTTTTGCCATTATAAACTTCAATATTTTTTGTGCCGTCAATCTGGATCCTATCAGCTCAAAAATATATTTGCTTCTTCTTTGGATCAAACCACACCTCTAGTAAAGTTTTCATGTAAATTCATCCTGTAGTTTTTGAGTAATCTGACTAACAGAAAAACAATCAAACAGCAGACAGACCCTGGTGAAAACATAACCTCGTGGGCAGAGGAAATTAATAATTGTGCTTTCTTCTAAAATGGAAGTCACATTTTCTTTCAACACCTCATAAGTGTCTGACATCTTGAGACACTAATTGTATAAGTATTAGAGAAGCAGTTGTTTCCTGTTCTTGCTTGATGTACATCTTGAGCTGATGAACAATGCTGGGTTTCAATTGGAATATATATATTTTTTCTTTTAGAAAGGAATAATATCCATGACAATGGAGCGAGGGATTTTCAAATCAGAATTGATCAATTCCCTGAGTTGTGGGTTCATGTGATCATGTAAACATACTCATTGTTGCTTTGTGTCTGTCTGCGTTTTGTAAAACACTGGTGATTTTTATTCAGAGAGCTCTGTCGAATCAAGCTGCTCTTTTGTTTTAGCTAAAAATAAATCATAGTGTCCGATAACAGCTCCTCCCACATCTTTAACCTGTCCTTTGTCTCCTTTGTCACAGGTGTAACCATGGCCTACGTGAACCCCAGCCTGACAGGTCATAAGACGTCAGCTACTGTTGATGCTCGTCAGAGGGAGTACCTGCTGGACATGATCCCCTCTCGCTCTTCAATCTCTCAGACTGCAAACACATGGAAATAATGTACAGAGTACTCTGCTGATCAATGTTAGTTTTTGTACAGGTTCCTCGGCTTCAATAACTTGGTAAACAGCTACCCCCAGAGGACTGTTCAGCAAATACAATCTCCTAAATTGAAGAAATGGTCCTTCCTCACATTTAATATCATTGTTTAAGTTTTCTTATTTCCTAATGTTTATTTTGAATTTTTCTGTTCTCTGATGACTGTGCAAAAATGTTAGATTTAGGTTGGGGGGGGGGAATTACACACTTGAAGGGCTCCCCCCTGGGGAACTTCTGTCCTCCTTAATGGGTGGTTAATAAGTTTGTGAGATGTTCATGTCTACATTGAGTGCTTAGATAAAAAATAAATAAGTACTCTTTTAAGGGCTTAAATGCTCTTTCTGCCATGATGTGGGTCAAACTGACCTGACCTTTGACACTTGAATGGTTACAGTTGTACCCAAGAATTCACAGTTAACAAAACACATTTATGATAAACAAGACAAATCTAGTTAAGTTGTTTTCAGTTAGTCATCCCTTTAGGTTTTTTGTATTTACAATAAGTTATTTTGGATTCTTTTTCTCTTGATGTTTAAAAATCACTCGGTATATTGTGGTTTCACAAATGAAGAGTTTATTCTAGCTTTGTTTTTCTTGTTTAACAGCATGCCAATCTCAAACCCTCTGTTCATTTTGCACCTTAGCCCTCAAAGCACGGTGTTGTTGCTTAATCCATCTGTAATTACCATTTGTAAGTTTCTTATTTTTTATTCATGTTATCATCATAAGGTTATTTTGGTGTCAGGTCATGTTGAGATAAAATGCAAAATCTAGGGAGCCGATTTGACATGCTGCAGTCAGAGACCTTGGCTCTGATTTATTTTACCATAATCCCTGCAATACGCATCTTCTGATCCCGGAACAAATTCCTGAAAAATCCGCTACCAAGACTCTGGAAAACATGAGGCTAACTTTAGCAGCATTCACACCATAATGCATAATGTCTCTGCTTTTCACTGCAATGTAAAAAGTTGTGTTTAAGTTTATTTGGTTTACTTTTTTCCTAGCTCCTGAAGAAATAATAAAAAGCTATACATTTTAAATACATGTTTTAATTTGTGTTGTTTAAAAATATTAAATTAAAGGTCACAATGAAGAGAAACTACTTGTATTTCACAGAAAATGGGGATTAGCCTTTTCCATTTGTGCCATGGTGATGTGATAACGGTGCTGAAGTACTGTAGTGTATCGATGGGAGATTTTCAGATGAATTTGACAGTATTGGCTCTTGAGATCAGAAATCCTTGTCCCAAAGGAACTGGATGTAACTAATACTAAAGCTGAGATGTGTAACAGCAAGAAAAAAAGGTTATTCAGGCAACAGTTGAAAGTGACAGGGAGATGCAGACAGGAAAGACAGGCTGGAAGAAACACAAATCATCGTTGAAGAATACTGAAGATTAACAAGCCCAGAGAAAAGCCAGAGGATAAACAGCCATCAGTGTCATCTTCAACAGCAACTGCACCTGAGACATGAAGGCTTTTACTTCCATTGTATCAAAAAAATGATGCCCACTGTGGTGAAGGCCTACCCAAGAAGATCTGAGATGTATGAATTAGTCTTGTAAGACTGATATCTTCTCAAATCATACATGTTGATATGAGCTAAGATTATGCAGCAGTGGTTTTTTAGGTGGGTCTTAAACAGTCCTCATGCACTGTCATGGCTACAGAAACTCTGATGAAATAGGTGGAAGGGCTTTAGCTAAAATAAAAGCATTTTGTTAAAAAATGGCAATATTTGCTTTTCCTTTGTCACTTCAAAGGCAGTGAATATAATAAATCAACACAAGAAATGTAAACGTATCTGCTGTTCCTGTCGTTGATTAATGAGACCATTTGAAGAAAGATGTTTTAAAAAAAAACTAAATGTGAGTACAAACAGGAAAACGTGAAGTAAAGGTTGATGAATACAATCACAATGCAAGAACTTCAAGTGGCAGGACAGGGGGCCCACTGTCACCCTTGAACTATTACTGGCCACCGCTTAGTCCTGGTAGGCCGGACAAATACAGTTTAAGAGTCAGTGAATGCATTCACAGGACTTTGGTAAAAGCAGGAGTGATTAAAGCATTAGCTGGAATGGCACTTGCACTGTGTTCCTGCACAGACAGAGTTTTATGAAGAAAAGGTTGCAGGACAATTACACAGGCTTAAACTGATAACCTTTGAAGTTGCTTGGTCACTTGACCCAAAACATATGCACTTTACATTTTTATAAATATGTTTTTTAGGTTCCATATTTCAACTTTTTAACAAGTTTACAGTGGCCCCAGATGCAAAATCCACTGAGACACTTGGGTGTTTACATGGTTATCATCCCTCTGTTTCAGCCCTGCTCAGAACAGGCTGCTTTAGTGTGAGTCCTCATCAGCTACTGTATGTCTGACCAATTGACTCTTGAGAGATCGATGTGACTTGGTCTTTGAGGGCTGTGCCCTCGTGTTAACTGTGGCTGCACAGACATGCCAGGACATGTTACTCCCAGTTTGAGATAAGTTTTCAGTTTATTCTACAGAATAAGAAAGCATCATGAAATCAGTGAAATTGTGTCACAGGTTCTGATTTTGGTTTACCACCCCCAAACTTTTAGTCCAACCATCACTGGTCACTTGTAAAATTTTCAAGGGGCAGTGTTGCCCACCAGTAACCTGACACACTGGGTGGACTTTTTCACATATCCACGGGATATATTTAAAGTCTATCTGGGCGTCATAGAAAGTGGCTGGAAAGGACACAATCTGTTAAGGAAATCTGGAAGGCAATTGAACATACTATACGTTTGAGTCTTTCAGTGGCCAGTGGCTTAACTCTTTGGTGACACGTTTGGGTGCCGTTGGCAGGACCATGCAAAGCTGACGTGCTCAGAAAGGTGGGAATGGTTGGACCAGGCCAAAGGGGGCAACTGCCAGAAAAAAGGGGTCAGCTCAGAGGTTTAAAGAGTTGGAACGTGGGCCTGGCACTGACCTGGGGTTAAATGCTCCTATATCTGACCTGACCTGTCTATCACAATAACCATGAGTCAGTCAGAGGCTGCCAGTCACCTCTTTCTCTCAGCATGATAAACATTGGTTGAGACTGCATTTTTGTCTGCAAAAGGAGATAGAAAAGGTCCAGCATTTTCTGACTGTTTTATGATTATTTCAGCTCGGAATATGGCAAATCCAGCTGCTTCACAAAGTAGGATGCCTTAACCTAAATGGGGGTCCTTTGTCTATCTAACTTCTGCCAGTGAATGCAAACTACATCTGGTTAAACAGTGGGGGGCAGTAGAGAGCAGAAGCAGCCTCTCTGAACCGAAGAGGAAGATCCTCTTCCGTGACGTCACCGGTCTGTTGTGGGTGACGGCAGAAGGAAGATGGCGGGGGCCAAGGTGAAGCAGGACATGCCTCCTCCGGGAGGCTATGCAGCCTTTGATTATAAGAGAAATCTTCCGAAACGAGGACTCTCGGGTATTTACACCTCACACTCAGCCTTTGTTGTACTCATGTCCACTGCAGCACTGCTCCTTATTCACTTTTAGTTGACATTTGTTAGCAGACAGGCTAATGCTAACAGGGGAACAAACAAAAGTATCAAGAGAAATTGTTCAAATCGCTTGACGCAGATGTGAATATGTAGTTACGGGAAGGCTGGTATAAGGTGCTATAGTTACATAACGCAAACACATGTTGAAGTTATGATAAATGTTGATGCACACTGCTGTCGGCTGTGATGATAGTTCAATGCTAGCTCGCTAACAGGTTACATTGGGTATGGTCTCTGAGCTGCTGCAGATCTATTTAACTTTTTAACCCATCGGCTCATCAACCCTGTCAGACTATTAAAAATCTATTACATTTGTGCGAGGCTGAAGTGTACCATTTCTAGCTCATTTCTTTGGAGTGATGAATTTATAGGTACAGTGTTCAAGACGACTCGACCCCTGATTATCTAAGTGACATATTATACTAGATTAAACTCTATGTTCTCTAACCCGAAATTAAAGATAGACATTTTTTATTATCCAAACTGCAGACATCCTCTCCAACTTTTATTCTTCATTTTTTCTTATATTTGGTTTAACAATTAACAAAACTTGGACATTCAATCAACAAATAACTTTCACAAACTCCTCAACCAGGATCAAATATTAAACAAAAGAATAAAATAAATAAGTAAACAACGCTCATGTCCTGCTAATCATTAAATTTAAGTCAACAGCAAGAAGGTTGCTGGTTGAACCCCATGTCGCTGAGGGCTTGTAATTTAGGAGTTTGTGTGATCACACCGTGCATGCATAGGCTCTCTCAGGGTACTCCAGCTTCCTCTCAGTGGCCACAAATCATGCTCACTAGGTTGATTGGTGACTCCAAATTAGGGCTGAACGATTTGAGAAAATAATCTAATGGCAATATTTTTCCCCAGTATTGCAATTGCGATTTACTCGGCGATTGTTTTAATGTTCCTCATCTTATGTATTCTTAAACAAACATCAGCAGTAGATCATTTTATAGTAAAACCAATATGACATTAAAACAATCTAAGGATAAAGATTTGAGAAAAAATGGAGAAGTGAAGAACAGAAGCAAAATGGGTATGAAACTGTAAAAACGGGATAAAAAGAATGGCACAAGAGCAGAAAAAAGTGAATAGGTGCAAAATAGGTATGAAATTGCAAAAAAAAAAAAAAAATCAGAAGTGACTAAGGAAAATTGATTGTAGCAGCAAAATTAGGATTAAATATCAAAAACCATGTAAAAATTTCAAACATGGTCTGTCAGTGGCCAAAAAAAAAGATGAATGGGAGCAAGATAGGCAAAAAGTTGTAAAAACTGGGATAAAAAAAAAAAAAGGAATGAAATTGCAAGAAACTACATCACAATGCCAAAATGTTCAACACATTTGGGTTAAATATATTGCACTGTCTGCGATTTGAAAATTGCAACAAGCCATATTGTGATTTAATCTAATTTGCAATTAATTGTTCAGCCCTACTCCAAATTACCTTTAGGCATTGGTGAAATTGTGAATTTTTGTTTGTCTCAATACGTGACCCTGCAATTTGCTAATGGCTGATACTGGTCCAAGGTGTACCGCGCCTCTTGCCCATTGTCAGCTGGAATAGGCTCCAGCCCCAGCGACCCAGAAAGTGATAAGTGATATAGATAATGGATGGATTATATACTTATGAACAAAGATGGCATCCTTCTGTTTTTGGTTTAAGCATGCCCGTCAGTGTTTGCACACAGCAGGAGTGAATAGATCAAGCATCTTGCTGAACTATACCTATACATTGGCTCTATTTCAACTGAAGCCATACCTCAGTGCAGGGCTCCACAGAAGGTAAGGCAGGTGTACCATAGGAATTATAGCAACTATACAACTAGTGATGAATTTGTCTGTTATTGACTTTCTCCTCAGGCATTCAAAGGAAACTCTGAGTAATCAGTGTGAGACAGTGACATCTAACAGGTCACAGGATCCAGGAGTGGGGAAATTATTGCTTTTTTTCACTGCTGTTTTGTTAGTCCTATTTTCATAATCAAAATCTGCCAATTTATGTTGTATGAAAATTTGTTTAATGAAATTTAACAAAGTATGATATAAGTTGATGATTCATTTTTTCAATTAATATTTTAAGAGTGTCAGGTGTTTTTCAGAATAATAAAGCTTGAGTGGATAAAAAAAACAGTCACACACAGTTTAATTTTCAAATTAGCATGAACTGGATCTTAACTAGAACCAGTCGTTGATTCCATTTCGAAGGCTTGGTGTTTGGTAGAGCTTAGGGGTGGGCGATATGGCAAAAATATCATATCACAATATTTTAAAAATGAAAGCACGATCACAATTTTATCACGATTCTTTTTTACGTGGATTTTTCTAGACTAATTTGCATGTTTGACCATTATTTCCCTATGTTTAACATATAAAACATGTAAAACACTAAAAGAAAAAATAGACAATTTAAGGCAAAGAAACTTTCTGAACAGGTTTTAATTTAAATAGTGCAGTTTTTATAAAAATGTGTAATAAATCTAAACATAAAAGGTAATGAACGACAATATCAACATTATCTCTTAAAGTGCAACAATTCAAAACAAATGTTATCTAACTGCAATGTCTATAACCTGAGTGAATAATACAGCTGCTTTAGAACAGATTTTTGTTCAGACATCTTCAAGCTTTTATCTCCTTTTCTCTTTCCGCCATGGCTTTAAGCTACCTAACCAAACAGGAGATCCCACCATGCACTGCACGTAATGTGCTACGATTGGCTAGTCGGGTGTGCCTCAAAGTCTCTGCACCCACATAGACAATCTGACGATTTTTCTGCTTTCTGAGATCATCCCCACGTTATAATCCTTAACGATTTAATATCGTCATATCGCACCCCTAGTAGAGCTTTTAAGGACGAATGAAATCCCATCACTGTTAATTCAGAAATCATATTTGCACTCACTGGTCAGTTTATATTGTTTACACTAGTCCAACCTTTTTTTTTTTCCTTCAGAGCTGTCCTGGTTCTCGCATTCATCACGGTGCTCGACACATTCTCAGATTTTGGTCCATACTGACAGGTTAGTTTCACATAGTTGCTGCAGATTTGTCAGCTGCACATCCATGTGAAACTCTTTTTCCACCACATCCAACAGGTGTTCTATTGGGCTGAGATCTGGTGACTGTGGAAGCCACTGCAGTACTGTGTGATATTTAAAGAAGTAGTTTGAGGTGATTTTAGCTTTTATGGCTCGTGTTATCCTAGAAGAAGGAGCCATCAGAAGCTGGGTAAACTGGCAATAAAGAGAGGGAAATTGTCAGACTTTGGTGTGTAAATGATTCCCAGTTAGTCCCAAAGTGTGCTAATAAAATATTTCACACCATTGCACCACCACCACCTTGGACTTTTAACCCAAGGCTGGCTGGATCCATGCTTTCACGTTGTTTATGCCAAATTCTGGCCCTATTACTATTTCCCCATTCTGATGCTCAGTTTGAACTTCAGCAGGTCCTCTTGGTGATGTTTACACGCTCGAAAGCATTGAGTTGCTGCCATAAGTTTGGGTGGTAACATATTTTTGCTAACAAGTAGTTTAATGGGTGTGCATAATAAAGGTGCTGGTGAGTGCATACATGATTCTGCAGGATGGCACAAAAGAAGTGTACCTTAAATTTGTGGTAAGACTTGTTAGTTTGAGGTAGTGGTACAGTGTTGAAATCTACGTGGCTAGTTACAAACTAGCTAACTACAGATGGTGACTGGGTTGTGTAATGCTTTCAAAAGTGGCGCAGTAAAGTGAGTGGAAAGCAAAGCAGATAAAAATAGTTTCACAACAGTTTTTTGCAGTAAACTTAAATATACGACAGAAATTAAGTAGAGGATTCACAGTTTCTAATCAATAAGTTAGTGTAACAATCAGCCCTTTAATACGAAATAGAATTAGCATTTTAGCCCTTTTGTCCCCTTGACTTAAGGTCCATGAGATTCTCTCACCAAGTCTGCAGTTATTTTTTAGTGAAAAGTTAGTTTTAAAAGGGTTTTAAATGTTGTATTACATAGAACACACCTGAAAATGTGCAACTTTAACATTTAAAGTGTTATAGATCTTTGAAGTTTCTTTGGAGGACAAAAAGTAAATATAGTGTTATATTTTTATCATCTTTCAAAAGGTGTCTTATTCACAGTTGAGACAGCCATAATTACCAATCATACTTTAAATTAAATCTGTATCAGAAAAGGCAAGCATGTGAAATAAACGTAAATTAGCTTGGTAGTAGGGATGCTGTCTTCACCAAAGATCTTATTATTAGCAATAGTGTAAAGGCCTTAAAAGTTTTATGTAGTGGAAACCTGCCTTAGGCAAACTTTTTTATCTGCCAGAAAAGTTACTGTACCTACAAGTTAGTTGATTTAAAAAATGTAATGTAGATCTTGTCAAGCTTTAGCCTAACTCAAGCTATAAGCTCCTAGCATTAGCCCAACACAGCCTTTTCTGGTTCTGCTTGAAATGTGTTACAGGCAGTTTTCTCTCTTAATAAAGGAATGTTTTGATAGTGTTTAAGGTTATTAATGAGACTGTTAAGGAGTGTTAAAAAGTGTACTAATAAATAATATTAACCCGACTTGAGAGACCCTGATTCTACTTTGAGAATCAGACACTGATGTGCTTTAACCACAGGGTGGAGACACTGAGCTGCATTCAGTGTTCATATGATCTGAACATCAACATGTTCCAGCACTGCTGCAGTAAATTATCTGTAATGTTTGTAAATGACCAAAAATAAATCATAATGCTCCATGTCAGCTTTAAACTGGGCTGCTCTGCTTTTTGAGGGCATTGGAAAACTGAATGTCTTGAATTACCTGCTTTAGTTTGAGATTACAATCCTGATTGAGATACACAAAGTAAGTCACAGAACTCCCAGCAGGCTTCAGTGGAACTTGTCTACACTTACGGCAGTTTAGTGTAGCATGGAGAACTTAAACTTAAAGTGTTCTGACACAATAGAGGAAAGTAATTTCAAAATAAAATTAAACAGACTACATTTAAGATCCTAAGAAATCAAAAAGTAAAGGTCTCAGTAAGGGTGTTTGTAGTTTCTTAAAGTATCTTACACAATATCAAGGTACTGATTTTTTAATCTTTAACTTCTGTTACCAACTACACCTGTTTCAGCTATTTTGGATTTAGGTTTGGCTGCGGTCTTGAGTTGTGATAATGTTTTAGATACATTTTAGTAGTGTTTCCCATTTGAAGTTTAACTGGACTGAACTAAAGTATCGTTATGTTCATAAGGGCTTCTGTTATATTCATTACTTATGTCCTGTCCGTAGGCTTACTTGATTTAGCAAAATTAATATCAATAAAGTTATAAACAGTTACCAGGATTGTCGCTTTAATCAGTTTAGACAATGAAAGTGCACAGATCAGAGGACCATGGGCTGGAAATATTCTACAGCTCCGTCTGGTTGACAAAACAAAATACAATTTGTATTTCAATTTAAGTACTCATTGTCTCTTTTTTTTACCTGAGAATGGTAGTTGACATCACATTTCTTTGCTGAAGACACAAACACTGGTCCATGTACCTTTGGCATCAGTGTAACTGGTTGTGAGTTGAACATGCTATGAGGTCTTATGTATTCATGTAAACCTTAGGCTTTCTGTAATATTCTCTGACTTATTGAACAACTTAAGTTACACTGGTGGGATGATCTTTAGTTTAAATTCTGTGGAGTTTCAGCGTATAACCTTCACTGCTGTTGCAGATGGGCTTAGAAAATGTTTGTGTCTCAGGCCCTGTCCACATGGAGACCAAAACTTTTTGTACTGAAAACAGTCTTTGTAAAGACGGCATTGTTTGTCCTTGTCCAGAAATGAGAACACTAAGGCTGCAGTATTAAGGCCTGTGAGTGCAGTCTAAAGCACTAAACCACTGTAGATTTTTTCAGAGCTAGTTGAGATATAAACAGGTTTGGTAGATATGCAGGTTGTTGAGTGAGCCTGCTAACACAATGAGGCTGCATGTGGCTTCCTTATATAAGTCCTCCTCCTTCAGTTCTACCTGCAGGGTGCTTACTAGTAAAGTTGTAATTAGGCCTGTGCTCAAAATAGATGACAAAATATCGTCATGCACACCTTGGGGATACGTGTATGGATACAGATTCGGCAGAATCGATACGGCCTCAATGTTTGGACAATTATTGTTAATACTCTTTGGGTAATGTTGACAATGGCACAGTTCAAAGTAGAAGCCAAGCTACATCATGAAACACAGTTCCAAATTTAAACTTAAGTGTCAACCATCTTTGGGGACCTGAATTAAAGTTCCTAAGTGGCAGAGTCATTTAAAACTCATCCTTGTTCTTTTTCTTTTTGTAATAAATAACTGGGACTTCTGTTCTCAATTTATGTGTATTGGGATACGTATTGTATTGTGGGGTTGCTGGAAATAGCCAGCCCCAGTTGTAATGGTGGTTTTTGGGTGGGCTTGTGCGCTGTTTGCCTTTATCAAAGTAAGCCCCCCCTTCTTAATCGTCATATTTAACAACACCACAGAGGAATGTGTCAGTCTTAGAGACTTTCACTGAAACGTCAAGGTGTTTTGCAGGTGTATTTGAAGTACTATCCAGTACTCTTTACATACAAATACTTACAATCCAATATATTCTATTATAGAGACTCCAAAATGTGTAAAGGAAAGAGATACAAGTAATTATTTAAACTAATGTAATTAAAACATCAAGCACAAAGTCTCCTCAGATACAATTGTTTTAGTCCTAAGGGTTTTTGGGTCACATTTGCTGGAGGGATGCAAGGAATAACAAAAACAAACAACATATTTTTGTCCTTACATTATCTAAGTTTGATAATATTTTGCGGGGGGGGGGGGGGGGGGGCTGTGTGGTCCTCAGGTCACCAGTTGATGATCACTGATATAAAGTACTGTCAATCTTAACACTTATTCTAATGAACAACTTGTTTCTGCATCTGAGGACACTTAAGTTATAGAGTTGGCAGGTTCTGGTTGATGTAAATCTTTTCATGTTGAGGCAGGCATGTTGCCGAAGGTGACAGACATGAAGAAGTGTTCAGACGTATAGCTGCTGCTGTTCCAAGCATATAAGCTGCTTCAAACTGGTTTGGTCAGTCATCGGTTCTGCTGTTGATCTGCTGTTGTGTTAATTTCTGAAAGATTCATTCCTCCTTTCTGTGGAACACTCTGAGGCAGAGTCTCCCTAAAGTTCATCCATGAGGGGTGGTGGGATGGCAGGGGAGGGGTTGGAATGTACATTGCCTCTATGTTACATAATACATGGCTCAGCTTTTGGTTGTATTTCAAATTTGTGTAAATATGTAGGATTTGATTTTAAGGCTTTGCTGACAAAACAATTGGGAACTGATTCCCAAATGAGAAGATCTTTTTTCCATAAATATTTTGACACAAGATGTGACTTTTCTTTAACTACAGGATACAGCATGTTTGGGATTGGCATTGGCATCATGATCTTTGGATACTGGCGAATATTCAAGTGGAACAGAGAAAGAAGGTAGGATACTAAAACAGCTCCAAATAAAATATAGTTACTGACCTTATTTTCTTTAGCATCGAGCTTAATCTGTTGCTGGTTTCTGTGTTTGTGCATCTAAGGCGCTTGCAGATTGAGGAGATGGAGGCCAGGATTGCTCTGATGCCGCTATTCCAAGCCGAGCAAGACAGAAGGTGACAAGAATGAAATCTGAAAATTTGATGGTCTTTTTTTTTATTGTGAAAGACCATTGTTGATTTAAAAGTGAAATCTTTCTTAATAGGACCTTAAGAATGCTGAGGGAGAACCTGGAGGAGGAGGCGATTCTCATGAAAGACGTCCCAGGTTGGAAGGTAAAGAAAACATTTCACTTTTTTGAGTCCTTGACAAAAGGGCTGGACATCCTTAATGCTCTGTTTCACTTCAAAATATTATTTGCACCCCAGGTAAACATGGGATCAAGGTCAACTGAAGTGAAATGTGTTTATGCATATGTAGGATGCTTTTCTTTGCAATTTGCTTTTACAATACTTCTGTAGTTAAAGTCTGGACAAATTCAGAATGGTCAGTTATCTCTTGAGGCATATACCATAGATTGAGCCATAATTATTGGTTTACAAAACAGAGGGATGTTTCAAATGTTTAATGACTCAGTTATTCTGACACAGACTCTGTTAATCACTCTATAGGTTGGTGAGAGCGTTTTCCACACAGAGCGCTGGACGACCCCTATGTCAGCGGAGCTTTTTAACCTACGACCCCGTGAGGAGCTGTTGCAAAAGCGTTTTGGCTTCTTGTCCCACATGTAGGCACCAGCCTCCCGAGTTCTACCAATCAACACCTTCGTGGACCTGAGCTTATTGCTGAATAAGTCTTGTAAATGTTCGATATTAAAGTATCTTTTTTTCTGTAACTCATACTGGTGTATCTGGTGTTGTTGTGTAATCTGATGTCCTCCTATAGTGTGGATTGTGTTTTAAAACCTACATATCAGGGGTTTCCAGGCTTTAAGAAAAATACCAGGATAAGATAAATCTGGTAACCGTCTTAAAGTGTATGAAACTGTTCAGGGATGTTGCAGTTTTTATAGTTCAAGTGTTGGTCTTCAACAAAATGCCTTTGGGCTGCTCTTGTGACTTCTGTTTTTTCGTTAATGAGAAGGTATGTTATTTATATATATATATATATTTATATATAAAATTCTGTATTTTTATCCAATTTCGCACAAATATACACCACTAAGACAATTCTTAAGGTCAAACACTGATGGCAGAAGCTGTTTGCCATATGTCAAACATGTTGGAGACCTTGACATTTTCATCCTGAAGATCCCCATTGTGTCACTCATTCCTGCTGCCTGATGTTGTTCTATGAGCACATTCCTTAAATATCCAAAAATGTTAAGATTATTAATAGTTACGACTAAAACAGCGTATGTGTTTGGATCTGCTGCACGTAGGATAAACATATATATACTTTTTTTTTTACCACAGACCTTACTTTGTACATTCATTTCAAATCTTGTTTAAATTTCCTGCAGACCTTCGAAGGAACCAGTCAAGTTAAAATAACCCTTTCAGCTTGGTGCTGGAAATTGAACCATATAAGTATAGGGTCGTGGGCTTGTCATTCTCATATCAGAGGGTATTGAACTGAGCCCAGGCAGGAGAACACAGTGGAGAGGGGGGGGAGGATGTTTCACATCAGCATTCAGACAAAGGTTTACTTCTCAAAGCTGCATACAGTGTGAAATTTAATGTCATTGTCCATCTGTATGTAAGCACTCAAGGCCAGCCCTGTGCTCCCGTCAGCCATTTTTAATTTTACCTTTTGGGAGAAATGTTTGGCTGATTAAAAATTGGATAATGTGAGCCGGTTAGGGCATAGTATGTTTGTAGGTCATTTCCAACTATGTATATTTCAATGTTAGAAGTGCAAGTTTTTAGTTAGCATTGTTGGACCACAAGTTCACCATAGCATTTCTTTTGAACACAAACTAATAGAGTTCCTTTATCACTCATGGATCAGTTCACCTCCATCCACTTGTCATTTAAGTTCCCAATCTTTAATGGCTGTTACATTTGGTTTTGTTGCACAGATCTTGGTTTCACTCGTAATAGAGATCAAGCCACACAGCTTTTGATTCAACAATTCTTTTATTTTGATTACACTTCATATTCCTAGAGTAATACCGCCATGTACTCGGACAGCCTCTCTTATCACATTAAAAGTGCCTCCTTTAAATTATGGTTTTAAAGAAAACCAAACCAGCCTGATAAAGAGGTGCTGATAGCTCCTCTCGCCTTTGACATTTTATCTCACTGGGAACCAGCAACACCTGGGTACAGTTTGCACAGATCTGGTCTCTGAACCATGCAGGATCATGACTGCTTCTTCCCATGTAGCTTTCCCATAGCTGCTGCACTTTGGACCTAAAATCAAAGAGTGACATGGTCAGAGGAAATCAAAACCCAACAATGACATTTCTCAAACTTCTAAACCAGTCAGTTAAAATGGCACACCTGCTAGCAGCAGACTGGCAGCCATCTAGAGCTGCTTCTCACATCAGCCCTGAGTAGCTTGAGTGAAGACTCCCCCAGTCATTCAATCTAGAGAAAAGAAAAGGTGGATTAAGTCTGGCCATGGCATGTTTTGGGGAACAGAGCAGAGTGCTAAAATCTTCTAACTTGAAGGCATTCATGGAAACAATGAGAACTCAGTTTGAAGGATGTGAGCAAAGCAAAAGGAGATTTTTACCTCACGTGCATTGGCCTACTTTCTCCACATAAGACCTAGGCAAGAGCAGCTTTCATCTCTGATGAGCACTTGTTGGTAGGCGCACAACACTTCACTCTCCAAGGACTTGTAGGTTTTTGCAGTAGCTGACCACTTGAACGTAATGGAGCATTAACATGACCAGACACCAGCTTATTACCCTGCATTGAACAGTTTCATGTACCACTGCAGGGTCTCTCAACCCTCAAAAGGTTTGATCATTAAATTTATAATTTAAATTTTGTACAGGATTCACTGGCCCAAAATAATCTGTCCCATCTTAAAAAGACCAGACAGGAAGCTTTGAAACTGAATAGTATATCCTGTTCCCCCCCCAATTTAGCTTTCCCCTCAAACCCTAAATTAAAACTACTGCAGCTAAAGACAGCTATATTCTATCCCTCACATTTTCAACTCCCACATGCGTTAAGTTTTGAAATGCAAAAGAATCGAGTTGATTTTCCACAGTCTGTTTAATAGGCTCCATGAAGCCGAACTGACAAAGAAAAAAAAAAACTGTTGATCATACAAAGAACATAAGTACAAAACTGTTCCCGGTTGAGATTTTACTTTCGGGAAACGTAGTTACATTTTTCAATCACTTAAACAAGATTAGTCCATTTTACAGCACATTTAAAATGCAGATGTTGAGCAGAGCACAGCAGATACCTTGGACAGACTTCATGAACAGGCGGCCACTTCGGAGGTGTAGTTCACCAGTCTGAAAGGAATTCACTCTTTTGGGAAATTGAACACACAGGAGCCCCAGCTAAACTAAGTTTTCAATAGTAAAAAAGGAATTTAGCATAAAAAAATCCCCCCCCAAATCTGTTTGAGTTATCAGAGCTCTTTTCACTCAGTTTAAAACCTGGCAAGAGATACGTCAATCAGAGACTGACAGGGGACAAAATGAACAAACAAAACTAGCCCCATCGGATATTTCAATTATATAAAAAAAAACAAAAACAAAAAGATTAACCTTGGAATCAGAATTAGGACAAACTTGCAACGTGCTGGACAGAGTCTACAGCAATGGTAGTGGCTGTAAAACTGAAAGCCATATGGAGTGCTGTTTGATCGCTGTATTGGGACTTTGAGTACTTATCAGATTACACAGATGCCTTTTAGTTAACAACGGACCTTTCAGGAATCAAAATGCCCAATCAAGCAAGAAGAGTCTTGAACTGTACTTTGTAACATAGTTTGTTAGGAATGACCAAAACTCATGGCTACATTTTTGAGGATGCTTGAGCTACTACAACAGAACTACAAAACTAAGGTCAGCAATAACACGTGGACAATTTTCTTGAGGAGCGCATCTTTGAAATACAGCCAGCCAAGTGATGATCTTGAATCAGGGAGAGACGTTTAGTCGTGTGAAGCTGAGGATAAGAAGTGGGCACACAGGTAAAGACACTGAAAGTTCCAACATTGGAGTTTTACAAAATCCCCCTCAACCCACCAGACAGTCCAAACACCCTCCCTCAGATTGTTAGGGGCTCCATCAGCTTATTTATGAGAAATATCCGATTAGGAGGATTCATCGTTTAAGAGGGGCAGACAGAATTTGGCATTTGTTTAAAGAAAGGCATCAAGTTTTGCTCAGGTACAAAACTGAGGGGCAAACATCATACATGTTCTCATATGTTGGGGCTGTGAAAGTTCTCAAATGTGATGCCTGGTGTGATTGAGTGTTCAAAAATAAACTATATATGCAAAACTACATGTGTTCAATTAGTTGAATTTAATTAATGCCAATGAACATGCTGTAATTTTTGGCCCATGATTGATTTCCTAATGAAAATTTATCAGTGTAAAATGTATTAACAGCCCCAACATAGGTCTAGACAAGCTGTTTAAATGCTTATCATTCATACTTACTGTAGTTGTCGTATCCATCGCGGTAGCTTGCCTGGCGATCACCGTATCCACCCTGACTCCTAGAAATTAGAACATTACAACATATTAATTTCACCTATAACAGCACCTCAGTCAATAAGTCTAAGCTGTGAATCATCAACGACTTACCTATTGTCCCTGTAGCCACCACCACCACCAGAGTATCCTCCACTCCTGTATCCACCACCGCCGCCACCACTTCCAAAGCTCCTGTCTCCACCAAAACTTCTGTCACCATAACTCCTGTCCCCATAGCTTCTATCTCCATAGCTCCTTTCTCCATTGTATCCACCTTGAAGAGGGAAAAAAAACAGACAACTACTGAGTATGCATCAACATGTACCCAAATTTGGATGAATTTTGAAGAAAAGAACAAAGTTATTCCCGATGCAGACTGACAGTCTTCACCTCTGGAGTAACCTCTCCCACCTCTCCCTCGGGATCCGCCTCCGAATCGTCCGCCTCCACGTGGTCCACTTGCAAAGCCTCCTCTTTGTCTTCCGCTCTTCCCTGCGACATCAACACGGATGGTTCGGCCATCGATGGACTGCAAGACAGTGCACATATTAGCATACCTAAGCACAAAGATTTGTGATCTCATGGGTCAATTTAAGGTCAATGCACTTGATATTCCCCTTGTAGGTCAATCACCTCATTTTGTTTTTTAGGCCCTAAACCTTTGGAACACCAAGCCCATGAATGCTGGCCTGGAGATTTCTCTAGGAGGTTCAAAAGGAAACACATGCTTTTCCTTTTACAATCTGACAGCTTCTTTTGTTGAACTCACATTTACTTTATGATTAATCTATTTCAAAAATGGTTCAATATTATGTTTGAAGCTTACTGAGTAAAGGTCAAAAAAGTCAATTCACATTTTTTTTTCATTTCCCCCTCATTGACACCATTAGATCTTTGTCTTTTGTAAGATACATTTGTCCTTATCTTGAAATAATCTTCTGCATGCCTTCTTGTGTTCAATCAAGTGTTAAGGTTTAGTTAACAGAAACACTGCCATCCAATTTGGCAATTAAATGCATGCAAGGAAACAAGATGTGTGTAGGAACTCTGCCACAGTGGACCTTTTTTCTGTTTTATGGCAGACCTGATCCCCCTAAACCTCACAGTTTAAGAAATGAACCTTTGCATATGCTAATAATGTTTCACTTTAATGTAATAAATGTTCTACTATTGAAAAAAAATCACTAAGCTGACCCATAACTAATATCAAAATGTTCATACTGCACATAGACATTATGGGGAATCTCTTCCATATGTGGAGTTAATTTACCTTGCCGTTCATTCCTTCAATTGCGTCCTTTGCATCTTCCATGTTGTCGTATTTAACAAAGCCAAAACCGCGAGATTTTCCGGTCTCTTTGTCTCTGATCACGTCCACTAAAGAGAAAAAACGACATAATGAAATTAAATGACTTGAAGTTTGATACTTAAAATGACTCGAGGGTTCGTAATATAAAAAGGGTTTCATACCTTTTTCGATGGTTCCATATTTGCCGAAGGCCGAGGCAAGCGTATCCTCGTTGGTCTCGAAATTCAGACCTCCGATAAACAACTTTCCCTCGTCAGACATCATTGAAAATACCTGGAAAAAAAATTAAACACTGTAATCAACACGTTAATGAGTAAACAGATCTGTAGAGACCAGGCGGTGAAAAGACGTCAACGCTCACGCACTGGGAGAAAATAGGTCACGGATCCCGTTACAGGAAAAGGCTCATAATTATCCTCAATTAATGTAATAGGTTATATCCGCAAATTATAGTATTTATGTTGACGTAGTTTCATCGTAACATGTTTTAATATGTGATTAAATCAAATTAAAAGCCAGCGGGACAAGGCCTCAGGCCTGCAAACGTGGTAGGGGGTGGTTGAAGGATTAGTCGAGTTTTGCTTCAGCGCCATTTTGTAGCGGCGAGCTCGTGGTCATCCCTTTTGTTTCGCTAACCTACTTCAGAGTCCGCTCAAGATGCAGGCTCACGCGGTATTCAAGCGAAAACAATTCATAGATAGATAAAAAACACGAGCTCGACCTCCTTTTACCAAGAACTTGCTCTATAATTAACGTGCCCAGGGGCTCAGATTACGCCAGTTTTTTAATTTGCTTTACGGTAAATCCTGTATTTTTTAAGGAAAGCGAAGAATAAACCGATACTTGCTGATTCGGCTGCAAGAAAAAGAACATGTTATGGTTTGCGTGTTCTATTGTGAAGAACAGCACCGTTAAATAAGTTCATATCTTACCTTTTTTTTTCTGACGGCTGGATAACGGAGAAGCGCTGAGCTGCAGGTCGAATGAGAGCGGGGAGAGAGCGCGCTTCGGTCTTTAACGCACCAGGACGGCGTCTTCTTCGTGTGTTTCATATGTAGGCTACCTCATGAGCCGACGAGCGCCACACTGCCACCTACTGCACGACAGTGTTCATGTACGTCAGAGGTGGGCAACTTCGGTTATCGGGGGGACCAAATGTGGCAATACAGCATAATACTACCTCACAACCCGATCACCTCACAATCTTCACCACTCTCAAGAGAACAGCTTCATCCCGGCTTGATGTGGGAGTAGAATTGTACTAGTTGATTCCATGTTTTGTTGTCACCATGAAACCTTTTATTATTTTACTTTGTATATAGTTTCACTATTCCCATTTTACTTGTTTAGATGTTTTTTGTTTTCTTCTCTCACAAAAATCAAGGGACCAGTGTTACAAATTAGCTGACACACTCTGATGACAAACACTTCAATACTGGCATTTGTTGACTGTTTAGTTTATCGATGTATACTTTATCTGTCCCAAACAAGTATACCAATAAATAACTACATTGTAGGACGCTTTAATGTACAACAAGTCGTAAACAAATGAACAAGAGGAAAATAAAGCTTGTACAAAGGAGGTTTTGTTGTAAAATTGTTATCTTTTAATTCAAATGCAAGTGATAAGTCTAAATTTAACAAGCTAAAAGCAGAATTCAGCATTGCATTTTAACTGGTTATTTAAGCATATTGTTGCTTTCATATACATTTTGTAAAACATTAAGTTTTGCAATTACAGTAAATAACAGCTCTCACTTTTTGAGATTCCTTCTACTATTAATTTATTTAACATGATGGAGTGACTTTAACTTGGTCATTCTGAAGATTTCAACTTAAATTTCGTGCTCTTTTCTCATGTGATTCCTGATTTAGATGTTTATGACCAGTCATTGTGTATCAAACATAATTTGTCAAGGATGGTAAAGAAATAATGCTGTGTGATGCCCCTTCCAAACTACAACAAACTATTCTTGCATTTTTCCTGGCAGATGTAGTCATGTAAATGTGCCTTGTAAAAATGTTTAAAATGGAAACTTTCAGCTTACTTGATCGCAGATACCGAATATTGCTTTTTTAAACTTGCTTCTGTAAAGCATTTTGAAATTTTGTGCCGTCAAGTACTATAACGCTTCTTTTACTGAAATGTTTAAGAAGTTTACATTTTTTCTCTTTCTAAAGGACTGCACTTAATTCAAGATTTTGTTGGGATGTCATTTTTATATTCTTGTATGAATGGCCCTGCCACACTCCTCTCCTTACATGGATAAATCACTGGAACTTCTCAATCTTATTTATTTATTATTTTCTGTTTTTTTTTCTATTTCTAGTACAGCTACCTCTAAGGGAGTCATATTGTTAACTTTTTCAGAATTTCATTTTACTTGAGCTAAAAAAGTGCATGTAATTCCTCGATTTGTTTAACTATTAGGTTTATAGTGCAGTACTTTCAGGGGTGCAGCCAGGCATCATGGTCCCAATGAAAAGATATCATTGTGGGCTCCATCACCACAGCCAATACCAAACCTGCACATTTGTTTGAACCATGCAAAAATAAAAATGGATCACAAGTAAAAGGCTAACTGATAAAATGGCAACATAATTTCATCTCATTTCAGGATCTTTCAGTTACAGCATTCAAATGTTGCTACAGCAAACACATTTTAACTTTAAAGTACTTATCTGTATGCCTGGCCAAAACTGTTAAGAAAATGGCAATAAGAATTTCTCCCTGTTCATAAAAACTAAACCTCATGCTAAAATACCTGCTCAACATCGAGGCCCATGCAATAAATGTCCTTTTGCATTTGAAAGATGGTGAAAGCATAACAACAGTGCAAAAGACAAAGCTTCTAGTTAACAAGTAATCAATGACAGCAAGTACTGTAGGAAAGTGACTTTACACTAAAATCTCTGGGTTTACCATTTTATTTTTTATTTTTTGCACCTTTTCTGTTGCTTATCTTGACATTTAAATATTGCATAAATGAACAGGAAGTCTTCTACACACAACAAAGCAGTTTACATTCAGGACATGTACAGTTAAGGCTCTTAATACATAAAACATTTAATAAGAGGATTTTGAATGAAACACGATTCCTCAGACCATATATGCTACATATCAATTACAGCAGTGTCACTGCAGTTACATTCCTGGATGACGTTATACTAAGGACATTGACAGCAACTGAATAAAGACCCCATTCATATTGTCTGTAAAGATAACAACTTAAAAATGAAGGTTACAAAAAAGAAACATCCATTACTGTCCCACAGAAACCTTTGGTGGCTTTGGGTGCCTCAGCTGCCCTTAAGTAATCCTACAGGGACAGCTTTTGCTTAAATGAACACCAGTACAGATGATGGTCTTTTACTCTTTTTTTTTAAATAGATTCCAGGAAGGACACTAAGACCAATGATGAGTATGTTGGTATGGGTGAGAGCTTGGCGACAGATGCGAGTTCCTCCGAGTCCGCCTGCGAGTCCGCCTCTGTTGCATCAAAAACTGCAGGTGCTCCAACTTGCAGTGCAACTCCCGATTCTCCTGAGTGGGTGCATGGAGGGATCCACTTTTTTCATCTGAAGTAGGGATACAAAGATCAGGTAAGACATGATGCTGAGCAGGTGTAAGGTATATATCAGCCTGGAACTCTATTTAACAGAGTCCATATAGTGAAGTCTGTTTTTGTTGTTTTTTTTTCTAATGAAAAAAATAACTTGGTGGAAAAAAAGCTTCAAATAAAGCTCCGAGGCATATTTAGATGTTGCTTGTCTCCTGTTTAAGTCGAAATACCTTCCAGATGATTATAAGTTTATATATTATAGATTTTTTTGCCCTAAGTAATGCAGCTGGTTGAAAACTGTTGTCATTAAGGTCTTATGCATCCGGAACTGATTTTCAGTCTTTTACAATTACATTGCTCAGTGAGAAGTGTTTCAATTGTAAACCCATAGTAAGTTTTAGAGTCCAAGTCAAGTCCTTATTGAACAATTTGTGTCAGAGGTTCTTACTGAGCTGCCTCTCATACTTAAGAGTCTTTAATATAATTTGATAACTAGGGGTGAGAACTGAAGATGATGCACTATAATATACCAGTGATGTATTGTTTGAGCAGACAGGGTAGCATTGTGTTCCTTAACTGACACTTTGATCCATCACATTGTGTTCCATGAGTTTTTGCATTGAAACTTAACCGAACTGAGATACATTATGTTGACTGTAACATGGCTGATAAAAAATATACATTCAGCTGTCCTGACTGCTGTTTGAAGCTCACCTGAGGTTTTGCTACGCTGCAGTGTTTTTTGCTTTGTTTTGCTTTGCTCTTCTCCTGTGAGCAGCTGGCTGACGCCGAGATTTGAAGATGGACAGTGCTGATGGAGGCTGGCAGGAGGAGGCCCTGGGTGTTGGACGGCAGCTCGAAGGAGGTCGTTGAGGATCTGGAGGATGATGGAGATACCACCTCGAGCATGGGTAACATTGCTCTCACCGCAAGGGGCCAAAGTGCCTGTTGGGATTAAAAGTCGTCAGAGTAAGTCAGAGACATGGAGTAACAGGACAAATAAATTCATGTTATCTTGCTAGTTTAAGGGTTTCTCATGCTCACTTATGAATTCTTGTAAGTTTCTTTGCATTAAACATTTACCAGAGGCAGCATTTAGTTTCAGGTTCTGTGTATCTGGAACAGTTCTCCAGAAAACTGTGGGTCTGCTAGAAGTCTTACGAAATCAAGATTGGGGATTCATCTGTTGACAACAAGTTTCTCTTAAAATTTAGTATTTTTATTATTAATAATATATTTTAAGCTTAATCCCCCGTTCACAATTGTTGTACAGTATGTTAACCTTTACTTTGGCAGTTTCTTCCTTTAAAGTCTGTTTATTTATTTGTTTTACTATTTTGAGGGTTATGTAAGCTGTTTAAATAATAATTAATTCATGTTTTTTTCTGGCTTTTCCTGATTGTCTCTATGTAAGGATGTCTTCTACAAGGTACTTTAGATTGCCTTGTGCTATAATAAGCCTAACTTGCATTACCTTGTCTCCAATAAATGGTTCTTCCAGCTCCTTTTTGAACAAGTAAACCAAATGTCAGCATGCAATCTTGTTAAAATGTAGTGGTTTACATTACGCATAATATCATGGTATTTGTTCAGATTTTTTCCTCCATCAGTTTCTTTTCATATTAAAATAACAAACACACAAAGAATAAACCTTGTATACTGAAACATCACAGATGCAAAGTTGTATTTGAAAATACAGTTTAAACACTGAAGAGTGATAGTCATAGTTGCAAGTTTATAATAGCGATACATTTTTTACCTTGAAAAATGAAGCGATTGATTGTTTTCAATCATAAAAATATTTAATCTTTTTGCTGGAGGAAAATCTGAAAATTGCCTTTTGTCTTTCAAAAGAAAAAAAAATACTTTTGTTGAAAGAAAGAAACCTATTCAAACATCATTTCTGTCTGCATTTAACAATAGTGATGCTCTTCTAACACATGCAACATTATGGACCATACTAGACCATACTACCTGATCCCCTGTCTTATTGATGCTACTCTAAGTAGCTTTTACTTTCAGTCTCATTATTTTATCATGTATTAGAGTCTGAGATCTTTTTGCTCCATCATCTTGGTCTGATCGCATTATAAACTTTTATTAGCTTAGGCAATTTTAAAAAGGTTAAAAAGAAAGGAATAAAGAAGAAAGAAATGCATAGCATGAATGAAAAAAGAATCCACAGAGAAGGGGGTATTTCAGTTTCACATGACCCCCACCCATTACGTCTATGTCCCCACCCATCAACTATGTGTCTGAATTCACACCACTGCAGGAGACCCCACTCTTCTCTCCTCAATGCAAATCATCAAGAGACCCTCCTCTCTTTCTTCTCACCACAGGAGACAATCCCTTCTCAGCTGTTCCTGACCCAACATTTCCATAACACTGGATGTGGTATAAAGTCCCCCCGCCCCTCTCCACAGCATGTCGACCACTGCTGGGACCCACCCAAAAACCAAAGCCAGGTGGGAGAAGAGGTCACTGGGCTCAGAATACACATCAAGACTACATGTGGTCCAAAGGACTCTCTTATGCATCTCTGGTTTACTTAAATGTAACATGTTTTTAGTTCAGAAAGATGAAAGCTAGAAGGGAGTTCCTGATTGTGAGCTTTTTTCTTAACGCACAGACCAGTCATGACACAAAATGGCATGGCTCTCTGCAAAGTCAAATATAATCCGCCTGACAAACATGTTATCAAAAATCTGCATCATTGATTATATTATATTTATAAAGGAGGGGAGTCTGGTGAAAGTATATCTATATTAATCTGCTCTTCTATTTATGTTCTGAAAAAGATGTAGTTAAAAAATGTTATTTGTTGTCGATGTGATGATCAGCCCAAATATCCCCTACACACAGAAAGTACTAACTACTTCAGAAATAAGTTCATAAAAATGTTTTTGACCAAAAGCAAGCACATTTGTGCAAAATTGTAGTATGCACTTGAAATAAGCCTATAATGCACAGACATCAAGAGTCTAGTCTGACTTCCTTTCGCCTAAAGATATTCCTTGAACCATGAGATAATTTGAACAGCACGAGTCACATGTCTTTACCTTATGCATCTCAGAGGGATGTAGAAAGTTTAACTAATGCTTTCATCATTAGTCCTATTGATTTCTGTAACTCTCTTTTTACTGGTCTGTCCAAAAAGTCTATACGGAAATTCCAGTTTATCCAGAATGCTGCCGTCAGACTTTTAACGAGGAAAAAGAAAAATAATCACAAAATTCTTCTTTTAAAATCTCTGTACTGACTCTTTGCTTCTTTCGGAATTGATTTGAAGTTCTTTAAATTGTTTTTAAGGCTTTTCAAGCTCTTGCTCCTCCAAAAATTCCAGACCTTTCATTTTATGTTCCATCCAGATCCCTTAGGAACTTGAATGCTTCCATATAACTGTTCCTTGTGTTTACCACACAAGTACCAGTTGGGGACATTTCTGTTTTTATGCACCAAAACTTTAAAACTCACTGCCCCATATTATTACAATTGTGAACTGTCTTGGTGTTTAAAAAAACAATTCACAAAAGAACAGATTTTTTCATCATCTGTCTTTTGATTTTATTTGATGCAGTAGCTTTGGTTTTGTTTCTGTTTTTACTCAAGATTTATCTTTGGGTTTTTTTTTTACATGTTTTTTTACAGCTTGTCTCGGTTTATTTTATCTTTAACCCTAGTTACTGTGTTAAGTCCATGGTAGTTTATCTTTGTTTTTAGTCAGTTGTTCCTTTTTAAAGCACTTTAGGCTAGGGACGGTAATTCTGCAGACTCCAAGAAACTCATAACTGGTTTCTAGACTGGGAGTTCAATTTTCAGCCCGCAGCCTCCACTGGAGCTGGAGGTGGTTCAAGCATGTGGTGCTTCACAAAGCTGCACTAACTTTCTAATATGCCTTTCCCAACAATGGCACAAGACAAACTCAAATTAACACATTAGCACATGTTCACATTATGTAAGTATGAGCATCTTTCTGGAGAAACAGTGTCCTTCACAAGTGCTATGTAAAAATTTAGGGCTAAGTTAAAACTTAGACGTACATATTTTATTGTACATTAATTTTCGCATCACTCTCATCAAGTGACTTAAGTTAATTTTACAAATTGAACAAATTTGTCAACATAGTTATACAGTCAAGAGTTTGATATGTCATTGCAGCTTTCTTTATTTTTGCCTTCCACAAGCATCCAGATAGAATAGCTGTGTTAAATTAGGGTAATGCAAGAGTCTGATGACTCTTGTTTTATTTTTTTGTCCTGCCTCTTAAAATTTGTTCCTTCAAATTAGGAACATTGATCGATAAGAGCACAACGTTGCATGGAAGGTCACGGATGTAAACAAACCAAACAGCAAAGCAAAAGAAGGGCAACTTTTTTTTGCTGTGGGATCTAACTATAAGACAGGAAAAACAGGAATATTTTGTTAACCTTCAGAAACAACATCCCTGCCTTGATAATGTGTAATACAGGAGATACTACAGTCCTACTGTGAATAATACATATTTGGGGTAAACAAACAAAACATGTCCTGCATCCCACATTCTTCCATTCTTCCTATTGTTTCAGGCTCAGCACATGCGCTTTAAGGGAGAGGAAGGGCTATGAGATCATTAGCTCTGAAAATATGCGTATTTAGTACACATTGCAACACAAGGACAGTGTTTTGAGATTCATTCACTTTGGGACCCATGTTCAAAAACTTGCTCTTTCAATATCCAAAAATTCTGGATCTCTGTGGACAACATGCCCATGCATTACAATAAATTTGTGGATACACATCTGAATGTGGGCAGGTCCCCAATATTGAAAAACATTAGAGGGAAACAGCCACCTGAATAGTAACTGCAACTAATATTGAGCATCAAGTTGAATGTTGTTCATTCATAATATTTTGTAGGCCAAAAAAAGGACTGGACTGTAACATATTTCCTCCTCCAATACCATTAAGTTGGTTGTAATGTCCAGTCACATAACCCTGAAGTCAGTCATGCCTTTCACTCCCCGTCTCATCACAACTTTGTAGCTCTGTTTTTGCATAATTGGAAACGGTGACCATTGCAGCGAACAAAAATTATTTAGTCTGACCTCCACATAAACTAATGTGTGACTACAGCAAATTTAGGAAAATCAATAAGGGTGGTAATGTTGAAATCCTGCAGATGGAGTCTAACCAATCAGATTTTATGTTTATTATGTATATTATGTTTCCTGTTAGTCAATGTTTTACTCTGCCTTGTTGCTTTACTTAATGCTTCAAAATCACATACTTGTGGTATGAGAGCACAAATTACTAACTCTTTACAGTATGTGCATTCCTTTAACATCATGTTCCCTCCTCTGAGACCACCTCCAACATTCAACAGTTAAACTCTAGCATATATGAACAGCCAACTCATGAATATACCAGGGGCAGCATTTCCAGAAATCTTCAAGAATATTCCTAGAGTGCAAATTTGAAAGTGGCTCAACTATGTCCTCTGTTGTAACAGCCTTACCAGAAAAAGTCCCAGAGAAGACCCCTGGAGAGTGGTTCACAAAACTTTCAATGACTGCACCAGGTGGTTTGCATGGCTCGGCAGGAGAAGAAGATTGGATATTACACTGTAAAACAATAAACAAGTTTATCAGTCACAGGCAATACATGTAATGCACATTTTATAAGAGGTAGCAAGAAGGGGAAATCATGTCATGGTTCAATCTGTAAACTGTTCTGTGATGCACCATGTCTAACCTCGTTAAAGGTTGAAGCTGGTGGTGGGCTTGGGGTTCCAGGAATGGATCCAGTGGGAAGAGATGAGCAAACCGGTGTGGCTGCTTGTAGTGGAGAGCAGGGATCCGGATGAGCAGATGGCAGAGAAGGGGTTGAAATAACTGGAGAATTTGTGTGCTCAGTCCGGGGAGGACAGGACGGATGTGGAGATTCACAGTAATAGTGGTTTCCTGGGTAAGTGGGGGATGAGCAGGAAGTGGGAGCTGTTGAGTTAGAGGATATTCTGTTTCTTTGAGAGTTCAGAGTTACAGGGACACAGGAGTCAGGTTCTTGAGCAGAGCCTCTGGCAGCAGGTGCAGTAGTAAATCCTGCTGTGCTGCTGGAGGAGTCACGGGGGGGCACTCTTGAAGCAGGCTGGCAGGTTTGAAGCTCTCTCTTTCTCCTGGCTCTTATGTCCTGATTCTGCTGTTGTTGATGATGCTGCTGCAGATCAGCCACGTTCTGTGCGGACAGCTGCAGCTGCACATACATGACATGACCTCCAATCCCCAGGTTGAGCGTCAGAGGTGAGCGCCCAGAGAGGAAGTTGCTGATCTGAAGGACAGTCAGGAGGAAGACATGTCAGTGCTAAATAGAAGACTGTTGGACAACTTGACAAATCTGGTGCAGATTGGCAACACTTGTGATTTCAATTATATCAGATGGGGCAGTTAACCTATACAACACTTGCATCTGTGCAACATACAAATTTAACTGAAACAAAATAAAGGCTCTGTTTCCAGTGCAGTTAATGTAACCCTGATAAGCGTAATGCCCCAAAACCAATACTGGCTGGAAGCTGCATGTCTTTGGGGTCATCTGTTCTAACCTGACACACTTAAAGAGATTATTTCAAAAAACTATTGGGTACACCCCTTATAAAGTTATTGAGTACAGGACCTTTCGAGAAAAACTGAAGGGTGACTGTTTGAAAGTTTTTTTCTGTCACATTCACTCTGAACTAGTCAGAGGTGCAAGGTAAGAATGTAAGAATTTGGAGGTTTAAAATCAAAATAAAAGTCACTGAGCCTCATGTTGACCCCTTGCTTGAAATGCTTTTAATTTTAATTTTTAATTTTTAATTTTAATTTTTCCCCTTGTCTGCATTATCTTTACAGCTGAGCACTGTGTCTGGTGGCAGCGTTGGAAAGACCAATGCATTTTTTTTCTAGCAGTGAGAGATATGTGAATATGATTCACTGCTATAGTGACCATCATCAGCCCTCCCTGTAGGCTACTCCATCATATAAAACTTTATTTAACCCCTGATGAGAACTGAAGGGGAGGGCCGTGTGAAAGAAGGGGAAACAGTGACAGGCAGGACAAGACAAGACAAGACAACTGGAAGAAGGACAAACAGGTATTGTAGTTAGTTTAAGATAGTAGTCCAAGTGCTGTGCTGATCTAAGTCCATACAGGAAGTAAAGGCTGTAAGAAACCAGGGACACCAGAGATGTGGGGTCTTGATAAAAGGGGGTGGACCCATAGGGGTGAGATATGGAGGAGCACGCGTCAAGGGTTGAAATGCTTGAAATGCTTTTAATTAACTATACCAAATGAGATTTCCTGCAAACTTTGCATCCATGTCCATGAAAACTGTATTTTTATGCAACATTTTGCCTCCTAAGTGCAAACAGCTTTGTTATCTAACATGCATCACAAAGCATGCATAAAGAATTATTTCTATCAATCACACTACCACAAAATCACCCCATCATTTATTATTGAGTCAGTGCTTTAGTTTTGCAGTTGGCAGTTGTAAATTCCTGCAATGGATAATAACAAAAAATGCTGAATTTTTGTAGGCCAACCCTTAAGTTGTCAAAACAAAAGGTCTTTGGGAAAATCCAGTGGGCTTTAGATAATTGCTAATAATTATGTCCGTGGTATTTTGATTTGTGGAACATACACTTTATCATAACAGTCTCTACAGATGAGTACTCTACTAAAGAACAAAGAAGGGGAACCAACTTCATGCCACCACTTCCGAGCATGAGTTTTCATCTCATGCTGTTACCTCTTAAATAGAAGATTTTTTCTTACTGTGACCTGAAAAGTGAAGTTTACACAATGAAAAAATTACTGTGCACATCTAAAAACCACAAATAGTTGGTGTTGGATGCAAAAACAACAAAAAGAGAAAAAAAAGGTCTAGACACCAGCAGCTGTTCCAAAGTCAAGTTAATGAAGATTATGTCCAACAATATGAGGATGCAGGACTCGAAGCGCCACATTTGGTGATAATGATCTACTAAGTGCAAATGGCTGAGTTACTGATGTGTGCAACAAAAGTTCTCAGCATTTTTTAAGGATGCTCAAAATTGATGTCTGAGGTAGCTGATCAACTCGGTTTTCAAAGTAACTATCCTTTAAAAATGAAATGATGCTGGGTGTCAGTGGTGCAGTTGGATAGTGCGCTTGGTCAGTGATCAGGAGGTTGCAGGTTTACGACCAGCTCTGGGCGACACTTGGTGCTGTGTCCTGGAGCAAGACACTTAACCTCAAGTTGCTCCCACAGCATCAGCGGAGTGGGCATGACAGGGTGTGAATGTGTTAGAAATACTGATAGATAACTAACATAGAAACTCAGAACCCATCAGTGAGTAAATGTGAGTACGAATGGGAAAGTGTTTGAGTAGTCAAAAAGCACTATATAAGCTGAAGTCCATTTAGAATTTACTAGTGTGTTGATTGTAGTTGAGAAAAACAAGCTCTAAAGATGGAAAATGTATCAACACTCAGCTTCAGACATAAATACTGATATATTTTCCATCTTTATGTCTCCTATAGGTCTGAGATTTGGACCATATTCCCAGACCTAAGACATGCTACTTCAATGTTTGCATGCGTTTCATATGTAACCAAAACAAGAATTAGAAGACCTTTTTATTACAGCTGAATAATTTTAATTGCTATTGAGTGATACAACTTTTTCAGGTGACTAACAAGCACTAACATTTGAATTACTCCCTGTTACTGAATACAAATGTATAAACACTTTAAACAGTTCCAGTTTTGTCTGATTTTTATCACATGCTCTACAACCCTTATTCTGTCAGTTTATCAGTGCACAGTTTGCTGTTATTTCCTCATTGATGAACATATTTACCAACCTGCAGACATGGCTTCAATTTTACATGGACCTGCTCAAATATTGACACACTAGCTGGCTGTAAAACAACAGTATCAGGAATGTTTAATGACTTTGAGTACATCATGTGCATCGGAAATAATATAACAATGCAAATTGTATCATGATATAGGGGTGATGATTTAATATGTCACAGTACTGTCACATAAATATAAGCAGGCTTTATATATATTTTTTTCTACTTGTCTATTAAATATATTAAATTCTATTCTGAGCCCCAAATACCATAAGCATGTAAAATACTGTTTATAATCAGTGTTATTTACACCAAGTATGGTTTGTGCAACATGGATAAACCAGTGACAGAAATTTTAAGATAACGTAGATGGAGAGCCAGAGGCCGGATGCCTGGCGCCAACTAGCTAACATATCCAATTATATGCAATTTTTTTTATCCATAATCAGTGGAGTACACTGCAAAGACATGCTATTTAATGTCTAAATGAATAAACAGATGTTTTTCTGGGTATGTTGATGATATATGGCCTTAACTTTGTATGGTAGAGTTTTAGCTTGCAATTGTAGATGCAGCAGTAAACTGTGATAACTGACAATGGCTTTCTGAGGAGTGGAAATACCCTTTACAGTGTAATGGTGTTTTTTTTGTTTTGTTTTGTTTTTTGCAGTGCTGCCTGAGGGATTGACGGGCACAGGCATGGCCAATGTAGGTTTTTTATTTTAGGTTTTAGGTTTATTTGCAGGGATTTCTCTGGATTCTCTGAATCTTTTGATGACATTATGTACTGTAGATGATAATCCCTAAAGTCCCAGTATTGTACATTGAGAAACATTGTTTTTAAACTGTCAGACTATTTGGTTGTTCACAAAGTGATGATCCTTGCCCCATCTTTGTTTGTTAATGATTGAGCCTTTCAGGGATGCTCTTTCTATACCCCATCACCATTTTCCAGTTGACTTGTTCACCTGTGGAATGTTACAAAAGGGTGTTTTTGAGCATTCCTCAACCTTTCCATATTTTTACAAATCCATTACTTAAAAAAAATATCAGCTCTAAATACTGATGCAGTAGTGTGCCACAATAAGTCGCAACATATTAGTGTATTCATGCTTTATTACAACCCTTGAAAGGATAAGTTCGGTTTCTACAGCTTTCACATTGTTTATAGAATGAAGTAGAACAATATACTCACCCAGAGGGCTTTCCTGATCCAAACAGTGCTTCAGGAGATATTTAGATCCAAAATTGAGCAGCAGACATCCGTATAATGGTAGCACATAGGGCATGCATAGTGCCGCTCCTAAAACTGCATTAATCGTCCAAAAACTCATTAGTTTCTTCAATATTTCATCATGGTCCGCTCGCGCTACTCCTCCAAGACAGTCCAGTGTCGCTCCACCCATGTTTCTGTGACTGTGCTGACCTCTGAACTGAAAACTTTCTTCACGGCTGCCGCACATGCGCAGTACGGCTCATTGTTTCAGGGGCGACCAGCGGCTACTCAACAACTTTCTTCTTCCAGTTTTGTGCAAAATGGACAAATATCTACCGGATGAAGATGTTGTGGACGAGAACTTTGAATATGATGGGTGTCCTTACAGTTTCGAGCCAGAGTTTACAGATGAGGAGCTCATCGAAAGGAGGAAGCCGTACTGCGCATGCGCGGCAGCCGTGAAGAAAGTTTCCAGTTCAGAGGTCAGCACAGTCACAAAAACATGGGTGGAGCGACCCAGGACTGTCTTGGAGGAGTAGCCCAAGCAGACCATGATGAAATATTGGTGAAACTAATGAGTTTTTGGACGATTAATGCAGTTTTAGGAGCGACGCTATGCATCCCCCGTGTGCTACCATTATACGGATGTCCGCCGCTCGTTTTTCGATCTAAATATCTCCCGAAACACTGTTTGGATCAGGAAAGCCTTCTGGGTGAGTATATTGTTCTACTTTATTCTATAAACAATGTGAAAGCTGTAGAAACCGAACTTATCCTTTAAGTACACATACATGGCCATGTACCTGAGCTGACACCAAAAACTCATCAGGAGTAGTGCATTCCTAATTTTAAGTGTCTTTAGGGAAACCTTTTCTCTACATTGAGTCTTATTTATAGGACATAAAAATGATTTTGTTGGGGACTAAAACATTTTGCCATATGTCTTATATGATTCTAGGGTTTTCCATAAAGCAAACTTTTAGATGTTAGGAAGAAGGCAGTGCATTTTGTCTTTTACATGCATTCATCATGTGGCTTTTTCAATAGACTTGACTCTCACCTGGACTTCTGTTAAGCTCTCCAGGACGTCCATAATGTTCCTCTCTGCCCTGGCAGTGGAGCACTGAAATTAAAAGAATAGCCTACAGTAAACTTTACACGACATGATTATTAATAACTATGGATGTTTTGTCCTAAGTGTTACTTGATTTACTTACTGCTATTCCAGCCTCAACGACAGGAACCAGTGTTAGTTTGCTGCCATCTGTTACACCCAGGTCCAACAGTTTACCTGCAGTCAGCTGCCTGAAAGAGACCATCCCTCGATCAGCACAGCTTATTCAGAGATGCGTTTCATTAAAGGGAAGTAAAAAGGACTTATTTGAGAAATCTCACCTGTCTTTGTGAAGGAGAACAATCCTGTCAGTTTGTATCCTGACTTTTTGCGAGACACGACTCCTCAGTCCCTCGACGGTTTCTCCTCGGGGGACATTGAGCTCCACGGGGCTGCCGGTGGTCGAGGTGATGGACAAAAGCATGTTCGGTGGACTGGTGGAGACCCCAGCCCCGCAGTGTGCAGACCTTCCCGGGTTAAAGCTACAGAGACACCGCTGATGCTGCTGCTCCATCCAGCTGACTTTTCCCTTAGAGCTCCAAATCAAAACCAGCTTTTCGTCGTGAGGTTGAAGTAACAGGAGGTACGAGGGTGTTTTTCTGTTTTAATTCTCCTCCTCATTCCTCATTGAACGCCGTGAAACACCTGTCAGTACTGACAGTGAAGAATACTACGTGTTCCAGACACAAGAAACCGTGACAGCTCGTCTTTTTAGCGGTGACAGGCGCAGCAATACTCCACCAAGTGTAGAGCACCACATCCCTGTCAGCATAGCTCCGCCCACATCGAGACATCGCCAATCAGCGACAGCCCCAACAGCAGGGAGCTCAGCCGGCCAATGGAGACGCGTGCTCGGTCACATGGCTCCGCCCTACTTTTTCCTCACTCACCATTCATAAATGATGCAATCTGCACTGCTCAATAACACTGTGTACGGGCTGTCAGCAGGAGAACATCGCCACTGACTTATTGTTGTCATAAATATAGTGAATAATTGATCACAAAGTCGAAACCAGTCTCAAGATAAATACTGCCTTAAATGAGTCATAGTATCCATCCACCAGCATCAAACTAACTGTGATAAAAATGAGTGCCAACACCACAGGCCATGTTTTTCCTCTCCATGAAGCAAATGTGTTAAAAGCTCAGTTTAATAGCTCCATGTTGAAAGCTGGGTTAGATGTTATACTGGACTACTGCTCTGGACATACTCTGCTTATGGTTTTGAAAAGGACAAAAGCAAAAACCGATGCCTCTATACTACCTACAGACAAGCAGGATCATCAAGATCAAGTTTATTATTTCAGCAAGAGTTAGTTTGTTTATTTATTCCTGTAGGGAAATTGAGGTGTGACAGGAATTACAGACATTTGGCAACAGAATT
This sequence comes from Scarus forsteni, assembly GCA_036419115.1. NCBI lineage: Eukaryota > Metazoa > Chordata > Actinopteri > Labriformes > Labridae > Scarus > Scarus forsteni. Next base: position 32,832,522 of record JAZDUH010000157.1, read on the forward strand.
AAATATCAACACTGATACAGTGTTGAAAATAGATAAACAAAAGGGTCCATAAACATCACTAGAAAACTACTTTCCTTTTTCCTTTTTTGTCGCCTTAGTAAAGGCAGGTAGAGGTGGAGCATAACCCCCACCTGCATTTCTTAAACTTAAAAAATATTTTTAACTTATAGAACAATGTTGTTAGTGTTATCATGTGAGGTGCTTTCATATTAGTAATAAGAAAGCACGTTATTAAACTAAAAAACAGTGATTTATTGCAGTTCACGACTGTGAAGTCTCAATATAGTAACTATGATTTACAGAACTGTACTGTGGCTTTACTGTACTCCTTACATGCATGGCAATAAAATCCCAGTGCTGTGTTTTAAAATTACAAATGATGCTCACAATAGTCATGTGTTCTTTAATGTTGCTACTATATATTCACCACAACAGTGGGCAGTTAATTTTTGTGAATTTATAGTATGCATACCACAATAGAATACTATAGTTTTACAGATATTTACCATCATTTACCACAACAGACTCACTTCAATAATTTGATAATATCTGTAAAAACCTGGAGGTTTTTAACAAGGCATGTCATCAGTGAAAATGTGGCCATGGCTAGCATTCCCTGAAGATGAATCAAACTCCATTCTTAACGTTTTAAACTTATTTTGCTAACAGACAAAGAGAAAAATAGGCAAACATCAGCAAAAACATGACTTCTTTTGAATAGGTAATATTGCTGCCAATACTGCTGACAACTGCTGCTGCAGGATAACTTCATCTGAACATAACAGTTCAATGAGATGTTGTTATAACAAAGATTCACAGTGGGTGTTTCATTTTATCAGAAAACAGGCAAATCGTACACAACAAAACTGAGCACCAGTGGGCTATTTTATGGACAATTTAAAAAGAAAAAAGTCAAATTATGTACAAGTCAGACTTAAACTGGATTACTGGAATGCATGTAAATGTGTCATTCTGGCAGAAATCATGTTGAATTTAATTTCACAAAAATTCAGCTAACACCCCAGATAATAAATGTTGAGATGGATTTTCCTTAGGATGTACAAATCTTATTTGGACGTGGCTGCAGTAAGGCAATTTGTGCATGTTCCAGTCTCAGTGACAGACTTTTCTCAACAAACTTGGATGTTAAGCAGGGGAGCCAGGGAGAGTGATCTTCTCATTCATGTCAAAAATTTTAGTATCATCAGGTACCTGTTTTTGTTTAAAAGCACTAGATGTATTTTTTCATACACCCCTAAGTTTGTTTTACATTTTACATTTAATGATTTGCATGAGACAGAACCTCTATGCACAAGACAAAACGTCCACATCATCGGGACTTGCTGCCCTACTCCACCTGCCTGAAGCTGCCTGATATGGCTTGTTTTTGTTGTCAGACCTCAGAAAAGCAATATCTAAAATATATATATATATATATTTTGGGTGAAGTCTGACATAGGCTGCAAACAGAAGCTAACTTGTTGGTAGGATCATTGTGAAAAAGGCCAGTGTGGTATATATATATATATATATATATATATATATATATATATATATATATATATATATATATATATATATATATATATATATATATATATATATATATATACACACACACACACACACACATATATATATGTATATATATGTATATATATGTATGTATATATATATATATATATGTATATATATATATGTATATATATGTATATATATATATATATATATATATATATATAGTAGACAATATAGTAGAATATTGTGACTCGGCTGGAGTTGTCTATTGCTTTTCCTTAATAAAATATTAAATAAAATCGGTTCGTTTTGTTTGAATAACCCTGTATTTAATACTGTAGTTCAGTTTAATTGCCCGTTGGAGCTCTAATTTTTCAAATAAATTGCCAATATAAACATTTGGAATGGCAACTCTATCCACAGGAGGCGCCAATATCAACAAAACGGAAATTTCCCCACAACAGCATCAACAATTTCAGTCATATAACTTTCTGAATGATTTGTTATTAATAATAAAATGACAGAGGCTACATGAAACAGACTATAAATATCTGAGACAAGATATTTTTTATTGATACATTATTTCTCTCTACTCTCAATTATGACATAATGATCCTTTAGCCCAGTGGTTCAAGACCTTTTTCTCTCCAAGCCACCTTTCATAAACCAGTTTTAATCATTTGCATCAATAAAATCACGATGTATTGGGCTTACAGCATTCTGTGCAAGGATCTTTTAAGAAAATGCCATCCAAGTATGTTAGAACTGTGTTAGATTATACATTTATCCAAATTTTGACGACCTCAGCCTTCTCATGGGGAGACCTGGACCCCAGGTTGGAAATCAAGGCTCAAGAAAGTCCAGATACATACATCAGATAAATTCCTGTTTTTTTTCTACTGTACCCTGCACAATTCTTAAGCTTTAAAAATTCTTAAAATGTAATAAATCTCTTTTTAACAACCAAAAATGGAAAAACAATTGTTGATGCATATTGTCAGTTCATTTGATCCTCTTATTGTGAGGAAAGTTTTCGTCAAATGCAATAAAGGATTCATTCATTCATTCATCCATTCATTCATTCATTGAATATTTCCTTCCTTCCTCCCTTCGTTCATTCATTCAGTCAATCATCGCCGATGACCATCTTAGTGGAAGCCGTTCCATCATTTTCATTATTTCCCTTTCCTCAATATTTTCAGTGTCAGTGGCTGAAAGCTGTCCAGCTCACACTGTGCTGATTTCAGGAAACACCCTGATGCTCTATCACATGCACATATATGGATGGTGTCCTTTTCCCATGTTCAGCCAGTGGGAGGACCCGCTCACAGGCAGCCTCTATCCTTTGTACTCTGCTCTCTTTGTCCCCCCTCTTGGCTGATTAGTATTCCTGTCCCTGCCCTGGTCGTCCTCTGCGGGCCTTGGGCTGCACCTGTCACACGATGGAGACAAGTGGAGAGGAGCAGCTTGGAGTAAAGTGACGTAGGGAGCTGGGGCGGGCAGAGAAATGCAGCTAATATGAGTCTCCACACATGCAGGCTAAAAATAGTAACACCCACAACACCCCCACTTTATCCAGCCTGCGTCACTGCACTTCCATATCACCCACCTCTCCTCCTCAGCCCTCCCCCACACACTCCTCTCCTCCAAAAGCAGACATGGTGGGCTCAGTGTGTCTTTCTTTGTATGAAAACAACTGAAGACTGCAGCACTATACATAGCTTTAGGCTGCTTTATTTGGAATAGATATATCTGTGCCCCCTGTAAATGAGAGCTATCTTTAAGAGTTCTTCATAGAAGACTTTCAGTAAAAAGGAGTGTGTCCTGGCTTCTTAAAGCACTGCCTTTTAATGTTTTTGTACTTACATACTGATGAATCGTATTTATTTACTGCTTCTATCTCTATGAAAGCATGAGTAATAGTGAGAAACACAGTCTATTGGAGACCCGTCATCATCTTTTCCAGATTCCCTGTGAATTCAAAAGTAAGATGAATTTCCAGAATCATGTTGTCTAATTCTTCCCGTGCATGCATGGGTTCTCTCTGGGCACTCCGGCTTCCTCCCACAGAGGAAAAACATGTTCATTAGGTTGACTGGTGACTCCAAATTGTCCCTAGGTATGAGTGTGGGGGTGAGTGTGGCTGTCCGTCTCTCTATGTGGCTCTGTGATTGGCTGGTGACTAGTTCAGGGTGTACCCAACCTACCCCCAAAACCCTGAAAGGGATAAACGGTATAGAAAATAAAAAAAATGAATATTGTCATATTCTGAAATATGTAAGAAATGGGAACATCTGCCTGTCTGCGTGACTGTCCAGTCTGGACCATCCAGGGCACTCTTGTTAAGACATAAACTTTATCAAGGACACTTTTTTCTTCAGACAAAATAAAAATGTTCATCTCAACTCAAGGAATTTTCTTAGAAGGTTTTTGGTATCATTATTTAGAGGTCAAACTCATGAAGTCACGTTTTTTATCCTTTGCTATTTTGCGCAATATAGATTTTTGGGATTCAGGGTCAAAAATAATTGGGCCTCATTATCATCTTGTCCTCTCTGCCTCAAGAATAAACTGAGCAGATTTGGGGGTCAAGTTCATGCAGCCTGCTCCTCATCCTTTGACTTTTTGATCTGAAAAGATCCTTTAAAAGAATTTTCTCCAAATTTAGCACAAATGACCGCTCTGACTCAAGGATACATGGATTAGATTTTGGAGGAAGAAAGTCAAATGTAAATGGTCCATGTGATCATTCCTTACTCGGTGGTGTGGTAAGTCAAAATGCTTTATATGATTACCTTCAGTTTTTGAACTAACTTCTTTCCCCTCAGTTATGATCAAAATATAGCATTAAGACTTTAGGTCAAAGGCCATGCTAATGACGCCCCATGATCCTCCTCTGCTTATGTATGCTCTATGGCATGAACACCTCAAGGAATTTTCTTCATACTTTGCACAAATGTCCTTTGGTGACATAAGCAGGGGCGTAGAATTGGGTAGGGACGCTAGGAACACGTCCCTATCAATATTATGCTAATGCATGGTCCCTAACATAAAACACAAGCATAGTATATAACTTAATAACTAAAAAATGCTTATATTTAATGCCAAAGAGACACTTTTAGAGGTTATTAAATTTATTATCCATGTATTATTGTGTATTGAAAGGCAGCAACCGTTTAAGACCAACAATAAAAGTTTGTGGGAAAAAACACAATAAAACCTCTGATTAATAACGTGACTTTATACATTCATATTGTTGGGGAATAAACTTATCGGTAGTCCTTTTTTGGTTGTGGTTCTATATTTATCAGACTACAACCATACCATCAAACTGTCTGATCAATCCCTAACTGTCCCACTGTTCATACATCAATATATTTCTGTCAAGGAACAGACAGTAGAGATTTAGAGTATTTTTTTTCTGAATGTGATTGTTTGTTTGTTGGATCAGCTCTACATGACATTAAAAAACAGTCATTAATGCAAAACACATCAACTTTCAGGGGTGCCATCTTGGTGTGCATTTATGTCCCCACCAATGTCAAAATCAAACCTACGCCCTTGGACATAAGCATGACCTGCTAAGATTTTAAAGATACTAGGTCAGAGGTTATTTGGCCTCATGATCATCCCTTAATAAAATCATTGTCTTATTTGATCATCTAATAAAATTTTAAAGGTAGCATGTCAAAGTAAAATGGTGGGCTCCATTTACCTCAGAACCTGGATGTTGGGTCTGGGAATAATGTCAAAGTCAAATAAAACAGGTGAACTGGGCCAAAATGATTACTAGGAATTCTTGAGCCTCATGGTCATTCACTTATGAACATACATTAAGAAAATACTGAAGGATTTTGTTGAAACTTTGCAAAAAAAATCCCCTCTGACTTAAGGATGAACTGAGTGAAGTCCAGGGGTAACAAGTCACTGGTCATGAAGCCTTACAATCACCCATCTCTGCTGAACAGAATCAAAAACGCCTCAACAGATTTTCTTTGGACTTAACACAAAGGTCCACTCTGACTACAGGATGAACTGAGTATTGGTCTTAATAGGGAAATGGTCTGAAAATGCCTTTTTAGTACCTCAGCACAATCAGTATCCACAAAATCCACACAAGTTTCTCCTCTTTACCCATCGCTGTTACTCTCACAGGACAAGAGGCATAAAACAATTAGGCAGTAGTTCTGGTTCTAGTTAAGGGTGTTATTGAGCATGGCCAATTAGTAAGAGTGCTTAAGTTTAGGCTACATTTACAGGGACACTCTCTGACTTAAACACACACAGATGTTTCCTTTGCGATTTAAGTCGATCTGTGTACAGACGGAGACGCTGGAGACAAACGAAACTGCTGTCATATGCATGCCGGTTCAGTAGATGGCGGTGCAGGTTTGCAGAGGCAGCGTTGCTACAATACATGTACGAAGAAGAAAAACTTTTCACAAACAACAATGGCGAGTGGGAGCACATAATCGCAGGAGTTTCTTTTCAGAACAACAAATTAGTTCGGACAATAAATCTTCCTTGATAACAAAACCAGCACGGTAAGTGGCACACACTTCACTAGGTAGACGGCCGAAGCAGTTGTTGTTCCTGGTATGTGTGCGCAGCCTTCATGTTAAAGAATACTGTGCATGCGCCGACATCACCGTTTCACCCTGAAACGCTCCGATATGGGTTTACATGGCGCTGCATGGAGAGCGTTTTGGAAACTCTCCACTCTGGAGCGTGTTTTCAGAAGTTTGCGGATTTAAGCAATCCCATGTTTTCATTGCGAGGCTGTAACTCAATGAAAACTTATCGGATTTGGTCGTTCTAGGCCTTGTGTAAACAGCCCCTTAGTTTCAAGGTTTAATAAGCCCGATTGCCTCTTATGAACATGCCACATGTAACAGATGAGCGAAGACTTCTATACAAGTCATGGTACTGTTGAAAGAAAATATGGTACACTGGCATTTAAGTAGAGCTACAAGAAGTCTGTTACAGCAAGCTCAAAATATTTAATTCAAACCTAAGTTCTGCATCTAATGGGACAAAAGGGAATGATTGAGGACTTTGGAATGACACCTGGAGTGTCTCATAAATGTTAAAGGAGGGCCTATCTGCATATTTGGCCTTCCCCAGGCATTAAAACTTAATTAAATCCTCCCTCATACTAATCTTAAACTTCATTGGCAAAGAAAAAATCTCACACATATCTTCTCCCTTTATTTCTCAGACGTGAATAAATGAACTTGAAGTCCCTATGAGATTTTTAAGGTGGTCCTCTTCTCCCTGGGCCTCCCCTGTCCTCTCCTACATTTTTATATGGCGGCATACCCCTCCTACGATTCACAGGGTCCAGCCAGACGGGAGAGGTTGCTGCTTTGCATTCTTCGGGCCTCGCTGAGAACAATTCCACAGGATGTCCTGCTCTCCAGAGCGAGCACAGACGCAGCTCTGACGTCAACAAGTCCAGACACACACACACGCACACACACACAAACTGCATTCACCCTCTCCTCCACATTCCTCCCTCCCTTTCACGGCCTCTCCTGGCATCACTTACCAGATGTTTCAATCCTCTGGTATGTTACACCTTGGAGTTCCTGGAGGGGGGGTGATAAAATATTTCTGTGCATGAATTCATCGCTAAAGTCTTCACCCAAAAAAATCTTTTTTGGAGGATGAAATTATGGTTAGATGCCTGACGTGCTGTCTGAAAATAAAAACAGAAGGAGGACTGCATTTATATTTACATCAGTCTGGATCATTTCTTAGAATGAAATCTGCATTAAGGCTTGCAAAGAGGTTTGTGTTTACTGTTTTTGGCTCCACCATCTGTCCATTCATTTTCAGAGTATTGCACAAGAATCTTCAAATAATCCCTCCCTCTGTTTTTCCTATAAAGTTATGAAGACATAGTATTAAGCCTTGACATTTGGAGGAGACACGTAAAGCCCAATGAAAACCATAGGAAAATCAAAAGTATAACACAGGCTCTTAAGATCTTGATGCAGAAAGATCACAAGTTTAAGGCCACTCATGAATGAGACAAATCCATAAAAGTATTTGCATTGTCATACAGTGGCTGATATCTGAATGTGAGTTTCATTTGTACCCTTTCCTACAAATTTAAGTAATGGTTAAAAATGATCTTAATTGATTTAAATTGAACTTCAATTGCTGTTAGACTCAGGATGGGAAAAAAGACGTGATGAACTGCAGTGAAAAGAAAGATCTTTCATGTACTATTCTTGCCTACTGTCTAAATTGCATCTTGTGCAACTTAACCCGGGACAGCATGCTCTGATTGTCAGTGAGCTGCAGCACTTGGTTATTCCTCAAAACTGATAGGGTCTCTTTAAATCTTTCTTTAAACTTACCTGTTGACAGAGAGATTGATGAAATTACCATTTAATAGCAAAAACATTTCATTAAGAAGTTTTTTTTTAGCACTTTCATTGAGCTTTTAAATCCTCAGTTGTGTTCCTCTGAGCATGATCTCCATGCCTTTGGAGTTTAATACTATGAGATTTACTAAACCCATTGATCAAATCAACCAAGTGCCACTAAGTAAATGGGCCTAAGACAGAACCCTGTAGATCCCCTTTTTTCTAATATCATAACAAAACTGAGTTACACTTATAAATTGTTTTCTAAATGGGCTTAGTGAACACAGATCCGCTAGATCAGGAAACCTGCTGTGAGTGAGCATTCACTTCATTCAGCATCACCCTGTGGTAAACAGCTTTTTTTTAACCAAACGCTCCATGTGTCTTTAAATGCAAATGAAATTCTTTTTTACTCCACCTTTCTCCTCCTGGGATGTGTATAGCCAGGAGCTTTTGTGCCTGTTGGTGGACATGTTGATGGAGATACCAGGTGAGAGGTAAGCATCATAATGATCTGTGATCCGTAAGATTTCATGATTTCAGACATAAGACGATTTATTTGTCATTTAATAGTTTGGTTAATAGTTGGGATACCCAAATATATGTGTAATGATATAAAGAAGTTATGTTTATATATATTCCTTTTTTTACTCCATGTTCTGTTCTGTTTTAATTTCATGTTGGTTTTGCTTTGTCTTGCACTGCTCTTGATGCTATTAATGCTCTGCTTTTATCTAAGCTAAGCACCCTGAACTGCTTTGTATGAGAAGGGAGCTCTATAAATAAAACTGCCTTACCTTGAGACTGTGCTCATATTTTCCCCTCTGATGTCCTGTGATTAGTTTTTTGTTTTTCTTTTTAAGTTCCTTTCCCTGCAGATGGAGGCTGGTGGAAAGAAAAGGAGGAGATTTAAGAAATGTCCCAAAATGTCCTGGAATGTAATTGACATAGTCTGAGAAGTTTACACAGACACAGCAGAGGGAACACGAGGTCACATTCCTCCAACTACAACATCTCCTCTGCGTTTGTCTAAGAAATGTGAGGCCCTGTTTCTTAAAGAGACATCATTATATCAGGTCTTCTGTGTACATATGTATGTGGGTCATTCAGATGTCTCTGATCTGAGTCTCACACTGGTCTTGTGTTCAGTTATTTCTGTCAAACAAACACATAGATGTACTAACTCAGGGTCCATTTTATACATTTTGAGATGAGTTCTTCAGATGAACCAACAGTCAGACCAAACATACGTCTTCCAGATATCTTTACCACTACTGCCTCTTTGTTGATGATGCCCTTTAATGCTTCTCCTTCATTTCCACAACACTTAACAATTTGCACTTTGAGGGGAGAGCAGTAAAAGTATGTCTGGATTACAGTGAGATAGAAGGTAAAATGTTTGTGATGCAATAGAAATAAACGTCCAGCAATGCATTTCCAACATTGTCTGGCCAGTTGATGTCAAAAATGTGGCAAACTGCCTTATCTTACACTGTTAGCAAATCGTTTAAAAAAAATCCTGGATCTACATCCAGATTCGGACCAAAATCGAATACTTTTTTATCTTGGGCCATGACCAACATTCCCCAAAAATATACCTAAATCCACTGAGAACATAGTTCTCACCAAAAACATGGAAATTTGCCCCATCTAGCGATGCTAACAAATCCTCAAAAAACAAAAAAATTGATCTGCATCCTGATTCAAATCTCAACCAAAATCAAATTAATTGGTCCTTGGCCTATATCTAACCTGTCTGGAAATTTTCATCAAATTCCATTCATTGCTTTTGCAGTTACTTACAAAGGCCCCCAAAACCCTCCTTTAGAGGAGGTAGAATAAAAGGGATAGATCACAGTTTAATATACACTCATGCATACACGTTACCTGGTGTTACAGGTAGGTATCTTAACACTGTATTTATTACAGAGAGTCAAAAATAATCCATTTTCACTTAACCCCAGGAGGAAGACAGCATAATATTTGACTCAGATATATTGCAGAAGAAACCTGTTATTTATGTCATCGCATGACTTTAAGACCTGGGTTTTCATTCTTGAGAGTTCAAAAAAGGCATAATTTAATCATTTAGAAACACAATATTTCCTTTTCATAAAACATGCCTGTTAAAGGTTTTGTTTCTGTTCCAACAACCTTGTGTTGTTTTAGGGTAGTGGGTCTCAAATGTTTCTTTAATGGACCCCCTTTGGCTGATACAATTATTTTCAAATATATATTTTCAAGCCCCCACCCAGCCCAACACATAAAGTTGTATTGGTGCACACTAAGCACATTTGTGCTTTTTGTTGACACATTTTTGTGTTTTTAGAACCGATCTCTAGTGCTCTATTTCCCTGAAAATCCTTTAACATGATAAAATTCCTGTGCCAGCAATGCTTGATGTCTTGCTTGGTTTTAAGCCTTGTTTTGCTCTTACTGACAAAGCTTTGGGCCACCTTGAGGGGCACAAGCCCCACTGGAAACCACTACAAGGGTAGAAAATGATCCCTTTACTGATTTCAAATCTATTGACAAGCCGCATTCTTATCTAATGCTGTTCTTGCAAATGTTTGTGAGCAAATAAAAATAAAAGGGAGAAAACCAGAGTTTGCAGTTCAATCAGTTGTTGTACAGTAGGACTGAATACATTAAAAAGGATTTTTACGTTTTCCCCCTTTTCAAATAAATTGTACTCTAAATTGATTTTGGCTCAATGCTGCAAAAGTTTAGGCTATACAAATATATCCTGCCATCAAAAATCATGTTTACAATAAAGACACTTTTTGAAATTATGACAGAAAACATTCTAACTGTTCCACATAGTAAGTAGTCAATGTTAAATTTGCCACCTACTTCATGATTGTTTCAGTATTGACATTATTAAAGATATATAAGGGGGAAGTTGTCCAAATGGTTACCTCATTATATCTTTGTATTATACCCATAGAGAAGGCATACGGGAAGTGTTGAGAACAAACTAATACTTTCTCACCGAACCATTTGTCAGAGCTGCCTGATTTCTGAGAGTTACTCTATGAGGTAACATCAGTTTGTGTCCAAAAGTGTTAAATCTTTAAAATGATACACCTTTGAGCTCCCACTAAAGAAGAGATGGACTGAAGCTGTACTATAAATATCATCCCACGTTGGACAAGAATTTGGTTCCAAGTCTCCTTTGTGTCCAAATAAATATATAGGCTAAATAAATAAATAAATAAAAATGCATTGCGAGAACATTTTGAAGATTGGCAAAGACAGTGCCAGTTATCTGTCTGCACAGATTATCTGTCCAGGGGTCACGGGGGACTGCAGACTATCCAAGCAGACATTGGGTGAAAAGAGGGGTAAACCCTGAACATGGCTTTAGCCAATCACAGGGCTACATTAAGACAGACAACCATTAAAGAACACATTAATACCTAAGGGCAATTTCATGTAACTGATTTACTGAGCATGTTTTTGGTCAGTGGGAATGAAGCTGGAGTATCTGGAGTAAAACCTTGCAGGCATCAGAAGAACATGAAAATGTCACAGAAAAAGGCCCTGACGGACACGGGGGAGTAGATCCAGCAACCTTTGTTGGTGTGAAGCATGCACACTTAGTTGTTAAGATTTCTACATTGTACTCCTTACAGTAATTATTAATGCCATATAATATTTGTGTATGACTGATTGTTTTGGAAAACCAAATGTTTATTGTGCTGCTGTCTGTTAATATTAAACATTTGTTTTGTATGCAGATTTTTCCATAAGTCTGCTTCCATTAACTGACAGTTATTTCATATTTTATTTATTTGTAAGAATTTTAATGTTGTCAGCAATATTTTACATGAATTTACTACATCTCTAAAGGAGGTGAAGTTTATTTAGTTTGTGAACAGGATAACTAAGAAAGTCATGAACACAAATTGATTACATTTTCAAGATACGTCAAAATGGTCTAATGGTCAGTTTCATATTCATGAAACTTTAGGGGGATGTTCATATGGCACAATAACTTTGAGATAAAATTTTTAGCAGTGGTCTAATCCTAGATATGGATCCTGGACTTTTTTTCCAAGGATTTCTTCGCAGTGATAGGCTGGAGAGTTTTCCACATTTTTGTTAACATCTTGCCAGACAAACTTGGACATGCCTTGGCTCTCGGTGCGCCTCTGATTTTAAACACTTGTTCGTATACACATTTTCACAAGTGTATTTCCATTAATAAGACAATAAATTTATATTTTTTCCATTAATTAGACTCTACTATTGTTAACAGACTTTGTAATAATCCATCTCAAATCTAATCTACTCCAGTTAACATGGTATGCTGCATGTTTTTAGTGTGTGCTGCTCTTAAAAAGCTCCCATCCGTTTATTGATCAAATCACGGAGTAACACTGCCCTCTCGTGGCAAAAACTGATATTACAAACACGCCCACAGTCGCGTTTTATTTTTCTGTTTCTGTGTCTTTAACAAGATAACTGAAAATGGTTTCAAAATAACAGCAAAAAATAGTGTCCACGTCATTGTGGACACAAATCAATAGTACACTATTAACTTGCAAATAAATAAAAAAAACAACAACAACAACCAATCATATGTAGCCATTCATGAGCACGGAGCGGTGACAGAGGACGGACATTCTTCTCCATCTCACATCATCATCATCATCACCACCAGCCACCATCATCATCAGCGCGGGTCACGTGGTGCGTGGGGAGCGGGCGGTGGGTGTGTCTAATCGCGTGTGGGTTCATTCATAACTACAGTGTTCATTTGAAGCTTGTACTAAGGGATGCAGAGGGGGCAGGCTGCCTGTGGAGCCACTCTTCACCTGGGTAAGTGTCGTCTTCCTCCCGCTCTCATCACCAGGAGGCAGCCCGGGGATCCCTCCACGCGTGAAATAATGTGTCACTATTTGATTATGTAACACGCTGGGAGAGGTGCTGGGACTGTTTGTGGACTCCATGTGTGACTGACTGATTGACTGGTGGGGGATTTGTTGTGCAGGCTGTGCGCGCACGACGCAGGTATGATGTGGGACAGCTGTGATCGGAGGCTTTTCGGAGGAGAGTAGATGAAGATGATGGAGCTGAGGATGGAGCAGAGGAGCTCTCTGTAGTCTGCGCGGAGGAGTTTGAGCACCACCTGAATACACCGTAAGATATCTTACTGCACATCTGGGCACCATCACTATCCAGCTCCACTCCCTCCTGCTCGTCCTCACTTCATGTACTGCTGCTGCTTTAGATACACCACAAACATCCTCACAGAGCAGTCAGCTGATGGAATTAACTAGAAAGTAGCTCTGTGCGTCTGTCTGAGCCTCCTCCATCTGTCTGTCTGCCTCGTGTGCTGTCTGTGGTCACTGCAAGAGATGATGGTGTGGGGATTTAACACGCACAGTTTTTTTCTGTTAGCGTGTTCGGGCTGAGAGGTATTCTGTTTCTTTACTGACGGACAAGCAAACAAACAAACACAAAAAGTGAGACTATAGTGAATAAACAACGTTCAGGTCACAGCGGTCCCTGTATATTTCTGCTTTAAGTTGATTTCTTGAAATGATCCATAATCTGTGCATTGTTCATTCGATTTTAAAAATGTGTAGAGGTGCTTTGAGAGCACAAACCTCCACCAAGGCATTTCCAACATTGTTGAGCAAGTTATTAACAAAAATGTGGAAAACTACCCTGTCTCGCACAATTAAAACATCTTTGAAAAAATCTGGATTTAGATAACCACCAAAATCTAACCAGCTCTCCCTAGTGTCATGATAAGCATTCCCTGTAAATGTCATCAAAGTCTCATGAACTTTTCCACTTATTACTTAAGTTGTTGGAAACTGTCCTATCTCACAATGTTAACCAATCCTTTAAAGTTCTAGATCTGCATCTGTAATTGAATAACCACCAAAAGCAAAACACTACTTACTTGTGTCATTTCTGACCCGTTATGACAATTAATCAAAATCTGTTCAGAAAATGTATTTGTCCTGTTTAAAAAATTAAGAAAAGAAGAACTAACTAACGGCAGCTAAAAAAGCATCCTGCTTGGTGGAGGTAATATAGCGATCATCCTCCATGGTATTAAAATAATCAACCATATGTTACCCTCTATAAATGTGACATTTGGTCATGTGGCCTCCACAGCAGGAGGGAAACAGACAAACAACAAAAGAAGGCATGTGATAAACTTTGAAATTACCTGTCAGGCTTTAAATTTGTAGTTTTCATGATTTTCCAGCAGATGGCCCCACTTTCTCAATTAAGTGTGGATTATTATTTTAACTTTTGTAGCGCATCAATTTTAAACAAGGACATGTCCCAAATGAGAAATAATGTATTTTTAAATTTTTATACTATGAATAATGTTAATTAAACAAAAACCATTCCATAACGGATTTAAAACTGAAAGTGAATATATATTTTAGACCAATGAACACAGATGAAGTTCTTAAAAATATTCAAGGCAGTGAGAAATGAATACAATCTTCAATGTATTTTTCCTATGGCACCTTTTTCATGTTTCTTCTTTTGGGACGTTATGGGCAACTGTGACTATTTTCCTTTAAGCTGACTCAATACATATTAAAAAATAAAGGCACCAGCATTACTTTATTTACATTACAAGTGACATTTTCTAGACTGAATTACTCCCCCCAAAAATATTCCATGAATAAAATTTGAAAAAATATTTCAGATTTGTTTTTTTTCACCCTTATACCTAAATCATTTCTTTATGTATTCAAGTTGTCACACAAATGTTCAAAGTTGTTCAAGTAAACATTTTTCTTATTTAAGGCATTACTGAAGTGGGTAAAAGTGTTAGATCTGGTAAAAGTAGTCAATGATATTAAAATATAGAAACACAAAAGCTCTTCTCGAGCTCAGTAGGATGTACTGCGTGTTTCTTTTTGAAGGGATATTGTGTTTAATAATTCTTTGAATTCTCAGACCCTCTCTTTTCTTTGCTCATCCTGTTTCTTAAAGTTTCTATTAGGATAAACAAAGTATTTAAAATTGTGATTTTAGTTCAAACTTATGAGTGACAACAAAGACTTTAGCTTAACTGATCAAAATGCATACAATTGCTAACAATTAATAATAATAATAATGCCTTTTATTTAAAAGCGCCTTTCAAGACACTCAAGGATGCTGAACAAGAAACAACCACAGTAAAATCATCAATAAAAATGAAATCAACAACAGAAAAGCACAACAGGACCGGTATAGGGAGAGGAGGTAAGCTATTGTCCAGTGGGGTATGAAGTCCTGAACAGGTTAGTTTTGAGTCTGGACTTGAAAAGAGACAGGGAGGTCAGGTTTCAGAGGTCTGGAGGGAGAGAGTTCCAGAGCTGGGGAGCAGAACGACTGAAGGCCCTGCTCCCCATGGGGCTGAGGCGGGCAGAGGGCACAGTGAAGTGGGTGGAGGAGGAGGATCTGAGGGAGCGGGCTGGAGTGGCAACGTTGAAGATTCAGTTAATGAATGAGTGAAGGCAGATGTGGATCTATTCTGTATCTTCCTGTGGATGTGCTGTCATGTATCTGT
Source organism: Scarus forsteni (assembly GCA_036419115.1). Lineage (NCBI taxonomy): Eukaryota > Metazoa > Chordata > Actinopteri > Labriformes > Labridae > Scarus > Scarus forsteni. Next base: position 32,847,948 of record JAZDUH010000157.1, read on the forward strand.
AGTTTTGACAAACATTAGCCATGAACAGATGTTTTGTGTATTTATTGTGTTTGCATGGTTGCCTGTTGTTTTAGCACGGCGGATTGATGATGAGTGGAAATACATAGAAATAGAGAGGATATGTATTTGTTCAATTACATTTTTTATCAGTAAGATGCGTTTATAGATGCATGGATAGGTGTAATTGTGATACAGGCAAGTGTACAGACAGACAGATGTATGTGTGCATGTATGAATGCATGCATAGATTCATAGAGAGATAGCTAGAGTGTTGTAATGCTCCTGCAGCATGCTCAAACAGTTACAGAATAGACTGATAATTTTTCCCGGATAATTTGAATGCCTTAAATAGCTTTGGTTGGATTGGTGTCTCACAAGAACTCAAAGGCACGTTAACAAAAGGTTTTGCTCCAAAACATATACTGTGAGTGATATGTTTGACATGTATTGAAAGAAAGCAGGATGAGGTAGTTTGTTAGAGGAAAAATAGACTTCGGAAAGTACAGAACAATTTCACACAGAAACAAGCCGTGTCACTTTGTCCTCAAAAAGTCATCATAATACGTATAGTCTGAGAGTTTCTGCACAGGAGCTTTAAGGAAATTACTGTTTATTACACTGTAACAATGCCAACAAAAACACAAAAAGACTGATGAATAACTTAATATCATTACATGTAAGTACAATAAAACAGGGCAAATGCACCTTTAAAACCTCCGCACAAAATTTTAGATACTTTTGCAGGTTATCAATTTCAGCTTTAATTGTGTTTTATATTTTAGAATACCTGATTAGTCATCTTTACAGGCAGGTACAACTCGTAAGGATGGTGCATTCATGGACGGAGCAACACAACAAAATGTGTGCATAGTGCTAAAAAAATGTCTGTAAATCTGGAAGCTGGTGCTCTGGTACGCATAGTGGCAGCATTATTTGGTGTCAGTCCTGCTGCCATTTTCAACTTTAAGTTCTGTAGGAAAAGTCAAAGACATTTGAGTCTATATTCTAAATTTAAACTATAATTATACAGAAACATTGTTTGGGCTTAATGAATTCATACCTCCAGATTGCAAATAGGTGAATTTAAACAGTTTTAATATCAGCTTGATTTACATCATAGTAACGTTTCAAAGGAGAATCACTGGATTTTCAAAATCACAAACACGTTTACACTTCAGTCTTTTCGTCACAGTTTTTGGAAACATGACTTTAGAGCAAAGTGTGTTTGAAGTCTGCCTGCCTCTCCCATCAGGACTGTGGAGTGACTGATGTGCTATGAATCAACATGGATAATAGGTTTTATAACATGTTGAGTCAGGGAGCTGCTCTTACTCAACTGAAAATATTAAAAAGTCTGACTCTTGAATTAAAGAACATCCTGGAATGCTCATCACCGTCTACACACACAGAGAAAAACAACACATCAAGAAGACAACGAATGATTATGGAGTATGGTGAGGAATGGTTGTAAGCTGGCCAATCAACATAAACTGAAACTGAATTGACGTCTGCTTCTTTTGTAGCTTACTGTCGTCAGTGGACTGTTATATAAAAAAGGACAAAGACGAGCACAAGGACATCATTCAGTCCTTGAAGAATAAAATGGATTAGAAGATTAAATTGTTTAATTCTCCTGTGAGATATCTTTGAAACATTTCTGTCATTTGGAAAACATAATTTTCCTGCAGTTCTGTAAAAGGAAAAGGAGATGAACAAGTCCTGAAAAGATTTACTGTTCATAGATGATTTTTGTATTCACGTTCAAGTAGCCTAATATTCCTAATGATTGTGTTAGGCATAACATTTAATTCATAGTTTGCCGACATTTTTCAGATAACAGATTTTTTAAATGAATGTGAGGCTTATCTGATAATACAGTAAAACACGTTATATAAAATATGCCTCTATGAGACCCAGATACTATTACACAGTTAAAATGCCTTATAACCTCAAATAAGCTGACAGCTAATTTTTCATATGAACATATATGTTGTGTAAATTTGCTGGATTAAGCAGCTGTGTGTGTGTGTGTGTGTGTGTGTGTGTGTGTGTGTGCTTGAAGGTGTGTGGTCCTCAATTGTTAGAGTGTTCTTACTATTCTGAGCATCGTTCTCATCATCGTTACCATGAGCCATTATATGTATGAGATGTTACATAAAACATGACTCTCACATGGTGAGGGAGTGTGCGCCGAGTCAGTGTGTGTGTGTGTGTGTGTGTATAAGAGAAAAGGTATGCAATCATGGAGCGATGTTATACAAGCTGCTCTGATTGTAAATATCTGTGTCCTGTCAGCTCCTCTGCTTTTATTTTGATCACACATTTCTTGCTGTCTCTCACAGTCTGATTCGACAGATTGAGATCCGATCATCACAGGCTTGCAGTTATCGTGTAGTAAATGCTTTATCTTCAGGAGGTGTCTCTGAATCTTTTGACAAGTTACATAACCAATCAGCATGCTTTAGGTGAAAGAAGCTATATTCAAAATCACAGACTTTTTTGAACCCCCTACTACAAACTACTGTTCATTAGTAGTATGTAATAGGGGTGTCAAGTCTTTAAAAGTATACAGTATTCAGTATTTGGTATAGTAGTATGTGGCATGACTGACAAATGACTGTTATTTTGTAATATGCTTCAACCAGTCGATTCTTCTTCTTCTTCTTCTGCCCATTTTTTATAAATCGAACAAGGCTTAAGTTTGGATCAGAGCAACTTTTTATACAACACAAAAACAATACTACTACATAAATAACTGTGCTTTTTTAATTATGCAAACTAAGCTTTGTGCTTTCCCTCTCTGATGCCAAAAATAAACTGATTTCAGATTCTGGTCATAAAATCAAAAGTAACTCAGCTGACAGCTAGCAGAGCTAAATTTACATCCACTTAAGGACTAAAGAAAGCCCGAGTGAGGGATTTTTTGGACAAGTGCACTATGCCCCTCTAAAGAAAATGCCCCTTGAAACGCTTATCCTGGGGTTATTATGTAAGAGCTATACAGCCTCCTCCTACATGTGTGTTTTCAGTATTTTGCAGACAGTTATTATTTTCTGTCTGTGAAATACATATTTTTAAAGTCTGCCCTGCTTCCTCCTCCCACTAGTCATTGTTTGAGCAGCCAAACAGCAAAGAGCCCATTGCCTCCCTACCCCCTCAGATCAGAGCGTTTCCAAAGTGGAAGGAAATAGAGCTGCATTTGATCCTCTTCAGACAGTTTTTTAAAAATACAATTAAATTATATTCTTGTTTATAGATGCCCAAGACATGATGTAAAGGTCAAACACCAGGACATGGGACCTTTAATCAAATTTGGGACTCATCTCAGAGACAGAAAATGTCAGCAGGTGCAGATATGTGTCTGATGTGTTTCATGTTTATGCAACGGTGCAGATCTGTGGCACAGCTCAGCCTTCAAAAGGACATTTCTGTTTCATCTTTCCTGTGATTCACAGTGAAAGTGGGCATCATCATATAATGAAAACTTTCTGCACTTAGACCTTTCTGAAAAAGTAAAATAAAATAAAAATGCAAAACAGCTCCTCAAGATCTGACTTGTGTGTCCTCTGCAGGGTTCACTCACGCTGACCTGGACCATGAGCGATGATTCACCTGTTCTGACAAGTCTAACAGACAACTCCACGGTGAGTACAACTGTGAACACAAACACACAAACCCTCACATCTGCCAATCACTGCTGGCTTTTGGCATTCTGAGGCCCCATGCAAAGAACGATATTGTGTCCTTCACTGCTGAATAAGAATATTTTTCAAGGATCTCTTTTCAGTGGACAAAGGTACAAAACTAGAAAACTATGACAATTCGCACTATTTGCAGGAATAGAAAGATGTCACGACTTTTACAAACTGTAATGTTCGTACTTTCTACAAGTACTAACATTTAAATTCACTCTGATACAACTACATTGTGAATAACATATGCCGAGCAGCTCCTCATTTTTTGTTCCTCATCCCTTCTGTTAATTATAATGCATATTTTTCTGCATGTTCTTCTTCATTTGACTTCATTCAGTTTGAATAACAGATCCCTGCAGAGTTTTTTTTTTTGCCAAATATGCCCAACTGAATAAAACATAAACTCATAAAAACTTGAAACCTCTCTGTGAAACGTGCTTGTAAATTGTAAATTGTGGTAAACATCCATGGGCTTTGTGTTCTGTTTTTGCCTGTGTGCGTGTTCCGGCGAACAGCTGTTTGATCAGCTGATCCACGTACCCACCCTGTGACGCGCTTAGCAGCAGGCCAAACCCCATTCAGAAACTAGAGTGTTTTTATTATTAGCACTTTGCAGACCACATCCCCACCCATCTACACCTAGGTGACCACAATATATATATTTTTAGATAATTTGGCACTAGTTCGGCCTGTCAAACCATCTGATCAAAGCCAGTTTATTTACTTTTATCCACAGCGGAGAGCGCGCCCAGCACTTTTTTTTTCTTTTTTGATGAGCGCCTGGCTCATCAGCTAGCCGAGCACATGTCACGATGATGCGACTACTCGAGGACCTCTAGTCACGTGACGCGTGCTTTGTTTTCAGCTCATATTAATTTTAATATACCCATTCCACAGAAAACAAGTCACAGAGAGCAGGGCAAACATGTCCAAGAGATTAAAACAGAATACACTGGATGCATTTCTGGCAAAGAAAAAGAAAGAATTGACAAAGAGGAACATGAAACCAAGGAGGGTGGAAGAGAGAATAGGGAAAGTAAGGTGGAGCATAGAGAGGAGAGTCTTGTGTGACTTGAAGCCTAAAAAAAAAAAAAAAAACTTAAAATTTTTCTTCGCATCATGGACCTCACCTATTCCAAAATCCTGGCTACGGCCCTGCTTCTTGCTCAAAAACCGACTGACTCACATGTCGTTTAAGGATATCAAGTACAGTATCAGCCCTGTTTTATGTGTATAAGCAAAGCCGCCCTTGAGTGGGGAAAAAGGGTTGAGCTTTCTGGGGCCCAGAGTCATGACGGGGCCCTTCGATATTAGCAAATACATGGTCTATCCTGCATTAATCAAAGTAATACAAATATACACTTTTATAACTCTGCCCATTTGAAATTGTAAACCCCTGCTACTAAAGAGGTACAACCAAATTTCTGTGTTATCGTCATTCTGGGTGAGACTGATATGAATCAGACTTTTTATGTCTTTATCTGAGTGACAGGTTAGTGGAAAGTGTTGGAAATTGGAGAGAGAGGGTAGGAAGCGACATGCAGTTTTGGAGACAAAGGTCAAATGTAAGTCTAAGTCACTAACTTACCAGCACACTGATGTTACGATAGATCTGTCAAGGGCCCATGTACCAGGCTTTCCAGGGATCCAGCTAGTTCAGTGGTTGTCCAGAGTATAAATACCAATGTTTAGCTCAATGGTACTACACCAGATACTTGTGTTGGTTTCAGTGCATCAAGAATTACAAATTTCAACCATCTTATTGACTTGGAGCAGCTTGTGGTGTGCAGACTTCTTCTTTCTTGTTGCAACTGTTTTCGTGACTAGCACCGAGCACTTCATTGTGCATTCTATTTTCTTCAATTTGTATGACACTCCAGAGGGAACATGTCTAAACATGTCTGTGCAGCCACAGTAAACATAAGGGCACAGTGCTGCAAAGCCAAAGCATTTTCTCTTTCTAGAGAGGGGCGTGGATGGACACAGCTCATGAGGGTTTACATGAAAACAATCTGTTTGAGCAGGGCTGAAAAGGAGGGGTTTAAAGGCACGCCAAAATCCAATATCTGGGTTAATTTTAAGCAAAAAACAGCCTTTAACTAGAAGTGCCCTGGGTGTATAGACATCCACGGAGGCATTTCTAACCACACATGCCACATTATTATCGAAAACATGGATACTGCACCCTATTGTGTAATACTAACAAATTCTTTGAAAAAATGTTGAACTACTTTACCCAGGACATTGCCATTCCCAACAATTTCTCCTAAATATGTTGAGACTTTCTGAGTTATTGGCATGAATGTGGGAAAACTGCCCTATCTTGCAATGTTAAATCCTTCAATAGACTCTGAAAATGTAACCAAATCCATTGAGAACTTCTGAAATGATCTGTCCCTTAGTTATATTAACCAACAAACAGACAATGCTGGCAAAAACATATACCTCCTTGGAAGAGTTAAAAATGTGTTCTGGGGACATTAAGGACTGGGAGTGTAAAACAGCAGTAAAATGTGTGCTTTTCATATGTCTAAACAATTTTACAATGCTATATATCTGAATTTGAAGTTCTCTATATAAAATGTTCTCCTGGGAGCATGAGGTCCCAGCAGATTGCTCCCTGTTGTGTAGTCATTAAACTGCCTTTGCTGTCAGAGTCTGTAGTGAAGTCAAAGACGGTTCCTTTAAGACATCAAACTGGACCTCTGCCAGTCAACATTTAGAAAACAAACATGTTCCCTGTGTTCCAGTCTTGGCTTTTATATTCCAGGTGTGGGGAACAGCCTGATCTGTATCCAAAGAGGATTTGATTCACAAACAGGACAGTGTGTGCTGCCGTCTTTGTGTGTAGTGCGGTCTCTGCAGATGTTGGGGATGGGGTTTATCTGGGGACTGATTATCAGACAGTTAAAGCTGCCTGTGTGGACCAGTGTTGACAGTGGGTTTTCCTACACAGCGAGTTAGAAGCACGCCTCTTGGCCGATTGATTGTGTTGCTCCTCTGGTTTGGCTGAGCCACTGAAAACAGCAGATTTCATTAAGCCACAGACACTGACAAATTGTATGTTTTGTTAGTGTGTCTATTTGTGTGTGTGTATTTGTCTGTGCTGCATATATGTAGCTTAGTACATCAATAGGTGCTAGGGTTGTCACGATACTAAAATTTTCAACCAGATACCGATACTCAGGAAAATATTCGATACTCGATACTATTTTCATTACCACAAGGATAAAAAAAAGAACCCAATATTTAAAATAAACATTTTTATTAACAAAAAAATGCAAATATAACCTCTATGAAGTTGTGCAAAAGTCTCATTTTCTTTAGTTTATTCCTAATGCAAAAAATAATAATACAATACAAAAAATATTGCAGCATCAGAACAAAATAAATGCTCTTTGAAAAAAACAAAATTGTATTTTTTCCCCTTATTTAGACTACAGTGCGAGTACAAACATAAAATCTCAATAAAAAGTGCTTTGTTGTTGTAACATTTATTGTATTTCGTCCTTTTATTTTGAGTGTCTTTGAATTTTATTTTAACCAAAACTGGTGCATTATTGTGCTGTTATTATTACAGCCTCAAACACACCAAACTGTTTTACCCACAGAACTCATCTGAATGTAGGACATGGCAGCTGCTACTCCATGTGGAAATATTCAGCATGTATGTGTGTGACAGAAGACCTAGTTGTACATGTTCTGGCCTGAAGCAGGTTTGAGGTTGAATAAAAAGAGGAAAAGAGTGCTCTTATTTGCCTGACGTACATGATTTTCAGCTTTTCTTTACTCCCTCTCCTTCGCTGTAAGATTGAGGTGAGGATTGAAGCTGACAAAGATTGATTGATGCATTTTCTTTAGAAACTACCTCTGCCATTTACAGTGAACGCAGAGTCAACATAAAAACAGCTGTTCTTGCTCTTTATCACGCACATACACCCTCTGCTGCTTAAATACACCTAACATGGATGGATGGATGATTGCTGATGGAGAACTTTTCCGGAGTCATTTTAAACCCCCAGTGAGGTGTTTTAATAAATGAGTGTTTATGCATCATACATGTCACACAAAACAAATCAGACAAGGCATCCATATAACTAATTCTATAGAGAAGGTTTTGAAGAAAATTAAAAATCTATATAATAAAAAAAATACAAAAATATTTTTATATTAGATCATTTTCCTCTTGAAAATGAGATGCAGCATCTCAAGGGGCTAACCTCTTATAAATATGATGGGCACAGATTTATGATTAGAGCATCTGCAAATGCTTCACTATCATGGATTCTTATGGTAGTCTCTTTGCCTCTGCCCCCATCTACTTTCCCCCAATTACAACATGAGTAAGGGTCTGCTCAAGATTTCCAGCTGCTAGACAGAGTTTTTTCTTTCTTAAAAAAGCCAATTGAAAAACGTACCCCTCTGTCACACTGTACAGCAGATGTGTTCTTTCACATGAAGCACAGTATTAAACAAGGGGGCTTGATAACAGAAAAGTAAAGTGTTGTATAAACTGAACTAGAAAGGCTCTGAGAGCACAAATCTCCGCCAAAGCATTTCAATATTGTCTGTCGAGGTATTGACAGTGAAATGAGTGAAACTGTCCTTTTCTTTGTGAAGAAATACTTAAAAAGATTTTCAGGATCCAGATTCATACCGCCACTAAATGTAATTGTTTCTTTTTTTGTGCAACTCTAAATCTAACTTTCATGCAACTCAGTGACCAACTGTGTATCTCTTAAAAATCAAGGCAGACTAGTTACGATGTAAGAATAGTTAGAAAAGTAGATGATGGAGAAAAGACCCTGGTCTTCAAACAGGGCAGTAAATATGATTATTTCTGCTGTATAAATAGACCTTTATGAATGAGTGTCTATGTAACTTCGGGCTTATGCAGACATCTTCAAGTGGACGCTTGTGAAACTGCTTTTTTTTTTTAATTGCATTGATGTTGAGATGTTCATATAGACAGCAGAAGATCTGACCTGACTGCTCCCCTTGTTTAAGCCATTAGCTAAAGGTCAGACTTTGCTCTTTAAGACTTTCCTCTGCGTCTTTGTTTCCTTTAAACTAGATCAACCTTTTACATTTTATGATGCTTCACACTCCACTGGAGGACTTTCCATTTGTGGCCGGGAAAATGGCCCTATTATTCCCCACTCTACTGACATCAATAAGAAGAGCCAAAAAAGTCTTGTGAGGGGATTGCTCATGTGCGTCTGCATCCTCCTCCTCCAAATTTCCATTTTTAGTCTGCGGAGGCCTCATTTCCCTCTCATTGAGAAGAGCTGGGAAATTGAATTAAGGGTCTCGCTGACGTTTCGATTAGCATCCCCACGCTCACTCAGCCAAGACTGAGAGTATTAATCAGAAAGAATAGCTGTCTCTGTATTTGTGTGAATGTGTGTGTGTGTGTGTGTGAGTAAGCAGGCAGGATGTTTATGAGCATGTGTGTGTTGATAAGAATCACTGGCGACTTAAGATCTCTCTTTCAGTGCTAATTCCCACCCCTTATTAAATATTACAGTGCTTATCTGACACTGTAATGTAGCAAAGACATCCCTCATTGCTGTTGTACTCAAAAGGAGGAGAATCAATTCTCCAGTTGGTCTTTGTGCAGCTGTAGAGCACACAACAACTACACACAAGAACATGTGCATTTACACTTCAACCATAGTTAGTTAAGAATGCTGAGAGTTATTTGCATGAAAGCATTTTAAATAAAAGAGTTGGACTCGAAGTTGTAGAGTATTTAGTGTGACTCGGTCATTTTTGGTAACATTTAATAAATAAATCCAATCTAGTATTAAACAATTCATAAAAGGTTTTTGAGGACTTCCTGCAAAAAAAAGAAAAAACAGTGGGTCTTTACAGCACTCCTTGTGTGGGAAACAGACAAAGAAAAGCTTTTTTTTACTGAATGTTTATACTGAATATGAATAGGTTATTCTCTGTAATGACAAATCATTGTCACATAAGAAAAAAACAAAAAAAAAGTCCAATCAATTTAGTGAAAATCAGATATTAGTTAACAACTTGTTTTGAATGTCTGAATGATTTCAGACATGTTCCTGAACAGTGTCTAAATTTACAAGAATAAATACAAATTTTTAGTGTTAGATGCGGACAACATGCAACAGGCATAAAATAATGTCATCCAATCATTTGTTTGGCAGTATTATTGAAAATGTGTTATTTGTTTGCCAAAATATTTGTAAAACATGATACATTGCCTGGCAAAAACAAAAGTTGCCCCCAAAAAACAAGGTCACACACTCTAATATTTCGCTGGACCACCTTTAGCATTGATTACAGCACACATTTGCTGTGGCATTGTTTGCGATAAGCTCCTGCAATGTCATAAGATTTGTCACAGATCATAGCACTGCCCCCACAGGCTTATGCAGTAGGCACTAGGCATGATGGGTGCATCATTTCACCTGTCTCTCTTCTTACCCTGATGCATCCATCACTCTGGAACAGGGTAAATCTGGACTCATCAGATCACATGACCACCTTCCAGTCTTCTAGAGTTCAATCTTTATGCTCTCTTGCAAACCTAAACCTTTTTTTCTGGTTAGCCTTACTGATAAGTGGTTTTCTTAAGGATATACAGCTGTTCAGTCCCAATCCCATGAGGTCCCTTCACACTGTGTGTGTGGAAATGCTCTTACTTTCACTATTAAACACACCTGTGAGTTCTAATGTTGTTCTTCTTCGATTTGATTTGGCCAAATGGTAATGGCAATCATGATCATTCTAGATTTTTTTCCAACCCCATGTCTTCCGAAAAGACGATGATTCCCCACTATCTTACCAGTTTATAATAAAGAATTGGACAGTTCTTAGCCCATTTTTGTAGCATGCCAATGATTTGACCCTTCTTAAACAGACTAACATCTTTTCCACGACCACGGGATGTGTCTTCCACATGGTTGTTAAAGAAATGAGAAGCTACTCATTGCATCAGCTGGGGTTAAATAACTTGTTGCCAGCTGAAAGATAATCGCCCATGAAGTAATTATCCAATATTTTTCAATAGGAGGCTCGCACCTATTTGCTTAGCGCAATCCAGGTGGCGACTTTTTTTTTAGGCCAGACAGTGTACATTCATATATTCAGGTTACAATAAACGCATATGATCTTTATCATTGTATGGTAAAATTGATCATTTCTAGACTTTTCCCTGTGGCCTGTGATTTGTAAAGCAAGATCTTCAGCCATATATTTACCCCCCCCCCCAAACAAAAACAAAAAACAAAAAAACAAACTGACCTGCCCCTGAGTAAAAACATACAATAAAACACTAAAATGCAAAGCCAGTGAAAAGAAAGTCAATAAGCAAACTTTCAAAAGCAACATAAAACGAGCCAAAGATAGGGAAAGCATGATCACCTTACATCATATGGATTATCGGTGGAACAATAACCTAAAAACAAAAGTATGCCGTAAAAGGGACCAGAGGGATCTGAGGGATGATTCATAATAAGATAAACCAAAATATCAGGATTAAAATAACAATACTGTGTAAAGATTCAGATTAATTTAGCCTTTTTTGACTGACGTACACAACAATGCAAAATGGATTAACACTATTTGTATGCATTTTGCACATTTAGCTGGAAATTTGAATCATTTTTCTCCTGGTGCAGATTCTTTCTCTGACACCATTTGAATTGTCTACATGCTATCATTTGTATAAATATTTGCGCCTTTAAAATACTGGTTAATAAGCCAATGTTCGTACCATTTCAAACCATGATTGCTAAACAGTTTCTCTTGCACCACACACATTTTTGAAACCATCTTCTCTGAGGCATCACTGTTTAAGATTGGTAGTTCTTAATTGTTGTATGAGGTCGCACTGGTGTGCCTAGAGCACCAACCTCTTGGGTTGAAAAAAGATGACCATGCACATGCAGAAGTACCAAAAGCTGTGCTCCACGGGTGTCTGCTTGAGGCTGGCAGGAGCCCTAAAGTTTGCATGATTGTGTGCAGGGAACAGACAGTTTTTGTGGCTCAAATAAATATCTACGGCCTGCCTCAATAAATGAACCATGCCCAGCAGCTGGACCAGTCTGATTTAGTGTCTGTAATAATGCTGTTCCATCTTGCCAAGCTTCAATCTACACCAACTGTGCTCGGTCCAAAGCGGAAGCCCGGTCAAAGTCTTTTAGAGCAGAAAGAGGTGTGTGAGACGAGCGAGACGACAGCAGGTAGTGACTGCGCTTATGGAGACTGGCATATAGGCTAAGAGCTTTGGGAGCAGTTTTATCACATATTGACCACATTTCTTAAAAACAAATATCGACACCACAAACTTCTCTATAGTAAGGATGTTTCTGTTACACTTGTGACATGTTTTGGCAGGAGCTTGTTGTAGGAAGTGTCTCAGGTTTTGTAATGCAGTAGCGCCCACATACATTATCTGATTGGCCTGTAATAAAAGCTAATTGATGGAACAATTGTCCAATCACCTGCCTATTATGCTTCTTAAAAGTTCTGCCTTTCCAAACACTTCCTATGGGCTCTTTTTTGGTGGATTATCTGGAGTGTTAGGTTATCAAAAAACAACTTTGGTCCAAAGCAGTAATGCATCGATGTGCTCTTACTGTATGGGAGTGCATTTTTATGTTATTGAGGATTTCTTGTTTGAAAAATTTAAAGTCTGCGTGGATATACTACTTGGTCAGGTGACCTTAGTCCTGCCTTAATACAGGCTCTTCATGTGTGCCATGAGTGGAAGTAAGTTGAGTGAAAGTTTTGTTGGCATGACAAGCACAGCATTGCAGCATCCATTGTGACACATCAACAACGATTCAAAGGCTCCTTCTTCCAGTCTTCATGCCCCTTTGTTACAGCTATGAGTTATCATAACAACTACATAACTTTCCTGTTTGCTTTCTTACAGCCAATGGATCAGGGACTTTCTGAGCTGCCTTAAACTAGAAAAACTTAAATACAGCTCTCGTGGAAAACCTGAATGTTTCTACACAGCTTGGTCCCCTTTCCTGTTTCAGTCTTACTAACCCAGTGAACCCACATGGTTATTCTCCCAGTCTTGCTACCTTGACATACTGATGGTCAACTTCCCTTGACATGAAGTGATGTGATGATCTAATATGAAATGATTTTTACTTATATTTTCTAATTTCTGGCTTTGTTTTTTTAATGTTTTACTTGTCTGTCTATATTTTCATACATGTAATATAGTTGTGATTATTTGTTGTTGTTTCTTTGTTCTCACTTTTGATTTTTGTTCTGATTACCCTTCTATGCTTTTTTTTATTTGTCTTGTCAACAAAAAATCAGTAAAGTAAACATGCAAATCCTTTACTTTAAGGATTCATGATGGATCATTTTTAGTCGGGTAAAATCTTTCACATTTGCAGGAACTGTGAGTTTGAGTTGGAAATGAATCTTTTCTGTCCCTCCAATTATAAGTTCATCTGAGTTATTAAGGTGATCAGTCAGTTTTTTGTTGACATAATTATTAAGTTTAATAAAGTTTCAAATGAGTTGCAGGATAATTGTCATTAAATATTTAAAGAGTATAACGATTGTTTTTCGGGCGGCACAGTGGCACAGCAGGTAGTGCGCATGCCTCACAGCAAGAAGGTACCTGGTTCGATTCCCGGGTCGGACAGGGGCCTTTCTGTGTGAAGTTTGCATGTTCTTCCCTTGCATGTATGGGTCCTCTCCAGGAACTATTGCTTCCTCCCACAGACAAAAAACATGCTCATGAGGTTAATTGGTGACTCTAAATTGCCCTTAGGTAAGAGTGTGAGCGTGTCTGTCTCTCTATGTGGCTCTGCAATCGACTGGCGACCGGTTCAGGGTGTACCCCACCTCTCGCCCAATGATATCTGGGATAGGCTCCAGCTCCCCCCACCGACCCCAAAAGGGATAAAGGGGTATAGAGGACAATTGTTTTTCCAAAATAACCAGGCATAAGGGGATAAAAAATAAAGTTATCAGGCAGAATTGCTCTCCATACTGTATATTATGTGTATGCTTAAGAGACTTTTTGTCATGAATATTAAAAAGGTGTGCTTTGAAATTTTGGCTTGCCTTTATATGTGCCGTATTCAAAATACTTTTGAAAACCACTGTTTTAGAGCACCAACATTTGTTCCACTGCCAACCTGAAAAGTTGTACATGTTTAAGTGTGAAGGACCAAATGAAGTGTTTGGGGTCCTAACCTCTTGTCTCTGTGCTCTCTGTCAGGACGTTCCGGTGTCTGCGGGTCAGGTGGAGAACTATGTGCTGCTGTTGGTGCTGCTGAGTGTTTTTGCCGGTGGGACGCTGGTGCTGCTCTCCCTGCTGCTCCTCTTTTGTCACCGCTGCTGTATGGGGGGGCGACGCTACTCCAGGTGGGTGACTCACTTTCTCTGTGAGTGTGTGACGCATCTGCAAACACTAACACTGTGATTACAGGAGCCAACAGGACGTGACTGCAGCGGATTAAAGCTGAACTGAATCTGAAGAGAGAAAAATGATTATTTTGCTCTTTACTCTGTTTATCATTGTGTCGAGATTATTCCAACACATTATGTACCTTGTGTGGTTTGGAGGTTTTCTGTGGGTCTATGTACCAGACAGTAATAAATAATCAATCAAATACAAAAAAAAAACAATTCCAAAATCAACTAACATGTAAAAACAAATAACAAATCTTGAAACAAAGCACGACACAATGAAAAAAGGAACACAAAGACATAAAACACAACAATAAAGAAGAGAAAAAAGAACCAGAAAAATACAAGCTACAAAGAAAATACAACATAACAGCAAACAAGAAAAAATCTGAAAAACCTTACAAATAGGAACACCATCAACAGAAAATGAACCACCAATTAGAAAATAAAATAAAACCACAAATGAGGAAAAAATAAACCACAAAAAACAAAATGGCATTTTAGAAAAAATAAAACAACAAATAAAAAAAATTAAACAAGAAATTTCAAAACAAACAGTAAATTAACAAATGTATTAATCACATTTAACACAGAAAAATAAATGATAAAAACACTGTGACAAATAAGATAAAGCAACACAGAAAAAAATACAATGACAGAACAGAAAATGCAAAAAGAGCTAAACCTTTAAACATAAAAAGATAACACAACAAAGAAAAACAATAAATGAAACCAACAAAAAATCCTGCATGAAAAATCACATCAAAATAGATAAAAATGTACAAAAACCAAAGCAACTCGGGAAACCCCCCACAAAATTAGCAACTGCAAAATCACAAAAAAGTAACGGCAAAATTATGATTGACAATACACAAAAAGAGGAAAACAAACAAAAAAACAAGTTATCACAACGTGGCAAAAGCTCAAACAAATAGATTAACCATATCCCAAACCGTCTTCTTATCATAAAACCCTAAAATTAACACACATAATGACAAATCAAAAACAAAGCAACAAATTAATTACAGATACCTCCTCAAATAATGATTAATAAATAACAAATAATTGAAAATCAAGATACAACAACAAATCAAAGACATAATCAAAATAACATTACACAATTAAACATAAACACGGTTACAATTAACCACCCACAATGACCACAATCAACAAAACATTACCAATTCAAAACACAAAAATAGAGAACACACAACTTTGCATTTTCTTTATGAGCACAACAACAAAAAGACAGAACAAAACAAAAACACATTATCAACTTGACATAACAGTAAACAACAGGATCAGAAATAAAAAGAAATCATTACATCAAATTAAAAAAAAACACAAGAAAGTAATGTAACCAGAAGCAAGAAAAAACACAACAGGAAAACAAACAAAACCACTTAATACAACGTCACATTGAAAAGATCTAACTTAACTTAAGAAACACAAACAAAAACGAAAAAGGAGATGACTCAAAAAATAAAACCTTATATTACGTAAAGTCTGTTTTGCTCCTGTATCTGACTTTTATTAACTCCAGTTGTTCTGTCAATGACCTCTAGAGTGTGTGCTGATTGGTTGTTACTGCAGAGCTGAGATATAAAACTTCTCTCGCTTTCAGAGCCAGCGATGACCTCGAGAAGACAAACACCACATATGCTGAAGACTCTCAGCCAACCCAAGGTCAGATCAGACAATTTTTCAGAGTTCTTACATAAATTTTCTTCTTCACTTTCATAACTTACTCTTGTTCTGCCTGTCCTTGTCCTCTTTGTCACTCAGAGATCACCATTCATTTGGATGAATCAGACGCGCTCTCCGCTTCAAGCTGTCACGATGGAGAGTCAGAGCGATTCATCTCTACCGGATCCACTGGCCGTCGAGTCTCCTTCAATGAATCTGCACTTTACGAACAGGAGAAGGCGGCGCAGGATAAAGGACGCAGGTAGTGCTCAGATAAAGCGGGTTTACGGCTCTTATAGGCCATTGATGGAGCTTCATCAGATGGCTTGTTGTTTTTCCCAGGTACACTCTGACAGAGGGAGACTTCCACCACCTGAAAAAGGCCAGGCTGACCCACCTCCACCTTCCTCCAGCTCCGTGTGATTTGAAGATCCTCACCATCATGGAGTGTGACTCAACAGAGAGCAGCACTGTCAACATCAGTGAGGCTGCAGCTCCCAAACTGCCCCTCACCATCTATCAGGTAACCCCACCCACTCAGGTGGTGACAGAAACACTGCTCAGCATTTTAACATGTGTGCTCAGCCCATTAAAGGATAAGTTCGGTTTCTACAGCTTTCACATTGTTAATAGAATGAAGTAGAACAATATACTGACCCAGAAGGCTTTCCTGATCCAAACAGTGCTTCGGGAGATATTTAGATTCAAAATCGAGCGGCGGACATCCGTATAATGGTAGCACATAGGGCATGTATAGCGCCGCTCCTAAAACTGCATTAATCGTCCAAAAACTCATTAGTTTCACCAATATTTCATCATGGTCCGCTCGGGCTACTCCTCCATTACAGTCTGTGTCGCCCCAGACATGATTTTTGTAACTGTGCCGACCTCTGAACTGAAGAAGAAGAGCGTTTGCCTCCGCGCATGCGCAGTACTCTCTGGAGCGCTGCCTCCGCGTCCTCCTTTCGATGAGCTCCTCATCTGTAAACTCTGGCTCGAAACTGTAAGGACACCCATCATACTCAAAGTTCTCCTCCACAACATCTTCATCCGATAGATATTCGTCCATTTTACACAGAACTGGAAGAAGAAAGTCGTGTAGCCAGCGGTCTTCCCCTGAAACAATGAGCCGTGCTGCGCATGCACGGAGGCAAGCGTTCTTCTACTTCAGTTCAGAGGTCAGTACAGTCACAAAACATGTCTGGAGCGACACAGACTGTAATGGAGGAGTAGCGCGAGCGGACCATGATGAAATATTGGTGAAACTAATGAGTTTTTGGACGATTAATGCAGTTTTAGGAGCGGCGCTGTATGCCCTATGTGCTACCATTATATGGATGTCCGCCGCTCGATTTTGGATCTAAATATCTCCCGAAGCACTGTTTGAATCAGGAAAGCCTTCTGGGTGAGTATATTGTTCTACTTCATTCTATAAACAATGTGAAAACTGCAGAAACCAAACTTATCCTTTAACACCCCTTATTAAATGTAGGATGTTGTTTCAGGTTGTCAAAAGTACAATAAAAGCTGTTAATTTTTCTCTTTCATTATGCTCAACCTCACAGTCTGGGTTAGATTCTCTTCCCTAACTTCAGCTGGTTTCCCCCCACAGCCCTCTGACAGAAGAGTCCTGGACTGGAAGGGACAGAAGCTCAGTGGAGGTCTGCCAGGAGACCCTCACCACTCCACCATCCTAGACCAGGAACCCAGACCAACATTATCAGCCCTGAAACCACAACACACACGCTCTCAGACTGTGAGTTTAGCTTCTTCTCTAAAGTGTGTGGAGAGTTTTAATATTCTCCTTAAAAAAAAAATGGAATCGAAGAGTTTGATGTTGTTAAAGGGGAGAAATAAAGTCAAATAAAGTTTTGAAGAGTAAAGTTTTGTAATTTAAGAAGGATTTGTGGACCATCTTTGGACTTAACTGAAACATATTAAGTGTAAAGGTCATCAAGGCATTGAGAAAAGATTGTCGTGATTTCTGATCTTGAATCCTATAAGACTTTTTTTGTCTGGTTCTCCTCAAAAGGATGAAATTTTCTGTTTGGAAACACAGGGCAATAAACACTTCTAAATTATGAGAGTCAAAAACGTACATCCCTAACATTGATCTTACTTCACTTTTCCATAAAATGATCAAGTTTGTTTTGGCTTTTTTTCTCCAAGTTTTGATTTGTTTAACTCATTATCAGAAGATATAACCAGTTTACTGAATTTGAAATACATTTTTTTATCCATAAGCTAAACATTATAAAAAGCATTACTTTTCCCTTATGAATGCAAATGAAGTGTTAATGTATTTTTCATTTTTATATCTATTGTTATCATTATAAATACTCTTTCATTTATTATTTATTTATGCAGTTTTACGTCACAGTGGCATTGCATATTTGCATATTATGGCCAGTTTTCAACTGTGGTCATTGAGCCGGTGTCACAGAGGTACATTGAAATAAATCAGCAACATTAGGGCTGTTGTTTTCTGTAATTACATTAGAGCTGCTGTTATAACAGGTTCTCCCAGTTGACACTTAAAAATGATGAATCTTTAAATTCTTAGATTCTAAGACTATAACATCTTACAGTTGATGTATTACACGTAATGTATCAAGCACAAACTAAATGTAAAGTTCATTAGCATTTTGTTTTAAGGATGAAATATGTTAAAATTTAGATGTGAACAGCCTCTTAAAGAAAGTTAAATGGATTTATGGTTTGCCTTATTTGTATGACCTCATCTAACATTTACTGTCCTGAGAGAAACTGTCAGGGGGTTTCCTCTTACATTTCAGTCTCAGGCAAAATTAATAATTTCTCCTCTTGCTGTTAATGAAAAAGTAAAACTTTCGGCTCTCAGGAATGCCTTTGGGAAAAGTTTAAATCAAAGCTGATGTTTCTTTTTTCCACACTTCCCTGTAAAAGCTGCCGTCAAAGGGAAATAATTAAGTCAGGGTGACTCCTCACTGATGGTCCAGAGCTTCATTTACTCAGACGGACTCTTCTGCTCAGATTAATCCACGAGCAGAGCTGTGAAGAGCCACGGGCTGAGCACACTCATGCTCTGTGACTCCATTCATCACTGAAATGATTGACAATATGACAAACTGCAGTCCCTGAGGGCTTTGCCTTTGCCCATCATGACTCATCCCAGCCAATCTGCCCTCTCCCTCTTTCATGCCACCTCTCCTCTCTCTTTCAGATGGAGGCCGTCGGGGACAGGGGGGAGGCTGAGGGAGAGAGGGTGATGAGGGGGGAGTTGAATCAAGCTCTGGGCCAGAGTTCAGTTCTACATTTCTTCACCAAACTGCGGCGTCATGCCAGTCTGGAGGGGGCAGGACCTTACTTCAGGAGGTGGAAGTTTGACAGTAGCCACCGGGCTGCCAGCTTGGATGCTAAAGGTCTGCATCAATTTCTTAATTAAATGAGCTTAGCTTGATTTGTACCTGAAGACTAAAACTTGACAAATATATGGCTGAACAGTCTATGAGGATTTTGTGAGGATGGCAAGTGAGGATGGGAAGTGCTTTCTTATGAGAGAACAATTAAAAAATCGTATTTGCTGTGTCACACTAGGGATACAAATTGAAAACCAATTCCAGTCAAAGTCAATAAAAAGTCCTTCTAGTAACCAATATCATTACTCTTTTTGTTTATCAATTCTTTCCACTTTTTTGCTGCATTCTTTGTAAATCAAGGACATGATGCTCTCATCAGACGCAGTCAGCAGAAACAGATTTTGTGGCTTAATTTTCGACAAAGTCATGCTTACTACACAAAGTTTAAAGGGTGGAAATACCAGCAACTTATGCAGCTGAGCGTTTACAATGGCCTGTGTGTGTTACTATTAATGGTGGACAGAGGGAAGAAGCGATCAGAACTGTTATTTTTATTTGAAATGCTTGCTCACAACTTTTAGTGATTGGAAACTTGCAGGATCATCATGCAGAACAGCCCTGAATATCAGGAGACTCATATGTCTGAAAACCTTAAAATTGCATCGATTCCCATACCTACTTGTTCTCATACAGCAAATTTTTATCAATGAAAAGCAAAATGAACTAATTGTGTGCAAGGATTATCTGATGTTTATTAATCAAATTTTGGATCAACAAAACATATCTTAAAAAAACAGACTCAGCAAGCCAAAACTGTAACCAAGGAGCCAAATTCTTTTACTGTCTAGACAGCCAAGACACAAGAACGAGTGATATTTTTCAACATTAAACACCCTAGTGTCTTCCTCTGCCAAAAAAAGTGTAATTAAATCAACAGTTTATACCACTGTACAGGCCAGTGCCAAATGATTCACTTAATGGTACTGGTACGCAGCCTGATGGATTGAAATATTTTAGTAGAGAGGGGACTATAAGCATGGAAAAATTCATTATCTGGGTGGATTTTTTTTTATTTTTTTTTATTTTGAGGCAGAAGAACTTTCAAAGTAAGATCTTGGCACATCTGTGAAACTTTAAACGTGTTGTAAAAGAACAGAATAGTTGACCTCTCACATCATTCTTACAGGATCTCCTAAGAGAAGACCCTTTCAGAGACAGAGGGCAGCGAGTGAAACCACTGATCACACAGAAGATGACTCCTCTCCTCTGCGAGATGAAGTTGTTGAATCTTTTCCACAAACTCCCAGTCAGTCGAGTGGCCTCCAAGCACTCTCTGCAGAGTCACTGTCACACCCCACCAACACACCCACATCCTCAGTCTTCCTCAGCAGGTACGACTGATCTCATTATCCCATGACATGACCCGTGAAATTCACAGCACTGTGTATTAACTGACTGTAACTCCCTCTGTGCAGGCTGCCACTGGAGGCCATGGATGAGGTAGGTGGCAGAGGCAGCAGAAGAGAGGATCTCCACATGCCAACAGATGAGTGTCAAATCCAGAGGCAAGAGGAGGCCATGGAAAATGGCACAGCAGTGGTAAAGGAAAGAAAGTTTGGTGCTGGGATGAGAACAGAGGAAGTAGGAGTAGAGGCAGAATCTGCAGAAGAAGACGACTTTTTTGGAGAACAGCAAGATGCAGCCATACAGGACAGGTTCGAGAACTTGTTGAGTAAAGCCAAAGACTGGAAACCTGATGGTGTGTCATCAGATTTGAGGAAAAAAAGTGAGGTAGAAGTAGACGACGGGGATGAGGTGGTGTTGGGAGCTGAAGCCAGACGGCGAACTGACTCTGGCTCCTCTCTTACCTTCATGATTCGTCAGGAGAGCTCTGAGGCCCCTCCCTCCCTGTACAGAGACATTTGGAGTCTGCGTGCCTCTCTAGAGCAGTACGCCTCTTCAGACCAGAGCAGCACAGATCGAGAGTCTATACGCAGCGATGCTGACAGTGTTTCATCCCTTGGCGGTGCAGGAGCTCGCTCAGGACTGGACAGCTGCTTGTCCCAGGACCTGGATGATGAACCTGAAGGAGAAGGGGAGGGGGAGGGGTCTGAGGGAGGAGTCAGAGGGGCATCAGGTGGGGACAGTGAGATGGGAGGGGGAGCTGGAGGGGAGTCAGAGGCAGGTAACCGGAAGCTCCTCCAGATGGACAGTGGTTATGCCTCTATTGAAGCTCCATCAAAGGCCCCTGAGGAAATGCGACTTTTTGGGACTCCTGGAGCCCCTCGTGGGAAGACGGCATCTGAGAGGAGGCTGTTCTTCACCAGCTCAGGAAGAAAAGGTTCAGTGTGTGAGAGCATTGAGGCACGGCTGTTTCAGGAGGAGCTGGAGGATGAAGTGGCCAATACATCCGAGACGGAGAAGAAGCTCAAGGATAGACCGCAAACTGGCAGCCACTCTTTGATCCTTCACGAACCGTATCACCTTCTGAAGTCCCTCCATCCTCAGAAATCTGCAGAAATGTCTCCGCTGATGAAGCCAGTACAACTGCCCGGTAGTCCGCACAAACCTCGCCTTCGCCGCCGTGACTACAGCATTGATGAGAAGACAGATGCCCTTTTCAACGAGTTCCTCCGCCATGACCCAAGGTTTGACCAGCAGGATTCGCCACTTCGCACTAGGCACCGATCCAGGATCCACCTCCGGAAACAGTGGCAGAGACACAAGCAATACAGCGACCCAGGGTCTAGTGCTGGAGGCAGGTACTCCCCATCTCTTGAACGGCAGAGGTTCACCCCACTGCGGAGAGGGGACAGCGCAGGATACCCTCTGGACACGAGGTATCACAGCACATTATCACGCATCGCAAGTGCAGCTGATGAAGAAGCCAGCGAGGTTGCAGTGTGTGAGGAAGCAGCCAAAGAAAACACAGAGAACAAAGATCCATCAAGTGAGGGAGCCACTGCAGAAAGTACAGCCAGCTCGACTACTGAAGGCACCGACACAACCAAGAGTTTTGCAGAATCAGGAGGTGATGCTGAAAGCCTCCAAGACTCCATGAAAAACAAAGAAGAAAGCACAACAAGCCAGTCTCTGACCACTGTGACTACACAAAAGATGCTCATGGATCCAAGAGTGGATAACAGGAACAACAACAGCAGTCAAGCGATCCTGTCAGAGGTTTCCCTGCTGGCAGAGGGCAGCCTGATGGACAAGCTGGTCGTCGCAGTGGAGGAGAGGCTCTATGGGGACTTGCGCTCTGCGGAGAAGCTCAACCAGGGAGCAACTGAGGGTACGCTCACTGTGTCCAACACGGTGTCACCTGGCTTCAGTCCTACATAACATGTACAAAATCATCAACTTCATTTCAAATCCTTTTTCTAGCAACAAGACTTGAAATAAATCATCTACAGCACTTGAAGCATCATCATGTTAGATCATAATCTGCCCCTACAGATTTGGATAAATCTCCTTATAAATATATTATCATAACTCATCTATCAATCTACAAATATACTCTAAAGGATGGACAAATCTTCTAAATGGACACTTTCTTCTTGCGCTGTGACAGAATGGGATCCCTTTTTTGGTCTTAGTGGTTGATGATACATGCCACTGCAGAGAATTGTAGATTGAGGGAAAGGAAGTGATGTTTGCAAACAGAAGTACAACACTTGTGTTGTTTAAAGCCATGCCATCCGTTTGATTCAGGCAAAACAAGACATACGTCCTCCTCCTGACAGAAGTTATTAAGAAAAGAAAAAGTCAGTGTGAATTCCACAGAGGAGCAGCGGCATACATGGATTAAAAACCTTGTTGAGGGCACATAGAAACTCCCTCAAGGAACCAATATAATATCATTAGTCTTTTTGCTGAACAATTCCCTGAACAATTGATCCTTTGCTGTCTCTCCGATTGGTTTCCTGATGAGTTAGACAAAGAGAACCCCCTTTCATAGCAGCCCTTGTTTGGGTACTCCTGTCAGACAACTACTATATTAGCAGAGCCTTTTTAATGAACTGTGCTTTAATGGTTGGCTAGTTCACTGAAAATCCCAAAGTAAACCATTTAATGCTGGTGATATTTGGTGTTCTAGTATTATATAATTATAATAATGTTAGTATTTTGCTGACATTAGACACCACCATTAAGAACATAAATCTGCAAAGGGGTCACCTTGCCCCCAGTTCTGCCTCTGAGATGTTCACTGTGAAGGCATAACATCACTGGAGTGTAAATGTGTCCCACCTCAGAACAGGCCTGTGAGCAAGGCAACTACTTCTGAAAGCTTACAATATCACTCAGCAGGGTAGAGTTTGAACTGCTTGTGTTTTGCATCAAGATACTTTGGAGTAAAAATAGCAATATGTATAGACACGATCCTCAGGCAACATACTATCTCAGACAAAAACAAGATGGCTGACATTCTATCCTGTAATCGACCCCAGGAAGTCTTAAGACTCCTTTATGCCTTCGTTAAGCTTATCACGACTTCAGGAGAATGTAATCTATGATATTCAACTTCCACAAGGTACTGAATTGCTCCATAGACTGTAGGTATCCTACCTGTAGGATCCACCTTTTTTGCTGATGTTTAGTTGTCAGCAGATATAATTTTCCCATTGCTCCCCAGTCTGCATTTTTCACTTCCTTCCCCCAATCAGACTTTTGTCCATCACCAGAATCAAATGACTAAAAGCAACCAATCGGTTATTCTTATAAAACCTAAATGCATTCATTCCATAGCTAAGATAGCTAAAGTCCCATCTTTAGATAAAAAAAAACAGTATTTTTAGATTTAACTGTGAATTTTGAGCATGCTACTCAGTGTCAAAACTGTTTTTTTGTGAATAGTGTACAGTTTTAACTTAAAAACATGAAGCACTTTGATGAAAGAAAGATAGAGATGGAGTTTCTGCCAACCATATCTCTCATTTTCAAACCATATCCTCCTTAAGTGTCCTTGTCTTAATCACCATGAGGGGTATTGTGAAAAAAAGATATTTCTGTTTTGGTGAAATGATTGATCATCCTTAAAGGTCCCATATTTTCATTAAAAAATTATTAGTCCATCACCTGTCTACCACCCAAGCATAAAAAATACTCATTTTCTACTGTTGCTTGCTCCAACTCTCAAAAAAGAACTATTTTTTGAGATATTGTGCCATAAGGTGTAAGCTATAACCTTGCAGAATCTGGATATGCCTGAAACAATCATCAGTAATCAGTCTGATCCTTTTAGCCAAACTCCAACCTACAACAACTGTGAGTGGCCCAAATCAGCATGGTCCAATCAGCGTCTATTAGAGCAGGAAGAGAAAGGAGCTATGAGCAAGACGACATCAGGAAGTGACTGCATGACCAGGGATTAGTTAGCTAGTTAGTTAGCACTGATGCTGACAGCTTCAGTAGCAGTTTTACCAGATCCTGACTGCATTTCTTTATTAAAGGAAAAACGAAAAATAACACTACAAACTTCTTTTTAGTAAGGATATTTTCAGTCCACTGGTTTTGACAAAAGTTTGTTTTATAAAGTGTCTCACATTCTGTAGTGCAGTAGCTTCTACGACATTATCTGATGGCCTGTAATAAACGTTGTCTGATTGAATGATTATCCAATCACCTATGCTTCTGAAAGGTTCTACCCTCACCAAACACTTTCTATTGGCTCTTTCTCAGATGCACTGGTGAAATATCTTGAATGGTTCATCTGGTGTGACCGGTTAGAAAAAAAAGGAGTAAAATATGGGATCTTTGAGTAAGAACTATACCGTTACCTGCATGCAGCCCTTTTTCTGTAACACATTAGGAGAGGTGGAGGATACTCACCCTCACACACAGCACTAAAATAACTGCATCCATGATAATTATTCATGAATTTAATCTATTTTCATGAGACCTTGTGCATCTCAATTAGTCCTCTTAAAGACTTGTCATTAGTTGATGTTAAAGGCAACCAGAATCTCCCGTGGGCTTGAACTGAGTGTTTTGCCTCACTGCTGGGACTCTGCTGATGGATGATGCTTAGAAGGACTGACACAGGAGCCTCTCAGGCTTTTTTACACAGATGGTCGAGGGACAGAGAGCTGACGCTGTGAATGCGGAGGTTGATACTGATTGCAGAGGCACTGTCTGCGCCTCGATCCAAGTAGGATACACTCACTCTGTACTAACCCATAGATGC
The DNA here is from genome assembly GCA_036419115.1 of Scarus forsteni. Classification (NCBI taxonomy): domain Eukaryota; kingdom Metazoa; phylum Chordata; class Actinopteri; order Labriformes; family Labridae; genus Scarus; species Scarus forsteni. Next base: position 32,873,270 of record JAZDUH010000157.1, read on the forward strand.
ACAAGTGATTGGACCAAAAATGACCTGCATCAGAGCGACAGTCATATTTTTAAATAATTTTCATCATCTGTCTCAGATCAGCAATCAGCCAGCTCCTTCGACTCTAAAATGACTCTTAACATTTTTACTTTTTCTTAAAGACCAAAAGCTAGCAATTTCTGATTTCTGATAGATATGCAAATGCATGACAATATTGTGTTAATTTTAAAGTTAATATTTGCAATAAATACATTTTTACAGTCGAAAACTTTAGCCTTCAGTGCATGATGTGCATTCAGTGAAGTTAAGCTGAGAGAAGATCATCCCTGTCAATTTAATAAAGGGCAAGAAAAAGAAGTGTAACTGCTCTCAAAAAGGAACTTATTGTAGCTTATGTTAAAACCCCACTAGTTCTTCGATGTGGCTTGTTTTTAAACAACACGTCATTTATTAAAAAATAAATAAATAAATAAAGAAGACATGTTATTTCCTTTTGAAGCTTTTAACGCAGAATTTTGCCACCTCTTGGGGGTATGCATTTGGAACTCACTGACAGAAGCTCCAAGACTTCTTCTGGGTCAGTGACTTTTAATGAAAACATAATCTTGGATCATAAATTCAAACTTGAAGCCTGGACCAAAAGAAGAGACTTACAGTGAATCTCCATCTCACCAACTTTTTGTTTTTTATGAACCTCTACGAGATCAATATAGACCTCCCACTGTCATGGGCCTAGATTCATTTTGAGCTGCAGCTAGACCACTCCAAAGTGGTGCACACTTGAAGTGCTTCATCACTAAATCTGACATTATTATTTGCACCCACATTAAAATCAAACAGATGTACAGTCATGTTTTCATCCGCTTATATAAACTTAAGAAAGTAACAAAATCTACAACTTTTTATTTTACACAGGATAAGTTAATATTCAAAATTTAATATCAGAAATCAGTTTTATAGGGATACCTGGAAATAATAAAAGTAAACTTCCATGACAAGCTCAAAAGAAATAAAAGGCTGTTTTTACACCACTCTTGCATCCAAGGGGTTTCTGATGAAATGAGATGTTGTCTTCATCATCAACAAATGCCATAAAAACAAAACAAAGAAAAAACAATATACAAAGTAGCAGAAAATGCCACTTTATTAAAAAGTTTCTTCAATGAAACAAACATGGTGACCTTGCTCTATTTTAGGTGAATCCCTCATCGCTTGCTCTGCTGCTGTAAATATGGACCAGAGCAGAATCTGTGTTAATCCGCTGCTCAAAATAGTTTCTCAAAAATGTTCTATTTAACAGCACCAAGCATTTTTGAGTTACTATTTGTAACCCATTTCTGTAAATATGTCTCGGCTGAGGAGAACAGAAAACCTGTGGAAGATTACAGTCAAATGACGTAGTGATGACACTTCTGCATCTTGAGTCTGGTTTGCTCAGATTTGTCATTTAAAAAGGAAAAAACAGAATATTACAGCTTCACTCCTCTTATCATATTCTTACAGTACGTGGTCAGTTCTGGGGTTATCTACTCCCCTCTGACTCTTTATTCCAGTATGGATGTGGCGTTGTTAATCATTCTGCACTCACGTCAACCTGCATATGTCCACCAGAGTACCGTTGCATGATATTATATATGATGAATGTCTCATGGGAATCTGGCAAGGATGCAGCTTGTATCCTTCCCTCTCAAACACACACGTTGATGGTTTGTCAGATGGACATGAAAGTGTGTGTCTTATAAAACTCATATCTTTGTACTCATTCATGTTAAACCATCTGCTTTATTATAAATTAAAGAAGCAATGCAGGAAATCTACCGCCTTCAGCCTTTCTAAAGGCTCGACTTTGTGGGACCAACTGAGGCAACATTGTTTTTGGACTGAAGATTTTTTTAATAAAACAATGCAAAAACCTGAACACTTATTTTGTGTTGTAGTTTGAGTCATGTGAGATGCAAACAGCTAATTATTGTCTGGTAGGTGGAAACCAGAGAAGTATCTTCACTCACCAGTCGTACTGCTGAAATATTTCCTATTCTGTCTCTGTTGAAGGGAGAGCCTCTCTTTTCGACCTTGCTGACGTGATAAGCACTGCGCTCTCCCTCCCTCACAGCTGTGACTCACCTGCTCTATGATCTATTCCCACTGAGGGGCTGCTGCTGCTGATGATGATGGACCTTGCTGCGTAACGGGGGGAGGGCTCCCTGCTGATGTGATCCACACAACAAAGAGAATCACCGGAAAACAGGCGACAGGGTGATCGTGACGACACAGCGCCTGCAGCTGAGCGGGTTTTGGCTCTTGATAGTCAGGGCTCTGACTCAGAAACAGGACAAGTAAAGGCTTCCTCCTCATCATGGAAATGCAACATAAAGCAAAAAGGTTAGGGATGCACAATATTGTCAGCATAAAAATGTATTTTTGGTATTGGGAGATACAAAAATTCTGATATTTAGACATGATAGAAGTCAAAAAGCTTCTATTATTTCTAATGTCCCATCATTTATTTTGTAAAGTTTTATGCAGACTAAGATCAGTTCAGTCATAAAAGGAAGGACTTCAGGACTCTAGGTCTGACCTACAGCTGGCTTCATTTTTACTCTTTTATAGGAACGTGTTGTTGCCATTTTTCCTACACACTGCCAAGTTTGCACCAGGCAACAACCCAGTGAAGCCAGTGGGCTAGTCAGGATGTTCAATGGTGCTGCTCGTTGCTCTTACAGGCTGGTAATGCTTGGTTTTGCAGCAACTTAAAAATCACAGATAATCATGTAATATGTAGATTGTGGGGGTTTTCACAACTAAATATCCATAGTATATAAAATAACACATCTAGTTAATGTTACTTGCAGGTAAAATAAAATGTTTTACAGCCTTCAATTTCAGTAGTTTAACTCTTTTTTTTTAAGGTCCTCAGGAATCCTGCACTATCAGTTGAAATACTGATTTAGTTAAATGCCATCTTTGTTTCACTAAAATGTAACCAACCAGGGGGAAGTAAAGAATTATTTAAAAGTTTATCAAAATGCTTGCTCTGTCCAGAGAGAGGGGATAAGACCTAGGCCTGAGAAAGTGTGCATGTGCGTATTTAGATGGATATACTGGACATCTGGTGTGTCAGGTTACACTTGCACTGAACCTGGGACAATATTTAAATCACTTAAAAACTGCAGATCACCACTACAGGTATGTTTCCATACTTTAACAGAGGAGAGTCTTTCCCCTTTCACCACTGCCACAATCAGAATTTTTCATTATATGGATGGTTTGAATAGTTCTTGATGAGCTTAGATCAAAAAAGACCACCGTTTTCTTCATAAGTAAAACATCTTCAAGTATTAACATTGGCTTATTCATGTTATTGATAGATTATTTCAGGAAGGATCTGACTCACCTATTACTTTCAGCTGATGCTTTGGGGAACTAATTTAATGTAAGGAAGTAAGATTCAGATCAAGTAAAAACAAAATTGTATGTCTGAAATAGAGGTCTGTTGGCACTGCTCGTTAGTCACACTATCTAACAGCTTTAATGTGCTATTTTCTTCTCTGGGTTAACTTTGGTATTGGGCTGGATCAGCTTGTAACCAACCTACACCATTTGTGCTTCGTCTTAAGCAGCACTGCCCAAACAGCGTTCTGTAACGCTGGAAGAGAAACGAGCTACAAGTGAGACGACAGCAGGTAGTGACTGCTCATAAAGAGATTAGCATAGATGCTAATAGCTTCAGTAGTAACAATATCAGATTTAGACTGAATTTCTTTGTCAAATTAAAAATGAATAACAATAACACAACCTATCATGTTTTAACAAGAGTCTGTCTTACAAACTGGTTCATGTTCTGTTCTGAAAGGTGTGTTTGCAACTTAAACAACCTCAGCGACCACTCTCCATGCAGAGTCAATGTACAGCCACGACCAGCTGCGACCAGATCTCACGTGATGCGAGACAAGATCTAGGCAACTTGGTCACATCTTTGAAGATATGGGGGAGCGGCCCCTGCTGCAGACGAAAACTCTGGGGTTGATCTTGGACGTGGACCAGGTCGCCGTGCACAGTGGCTAAAGTTGAATAATATGATCTTTTCAGGCGATGTTGTGCCCTGAGAGCCAATCAGCGTTATTTGGGTGCGTGATGATACCAGTGACAAGCTGTTTTTATTCCAGTTCACAGAGTGACAAACTATGTCTGTGTAAGAAAATTAGTTAGTGCGTACATTAGTTCTGCCTAGACAAACCGCAGAGAACTCACAGATGGTGCTGCAGGGCCGTCAGCTGCAGTGTTTTGTGGTTGGTAGGTGAGTGAAAAGGATACAGCTAAATAATGTCAGCTATCATATATGAAAAGATCGCAGAGTGAAACTCGAGGGGGCGTGGCGTCACTGAGCAACAATGACAAAATGTGCTATTTGTATAGGTGATGGGACTTTGTGACGCAATCTTGGTCGCCAAGTGGCATTTGGCGTGAATGCAGTAATGCCGGCCTAAATTACCTGATTGGCCCATTAAAATTGTTGACTGACGTACAATCATCCAGTCACAACCATCTTCCTTAAAGGTTTTTCCCTCCTCAAACACTGTCAATGGGCTCTTTCCCAGATGGACTAGTGAAATATTTTGAATGGTCACCTGGTGTGTCAGGTTAGTGTCTGATGTCACATGAAAACCATCAACTGGTACCTGCCAAAATAAGTTTGGAAATATTGTTACATCACATATTGTGCATCCCTAAAAATAATACAAGACCAGGACATAAGCAGCAGCAAAAAATATACTCAAATTGAACAGAAAAGATCATCCAACAGAACAGCCTGTTTGGGACATATTTTATATAAATAATAATTAAAAAAGATTCATTGGAAAAGAAAAAGGAAAAAAACCTAAATGGAAATCAAAAATCCCCAACAGGTCAGCGGTGGTGGATCTTCAGTCTGTCAGTCCGTTCACAAACCAAGTCTTTCCCTTTCCTCCAGCTCTGTACAGCATGCAGTTTGTTTCATGTTGGTGGGTGTAGAGCACTATCATATTTATTCTCATTGTTGATCTAAATATAGAATTATTCATAACTTTTGTCATTTTTTCCTCTTTAATTTTGTACACATCACAATGTGTATTAAAAACTGCCATTAGGGTTCTGTAAAAACAAAGGAAGTCAAAGAAACAGAAAATGGAGCAGAAGGGGGGAGGGGAGTGGGGTTGCAGGTGGGTTTGGTACATGAGTGATGGTGTCTGTAAAGTCCGGTGCAGCTCTTCGTCCAGATAGAATGAAGAGGGAAATTAGATGACAGAACTGGATGACAGGGTTTAAAAGGAGCCAAAGTATGGGAGAGAAAGAAACATCTTCACAGCCAGTGCCTCAGTCTCAGAGCAAAAAGAACATTTCATGCTGTCCTCCTCCTCCCTGTCACTTTTACTGCCTCTTTAAAATAAAAGACTCTGCAGGCCGGCAGTCCGAGGAGTTGCGGGACCATCAACATCAGCAGGTTTCTCTCACAACTGTGTGGACTCTGGACACAGAAGGACAGGGACAGATCAACCTGTGAGGGACAGAACCAGAGGACAGAATATTAGACAGCATCACTATCGAAAACAGCTTCTGGTTTTCATAACACAATGAATCCATATATATCTCCTTCCTCTGGTGTTTACTTTAAAGAAAAAAATATCACATTACATCTTGATTGCAAAGGCACTTAACATGACAGATTAAGTTTTCATCATCATAACTGTCATTAAAAAAAACAGAGAAGTCAGACTGTGGTAGCTGGTTTGACAATTAGCAATTCAAAAAGTTAAGTCAATAGATCTTACCACATAAATTAATATGACTCCCATTAGGCTGATTATTGACATTATTTCATATATTTGTTATGAAATGATGGTTTTGACCAGTTAAGGTGTGACATTAAGACTTAACAGGGGATAAGGAAAGTTAAACACGAGTGTATGCTCAGAGAAAGCTTGGGTACATCTAGGCCTGTCACGATAACACATTTTGCTGGACGATAATTGTCCAAAAATCGCCGATAAACGATATTATTGCCAATATTATTTTGAAAAGTCATCTTTTCATTCATGTAATTATAAAATATGTCATAATAAAGTGAGTACACTGTACTAAAAGCAATAAACTTTAATTTCTTAAAAGTATTTAACTGTAATTGAAAGGTCAAAAGCTCGTAAATAAAATAAATTAAACGAACAAAAAAATAGAAAAAAACAAAACAAATGAAAATGAAATGGACTCTCCTTTGGGGAAAAAAGACACGTAACTAAAAACCATTATACTAATCAAAAACAATTAAAATTGACCCTGTCTCTGTAAAGAAAAAACAAAACTCCAACAATAAACAATAAATAAAATGGAGTTTATACAGTTCAGGAATTGTTTGTGGCATGTACGTTCTCCCTGTCAACTCGTACTGTCTGTCTAACGTTTGTAACGTTTCCTGAAATGCTGGCTTTTCAACCATATTGAAGGGCTGCATTTCTTTTGCAATGTAGCGAACGACACTGTCTGTGAGCACGCACCATTCTGTGTTGTTTTATTTGCAGACCAAACGCCTCAGTAAATGCTGACTGTCAGGGCAAAGGCTCTGCTGCACCTCCCCTTCTTCGTCACCACAACTTCAAACAAATACGACATATCAGCTCGTTGGTGTTCATGAGCTCACACCTTGTTCATTCTGTTTAAAACCAAAATATTCCCACACTTGGGCTGTGGCAGCCAGCTTAGGAACCGTAGCTTTTGTGCCATCATTCATGTTAGTTTTTGTTTCCTTGAAACTCCTTACCACGCTCACTTCAGCTCTGTGTATGCGTACCCATGATTGGTCCTGCCCCCCCCAAAAGACTGAATGACTGAGAAATGCTCACTCCACTATAAATCTGCTAAATCCACTACAGAACCAATGCACCCCGGTGTTGAGAAAGATGCATGAGGTGAGCCATCTTGTCATCCAGCACGTGTCAATTGCCAAGGCCAGCAAACTTACCGAGGACGTTTTTATTTATCGTGCGGTTAATTGATTTATTGGTTATCGGGACAGGCCTAGGTACATCAACATTGATTTGGATAAACACAAACTAAAACAGATACAGAGTCATGACACCAACTGAGCCTCATTCTTTGGCAAAGGCTCATAATACTGCATAACAAATGTAACTGAACGACTCCAAGAGTTCATTTTATTAAGTCATTTTAAAATATAAATCAGACTAAGAATAAAATTTCCATAAAAACACCATAAAAAATAAGTCTTCGTGAAAATGACTTATAGAGGACATATCATGCTTGTTTCTCCCTTTCACTACGCCAGACTAGGATGCTTGTAAAGCATTTCTGCCCTCAGTACAAGTCATTTAGTTCCTTCATTGCCCCACAATAGCGTTCTCAATATCCTCATTTTAGGCCATTATCAAGCCCTCGTTGAAACACTTGGATCTGAGGATGACCTAAAGTTACCTCGCAACGTCACAGCCCTTTGTGGTCTGATTGGTCAATTCTATCGGGGGCTGAGCCAGCCTGTCCTTCTTCTTCTACTGTATTTTCCGGCAGGCTCAAAGCAGCAACCGCGTATTGAGTCCCCCTACTGGCCAGAACTGGTAATGAGTGAATGTCAGCTAGGGATCTATATACCCCTGCTGGTGGAGGTGTTCCTCGGTGACGGTTTTGTGGCTAATGGACATCACAGAGGAGGAAGTGTTTCATCAGATTACTCCAATAAAAAGAAAGGTACCTGGTGTCGTCACGACGTTTGAAATCTCGCGGACATCATATCAGAAAAAATACAATATCTCATTTTTTGAAAATTAAGGGGGTGTACGGTCTTGTTTTCAAATTTATCATATTATATGTAAGTATTAAATCACGCATCAGCATGATATGTCTCCTTTAAAACAAAACACAACAAAGCATTTTGATTTTTTTCTTAGCGCTGACATCAAGCACTGAACATTACTCTGTGCCATTCAGTGGATGAAACTACAACTCTGGCACACAAATTGGCAATGCATCCTGTACCCTTTTTTGACTCCTGTTTGATTTCATATCAACAAAAATAGAAGTCTGTAACAAAGGACCTTTCTTAACTATCAAAAACTGCAGAAACATTTCTACAAATCACCTAAACTGTGAACAACCAAAACATTCTGGCTATTGAAGGAAAGACCAAGAAAAAGAGAGAAAGGGGAAATCTCTCAACCTGAACACAGATTTCTTGTTTTTAAAATGTGATGCCATCATGATTCAAAGCTGTGTATACTTCATAAGATAAAGTCAAGTTCTAAATTCAATAAAAGATGACCTCTGTCTTTTTTGACTTTCGAAGAACCTGCTTAACCCGACAGACACCTGTCGTGTCCCTCAGCTTTGCAGGAAAAAGGCACACATGGCGCTGTCGGCTACAGCAAATTCATTAGGAATTCAAGCCTGGAGTGTCTAAATTTACCCTGGAAAAGGTTATATTTGTCACCTCATATCTTATTTATAACTAGACTGGGCTTGCAAAGCATTTCTGTGTTCATGTGTGGGTAAGACTGCACTGATATTTTTTTTGCAATAATTCTTGTAAAACCTTAACCCCCTCAAGAACAGTCAGGCTGAAGGCATAGTATTCTGTCAGGATAATCTGGGGTATCAGAACATTTATGCTGTACTCATGTCTGATATACGTGTGAAAAGTTGAAAGACCAAATAGATCAAACAACAATCTAAAACAGAACTTTAATCACACAGAACTTTGTACAAACAACACAGATTCATTGAAAATAAGCCTTTGTGTCTAAACATATTTCACTTAAGCCTTGAAATAAAAGTATGCAAGGAGACATAGCTTACCTATCAATATGTTTTCACAATTATTCCCCCAGACTTTTCTGTATTCTGTACAAGCGTATTAGTGCCACCATCAGATGAATTTTCTGTCTCTAATGGTTCAGAGGGCCTCATTAAATTGCCAACACAACTCATTTCTAATTATTTTGGGAAGTGAAATGTAACTATCTTTACTCTTGAACTTTGGCTGCTGCTGATTGGGCACCACTGTCAAGAAAACGATAGAAGAAGAAAATTGGTATGGTCCATAAAACTGACAGAAAATCGCCACATTCTCTACAGGTCAAAGCAGAGGTTTAACAACACCACTGCTACATTTTGGTTAAAGAAAATGCAAATAAAAAAACAAAAATCATGGAGTTTTTATTTTGGATCCACAAATACAATTTTTTTAAACACAACCCTGCATTTCAAGGCTAAATAAGAACTTTTTTTGGCAAGAATATATTCGACCTGAAACCGTATTTGCAATCACAAGAGTGTGATCTTCCAAACGCGGTTGTCTCCACAAAGGTCTGTTGTGCAGATCCAGAGATATAATGTGTTACTGATTAGGGGTGCCAGTGATTCATTGGAGTTGGGTGTCTTAGGGTGTTTTCACACCAACCACATTTAGTGCGCACCAAAGAAGTTTTGGCCCAGGGTTTGGTACGTTAGTATCAATGTGAATGCAACCACTGCACTTTGGTGCGCACCAAATCAGCCGGTCATGAAGGGGTGGTCTCGATCTGCTCCATCTCCCTACATTTGGTGCGGTTTCACTGGTGTGAAACAAAGTGGTCCGAACCGATCTACTTTTGATGCATTACTTCCTGTTAACCTGTGGTTGAATCTTTTGCTTAGTCAATTTGTTGATTTGTTTTTTTCTGGTTGAGGATTACAATGATTTACGAGGGTCCAGAAGGTCGCTGATGCCGTCTCAAACACAATACAAAAAAACACATTTGAAGGAAAATGTAGAAGAGAGCGAAACGTAAACATTGGTTGTCACACAAACCATTTCCTACACCAGCCTTTTCTTCGTTCTCCTCCGTAGCAGGTTTGGTAACCAGTTACATGTATGTTTCAAACTGAGTAAATACACAAGTGGGTCCGGGCATGGTTCGATGTTGCCAGTGTGAATGCAAGCCAGCGGGGGAGGGGGAGGTAGGCGAACCCATGGCGAACTGCGCCGCAGCACGGTTCAAAACAAGTGGACCTAATGTGAAAATGCCCTTAGACATCGGCTGGTTTGGTTCAGGTTTTGGGTCTATAATATGCCGGTTCAGGTGGATCCAGGTTTGACACTGGGGCAACTGTGAGTATCAGGTTGGATTTCTGTGCTAAGTTTTGTGGGTGTGGGCTGATGCTGGCCTATCAGTGTTGTTAGATTTACACTTTTACATCTTTGAAATATTCCTAAATAAACCAGATAAAAAGACATTTCCCTACTTAAACAAAAGCAAATCAAACTGATCATTTTCAAGTCCATAAACACACTGATGTCAGTGGTTCTTGCATTAAAACCATCTTTTTACCGACCATTAAGATTGACATTTTCCAAATCAAAATAAATCATGCCTATACAGACTCTGCTGTGTACCTGCATCTCCGCTGAAAGTATATTGATGCATCTTAAATCTTCATCTATACCTGAGCCTTAATGATCTCAAAGTTACTGCAGATTTACAAGAAGGAAGTTCCATTTAGTTAAAGCAGATAAACTCATCCATGGGGTGAAACAGAGAGACAAATATCCCACAGCCCACTTTCCCTCATCCAGAGTGAGTCATCGGCTGAACAAATTAATACACAACATCTCCTCTGCAGTGCACCCATGACAAATAGCCTCATGCCGCGAGTGGTTCCAATGAGCGAGAGATTCAAAGAGCAAGCTGTGGGAGGGAACTGAAGAGAGAGAGAAGGACAACCTGTTCAATTGGTGTGTGTGCTCGCAGCATAAATCTGCCCCATTTTTCTTTGTCTGAATAAAAAGGCTGTTGACGAAACCCTGGAAAAAAAAAAAGATGAATCCAAATGTTCCAAGAGCGGAACGGTTCAGATCTAATTTTTGTGACTGTGTGTTTGCCTGGGGATTGGTGGTGAGTCAGAGCAGTGTTCGCCGAATATCAACATAGACAATCCCCTCCCCTCCCCTGGTTTCCTGCCTCATACTTATCTCCATGTCTCTGTTTAAATGGATTTACTCACCCCCTTACCCATCTATCTCAATCAGCCTCTATATCAAAAGGGGGTGTCCTCGTTTGATTAGCATTCCTCACACTCACCAGGTGGGATGTTGCTGACGGGAGGGGGTCATTGCTGTTTGCACGTGGAGAGCTTGCGGATCTTGCTGGCTGTGGAGACTCCTTTGCGCGAGGGGTTCGATGATGAGGAGGATCGGCGCTCGGCTTTGGCCTTGCTGTTTAAAGCGCTGCCCTCTGTGCCATTCACACAAACTGGCTTGGCTAGAGGTGGACTGTGGTCTGCTTGCCCCTGATCCAGATCCTCTTCTGCCACTTGTCCTGAAAAAAACACACATTTGTCCGGCTTAAGAAAAGGTTCATTGCTTTCAGAAAATTGATTAGCTGACTTGTGCTTTGTTGAACAAGTATGGGCATCAAACCTGCGTGTGTGAATACTACAGGTGGAAAATAACAGAGCATGTTTACTCAACTTACTGTAGGTTAACTTCTTTTATTGAACATTTGTACTTACTTGAGTTGATTTTTTCAGCCATTACCTTTACGAGTGATTTCTGAGGGAATATGGTTATATTTGCTGAAGCATCTAAGAACGTTTTAAAAAGAAAAATGAAAGCGTCACTGATTGAAGCTTTACTTCAACTACTGTCACAAAAGCAAAATTTTAAGATCAATAGTCTAGTATTATTCTACTCACCATACTTAAAAACTAATGCAATACTATTTTGACACCTGATGATCAGAAACAGGATATTTGCAAGGGTTGGTCCTATTTTTAAATGACAGTTTAACAACAATAGTACTAGAAAAAAAAAACATTTACAATAAAGTTTCAGACTCTGTGTTTATCAACACAAACAGTATTTAATATATTTTATAAGTATTTATCAAAATACAGTGTTATGCTCTAAAAACTATGACTTTCTCTGCATTAAATACACATTTTCAGTGACATATTGAATATCCAAAATTAATGTAAATCAGGTGTTATTTGTTTTTTTTCAATTTTGGTCAAGTTTTTGATAGCAGACGTGTTTTAAAAAAATATAAATGACTGTCTTCTTCTTAACTGATGTGGCAATAATCCTTTATTTAACAAGGACATATTAACGCAGAGCTCACCTTCATATTCTTGACCCAGTGCAGCATTCGCCTTAAGAGTTTTAACTGTAGTTTTACTTCACTGGCACTCTTTTCTTCCTTTTTTTAAAAACATGGATATAGATGACACCAGCTGTTGAGTTAGAAACTGTTTAAATGTTTTTTTTTAGAAGAGAAGACCTTAAAAAGTTAATTTGTCAGCAGCACAAGTTAAATGTCAATACTGACAATAAAACGAGAAACACAAACACAGGAAATCGGCTGATGAAAAACACTGCTGCTGGTCACCTTTCACACTGATTGGTGAGTTTTATAAATCTTAAACTAGTCAAAGTACGAAAACTATTTCTATAAGGACAATACAATATTCGCTAATTATCAGTAAAGCATGTTTTTATATTCTGAAAAGTGACAACTTTGGAGTTAAGAGGTCCTGGTTCTACAGTGATTGTATACAGGAAGACAGAAACCTAGTGTTCTCTTTTCTTCTTGGCCTTCTGCAATGAACCTACAATTTAAAACTGAATTCAAGACTTTGAAAAAATATATATGTTTTTATTGCAGAACAGCAGCCAACAGAGGAGTGGCGTATATAACCTTTCGTTCTGTTGTGTGCTGAAATGCTACAATGTTATGGTGCATGGCTCTCCTAAGAGATAATAAGGCAGACACCAGAGTATGAAAAAGCTTATATTTGTATTCTTTCAGCTTTTACAGATGTCAGGCCAATCATTAGAGGACTAGTTGACTGTTTCAATTACTTGGAACAATTCCTTGCCCCGTACAAATCCAATTCACCTGATGCTCCACTCAGATGAGCGGCTTGCTCTTTTTGATTCACTGAAGAGTGATATCTGAGTTATATCATACTGCGTACGTATTTTGTAAAACATGCAAGTTCGGACCGCTAGATAACTCGCAGCACACATCAGAGTAGGGTGAGGCATGTTTGAGGAGGGTCGACACTTGTAATGAAGATCCTATTCAAGAGAACACCAGCTAAAACGGTCTTTTCTTTAACTACACAGACTATTATTTCTTTAACTGAACACATGCACACACACAGTCACTTATTCCGATCCTGTGAGCGACAGTACACAGCATGAGTGGGAGTGAATCCTAGAAAAACCACTCAGACTCCCACACCAAAACCTCTTCAACTGGACTATTTTTAGCCCTCTTCATTCACATTCTGCAGCTCTATTTGGTTTTTATGTGGGGCACCACTTCTAGATACCCGACACCAACTACTGCATGTATTATAACCCGCTGTTGCCTAGCAACAGATAAAAGATCTGAATTCTGGGAAATGATAAAAAGGCGAGTTTGGAAACAGATTCATTCAAACACTATTATCTATTCACTCTGAAGTCAATCAACGGTCTGGGGAAGTTAACACAAATGTCCTCACCACAAACAACTAGCTTAATAAAATTACATTTAATCAGTTTAAATATGAAGTGAAGCCTGTTTGAGGCATACGAAGGGGTGACTGTTATGTTAGTTCCAATTTGTATGAGTCAAAATAGTGCTAGTATCCAGGCCACTGTGGCACTCTGTGGCCACTCAATGAAACTCTTTCTACTGAAAGCTCCACGTATCTGTGGCAATTTACTCCGTCCACCGTGTAATTTAAGTCCCCATTTTGAATGCATGGCTTCCTAAAACATAAAAAGAGAAGACCATGGATACGAACTATAACTTATATTCATATTCTCAAAGAACTTCATGAAGGCTGAAATAAAATGTTATTTTTTAACATTTAAAATAAAAAGGTTAATGCCAAGCTGATATTGGTAAAATTCATTATTGATGGTATCATATAGTCCGGCCTTTAGTACTGTGTCTGTTACCCCCAATTTCCACCGGACGCGAAAGCGCCGTGCAGCGTCCTGCGGAGCACTTCGCTCCTATTGTAGTCTATCGAGCAATTTCCACTGCATGCGAAAGCGCCGCGCTGCGCCGCGTTGCTGAAGCACCGGCGCGCACCAAGGCGCGAGAGATACGCTCCAGGTCTATTTTCTCCGCGGCCGCTTCCAAACCTCGTAAATTCACTGTCGTTAAGGAAGCACCAGGCAGGAAGTCACAGTGTGGAGTAACCGGAAGTTTCAAAATAAAACACAATGCACGGACTTTTGCACGTAATGTTCCTCAATTAATTATCATTACGTCAAAACCAGAAGCACGAGCTTCAGGTCACCAGTCGGTCAGAGGGTCCCAGAGACAACACGACACCATGGACGAAGAAAAGTGAATCATAGAGGTACAGAAATATATAACACTGCATGCATGACACCATAAATCTTTCTACACGGATACAGGCGGACAGAAGTTGAATAATTCACGAAGCTGTGTGGTTGGGACCAGCAGAGAGACCTAAGAGAAGTGAAGTGAGGTGTTGTTTATTTCTTTTCTCAGTCTATAACATGTTTTATGAGCGTGTGACATCACTATTCTCATGAGAGCCTGTGGCTCTTGGGGGATCAGCCTTCCCCCTTCTGATTGAGCGCCGCGGCGCGCCGCTTCCAGTGGGGTTTGAGATTCGGAGCAAGACCGCGGCGCTCTGCGGCGCGGCGCTTTCGCGTGCAGTGGAAATTGGGGGTTATATACAAATTGCTTTCTTATATAGTTTTTTTACTCTGAAAGATTTAAATACTTAACACCAATAGGTAGCAATTCCTTGTAATTTAACCTTTGATTAAGATTCTTTTTAGAGGACCTCCTGCATTTGTTGCCTTTGTTTACCTCATTATGTGCCGTGGTGAAAATTACATTTCTTTGTTTTGTGATGTAAAATACTTGTTGAAGTGGAAAAAATAAAAGACAAAAAGTCTAATTAGGGCTTCTCACCATACCAGAATTTCAATTGTCTATTTGTATGTTAGAACCTTGCTGCTTTGGGCTTGTTATTGATCTCTGCTCTGATAAAAATGAGGCAGTGGGAAACATGTGCATGTAGAGAAGAAAACACACAGCCAGTTGTATTAAACCCACCTCTGGCCATATTCAAGCAAAATCATGCACCTTCCCGTGGGGTTTCCCAGAGATGGGGGCTTTGTATCTATATCTAAATTCTCACATGCAGGATTATTTTCAACAGACTTTTAGACTGAAACTTATCCCAAAACCTAATAAAAGTTTGAACTTATTGATACTACTGTTTAGTCTAATGGACCTTGTGGCATTACATAATATCTATAGTCAGGTCATACACAAATCAGCTACTGCACAGGGGGAAAAAAATACAGATATCAGCACTATGAATCAAAAAAGAGCTAAATAAATGGCATCAAGACTGATATTGGCTGCTGAAAAGTAAAAGTTTTCATATGTTCGAAGCAGCTGTAAAAATGCTCCCAAACTCTAAAGCAAGTTTGTTGGCAAAACTTGCAATCCAATGTTAGTATCAACAGGATAAGAGCTTGTTAACAACATAATAAAGCGATATGTAGTTACATAATAATTTAACAATTCTTCAATGTTGGTTCTGCTAAATGAAAATTTAGCAAAGGAAAACGTGGGTTACCACAATGTGCCCAAATGGAACATCAGAAAGTAAAGAATATGCAGGTTCTGGCTGGAAACTTAAATATTTCTGTAAGGATGAAAACATTGTTTCCTCTCATGTAAAACAGATTTAAGAGATGGAATTACAACATGTTCAATTTCAAGACAATAGCTTCACGCAGCTTTTGCCACTTTGTTAAAAAATGTGTTTTCATTTGTCTTTATGCCTCATAATTAAAAGGTATCAGCAACGTATAAAAATACCCTGAAAATACAGCAGTATGGACATGGGAAACAATATCAATATTAATATCAATTAAATTTAACAGACCACACTTCTCTCTGCTGTTAACTTTTTCTTTCACTTTGTATTTCAGTCCATAATGTTTAGCATATTGCTTTTTTCATACAGATTAAAATAAATACACTTTAAGATGTTCCTTCTGTCACAAGTGAATGACAACTGTTTGAATATTTGATTCATCTTTTCACATTTCTTTAGACAAACTTTTGGATGGAGACCAGTCTGGAAGTGTAAGATGGTAATTTAAGTCTATTTTCACTAAACACGTGGGTGGTTATTTGAAAACAACAGCACCAGATTTGGCAACGAAAGTGTAAGAGAGGGAACAGTCGAGGAGGAGGCGGCTGACAATAAGACAGCTGAAAATCAACAGCATATCATCTTTTACTATTGGAACAGAGGAATAAAGATCTCGACTCACCACATGAATTATATTTACTAAACTCCTTCCAACAGACTTTAAGAAAACATAAGCAAGAGCTTTTAAGACCACTGTAAGACCCCAGCAGTCACCCCGGGTATAACGTGTAAAGGTTTTTCATCTTATACTATTAAAACATAACCAGTGTTCTACACAGCAATATTATATTTAGAATTACAAGCTG
The DNA here is from genome assembly GCA_036419115.1 of Scarus forsteni. Taxonomy (NCBI): domain Eukaryota; kingdom Metazoa; phylum Chordata; class Actinopteri; order Labriformes; family Labridae; genus Scarus; species Scarus forsteni. Next base: position 32,889,784 of record JAZDUH010000157.1, read on the forward strand.
CATTGCTCCCACCAAAGACATAAAGAGATGGAGACATGATATGGTGCAGAGATAGGGACAAAAAACTTTTATAAGTTTACTGTCCACTGCAGCTGAGTGGGTTTTGTTTCAGTGTTTTCTTAAGTAGTCCTTGGAACAGTCCAAAACACATTAAATAGGGACAATCTTAGTCAAAGAGTCATGAAAGTTTTTAGACCTGCCACAAGTAAAAATGAAACATTTTACTTGCAAACATCAACCTTAAAACCTGTAAAGATTAAGGATCTGCAGGAACCATGTGAACTGTAATAAACAAAAGTGGAAAAAACTGAGCAAAAATATTCATATTTATGTTAACTTGTAGGAAAACTATGAGCTCCTCTTCACTCTCTGGAACCCTAAAAAGTCTTAAATTATTTTAAAAAGACCCTTAGACCGCCTATGTCAAAGTCATACACCTGCTTTTGAAATATGGACCATCTAGCTGTTAAGTGGTGATTATTGTCTGTCTTTACATAGATATCACAATTTGCTCAAAATAAATAAACTACAGCATTTCCTGGTCTAACTATTTCAATCAGGACATATATATATACACATGAGTAAAACAATGGAAATTATTAATAGTTTAAGACCTTTATCAAGGCCCTCTTTGTACAAATTAAGACATGTATTTAATAAAAGTTGAGCGACTGATTATAGCTCTGTGCTATGACTATGAAAAAGTCTTTGTGAAACTAACTGGTCATTGTGGCACGATTCAGATATTTTGGTGGAAACAGGAAAAGAGAAAATGAGTTGAATAACAATTTCAATGCAATGTCACACAGGCCACAAAAACACATCTCAAAGCAGCATGAAAAGACAAAAATAAAGACCAATGAAAATTAGATTGAACTTTTATGAAATTTACGAATTCTGATTCACAGTTTTGGATTCTGAACACATCCATAATTGCTGCTTTCACTCTTTTCCTTAGTCAGATTTAAAAAGGATTTTTTCATAAGCAGAGGATCAAATTTTAAATAATGTGGCCTATAACTTGAACAATAAAAAAGTTTTTAAAAGCCTTTTCAAATTCAAATCCCTTATAATTTTGCATTTCAGCTAAGACTTTGTGATCATCTTTATCTGACTCTTAGACGATGCAATTCAGCAAACAAAACTTGTACTTGGTATTGTGCGCATATTTTCATTTAAGGTAAATCCTCCCATTTTCTGATGCTACAAAACAGATGTCTCTCAACTGGCCTTTAAATATTTATGGTTTGTCTTTGGCTCACAATATCAAGAAAAATAACTTCAAAAGAGAGGACGTATTTGGACCACTTAACAGAATGTACCTGAAAAAGGTAGCTAACAGCGGCACCAGCAGCTTTTTATCACAACATGTTACTAAAGTTACACGGCCCACCACTTAAAAAGGGTAAGTAGCCTTCAGGCTCTGAAGGATCACTATGATCTGGCTATGAACATTCTACTGTGTATTGTAAATAGGCCAGATCTATATATACACCACCATTATAAGATCATCATAATGTAGACTAGTGATTGAGAAAAAGGATTAAGTTATTATCCTAAATTTAACAGTCATACGTATTCAAATTGTGAACATTATCTCATATCAAAAATAAAAGCATGCATGAGTTAGTAGGAGTGGGAGAAAAAATTGATACACCTAAGTATCGCGATTTTTTGTCTGCCGATTTTAAAATCGATATTTTTATTCAAAAATCAATATTCCCCCCCCCTACAGACACACGCACACTCACACTCTATAGGCGCTAAAGTCGCCAAACTGAGGCAAGCGACATTGCTGGATAAAATAGGCCATAGCTGTTAAAATAGTGCTGAGTAGATTTACTTTAATTAATTAATTAATTAATTAATTTACTTTACTTACTTTTCACCAGCAGATAGTGGGCAGGTGACAGGTTTCTATTCAAAGTTTTGGCGTATATTTATTTTAAAACACACACACCGGACCGAGGGACGCGAGTGTGACTGCAGAGGCTGTGGAGCGGAGCAGAGAGAGAGACACAGAGTGATAGAGAGTACTTACGATGCCAAGAGTACTTTGTCAAGTACTGTCTGACTCTGAATCTGAGGAATATTTACTCTCTGAGGATGACGGTCAGTCGTCCAGTGAGAACCAAACTGGCAGCGAGTGTGCGCAGCGGGAGCGGCTCCGCGCGCCATTACAGTCCCGGAGCAGTATATACCGAGAGCTTTTCCTCTCCATGGCCGGCGACTACCGAAGAGTGCACATAGTCTGGGATGCAGGGAAGCTCAAAACACCGCGAAAAGTGACGGTGTTAGCGGAGAATGAGACCGCAGAGCTCTGGTCAGGCGAGAGAGAAGCCGGGGGTTAACAGTGCAGGCAGCAGAGGAGTTCATGCTTGGCCCGTACATTAAAGTGATGATGATGGCTGGGAAAACCAACCACTTTGAAACTATAGCCTTTTTAAATCTTGATAGCAAAATTGAATATTTCTTGAAAAAACTTTGTTGCCTGAAGGGATAATAAGCGACTTTTTATATGCAATCCAGGCTTTTGAAGAGAGGGAGCATAAACAGCTGGTTAAAATATATTGCTGAATAAATCCTAAAAACAGACTCACATGTGATGTGTATTTTTCCTGATATAGTCTGTAGGCATCATCATTGTTCATCTTTTTCACTGGTTTTAAAAAAGCTAACTAAAGATTGCAAAAATCGGCAGTATCGTAGAATCGCAATTTAAATCGTATTGGCACCTAAAAAAATCGCAATAAATCGTATCGGGAGAAAAGTGAATCGTCCCAGCCCTATGAGTTAGCATCACAAATATTTATTTGTTACAGGGACTGTGAGGAGAATCTATTACCGGCGACACAAAGACTCTGCTACCCATGAGCACACGCGGCGACTGTCGTAATGCTGCGTTCCAGTAACCTCGGAACTGGGAGTGACATAATTTCCGACTTATCGGCGTTCCAGTTGAAGTCGGAAAAAAAAATGCCGATCTACCAGGTTATTGTTAGCTGTTGTTAGCACGCCCTGCGTTGTTGTTCACAATTATCACATGAAGAATGTGATTATCACTATGGCAGCATTTTTGTAAATATGAGTCTAACAATAGCCTACTATGTATACAGCAGATCTAGAGCGACACACCCCAGTCAGAAGTGCAAATAAATTGATTATTACAGGAGCTAAATAACTGTTCACACTGGGGGCATCCATCTCCGATTGTCAACTCGGGGGTGGCGAGGTTTCACCGAGTTCCCAGTAGGAAATTCAGACTTCGGGGGACGTTCCAGCTGCAGTTTCCTACTCTGAACTCGGAAATTCCTACTTCTGACTACGACTGGAACGAACCAAAGACGTGACTGAAGCCAAAGCGTGTGTTTGTTGTGGTTGTTATGCAACCCGGACCTTCCTCAGAACTCTGCATTGCTTTACAACTTCTTTTTTCAACAACTTACAGGACGCAAAGCGACAAGGTAATGTATCTTTTTCTAGTTACGTAGCGGTAGTTTTTGATGTGTGACAACTAGCAATTTTTGGAAGACTTAGTATCGTAGTTTTGTAGCCGGCTATATATCGCTACTTGCAGCCCAGTGCTCTAAGACGTGTCAGAATAATCTAAATTTGCTCTCGTTTTGTCTTGTTCCCGAAGTTGAGAATCCAGGCCAGTCCAGCCCTGTCCGACCCGACCGGAAGGCTAAGGAATAGCATTTATAGATAACCTATTTTGATGCTAAAAAACTCATCTTAAAGTGTGTATTTTGATCAGGCATATATCTAAAAGTGAGACTTTTTTGCAATTACTTAGAAACTCCTCACAGTCCCTTTAAGTAGTCAACTATGGGCCAATCCTGACCAGACTGAACTACATAATCCTTAGTTAGGGACAGCCCACTCCTCACCTGGCACTGTGAAGTCCTGAGTGTAAATGATCTCATCCTCTCCGTCGTAGAGTTCATCATCGTCCTCCTCTGTGTAGCCATGCAGGTCCTCCAGGTAGGGCACCACCGTCATACTCCGCCAGGGATCCCTGCTCTCTGCACTTGCAGGGATGGGCACAGGGGGCTCAGAAGGAGGGTGTTTCTTACGCACCCAGCTGACAGAGCATGATGAGGTGAAAATGAACATGTTAGCACCAAATCAGCCTTCAGTCCTGCTGGGTATTAATGACAGCAGGAAAGGACTTGAAAACATATTTTCAGATCTGAAAATCACTCACTTGTGTTGCCGAATGTTTTGTATGGAAAACCTCTTTGCAGGGTCGTACTCCAGCATTCCTGACAAAAAAACAAACAAACATAAAGGTCAGATGAATCACAATAATCCTTGACAATTTCTACACTCACATCTCTCTCTGTGAGGTCTTTCAATAATCGTGTGGGAGGCTGCAGAGACAGTGTTGCACCAACAGAATACGAACACACAGGAGATAAACTAATTCAAGGAAAACAAATGAATAAAAATAACAATCCCATTCATCACTATGTGGAGGCATCCTGCTAAGCTTAAGGAGTCAATGGGGTACAGTAAAGAAACATTAGTATAAGCAGGACAACAGCTGTACTAATGTAATGAAGATCTTGTGCCATAATTATAATAATGTGGGCTGAATCTGTTGAAAAGCAGTGTCAGCGTGATAAGGCAGCAGTGATGCAGTACCCATCCACACCTAATAATGCAATTGTCTCCCTGCAGGCAGAGATGGGCAGCATGCAGAGTGCTGATAGTAGTGCTGCGCCTGCTGAAGGACACCTTTTGTGGCGCTAGGCTTATTTTAGACCATGTAATTATGGACTGACTATCTCTTAGGTGCTGCGTCATCACACACAGACGTCACACACACACACACACACACACACACAAAATGGGGGATGGAGGGCCGATGAGTTATCGCAGCACAAGAACAGGGCGTTTTTTTCCCCTTAGTCATGGTTGAGCACCCTCTTCAAAGAGAAAATATGCTGTATGAAACACTTCCCCCGGCCATCTCATAATTCTTCATCCAGAGGGAAGATGATACAATAGAAACAAGCATCAGAGTATGGTTTTGTTTGCTGCTGCAACATTAATATTCTCAGCACATCCTTCAGCTCACTTCATGTTTCACTTCAGAGAGACTCTGTGGCAAGAGCATTGCAGCACTCTTCTTGAGAAAAGCGATGCCTGACTGTGAGGTCTTTAGTATTCTGCTAGTGACTCAAGATCAATGGAAACTACGTCAGCAGCAGAAGGGATTTCTACAGTTTAGAGGGAGCCTCCCGAACCGTGCGGTTGGACTTTCAGTGTCGCAGCACCACCTACTGGATGGATCCAGAAAACATCTGAATAATTGACTAGGATTTTTCTGTCACTGACTCCTGCTGTCATAACATCTAATTTCAAGTTTCTTAACGTTTGGTGTGGTTTAATTTAACCAGAATTTGACTACATCTGTCCCAACAAGACCAAAATGTCTTTATACAAGGCAGATCTGGTAAAATACAGTTACTTTAATTTATGTAACTATATATTAGATGCCTATCCAATCATTGGATTTTACCAGATTATTTGTACTGGCCTATAATGCTATAGGTTTAATTTTGATTTTTTAATGTCTTTATAGTTGTCCAAGTTTATGTGAATGTTCAAAATATAGAACTGTTAAAAAAAGCATCCTTAGTTCACGAAGTGCTTGTGAATAGCAGTTTTTGGTGGACTTGTGTGTGACTACTTTTCATACATTGTATTCCTCTTGGAATTGCTGTGCTTTGTATGCACGTGGAAGTCACCTGCAAGGCTAAATCACTCCTGCCTTCAAGTAGATATCCATTCACAATGTGCAAAAGTTACAGCTGATCGATTCTGCAATCTCGTCCTGTAAAAGTATAATTTCATCAGACATAGGTGTGAATATTTTACTGGGCAATGATTCAGTTTGATTCCAGTTTCATGGGTCATGATTTGGTCCACAATTGTTTTGTTTCCAATTCAAACTAATCCCCAATTCACAATACAACCCCATTTATTAAAAGGTGTTAATCTTAGGAGCTGGTTCTGCCTTCAGAGCTTTAAGAGGCAGTATAATGTGAACTGACACAAATATATGTTCAAGATAGACAGCTAATTATAACAATGTAGATATACTGTAGATAACACAAAACAAAGCAATTCATCATTAGAAAAATATCTTAAATTTAAAACCGATAATATCCAAGAAACACACCTGGAACCACAAAACCCCTGAACAGTATGTACAGAGACGAGAGAGGGGGGGCTAAACCAAAGACAACAACAGTTTGTTGTGCTCGGCTACTTGTGAAGATTGAATTCACATGAAGGGAAGGAGGTTTGAATATTTGTGTAAAAGAATCGATTCATGGTCATTCTGAATTCATTTTGAGTGTCTTATGAACATGATTTGAAGACAAAATCCTTTTTTTAGACATCTCTACCAGTTGTTGCAGAGTGGAACAAGGGCTAGGAAAATGTAGCACTGTGCATCAAATAAACACAAAATGCCTAAACTTTTGACTGTCCACTTAAATACCAACTCTTTCAACTCTGTTGTTAAACTGGTCACGAAAAGCTTGCCCAAACTTTGTCTCCAATGTCACATATTAAAACTGACAGATGAATGTCAATTATAGTACTTACAAGGTGGCATACTTAAAGGTAATGATGTGTTCATTTTCAGCTCAGAAATGTAACCATCAACCAAAGAAATAAAACATCATGGTTATTCAAATGAAACTTCAAGGAAAAGAAAATTCATATTCTGGGGAAACAAACATTGACGATTTTTGAAGGCTTAATTTGTTTGTGTTTCCAGTCACATACAAAAAGCTGTGACTGTTATGACTGTAAGTCATTCATTTATTGTATAGTTTGTATTATAGAGGAGCTTTGTGCTTTCCCTCCCTCCTCTCTCTGCGCTCTCCAGCGCATCCGACGCTGACTGGAGGAGCGCTGCGCAGGGGCGACATCCGATTGGTTTTGAGCTGATGGCTGGCTGTTTAAAAAAGACAGCACGAGCGGAGACGCTGACCCTCCAACTTCCTCACTCCCAACATATACCACAGAGCAGCAGCTTGAGTCGTATGATTAAGAAAGTTAAGATTGTGTAAAATTAAATGTGCTTGATTAAAAGAAAATTGTAAGTTAAAAAGCAGTCTGGTAAGTAGGGAAGAGTACAGCCCATTATTGTTTTCTCCTGTTTTTCAGTTAGGGAGTCAGCGTTAGGTTTGTAACCAGTGCTGTCAGACGATTAAAAAAATTAATCTAATTTATTACCAGATTTATAATTAATTAAACTAACTTATCGCATTTTAATGTCATATCTGCTTAAAGTACCCAAATAAAGAATTTGGATTCTAGGACATTATAAAATTGTTGGGCATGACTAATCAAATGAATACACTAAGAAGTGAAGATTTGTAAATCCACATATTTATTGGTGACTGAATAAAACCAAAGTCAGGGCAACTTGTCCAGAAAATTCTAAGCTCAATCAGGTAACTCAAATTACACTTTAAGTGTGTTTCATAAATCAAATTTAAAATAAGGAAAAGGTCGATGACATCCAGCAAAATAATTAGGCCTGATGCATAAGTAAAGAATGTAGTACAAATATAGATAAATAAATTCAAAAATAAAATAAGACGAAGTCTTAAATATGCCAGTCCTGTTGTCACCTGGGCTTTGTTTGGTTTGACTAGAGATGCATGTGTGAAGTGACGTGCCACTACCATGTACGGGTCCTCCAGCTGGACAATATCAAAATGTTTGTGTGCTATGATTAATCTTGTGATTAATCTTTATAACATATTAATTTGCGGTGTAATTAATTAATCTAATTAATGCACTAAAGTGACAGCCCTATTTATAACATTTTATTTTCATTAAGAAGTCAAGGAAGGTTTTTGATTTATAAAAGTGTTTTGTAATTCTTGTTTTGCTTGCTCTCCCTGAGGTAAAGCTAAATTGTTTTGCAAAAAAAAGAAAGAACAAATGTTCAATATTTTTGACTGCAACATTCTCTTTTTCTTTTCTTTTTGTAATGGTGTCTCCTTGGGAGTGACAAAGGAACGCTCCTTTTATGTTGCATTCAGTAACCCCTAGGCCGGGCGTAACAGTGACCCTCAAGGTTGAGAAGCACTTTGTGTTTTTTTTTAAATATGAGTATTTCTTAATTGTAGATTATACTGCATATTCAGAATGTTTTTGAAAAGTTAACTGTTGTTGTGTCCCTAGAGTGTGCCAATATCTACACACTAGAGGGGGCTGGATGGTGTTTAATGTTGCAGATGTTTTATCGTGTCATGAGTGTGTTTTGTGAGCTACTCCATGCCTGAATTTGTATTTGGATCTATAAAGTATCTCTCAATGTCTCTCTAAAGTCCTTTGCACAATGACTTTATGCAAAAACGTCACAACAACATTCTACAATGATTACACCTCAAGGCAGTCACATTTACACACACACACACACACACGCACACATCAACATTGTCCCTTGCTGGGTCCGTATGCCCTCCTCTGACCCTAGTATACTACCTCTGGAGAAGAGGCAAAGGTGGGGTAAACTCCCAGCTACCCCCACCTTTCCAGCTCCACTATGTTCTATAGGTTTAAGCAGACATCAGTAGGGCTTAAATCTATCTGCTTGTCCCTCCTTCTATCTGTCTTAGTTAAAATGCATGGCATGCTGACAGGCATCAGGCATCTACTGTCACACCAAAAACAATGAAAAAGTTCATGAATTTAAGCTACATTAAACCACTACAAAACTAATATCTCACTTCACTCTTAAAAGCATTAAGTTTAAACACTAAAGTCTGCACGACACTCACCTCTCAGTAGGTCCGATAAGAGGGGTCCACACTCCTCGGGAATAGTGTAGTCACCTTTTCCAATATTCTCAAATAGCTTATAAATGTTGTCCCCCTCAAATGGATACAGACTAGTCGTAATGTTGTATCTGAAAAGATGGAGGGAAGAGTCAGAAGTCTGAGTCTCACAGGCTGTAATATTAATAATAATACAGTTTATTTGAAAGTGTCTTTCTCAGCACTCAAGGCCACTTCACAGAGAATTAAAAACACACTTAAAATAAAAAAAAACAACAGACAAAAGTGACACAAAGTCAAAATGGAGGTGGGAAATTAAAGAGAATATGCAACGTGGAACAGATGGGTTTTGAGTTGTGATTTGAAGTGAGGTAGAGAGTCAGTGTGATACTGTCTATAGTGCTGAGTGATGAATCATGTTTTGATTTTAACTTCTGGCCTCCCAAAATCATTGTCAATTTAATCTGTGCTGCATGCAGCATTGCCCTTGTGTCTTTCATAAGTGGCAAACATGTTAGTTGTTATATTTTGGCCACTACAGAGCATTACTGTTGCATAAGAAATTTTGTCAATACAGGTTTAGTAAAGTATAAAGCACTCCACTGTCTTGTACAAAGTTCTCTGTCTGTGGGGTTTTTGAGTCATCTAGGTCTTCATTAGTCAAAGCTTGAACAGAAACTGGGCTTTATTTGATTTCTTCAGGACTATTTACCAGTCATCTTTTACAGAAGAGGTGAAAGGCCCTGAAGTATAATGGCAAAGTCCTGCTACTTTTCAGATCAAGCAAAGAGGAAAAGCTATTTGTTCCTTTTCTTTCAGCACTCCTGCATTATTGGGCAAAGGTATTGTGTTGCACCAGTGTCACATTTAACAGCCAATTCATTATCTGTGATGCAAAGATATGTCTGAGCACATTCAACAAAATGTTTAGGCTACTCCCAAGACTTGATGACAGAGTTAACAAGATCTGATATTTTGAACTGGGTGGAGAAAAGCAAGTTAAAAATAGCCCACTGCTGAGGAACGCTGCATAACGACGCTTGATTTGGCATGAACGTAGACAGAAGTGTGGGTAAAATTTTGAGACTTCAGTGTTTTCTGACCTCTTTGTGCACACGTCTGGCTCTCCTATAGTGAAACTGTTCCATGAAGTGCCACAGACTTAAACAACTCACAGTGTTACTCCTGCAGACCAAATGTCCACTTTAAACCCTGAAAAGGTGTCCAGTCCATTGGCGATCTCTGGGGGCTGGAAGGCCGGCGAGCCCTGACTGGTGCGACATGTGTCATCCTCTGCAAATGGGTGAAGGGCCTGAAACATAAGGAGAGATAAAGACAATCACAAACTTAAATGCATGGCAAAACAGCGTTCAATTTGACATAAGCCAGTAAGAACAAGTAATCTATCTGTATTTGAATTAAAAAAAAACATGAACACATTTAAAAGACATTTAACATCAAAACTGTACAGATGTTGTTACATCGGATATATTATGTTGTACACAACAAAAACACTTAATAAATAGTATGCTGAATTTAAAGATACCAAAGCTTAAACTAGACATATACTCAGCTGCCTTTTATTTTTTTATTTAACTGACAATGCCTGATTTCAGGATAAGATAGTTGTTTTTTTTTTTAATATCTCTGAGTACAGCTCTGGGCATGTGTCCTGAATATCATACCAAGGTTTTTTTTTTGTTCTTTGTGGTAATGTTATTTTGTGGTAATGGTGCCATATAGTAATATAATAAAAACTACTGTGTAACATGAATTTATCTGTACTTTCGGGTGCTTTAACTCCCTCCTTCCACCAGAAAAAGCTTGCAATGTAAAACAAATTCATGTCTGTTCATATTATCACAGCGTGATGCTTTTCTACATCTCTGAATGTCCACTTTTGTTTTGGCTGTAACTGTTTATGCAGTTTATTTCCATCCAGAGTTGTGTTATGCTGATACTAAAAGCTTTAATTTCCTCATGAGGCTTTCAAAATAAAAGCAGTTGACCATGCATACAAGTGAGAGCTTAGGTTATGAAAAACTTGTTTGAAGTCTAATGGCAGAGTATGTCATTCAAAAGCTTTAGCTGCTGCAGTGAACAGAAGCACACAGAGCTGCAGTGTCATCAGTCACTTCTCTGAGCAACGCTGGAAACAGACCACTTCTTTGTATGATTTTAAATAAGAAATACATAGGTTTAAAAATACCTTTAGGCAGCTTTTTAGGCTGCTGTAATTGAGACTATAATTGTTATTGCACATGTTATGGTTTGAAGCAAAGGACAGAGAGAAACACGGCAAAGCAAGCATACTCAGTATACACTGCTGTTACTAGCAGAAATCTATTTGGATTCACCACTGTGAAGCAAGTAATGCCTACTCTTACACACACACACACACACACAGCTATAAAAGGGGATAACAAGGTGCCATTTGATCAGTGTGTGTGTGTGTATGTCTGCCTCGTTCCTCTCCTCTAAAATATCAGAGGAAATATATAGAGAAAAGACAAACTGAGTAGTCTAGTGACTTAGATAACCTTACTATTGTTCTTTTTTTTTACCTGCCACCACGGCTATTAGACTGAGGCTGCAAACTATCAGTGTGGTGTCAGAATGACTGCAAACCAGTAATGACTGTCCTGCAAATACCAGTGATGGTACTCACACCATTTTACTGTCCAAATCTAACTCTAAGGCACCAAATCTATTAGTTACTATTGCTCAGTTTTATGCCTTAACTACTCTGCAACAATGATATCTTTTTTTAGACTGACGGTACACCTGCAACAACAAATTGTACAAAATATGTTGAAGCCTTGTGAGAACTAAAGTGAAAAGTAGATAATGAATTCTGTGACTCTGGTAGTAATGTGAAATTAAAGAGACTTAACGTCCTGGTGCTGCAGCCTAAACTTACCTCTGCTACTCCCAGGTCGGAGATCTTAAGTGCCCCGTCTGTCGTCAGCAGCAGATTCCCTGGTTTAATGTCTTTGTGAACTATTCCCTGGCTGTGCAAATATTCAAGGCCATCTAAGAGTTGGCAAAAGTACCTGAAGCAAGAGAGAAAGAGTTTAATGATGGATTCAAAAGAATTAAAAAAAAAACACAGAATAGGGTGAGTTTGACTTCATGAGCAACAACAACAATTTTCATATCAAACACTTCATCTCTGTGCTCAAATGAACCAACTCAGTCAGTCAAAAACATTTCACACAATCAACGGTGGGTTATTTAACAGTAGAGGCTTTGCAGTCTTTCTTGGATCTAAACTTAGGTTTGGAAGGATGGCTGCAGAGAGACTCCAACTAAATATAGAAGAGACACTGAGAGAAAGAGGGAGCAGAGAGAGGGGAGAGGGAGGGACAAACAGAGACTTACCCGTGAGCTTGAAATACTGGAAACCTTTTTTCTGGGACGCTGTCCAGCATTTCTTGCATCCCACAAACGCAATACTCCATCACCATATACGTAAGACAAGAGTCAAGGGGATTAACCAAAGGAAACAAACAGATCTGTTAATAAAGAAAGATTATTGAAAAGTTCATCGAACACTTAAGAATATTTTGGAAAGGAAATAAAGTCTAAAAAAAACAGAAATAACACATGTGATTACTTTATCAATGCATTGTATAACTCAGCACTCATCAAAAGACAAAAGGATATATTTTCTGCTTCTCTTCATTATAGAGCACATCCACCAATTGAATCACATTCTTGTGTTGGAGTCTTCTTAGCAGCTGAATCTCCCTATAGATGGACACAAGAGCAAGAATAACATGTAAGGGATTTATTCTGCAATGTTAAGCCTGAGAGCTGCTTTATTAAATACCTAGGCTGCTGTGATTACTGGCTGTAGACCAGGTACCACAGAAAAAAAGAGGCTCTGTGTGCTAGCACAAGTACAAATTTATAATAAAGGATTTCATTATTGGCATTTAAATGAGCTTTTGAGCAGGGTAATAGCTGTTAGTGAGTAAAATCATTTCAGCCAACAATTGTTGTTTTGTATTACCTCATATTAATTTCAAATTAAATGTGTTGGCGACCAACCACTACCTTATGATATAACAATTAGGAGTAAATTACATATGGGGCTCTTTAAGGGCGATAACAGTATGCATAGTTGCAAGGATGATACTAGAAAATTCAATATTGCCTGAGTGCAGCAGTAGTGAATTACAGCAGGCCTATTAAAGGGAAATCCTGACAGCTCACTTTGCTACAGGAGAAGACGTTTAAATCAGCAGCACGACTGAACCACCAGGACACTCAACATTCATCAGAGAGCTGCAAAATGAGACACTAATGAATTCGGATCTGGACTAGAGAAGCACCGATGGTAAACCACAGCCCCCCTAAACATGCTCTTTACATCCCTGTAGTGAGGAGATAAAGAAGTCTTTAAACAATTAAATCGCTCAGTTTGGATTTTTTTTCACTGCAGTATATGTTTGTCTGATGCCAGAGTCTCATTAAGACAGGAGGACCTGATGCACTGTGTCCCTATCACAGCTGTGACATCCAACACGACAACAACAGTCAAGGAAATGCTGTGCCTTGCTCTCAGTCTGTTCGAGGTTCGATGGTTGTTTGGAACTAAGATAAATTTGTATTTCTGTATTTAGATAAGTACAGAGCATTGAGTGGCACAGAAATATTGTTGGTTTTAATATGTTTTCGTTACTTGAATCCTATATTACAAACTTCATGAGGTGTGCTTATTTTAAGTGAGTTTATTTTTGGTTATTTTTCTTGTAGAGAAACTTTGGAACAAGTAATGAAAGCATTTTCCTCCTTGTAACAGTTGTTTCTGTCAAATTTTCTTAAAACGTTAAGAACAGAATACACACACACACACAAAACACAACAGTGGACTGGGATGTCAGAACTGAACCGTGACCAACAACAGAGGTACACTTTGAAACATGGGCCAAGTATCTCGTTGCATCCCCAGTCATGTCACATTTCAGATTTGGCTCAGCTTACTTAAACCTTGATGTGATACCAAAAAAGAACCAGGTATCAGGTATGACCCCTTGTAGTGTAGGGTGCAGCTGAGACAAGTTTAGCTTGTACTATATAGTAGAGCGTAACACGGGGGCGGATTTTCACTCCTGTCCCGTCCCACTCCCAGAGAAAAAATCCTGTCCCGTCCCATCCCGGGTCGGAGTAAAAAAAATTAATCCTGTCCTGCCCCCATAGAATGACTCCCACTCCCATCCCGCTCCCACTCAATTTACTCCTGTCCCATTCCCGTTTGAATAAAACCGAACATGTTGGAAAAATGTTGCTTTTTCACGAGCACTGCGCAAGCCTTACACGCTGCAAATACTGTGTTTTTTCCATCATGTTCCACTCTCATAAATCTCTAGACTACTTCCAACTTCCCAACAAGATCTCTTAGCTTCACCGACGCATCCTTATTTTTAACTTTGTTCTGCAGCTCTCTTCTCGATCACGGAATTACTTAAAAAATGACTCCCATCCCGTGCGATTTCCGCGGGAATCACGTGACCCACGGGAATTCCCCAAAAATGTCATCCTCTACTATTTAGTGGGAATGCACCATGATGCAGTATGAGTCATGATGGCTTACATTATTATAAAGCAATCCAAAATTAATTTCATAGGTTAAATAATTACTTTGGATTATAGCCTCACGATCCACATTGTCTGGCTTTACACAGGAGACTTTGTTTTATCTTTTCCTTCCACTGTATCGTAAGTCACACTAAGGAGAAAATCGTTATATCTGAATAAAAAAATCAACTTGTATAAGAAAAATACATTTCTAATTTTTGTTAACTATAAATGATTTCCTGCATAATACAATAATAGCTTATGGTTAAAAAATATTTGCTTAAAGCAAGAAAATGAGATTCTTATAGCCCTTAAAAAGCAGAGAAATAACCTCCCCCTCCTTTTTTAAAAACTTTGACACAATCTTACATAAACCTCCTTGAAACTATCCTGTCCCTTATCAACCTGCAGTGAGCCGTGTCAGTCCTCTGCGTCAAAGACTGTTTTTACCTCTTAGAAAAAGGGACATTCTGAGCAGAGTCAGCGTCAGACACACACAAGCATTTATGAGTGCTTCAGTGCACTGGCAAAAATACCGAGCCAGGACATTCACACGTTGAAACAGAACTGTGATGGGCATGTGGTAAGCAAACTTGATAGCCTGTTTTAATCTGTCAATTGTCTCTGCAGATGATATGTTGGAAGTGCAGTGCACAAATCTGTGTTTGTATCACAGCATGTTTCTGTAGGACAAATTGAAGACCTGAGAGGGTTCTGCCACTGAGGTATTATGACTGCTGTAAATACAGCTGCAGTCTCCTCTTAAAGGTACTTATTAAAAAAACTTCACTTAAAACATGGTTAAAAACAAACAGCTTGCCGACTAAAAGTAAACTTTTACCATGGGTTAGAAGATATTAATTTCAGGAACACCATGTCACTCAATAAAATTTGTGAT
The DNA here is from genome assembly GCA_036419115.1 of Scarus forsteni. Classification (NCBI taxonomy): domain Eukaryota; kingdom Metazoa; phylum Chordata; class Actinopteri; order Labriformes; family Labridae; genus Scarus; species Scarus forsteni. The sequence goes on from JAZDUH010000157.1 coordinate 32,905,078, forward strand.
AATGAACCCATTAACACCCGTGTGTGTGTGTGTTTCTTATCGTCTGAGTGCTGGAGAAAAGAAGGTAGTGGCAGAGCACCAGGGGTGGGAAGGAGAACTTCGTCAAAATCGAGGAGAGACCTGATGCAATGCTTCCACATTCATTTCAGTCCAGTTCAGACCAAAGATTTGCAATGCAACAAGACAGTTTTCAAACGTTGCAGGGAAAACTGCAGGTGTGTGGACTGAGCTTCTACAGCCTGAATAAAGTCAGCTGATGGTGTTGCCTGTGATTCATTTTGTCAAACCACCAGCAGCTAGTTTAATAACATGAGGCACATCATCCGTTTTAACGGCCAATCAGTGCCTTGAAGCTAAGAGAGAAAATATGTATAACTAGAAACGCACTCGGAGAGCGCAGACCTCCGCCAGCGCCACAGTCCTCACCCATATTGTGATTTTCACCATAAATATTAGTCCTACCTTTATTTTCCTATGCTGAACATTTCCTGAAAATTTCATCAAAATCCATCCATAACTTTTTGAGTTAATTTGTTCACAGACGGACAAACAAACAAACTCTCCTGAAAACATAACCTCCTTGGGGGAGGTAACAAGAATCTATATACAGTCTACATCTGCCATGATTTTAAGATATTAGATTTTTTTTTTTTAAATGTGTTATGTATTTCCTGTTCTTTCACATTCATAGTATTAAGGGCATCTGAGTTCAATCATCACATGTGGTGCATGATGGACAACCAGTGAATAATCCTGTTTAATAATTATGATATAAATCTACATCAAAATAATTGGGATTATGAAATTTGCACCAAAAATTTAAATGTTAGTTTCACTAATACAATACAGTCCTACTGCAAACTTAGAAAGTTTACAGAAATCAGGGATTTTTTTCTCCTGAGGCATGAAGCAGCAACATAAAAACTGACAGGAAATTTTATTACACTGTGATGCCAGGAGTTTGTTTGCAGTTTGGAAGTATGTTTGTGTGTCCCTGTGCGCTCCCGTCACAGCAAACCAGGGCTCTGCATTCCTGTACAGCTGCCGTAGAAGCAGGAGTGGCATTGCTCAATCGATGCCAGAATGAGCCTGCCCATCCCCATGGCAACCCTGTCAAAGCAGGAAGTGTTTGGCAGACAGGAATTTGAAACAGAAGCTGAATGGAGGAGGCTCTGGGGCTACGATGGCATCCACACACAGAGAGGCCTTCACAGGCTCGAGGATCCAGCCTCATCAGGCTGTTACACATACGGTCTACACCGTGCAGATGCACATGTCAAGAGACACTGCTGGAATGTTACAAAGAGGCAACCATGTTGTCCACTGCTGCCGCTTTGTCCTCGAGTATAAATAAAGCCTGAGGTGTAAAAACAGACGCCTCTGAGGAGAACTGAAGCATGAACCCACATTATCCAACCTGTCTTCAGGGAGGAGATTAAAAAGGATCATTGTTGCTAAGAAACATTCGGGACAAAATTAAGATATGAAGAAAATGAATGACGATGCAGCAGTGGCTTAAACTGTGGGGGACTGACAAATTCAGATTAAGAAGAATTTCATCTGCAATAGAAGGTACTGAATCACTGAAATCTTACAAATGAGTTACCCCAAATAAAACTTTTTGCAGGATCATCCAGTGCCAGTTGAACTAACTAATTTTCTTAGCAGCTAAAAAACAACTAAAAACGTGATTCTCTATGGATCCAAACTCTTTGGTGCACCTTTATCAGCAGTTATTTTTTTAGACTGTGTGGAGATATTTATCAGATTTACATCTACATATGACCACATCTCACCTTTCTTCAGACGAAAGCTGCTCAACCTGCCGAACCACAAAATAAGGTTTTCAGAAAGGCCTTGTCTCTGGATGTGCCTTCAAGGACATTTACCAGTTTTTATTTTGTTTTATCTATAAGAGTTGCAGTTGTCAAATGAATAATGGAGATTTGTCGGGCCTTACATACCTATCTATGGGTTTTCATGCCTTTTTTTTCTTGAGAGAGAGAGAATGTGAGTAGAGTATGAGGGTATAATACTCCAAGAAGGGGTTTTTGGACAGATTTGACTTTATACTGGGGATGTAACGATATGAAAATTTTGTATCACGGTTATTGTAACCAAAATTATCACGGTTTATCATTATTATCGCGGTATTGTTGCAGTGTGCTCAAAATGTTCTAAAAGTACTTTTACACAGAATTGAAATCATTTAACCCCTTTATTATTATATTCATAACAGTTCTTTTGTCTTTTTTGTCAATAAATGTGTCAGACTCAGAGGCCAAACAATGCAAACTCCGCATGTGCACCTCGCGTGAGGCTCCTTAATCGAGGACAGACACATATTTCCAGCTTTTCCAGGCAAAGAGCTGCATCATCGTGCGTTACTGAGGCAGTGTGGTGATCAAGCACGATATAACGGTAATTTTAATTGGACATGGTAACGATTACCGTGGGAAATTTTATCGCGGTTTACCATTTTACCGGTAACCGTTACATCCCTACTTTATACCAGAGACATTAAAAACAACATCCTCTATGCATGGAAACAAATTAACAAGTTACAACTAAGTTTTTGGGGACCAAGATTTGTATTGTAGAAAAGATTTTCGAAGTAGAAGTGCTCTGAAAACCTTCGTCAAGGAACTTCCAATAACGCCTGCCGAACTATTGTCACAAACGTAGAAAACTGTGCTAATTTGCACTGTTAACAAATCTTTGAAAAAAATGACTGGATCCACATCCAGATTAAAACCACCAAGTTTTCTCTTGAGCTATGATCAACATTCTTTGAAAATATCAACTTTCCCATCTCATAATGTTACCAAATTCTTGAAAAATATACTGGATCTGCATCCAGATCCTGATCACTAGGCAAATCAAATCACCTCTTCCATTTGGCATAAAAAACATTCCCTGAAATTTTCAAAAATCCATTCATAACTTAGTGTGCTATCAAATTGTATTGATAATTTAATAATTTACCAAATGGTAGAATGAGACACTGCTGGTCTCACACGGTGTCTGGCTGCAAGACAGTACTATGACTTGTGGGTCACAAGCTAGTTGTGGATGGAGCTCTGCAGCTGCTGCTCAAGGTCTGCTTTGAGTCTCAAACTTAGCTCTAAGACTTGGCAGGAGCAATATAATATTTTCCTGACCTATTGTGTTTCTCAAAATGGTTGATACAACATTCTGAGCTGACGTCTGACAAATGCAAACTACTGCAGTATAAATCAATCAAATAGGAAATGCTAACTTGTGAACACTGCTCATATCTAGGCCTCTTGTACTGCTGTCCTCACTGTGGCTTAAAAACACCTCATCTCTCTTGGTGAACTCATTTTGAAGGTTTTCTTAAGCTTCCTCTATTAATAGCATAGTCCCGCAGTGAGCAGCTTGAGCAATATTTAATAAAGTACTGTGTGATTAAAACTTCTGACTCAACTGGAAAGGGGGATTAAGAAAAAAAGGTTTGAACATTGACAGGGAACATGTCAGGGAAAAAGGGGCATTAAAACAAAACCTCTTCTGTGGTTATAAAATTTGATTATCTAATTAGATATTCACAAATGACTGTATAAAAAAGAAAAGGTACATATGTGTTCAGGAAATTACCCAATTAAGGCTTGGGCCGCTTGTTGTGTTCTGAATATGCTCTACAATGTCCGTGCTAACACTGGTCCTAACATACAGCCTTAATGCTAACAGCAACCTACGTGGCACTTTTGTCAGCACTTCAGCTAGTTATAGAGCGCATCATATCAGTAATGCGTGGAGTGTGTACTATCAGAGAAGAGCTGTAAAGATGTTCCTGTCTTCTTCTTTTGACATGCAACGGGGTGTCTGTTTGCTAACTTGTTAGCATTGTCGACAGAAAAAGGGTTCACTGTTGCAGAGCTTAGAGGGGCTGAATCCCCACAGCAGTGTAACCGCTACCACTCTGGGGTTGACTGCACAACAATTTAACTATAGTCCCAATGCAGCCGTTTCATCTCAAATTGGGGTGCAGAAGAATTTACATCAACTTGTCTGTTTGGTTGTTTTTCTAAAATGGTGGTTAAGGTGAAGGGTGCATGTTGTTACGATGGCCACCACAATCATCAAGCCCTGTGGGAAAAGTTGGTCATGAATAGGGCTAAACAACATTGGAAAAAATGGTAACATGTTTTCTTAATATTGCAATACTTAAGGTAGCTTTTGGATAAATGTGCCCTTTCTATATACAACAGCTTGAACTGCATCTTTAACTTAATTCTCAATAAACTCCTTAGATCGTCTATAGTACATTGCAGCCATCTACTGACAACCATGATCAATACACATCAGCACAGAAAAGAAGGACGACTGACACAACACATTCTGTCCTAAACTTAAAAAAAGGGGTGTAGAATACCCAACTCAAAGCTCACGTTATCTCACATTTCTGATAATGTATCCTAACTCTGGAAAGTGAAATATCTGTAAGTAGCCTCTTTTTTCTTTTGTACTTCTAATAGCTCACTCTGTTGCAATGCTGATTATCTGTGCTTGCAGCAGTTATGTCTTTAGTGAGGATGGAAAATATCCAAATGTCTCTGTTTGGGTAATAATTTAAGGCACACAGGATATCTATATATCTATATCTATATCTATATATACACCTATATCTATATATCTATATCTATATATCTATATATATATCTATCTATCTACATATATATATATATATCTATCTATCTACATATATATATATATATATATATATATATATATATATATATATATGACCACAGTGGTCATGTTTATGTTTGCGTATGTCAGTCTCTTTGTCTGTTAAAGGGCTATACTGAAATTTTTCTTGAATTTCTGATTCATTATTTAACCCCAGTTTGCAATGTAAAAATATATATTTTGGCAGTAATCTGTTGACAGAAATACTTTGTTTTGCATGTTCTGAGTTTTTTCTTCCTTTGCTTAAAAATACACTCACAATATTTCTTGTTTGCATTGTTGACCAAACCTGGTTGCTTGGAACACACAGATAAGTTAAAAGCTTATAATAACCCATTTACTTTAGTTCAACTCACCTTCAAACTCAGATTTATCCCAATCTTCCTATCTTCATATTTTTGATAATCTACTGTTGTATGTCTTTTGTAGTCTTAAATAGGGATGGGAACTGGTAAGATTTTATTGATACCATTGCTATTAACAATCCTGCTAAATGATCCAAATCTTCAACCATTTCCTAATTGATTCCTGCAAATTTTCTGTGTGGGCAAATGTTGGCCTGTAGATTATCAGTGGCAACAATGTCAAACACGTCACAGCATAGATAACTGCTTCTGCAAGTTGGTGTTTTTTCCACTCATGTAAGGTTGTGTAGTAGATGCCTTTTGTAAAAAATTAAACCACAATTCTGACGCTTCTGAACCCTGTCAGTGGAAGTTAACAATTCTCCACTGGAATTTGTTTTCGATTTCCATCCCTAGTCTTAAATGGTTAAAAAAGGCCTGGGTGTGAGTAAAGGAACAGACTGTTTTCCCATGGTCACAGATATTCGGCAAAGTTAGGTAATCATAGAATTTTCCCTGATTTGTTTTCTTTTAGTTTAGGAGATAGTCACTCTCTCTCTCTCTCTCTCTTTTTTTTTTTTTTTTTTTTTTTACAAAAGTCATCAAGTTTTTTGAATAAAATTATAACAGAAAGTGACTTAAAATGATCACAAGGGCTTTGGAGTTTAGGATAACCCCACCTTAGATAAGACTGCCTTAACATACAAAACAGATGCATAGGTGACAAGTCTGAGAAACTTGCATAACAGCTTCATACATAAACGTTTCAGAAAAAATCTGAAGGTAAGAAGTAAAAGGAAGTCAAAACACACTCACTTTTTCACATTGGCTTCTCCATTTGGAATCCTCCTCAGCTTCTTTTTCTTCAGTATTTTGACAGCCCTACGACAAAGTGTCTCTGAGTCCAGCATCTCTTTCACCTTGCCATAAGATCCTTCTCCCAGAAGGTCCCCCATCAAGTACTTTCCTATCAGCTTTGCCCTCTTCCTCCGGGGCTGATAGATCACCTCTGTGGAGTCAATGCGATGAATGAAGGTATCCATCTCCATCAGTTCGTTTTCATTAAGATAGTCCAGATGATGCAGCTCGCCGGTACTCATGACTACTTCTGCGGCCTAAGCTCAAGCTTTCTGTGCAAAAATCTTTGAAAATACCTATGACTGCTGCTGGAAAGTAATCCACTGGTAACCTTTCAGCCCTGGGCTGAGTCTTTTAAATCCACAAGATGGAATACAGTTGAATTACAAAATACTGATCATGTGAGAGGGAGTAACCATGCCTGAGAGTTGGGGGAGAGGATTTGGGGTCAATCCCAGTTTGTAAACATTAGGGCCACTCCATGGTGCAAACAATTGGGAAAACAATAGGGTCCAGTGCCAAGTTAGTGTTTTAACATTGTGTTATTTTACTTCTGAACCAAGTGCAGTTGTAAAATTTGATTATTACTCCTTATGTATTCAGATACATAATGAAATAATAAATGAAATTAGTCTTGATTGTTCTTCTCTACTCTGGATCACTTCTATGTAAATTCAATGCCCTATAGCCTCAAGTAAGGGACGCCAGTCCAGTTTTGTGGCCATGCAGCACAACATTTCTGTCAAAGATCCATGCTCCATATCATCGTTTACTCGGGAGACAAGTGTGTGTGCAGACGGACTGGATCCAAGCACAGATCTACAGTCAAACGCATGCAGCAGAATCAGCCTGAAATCTGGCATCAGCCCGGCTCCTGTAGGCTGTCTGAGCCATCCGATGTGTCAAACCCTCCTCAGGTCTCCTCCATGCCTCCACAGGTCCTGCTGACTGGTGCCTGTAAGCCAGAGGAATGAAAAAGTTATTAAAGAAACCTTTGGCATAACGTTATCTCCTGCTACTGCACAGATTTTGCCAAATTTGGTAAACAATCCGTCCAGACATCAACACTACACCGGTTAGCCTGACAGGGTTTATGCGCCGCTGAGGTCTATATTAAACTCTAAAAGCCTCTGATTTATACATGAACATACGTAAGTCAGAGCTTGGAATAGAAAATACTAATATTGGTGGCTGATTCTGGAGTTGCTCTTGTTAAACTAATATAAATCGCGAGTTTTAACTATTAACTAGCTCTTCTACTAGCATAGTAAATCAGCTTGAATGAACCATCTTCCAAGCATAAACTCTTTCAGTTGGTTTTGTCGACATGCACCCGTTCACCCTCTGATGCATACTTTAAATCAAAAGCTTTCGTTCAGTCAGAATTAAAACAGTGTAAATGAGAGCAGCGAGCAGCTGTGGATGATATCCGAAACGTCGTCACACAACTGAAGCTAACTGTAGCTGTGAAGCTAGCTAGCCAACTTTGCCTGACGTTGGGTTTGCGCTTTACAACTTCACCTCATTTGCCCGTCAGGAGGCTGTTTAATAGAGGACGAGTACAATTCACCGATATTACATCATCATACCGGCTTAACAAAAAGTGGTGCATGAATGAGCTCTTACAATCAAAAGACCCCGACACCAGAGAAACAACCAGCTAACGCAAGCTAGCCGGGCTAGCAGACAGTGGAGATTCCAGTGTAAACTGCTAGCTGGATAGTTACTGGCTAACTAGTTAGCTGTTACCGGGCATCACCTAGATCCACGTGAATTTTGTTTCCTCTGTATCGACTTTTCCCTCCTTTTGTACCGGTTCTTTCTGCGTCAAGTTATCCACACGGGTCCTATGAGTTTTCGCATGAATTTTCTGACTCTTCGTGGTACTCTTGCCTCTCAGGTTGTCGCCATCTTGTTTACCTCCCCCCTGCTCGCGCTGACAGCCCATACGTTAATGCGTCAAATCAGAGATTTTTTTTCTCCGCACAAGATCCGTCAACCAATGCTTTCTGCTCTGACTTAATCTCCGTGTTGTCTATCGATTAAACATATTCATGACAGGGTTGTGACGGATTATAAACATGCATCAATAATTTTAGGGGACTGCATTACTGGAGATTCACTTTCTACGGTCATATTTAACTTCCACTGATCAGAATGACCCATTTCTACGCTTTATTTAAAGTAAAGGATGGACATCATAAAAAAAGAATTAGAGCCAAGGAACGCTTTTGGTACACGTCAACGCATAGAGAAATTAAGAACAGTATGTGACAATGTTAAGCCTACGAACCAGATGATCATTTCACATAACCTTCACTTCTATCAAATATTCCAGGTCACGATGGGAAGGACTTCTAAAGAAAAACTGGAGAACTATTGCATTTAAGGTCCTATGTCTGGTGTGTTTAGCTGTTTACATCTTATCTTGGGTGTTTATTAAGTAGGGTTTGATTCATGTTGAAAGACAAATAAAAAAACAATCTCAGTAGACAAATAGATCCAGCTTTTTTCCCCTCCCCTTTGGAAACACTTAGATCTGAGGGGGGGGGGTATGTAAAGTTATGATAACTAGCTATGTACTGATTGGATTAACAAACAATGTGGGTTACAGGCTGCTGAGTAGACTTTCTAAAAAGTCATGCTGTTTGCCTGTGATGAGTAAAAACATGCATGTAGGTGCTGTATCGCTAAGCCCCAGGAAGTAAAAACTGAGTATTTTGTTGTGGATTGAGAGTTCAGTCAATGGATGTCAGGCTCTTATGCTCCACAAGACCCTTCTAGCAACATTTTAAGCAAAGAAAACTTTTCTCTCCAAACACCTTGAAAGTTTGTGAAGATGTGGCAGAACATACATGTTTTGACTGTCACATTCATTTAGAACTGATAGAGGCTTAAGTACACTTCTCACTTTAAGCACAAAAAATCCAGTTTTGTACTACTGCCTCCTCTTTCTTAAAAAGAGCTTGAAAAGCCAGTTCATTTTCCGATTTTGCACAGCTGTTTCAGCTTGTAGTTTTGCAAGATGAATCTACCTGGTGACAGACATGGAATCAGACTAACTGAACTAATGATGTTAGAGTGCAGTTCATCTTCATACATTTTTATTGTAGTTTGACCGCCCAGGGTCCATAGGCAGCCACACTACTCTTGATTGATGGCCAGTGAGCCCATTTCAAACATAAGAGACAGCAGACATGAAAAAGACATGACAAAATATATAATTAAAACTTAATTCAAAGATTTTTGTAATTCCCTTTAATAGGTATGTTATTTTAGTGCAGCAAGGTGGTGCAGGTAGTGCAAGTGCCTCACTGTAAGAAGATTGCGGGTTCAATCTTCGGATCAGTCAGGGCCTTTCTGTGTGGAGTTTGCATGTTCTTCCTGTGTGTGGGTTCTTCCCAGGCACTCCTGCTTCTTCCCTAATTGCCCTTAGGTACTGGTGTGAATGGTTGTCAGTCTCCATGTGGTGACCAGCTGGCGACCGATTGAGGGTGTACCTCATCTCTCGCCCAATGTCAGCTGGGATAGGCTCCAGCCCCCCTGACCCCAAAGTGTTATGGACAACAGATGGACAAAAGTTTTGCTATTTTAATCTATAGGGAAAAAAAGATAATGATTAACGATAAAGATCTCTACTGAACCTTTACCGAAATACACTGAATAATAGAAATTAGTTTAAAAAACATATTTCAACACATTGTAAATGTTCTATTTTGTATTAAAAGGCCTCTAATTTGCTTATGTCTATATTCAGCTCATAAAGCACATTTGAATGTATTTTTGTTAGTATACTGAATTCAGACAATTGTGGTATAAAATCTTGCTCAATTTCAAGTTCTCAAAGTTGTTTCAGAATGTCTGGCTATTAGTAACAATTTGGTTCATGTGTCTGTAAAAACTTGCTGAAGCAACCCTCATTGTAGCCTCAGAACAGAGGAGTTAATCTAAGTTTCTTTTCCAAAATACCTCTATTACTTCCACAACACCTATTACTGCTCATCATAAAAAGAACATTAAGCATTAAATTGAAGGGAGAGGGGGACTTTTCATATCTAGCTATATTCTGTCCATTGTGACTATAATTTACTTCAGACTACCTAGCCATTACTAAATGGTTGGTTTCTCTGTTGTCAGTTCAAAGTTTATTTGAATTACACGGCTTTTTAATCCAGGAATGTGCACTGTTTCATGACCCATTAGAGACTTAAATGTGTCATGTATGTAAGATTTACTCACACCCAATGAAAAGTTGACCATGTCAGGCAAACTAACACCTTAGTGTATCTCCTACTAAGCTTAAGAAGTCTGACTGATGCTGAGGCCAACGCTCTTGCTTAGCTGGGATTTTGGAGTTATAATTATCCTGTGTAAACCCCCTGGGGAATGGCAAAGTGAAGGTCTAATTTCACCGATCTGTTACCCTCCTCAACACCGACTGGCCAATGATTCATGGCAGTTCAAAGACACAGAGAACACTGATAGCACTTATCAATAGGGCTGGATGAATACCTGCACTCACCAAAAGTGTACCATGAACAAAAGGGCACTCTAACATATTTCCATTAACCTTAAAAAACTTTTCAGTAGATGAGTGGAGTATGTATGAGACATGTTTGATTCAAAATGTCTGTGGAATCCTTTTTTATTTTTAAGCACTGTAGACTATTGTGAAAAGAAGCAAAAAAGTAACGATATTGTACACTGAAAAATAAAATTATGTAAGCATTGTACAGAAACTGTAGAACAAAATGGTAAACAAGCTTAAGAAAGCTTTAAGGGGAGTTTACAAGGAAACAAACAAAAGTGTAACATAATTTTAGGAGTCAGGCAAGGTACATTTACATGTATATAATTTAAGCTGTTACAGTATTCCATGGAACTTCACAGAAATGCTAAAAACATGTTTGATTCTGTTATCAATCCAATTTCACATCAATAAGAAGATTATCTCCTAGTGCATGAACTAATCTCCACATACTCTGAATTACAAAACCTCTAGTTAAAGTTCTGTCCTTTGGAATCCAAGCACAAACATGGTGGGAGCAGAGAACAACCTTTAAATTATCATTTTAAAAATAAAAAGGATTAACCAACAATCCTCTGCATCAGTAATAAGGTCTTCGTGGATTATTCTGTGGAAACAAAGATAGAAAAAATAAATTCCAATAACCTACCTAAAATTGCAAGCCCTGTTAATTACAAATGCAGACGTTTCTTCACGTTCTATCCATTAACATCAAACAAATGACTTTACTAAAACAATATAAAATAATTATTACCAGTGGGTTTGGCCTGAAGCGGTAAGCAAGCATCATCCTCTTTCTGTATGCATCATATTCATCATCATGTTTTGTGAGCTCTGCTGGTCGGTCAACTCCAAACCCAGCTCCATCGACTGCAGTGGTTCCCCTGCAGTGACACAGAAAGAGAATGTGAACTTTCCAATTTTGCATTTTGTGTGTGGTACAAAGAGAGCCAACCAATAGTGCTGTTTCACTTAGTTGACCTAAAACAAAGAAAACCTAAATACAACCCTTGCTACACAAAACACTTAAACGCATCAGTGCAAAAAGCAGGCATGTGAATTTTAACATGTGTATAATAAAATTTGTTCTGCTATTTGAGTCAAAATGTGTAGAAGGACTCACAACAATATAAGTAATACAGAAACTTACAGTTGCTGTAAAAAAGGCTTGTAGGATATAAAGTAGTATCTGATAAAGAAGTGTCACAACAAGGACACTCTATACATTTTTTTTAAAGATGATGCGTTTCTATTCAACTGCACACTCTTTAATGGCTTTGTCATTATTTTTTGGAGCTAGATTTTATAAATAGAGACGTTTTTCTTAAGAAAGTGCCAATTTTTCTCTGAAAACACTGTTGTATTTAAAATGCCATGTAAAGTAACATTGAACAATGGACAGAAATTTATTTTTAAACTGTACAATCAATGAGCTTAACTATGACAATGTTTAAAAAAACATTCATTAATGACCACTTTTTTCTTTGAGCAGGAGTGTGTACTGGCAAGAACTGGTGATATATTTATCACAATACAGGGATGAGGGTATGATACATCACAATGTATTGCAATAATATATGCAGAATGATACAGTTCACCACAAGTTTTTTTTTTTTAAACAAAATATCTTTATATATTTTTAAGGAAGTATGAAAAAAAAACATAGCTATAAAAAAAATGTAATTGCTAGTCATAAAGCCCGAGCCATACAAACTTCATCTGTTTGTCCCACTAAACAAAAATAATAATAAATAAAACTGAATCAAACGGTTGAATGCCTGCTGCCTACTAGTGGATGGAAGCTTAACTAAAAAACAAAAAGAATGTCCTGAGCCTTTAAAGGGAATCAAAAAATATTAAATCTCTACATTGTGCATGAATTGCTCCTAAAGTATTGCACAAAAAGTACTCTGATTTACTGATGTATGGATTTCTTCTTTAACCCTTTCTTGAGGAGAAAAAAAAAAGAAAAAATGCAGATGCTTATTAATCTAGAGTAACCCAGATAGTGTACATAAGAACTAGGGACTAAATTTTGCTAACTCAAAACATTACAAACAAATATGGAATGGATTGAAAAAATGGCCTTGTTTCACTGAAAATCAAATATACAGAGAAAGAAGGAGAATGCTGACTTGTTGACGGGAGCCTTGATGCCCTGTCCTTCACTGCCGAGACCTTCACCCTCCTTCCAGCCCATCTTCATGAGCATTCGGAAACCAAGATTCTCCACCGTCAACTTGAACTCTTTGTACTCTGAGTAGTCTGGATCTCGGCCCTCCTGCAAGACAAGAAGACCCAGTGTTTTACAAAACTAAGTTCACCATTTTCAACACTCGATTTTCCACCAGTTCATGCCTTGGTACTGTTTCAGCTTATTTATAACGTTTTTGTGGAAAAACATAAATTGCACATGCTCCCTGTTGCAAACACAGAGTGAAGTGAGAGGTTTGATGATGTAAGTAATTCACAGATTCCTTTAACAATGTATTTCACTGATCTTAAACAGCGAGTAATGGTAGTCATCTGAGTCCATTCAGGACAGTTAAGTTTACACATTAATGAATTTACTCTTTATGTTCCTGACTTTTCCCCTCCTGGTATTGCATTTGATGGTTAAATTCAGTATATTTATGGTTGGAAACTTTCTCCTGTTTATGTCGACAACACCCTGTTTTCATGGTCAGACAGAGAGATGTTGTGACCGTGGGACACTTCGACACAAAGAGGCAAAAAGAAAATCATTGTAACATTTGTGCTGAAATCTTTATGGACTGAAAATATTACTTAGGCCCTTATTTTCATAATCAGTGCATCACAAAAAAATCTCATCTCTCACAGGTTAATGGAATTAAGTTCAAATGTCTTAATAAACATGTGACCAACACAATCCCCTCCAACGCGCATTATGAAAACAACATGCATGAAAATGTTGTATTTACTGATTTCAAATTTGTAAAATTGTATCTGTATTCTGTATAATTCATTGTAAAGTAAATCCTGACCAGGGACAAAGACTGCAAATTAGCTGAAGCTAGACGTCTTATATATGTTCACATTTTCCCACTGTGGCAATGTTGTATGTATCGTCCCTGTCAAATAAACATTAAATAATAATAATAAATATTCAACGGACCCTGGTGATATCAAACAGTGGCAGCTCTCTGGTGTGCAGATAGACCTCTAATAATATACATAAGTACTTAAAAGACTTGCTGTGATATCAGACACTTGAAAAATAAGAATCAGTGTCTGCCAGAGTAGAAGTTGTCCTGATGACCTCTTCGACTCAGGCCCATGACAATGATTTAAAAAATCCATAAATGATACTCTGCCCTGGTTAAAAGAAGAAAGTGAGAGAGAAACTGACCTTGAGTGCCTTGAAGGTCTCCATAAACTTTTCCAACTCATCAGGGGGCAAAAAGTCTCCAATAAAGTGTTTTCCTTTTCCCATTTCTGTCAGGGATTCAGCCCATTCTAAAAAAGTGCAAAACAAACAGCACTTTTTACATCAGCAAATAATCACTGGGCCATGATGATGGATTGTTTTAAAGCACTTACAGCTGTTAGTGTTGTCCCAACCAGAAAAACTATACATCGTATTTCATCATTCTTACCTCGGGTCTTTTCCATTTCCATTTTTCGAAGACGATGCTCCCAGGTGCCTGAATCTTGGTCCACTTCTTCATCGCTGTCATATTCATGTTGATGGTCTCGCATGGCTTTCTCCCACATGACCTGCATCTCTGCCATTGCACGTTTGTGCTTTATGATGATTTCATACATCTCTTGCATCTAGAAAATATGTCAAAATCATAGCACATAATGAGACTGGACATAAATTCTAAATTGCTCGATAAGGCATGACAGATTTATTGGTCTAAGAAACTTTATGTGTCATTTTTCTACCTCTTGTTGCTCTTTCAGTTGCTTCTTCTGGTCCTCAGATAGTTCTGTTACTCCAACCAGACCAAGAGGCTTTCCTTTTTTATAACCAAGGCTTTTTAGCTCATTGACTGGAAGAGACATCACAACTGAGTCATGAAATTATAAATACACTGTACATCAGTGAGTAGTGTCCCAAAAGTTGCCAATTAGGGATGCCAATACTTCATGTGTCCTATGTACAGAGGTCCTCTTTGCAGGCAGCAGAGGTTCAAATATGGCCTGTGGTTTCTTTCCCTCAAGTCATTCCCAACTACTTCTTTCTCAAAATTCCAACCCTATCCATTCTCCTCCATATTTAAAGACGTTTACATATAATGAAATGAAAAAAAGCCAATTAAATGTTATTTGAACAACAGTGGCTTTACAAAAAACTTCACTTTGCGCCTTTTTATCAATTAATGAATTGGTTGCAATACATGCATCTGTTCAATAATCACACTGTTTTCTTACATTTAAATTTATAGTATTGACATGTGAGTTTGAAATACCTAATTAGTTCTTAAATTATACCTCCTATCCATCCTAAAATGCTTGTACTTAGTTCATGTTTATATGAAGCAATCACACAATTTCATATCTGTTTTGGGCATACAGATATCAAGTTGACTGCATGCTGTCACACAATGCATCACAAATAGGTCAATGAAGACCTGATATCAGAACTCACATATCTGCCCCTCTGCATTCAATACATGCAGTGAAATTAAAGGAATAAGAGGGAATTAGCCACAAGCTAAGCAAAACTCTTTAACAGCTCTCATTTTGGCATAAAACATACTGTGAAATACAGTAACGATAAACAGTTTAGCAAACAGCCATAGATGGCTATTTAAGATAGTTTCCTTTTATCCATGTCAAATGATGATTAAAAGAAGTTAAAAAAGCCAAAATAATCTTAGACAACAGCAGCCTGAAATCCTTCCAAACTTAAAAGGAGCAAAATAAAACCATGCATTCTGCTTTATGATTAACTTCTTCAAATTACACGAAGCGTGGGGGCATTGTTAAATGCCTGCCAGTGCACATTACTCATACAAGTGAAGGCCATCCCCCCTCCATGTTATACAATGTAAACTGTCAGTTTCAGGCCTTAATGTACCAAATGTTGATCCATAATGTTTTGCTGTTATACATTTTATTATTTGCCAAAAACATTTTGTTCTTGCGTACTGAGAACATTTTTCCAATACCTCAGGCAACATACAGATGCCAAATTTTTGCTGAGTTGGTCATGTAAGCTCAAGGCAAACCGACAAGCATCAAACACCAGCTTGTCAGCTGATGAAAACTTTTCATTTTGTCTTGAATCAAGTTTTTTTTTCAATCTATTATTTATTTAACCCACAACCTTTATTTGCTAACTTGTTAATCACTTTTGTGTTTTATGGTATGTTGTGTGACAAAATGAGGGAGAAACTTAAAGGGCACTCCTGGTCTTTTCACACCAGGCTTTTGAATCCCTACGTACAGTATACAGGTTGGAGGTAAGTGAGCTTTAATTGCAGGTTGTCTCAAAAGATATGTTAGTAATGTAATGTTTGATCATGCAAAGTCAACTCTGTATCTGAATGCCCACAACAGATGTCAGACAACATTTGCCCTGTTTCCACCAGAGGGTTCAGTGCGGTTCATCTCGGTACGGCTTGCTCTTTGGGACCCTTCTGTTGGGGTGCCAAGCATACCGATCCAACCCCAGAAGGGAGCTAGAAACACTGCAGTCTGTTGATTGGTTGAAGGAGACGTCACTTCCCGTGCATCAGCAGAACAACACGTAACCCCGCCATGTTTGAATCTCAACTCATCTTCGTGAAGATAACTCTCGCGGCACATAGCCTTCTCTGAAACAAAGCTCGGTTGCGCTTTATAACAAAAAGCCACATGCTGATCACAAAAAAGAAAATTTGCTGGATGTCTTCCATCATTGCTCTTTGTTTACTGTGTCCTGTTTTCTTCTTCATTGTATTTAATAGCAGGGTACATGGTGTAGCGTTGCTATGACGTCATGCTATAGGCATCCGGCTTATATGCCCCCTACCAAGTAGGGTTTGATTGGCTGTGGAAACGCAAACAGGATAAGGCTTTACCGATCCGGCCTGAGCCAAACCGTACCGATCCATACCGGACCACTTGGTGGAAACGGGGCTATTGTTACAGTGTATAAACAAGGCTCCAGACCACCACCACATTTAACCTAAGGTATTGGTTATTGAAGGGCCTATGTGAGGACATGAACATTAAGTATTTGTACATTAGGTCACATACCAGACAGAGCAGGTGTGTTAACATCTGGAGCTATCTCTTGAGGAACAACTATGGGAGGAAGTGGTAACTCCACTTTGTCGTCCTCTGACCCCCATCTACTCTTTCTTTTCCGTTTCACAGGTGGAGCTTCTGTCTCTTCGGTCTTTGGTAAAGAGGTGGTGTTCAGCGGTGGAGGGATTCCCACTGAGTGTGTTTCTGCCGCTGGGGGCGAAGCGCTGTGCGAGGCTGCAGCACGGTACTCCTGTACTTTCTCTTTGTAGAAGCGGTAGGCTGGACTTTGGTGGTCAAATAAGAAACTAAAGGGAAACGGCAGATATTGTGGGTAAGGCAGAGCAACAAAAAAGTCACACAGGATTACTGTTTACTATAACTGACCTGCAGGCAGGGTTGTCTCGGTTGTGCTCAGCAGCGATGGCTTCCACCTCAGGACCACCCTCAGACACAAACCTGGCCAGCTTCTCTGCCATCTGGAGGGTTTCCGCGTCCACTGGGGGGGAGACTTTAAGCAGCCTATCAGTACTGGGACTCAATTCACACTCAACTACAGTACCGTACTCAACTGGCCCTCACACACCACCCGTCTAGAGCCAATAGGGGATAAGAAGAGGAAGGAGGAGCAAGGGGGACAATGGTGGTGAATGGGGAACTGTATGGATCAGAGGCTTTTACTGTAACAAATTAAACTTTACAAAGCCCAGAGACACAGTCCACTTCAGTATGAAATACACCCTCACTGAAAACTTACAATCACTTACTTGTATAACCCAATGCATATCTTACAATATCACATTTTACCCAGATATCAGAATCTCGCTATGATTTAAAGGGGCCATCTTAACCTGCATGAATCATTGTTTAATGGCTCATAGAGTAGTAATTAATTTGTCCTCCTTTTACGTTAAATTAGAAGACATGTTTTACATTCCAATTAGGGGTGTAGGAAATGTCGATACACCAATATATTGCAATATTTTGCAGCACAATATGGAATCAATATTTTCAGTGCAAGGCTGTCACATTTTGTTATTCAATAACTTCAAATAATTTACAGAAATTCAGGACATTTGTCTTCTCGTTCAGAGCAGCCTCCAGCCACTAATTGACTTCAGACTTTCAGACATTTGAATCTCTGTTACATTATTGCAAGTATTGTTGCAGGGATCATGATTTATATAAATACAATTTATTAAGCTGGATATTTTTGCACGCAGTATTGTGAGTTTTGATGCTACAATGAAAAAGTACTTACAAGAGACAAAAAAAGGAATGTACTGTCTTGTCTATAATGTGATATTTCCTTGCACAATTGTGTCATCACCCCTGCATAATGTGATACCCATCATATCAACAAATTTTTTGCTAAAAAACACCCCTAATTCCAAACAGTGAAACGTAAAACTGGGCAAAACCAGCCAAAATCAAGCAGCTGCTTGATGCATAGGAAACTCAATTCTTTGTCAATTAATAACTTTGGTATAATGATTTAATGATAAAATTTCAGTATTAAGTTTTTTCCGTCTTAACATAAACCAGAGACTTTTTTAGACTACATTTTGGGTAATGTATTTTATGATATGATAAGGCACAACAACCATAAATTATATATTAACATTGATTTTAATTTCTAAATAAGATTTATATATCTGTCTTTACATTAAAATACTTCTTAAAGTTGCATTCTAATAGTTAATTACCAAGTTGTACTCTAAAAGCTTGAGAGTTTGAGAGAGCTGAATTGGTCCTTTACAGCTGCTTTAATTAGGAAAGACACTCTAACTTCACTTTATCACACTTATGATTCACTGTTTGACAACATTAAGTTACTCATGTTGCCTTCTAGTTGGACAGTCCAATTTTTGACATTGCCGGTTAACATTAAAAATATGGGTTCATAGCAGTTTGACGTGTCAGATGGGTAAAATCTATGTCAGGTACCATGCATGGTAATCTATCGAATCTGTGAAGGAAATGTTTGGGTCCACTGCACATCCAAACATGGTTTACATTCAATGTAATGTCATCAAGTCGAGTGTTGACTGGTAACTCCAAAGGAAAAGTGTGGGGCTAAACTGAAAACTGTTGACTCTTTAATAAATACATTTTAAAGTGTATGAGGAAAATGTGAGGTAAAGAAAACATGGACTAAGAAACAGTGTTAGATAAGGTAGTCTTACCATTATCTGGTGTACTCTCAGGTCTTGCCAAATCACTTCTCAAAACAGCAACTCTATTTTTGTAGTAAAGATATTCCAAGGTGCTCTTATCATATAAAAATCTAAATGAAAAGGAAAGACAAAGTCTAGTGAATTTCAATGCAGTTCAAGTCATTAAATCTTGGTAACCTGTATCATCCACCAAACTTACGAGAACACAGGATTGTCCTTGTAGTCCTCCATGGCCTTCCTCTCCAGTTCAGATCCTCCCTCTGCCACAAAGGAGGCCATCTTGTCGATGATAAGTCTAGTGTCTGAATCCTCTGGGGGAGAGACTTTAAGCATGCTATGAATACATTTGTTCAAAGGGTACCTTTGACAAAATGCCACTCATAAGGCAACTGTGCCATAGGAAGAGGTAGAAGATGTGCTGAACTGTCCAAGCCATGGCGATGGCCAGATATTTACTAAAAACACAGGCCTTGAATTACCTTTCATCTCCAAGAACTTGGAGTAATCTGCCTCTTCTTCCTCATCATCATCATCGTCCGGAGAACAAAACACACTTGGTCTCTGGCTCACAACAGGATTCTTCTTTGTCTGTGAGTAGCTCTTAAACTGACTAAGCATGCTGCTAACTCCAAGGCCAGGCCTTTTTCCAACAAGTATGCTCCTTTTCTGCTGCATGTTTCCCCCTGTTGCTGGGACTGAGGTTGAAGGGGTTGCAGATGAACCTTACAAGACACACACAAACACACAATGAATGAACGAATCAAGGAATACATGTACCAATAGGGTACAAGTAATTGATACATTTGGGAGGAAATAAGGTAATGAATACAATGTAGTATGAGGTTTTTTGTCAGCAGTTGCTGTGGGCCAGAATGCTCCCAAGATATAATCCATCCTCTCATTCAAGGCTTGATTATGCTTATGCAGCCTGATGTATCTCTAACTACCAAACTGTCTTTAAGTTAATTAGACAAAAAATGTCTAAACTCCACACTAATGGACAGCATGTGATAAGTATGGAACATCAAAATGTTTTCCTCTTCATACCATATTATAAAACCAAAAGTACTAACCATTCTCTGATTTATCCTTCTGCATTTTCATGAACTGCTGTAAGAAGCTTCCATCATTTGCAAACTTGTTTGAAGAGGCACCTTGCAGACTTGGAGTAATACTGAAAAAGATCACATTTTGTAACATGATCTGGGAAATTCAACAACTGACTATATCCTTACTACAACAAGTTGATTTCCATCAACTAAACTGAAACAAAGTCTGAGACGTAAAAGTACCTTAAAGGCAAAGGTTTGTTTATGGTTTGAGCACTCATTTTTGCTTGTTCCGCCATTCTTTCCTCGATCTCCTTTTTCTTCTGAGCTATTAGTTTCTCTTGACGAAGAATATTCATGTTCATCTTCTTTTTCTGGGGTTGGATAACCTTGGACTTCCATCCTCCACGACCTAAAGAAAGGACACATAAACAGTAATTGTAATAATAATGCTATAAGGTCGGACGGTGACCTACTTAAATCAATTCCGGGTGGACTGTGTCCAGAAGATGCTATATTCTGGATTTCATCTGAGCTGATTCAAACAGTTTATCACTGAACAACAACATCTTCGGACAAACAAACTGCTCATTATAATAAACAGTTATGGGTTGGTATGTTAAGGTCCCTATGAAGCGATATTGTTTGTCTCAGAATATGCAAGTTAAACTATATGAGAACATTAGCAAATGAAATATTATACGGGTCATTAATTAAAAAAATAGCTGGTTTAGCATTACCATCAACCGACAACACTGCACACTGGCTACGCGAACAAGAAAGCTGTCGAACGGCCACATACTGACCACTATGCATTATCCCAAGGAACCGGCGTTACATGTATAAATGACACTGAAAGTATTTTAAAATATTAATGTACCCGAATCATTGTAGTCCATCTTCGTAACAGAAAAAATGCATATATTTTTGATGAAATCCCACGGTTAGCTACGCTGCAACAGAGCTAGCTTCTTCTTCTTCTTCTCCGTCTTCCTTTACGGCGGTTGGCATACGACAAAGTGGCACATCACTGCCACCTCCTGGTCCGGAGTGTGGGCGGATTTGAGGAGCACTTTCCTCAAGAAGAAATAAATAAATGAAAAATAAAGAGCATCTATAATTTCTTAATCAGTTTCGTGGTTCTGAGGTAACTTGTAAAAATATATATTTATGTGTTGAATCTTTTTCAAAGATTTCTCTTAAATCGATGAGTCTTAGTACCTCTTTTGTTGAATCTTTGCCATCATAATATTTCATACTGTTTCCTGCTACATGTTTTGCCTAGAATGAACAATATAGATAGATAGATAGATAGATAGATAGATAGATAGATAGATAGATAGATAGATAGATCGTCAAACAATGAAACACAGAATCAGGACAATCAGTCATAAACAAAGCTCCCAACTTTAATGTGAGGGATCATGTCGATATAATTGTTCTTTTGTGTATGACTCAGTACGGAAAAAAAACAAAAATTTTAAATCAATTTCCATTTTGAAAGAACAATACAGGGATAAAGTCCGTATATGAATTGTAAGTGAACTTCGCTATTTTATAATAACTAAAACATTTAAACCAGCATAAACATTGACATAAGCAGATTCATTTGTAGCTGTGGATATAAAAAAAAAGTGAATCTCAAACTGCTTTCTCTTTTGTGGGATTTTTTGCAACATTTTTTTTTTTTTGCTTTTTCCTCATATGCTTTTTTGTTTAATTAAAAGCGTTGTACCTAAAACCTAACTTAACATTTTCAAACAGGAAGTCAGCCCCATGATAAGTCGTTCGTAGCTGCCATGGTAACGCGCCTTCAGCGTTCGTGTGTTTCCGTCTCACCGAGTCCTCCTCCTCGCCGTTTCGAGTTTTGTTGTCCCTTGTTGCTACCCGTCCGTACCAAACGATCTACTCTCCTGCTTAGAAATGGCTGAAGCTCCTCCACGGCCCTGCCGGTTTTTCTGTCACCGGTGTTCAGCGGAGATTAGTCCCCGTTTACCGGTAAGAAACCTCTTAGTTTAAGCGGAGATAGGAGGTCACTTCTGACCTGGTGTGTTTTTCAATTCAGTCCGTTTTTATATAAACACGCAATGCTGCTGTTCAGCTACGCTAGTTAGCTTCCCCTGTAGGCAGCAACTGGCCAATGTGTCAGTTAAGAGGCGGACGTTGAAGTGGCTTTGCATTGAGGTGTGTTTGTTTTAATTGAAATAAATTCAGGGTAGACTGTCTCTGACAGATCGTACACCCCACTGTAGTGTCGTCAGCCGACAGACTATCAGGAGACTTCTGAGGCTCATTTTATTAGTACGGTATTGATCATGTCTGGACACTAACAGGTTTTAGATTGGATTTGAAGAGTATAATATACTCTTCTTCTTTAAATACATATTATGTCTTTCGCTGACATGGAGATCGTGCTTCTCGTGGGGTTAATTTTAAGTTGAAGTAACTCTCCAATGTGGGCGATTAAGTTACATCAACCAGCATGCTTCATCCAGCAGTCTGTTGACAAGCACTGACTGGAAACTTCTACAGTGTTACAGCAACTTCATAGACAGTCATTCAGCTACCTTACCTGAGAGACAACATTTTCCCTTGTCATCTATTTCTGTGAGCTCAGTTTGTTGTGTGTGACTTAATCTATTATTTACAAACAGATGAGGTTTTATGGCTGGATGATGCCTATCAGAAATCAAACTCTAATAATGTTTAGCCAACTGGCAATACTCTTTTTATTTCTTTAATTTTTTGGATATAAATGGCCAGAAAAGTCTAATTCTAGTTCAAATCCACTGCTCTAAGCAGTCATCCACCAAATTAAAAAAAATACCATTTGACTGTCATCTTAGGAAAAGAACGGAACAAAACTCACAATACAAATATAACTACTGAAAAGATACTTTAATATACAGATATGCCATCAAGGTTTTTTTTGCATGGTTATGAATATGGTGCATCCTGACATTGTGGCTCCGGCAAACATTGTTTGAAAACCACTGCAGTGAATAAAATTGTTTATACATATGTATAAATATTTTTTTAAATTTAGACTACTTTACAGAGTTCTTAATTTATTCCTGTGGTTTTCCTGTGTGGACTAAGATTGGCCTTCCAAAATGTTTCTATGTAAACAACATAGAACATGTGGCATTTCCACAGTGTCTACAAATGTTCCAGCATGTTGCTGGTGTTTTTATTTTTACTTGAAATCCTTAGACATTGCTTGTTATGTTGTTCATTTAATGTGAAATGAAGCAATGTTCTTGACTAGTTCTGTCTCTTTTCTTCCACTACTACTTCCCTGACTCCTCTGCTGTCATTTGTGATTACTACCTTTTATGAGAGAGCAACATAATCATTTTTGCCATCATCAAACAGCATGTAGAACCACGGGGAAGGCATTGATAAGAGAACTGTACCAAGAGTCTGCGACATCAGGACTTCCCTCTATCCTCGTGTGTGGCACCAGTAAATGCCTAAAATATCCTGTACCCCTGTCCCTCTGGAACAAATCTACCAGTGTGACATCCTACCATTTATTTGTCATTAGCTTAAGCCCACTGGTTTGCTTGCAGGGTCAGTCGATCCGGGTCTAAATGCCGATTAGAGCTTTTCCCACTGACAACTAGGGCTGGACGATATTACCTAATTTCAATATCATGATTAATTGAAGGTCTTACCTCGATTACGATTAATGAACGATTATTTTATGCTACACATTAGTGATGGTACCAATGGTCGACACAGTCTTCCTGCAGTATTTACACTTAACTTCTTTCTGCTGGATGTCCTCTGTACATAATCCAAAATGTGCCCAAACAATGGAGACAGTATTTTTCTTGGCTACGAGATCCTCTGATAGATTGGTGCTTGTCTGCTCCGTGTTGGTGGTGCGTCCTTCGCACTTGGCGAAGATGAACGTAGACTGCATGGAGGGGGCGCGGTCACGTGATTTACACAGGGAAAATAATCAAAGTAATCGTCATGAGTAAACTTACTTCAATTATAGGGTCTAAATGTCGATTTTGATTATTTTTTTTATTATTTTTTGATTAATTGTCCAGCCCCACTGACAACAGGACCCCATTGTTACCGTGCATAAACAGGTTTTTTGACTAGTGGGAAAGGGGTACAAGAGAGCTTCTCAGACAGAGAGACAGTACAGCTGTATATGACACCCGGAAGGTGTTTTTTTTTAACAATAGTAATGGTGAATATACCCTTGCAAAAACAAATACATAACCTGATTTAATGCAAAATACGGGCTCTTCAAGCTCATTGTTGATGGCTCTTAACTGCAAGTGTTTCTCGATACCCATCCCTAGTATAATATTGTTTTGTTTATCATTTGTTAATAAATTCTTCTTAGATATTTTCACTAAACTACTCAGGCAGATTGTTTTCTGTTTTGTTGTCTGCACAATGACAATAATGACTTTAGTCTGAAGCACTTGTATATACATTTCTTTTACTGCAGGACTACACTTGTCCACGCTGTGAATCAGGTTTCATTGAGGAACTTCCTGAGGACAGAAGGTACAGAGAAGTATTGTGTCTTAATTATTCATTTCAGGGGTTTTTTTTATATTTAGCTGCAACTTTTCTATGTCCCACTGTCTTTATACAGCACGGAAAATGGGTCTGCATCCACCTCATCCAGTCAACAAAACCGGCCATCATTTGAGGTCAGTGTGACTTGTTACATCAGTTGGAACAGGATAACACACATCTAGTTCTTTGAAGCTGACATTGCTATGTCTATTTCTACCAGAACATGGATCACCAACACTTATTTACATTTCCCTCCGGCTACGGTCCCTTTGCCCTTGGTATTTTTGATGAAAACTTTGATCTTCGTACGCGGCTACCCACAGAGGACAACAGAGAGACAGAAAACAGGAGAGAGAGAGAAATGGCATCCCGGCAACGATACAGTGCACGGCAACCGAGGGGTCGACATGTTCCTCGACGTCAGGGTACGCGCCATGAAGGAGTGCCCACATTAGAGGGGTGAGAATTTTTGAGCTGAACAGTGTGTGAGAGGTTTGTGTGGGACACAAAAGGTTGGTGGTAAATTACCGCCTTTTTTATATAAATGATTGGTTATGTTCAGGTACTTTTAGACTTAATGTGGAAATATGGTTAACAAATAGACCCAGTAAGACAGTATCTGATCTCAATCTATTATTTACCCAAACAGAATTATCCAGCAGCTAGTGAATGGTATTATAGCACCTACAGCCATGCCTAATATCGGGATGGGTTCTTGGTAAGTATAGGTGATTGCAATTTGTAGGATGGTCTCTGTTTTGTTGTGCTTTTTTTATCACATACTCGTCTTGCAGGGGAATGCTACATTCTAATCCAATGGACTACGCCTGGGGTGCCAATGGGCTTGATGCTATTATTACACAGGTAAAAGAAAAAGGCGTTTTTTTCAATTAGAGAAACACTGGCATGCAGACCAGTTAAGGTGCTACAATGTCAACTTTTCAGTACTGCTAGAGGAAAAGTTGTGTTGCAAAAATATGTAGATTTATGATTCACAGTGCTTCCAAATTATGCTAGACTTTAATGTAAAATAAATTGTTTTGTGCTTTAGAATTTCATTCTTATTGATTACTTTCTTTTATAATCAGCAAAGCCCACAACATGTAGATTCTGTGCAACCTGTTATTGCCAAAAAGGAGATTGGAACCTGACTCTATCTAAACTTGTCTGTGCAGTTTTCAAGACCTGAAAGTTACTAACATTTGAGAGCAAAAACCTTGACCAAGATTCATTTGGTTTATATTTTACAAGGTTTATCTTCTTTTAGTTAACCATGCTACCCTCTAAATGCAGAACTATGACCTAAAGAGGGAGAAAAGCTGTTAACAAGTTGCACCAATCCCTAACAGTTGTTTGTATCACCATGCGTTTTCTTCATTGTAAACATTGAAGTGACACAGTGCATAAGGAATTGAGTTGAAGAAAATTCTTAATGTTCGCAGGCTGTTTGCAGTGTCAGATTTTGTTAGCTGCACTCTGATGCATGATAACATGTCATACTGGATAGCCATCCTTTACTGGAAAATAGGTTTTAAAAGTGCCTCCTATTAAGGGGTTTTCAAAGGCGCACAGAAAAATGTAAGATTTCTTGATCAAAAGTCCCAGAAATGATTTCAAAGATGTTATAGCACTTAACAGACACCATCTATCTCCCCTTATGATTGCTGTAGCTGCAAAAAGTTCATTATTAGCTCATCTTTGAATGGATTTATCTAAGCATTCATTCAAGAAATTGCATGCACACCTAGAAGAGAAAGCTAATTAGAATTGTTCTCTTTTTAATTATAGTTATTGAACCAATTTGAAAATACGGGTCCACCTCCTGCAGACAGGGAAAGGATAAAGAGTTTGCCAACCATCTTCATCACAGAGGAACATGTGGGTAAGTCCATGTCTCATTCTCAGTCCTCTGAAATTCAGTAACTCATTTATGGACTTAGAGATCGTTTTGCATCAGAGACCAGCACATACTGATGAAAGATATAATTAATCACCTTCTATATGGTTGTTTTTCCTTTTTCGTAGTTCTATGTCAGAACGTACTTGTGTGTAATGATATTAAATATATATATACACACACATCTGCTTGAACTTAAAGAGATAGATATTTATGTTTGAAGAGTAGTAAGAGGTTCATGTTCATAGTAAATAAAGTAGACATTGTGACCCAGTTTTGCAGGCAAGGCTTAGTCCTAGTCCAGATTAAAATGCTGTTTGGGCTATCTTAACTTTAAATCACTTGCACAGATTTATCCTAAAATAGTCCCAGATTTAGTCTGTTCTGAATTAAACAAGCCAATTGCAAGAGGGTGGATTAGAGCTTCTCTAGAACTAAATTGAAGTTTATATGAATCCTGCAAAGACGATTGATATAAACTTTGGCTTAGTACTGTTTTTGAACGGGAGCACCAACGGTTTGGGAGCATGGAGTATTTGGAATATCTAACTGAAGTCCATTATTTGCTACAGGGGCCAACCAGACAAATTCTTGTTTACAGAAGTACTCCATTGAATCAGTTTGGTGTAACAACTGTCTGAGACCGCTTTTGTATGTACAAACAAGATGTACTGGAGATAAATACTTTGCCTGAGCCTAAGCTTTCCTACATGTTTAAAAGAGAAAGCCTGTACCCAGTTATCTCCAAGTTCTGATCACTTTAAGATTCTTGGCATCTGGAGCCTTTCATCATGAAACTACTGATTTGTGTGGTGTCAATGAAGCAACAGTATGTAGAATAGTTCACAATGTCTGCAGTGCCATTTGTGAACTGAGGAATCTGTACATTAAGTTCCCCAATGTTTCTGAGCAAGCCTACTATAAAATGGGATTCTACGAGTACGGGAACTTCCCTGGAGTGATTGGCTATATAGATGGATGTCATGCTAAAAATCAAGTTTCCATCAACACCTGATACTGAGGAGCACAGGAACCTTAAGGACTGGTTTTCCATCAAAGTTCAGGCTATTTGCACTCCCAATTTAGAGTTTTCAAACATTTGAGCCCTTTGGAAGGGAGCAACGCATATTTCAAGGCTTTTTCACAGCTCTTTATTGTGTGCTCAGTTTGAGAGAGGTTAACATTGTGGACTACTACTTGGTTACAGTGGATATGCTCAGAGTCCCTTCTTATTCACACCTTGACCATATCCCACAACAACTGAGCAGCAAAGATACAACAGAGCCCATATTCGCACTAGAGGGATGGTCGAGTCTATGTTTGGAGTGTGGAAAAATGAATTCAGGTCTTTATGCAATACACTTGGTTTTGAGCCAAGAGGATGCTTCAAGGTGATCATTGTGATACTGCAGTGCTGCACAACTACCTGAAGCAGCATAATTGTTGTGACCCTCCAATGGAAGACCAGAATGTTTCAGATGTGCTTATGCCGGTGGCAGAAAATAAGAAACTCAGCACTCCACTCAGAGCTGCTTTCACATTGCAGCGCTTAAGTTAGAAAAAAAATACATCTTACACATCATAATGGAGTGAGTTGACTACAGCTTGTTTTTGTCTTAATGGTGTTTGTTGTGTAGGACATACATAAATAGTGTGCTGAAATTTTAAATGAGAAACTCAACCAAAGCTGTTTTAACATATAGGTTGCGGTGACTGCAACACTCACGCTCTTGTCAAGTGGGGAAAGAAACTGTTTTCACAACGCATTTCATTACATCGCATAGCTGCTTCATGCATCTTTCTTTGAACAGCTCTCTCTTCTAATTTCTTATCCAATTCAATCTGTAGAATTTTCATTTTCATGTCATGCTCTTCAGATGTGGAGGGTGCACAGTCACTGTTCACTGGCTCTTACACCAGGTTTAGAATAATTTCCTTTGGGAAAAGAAGACTGTTAGATACAAAAACTCACATGGCCCTTAGAATGAAATAAAAAATGAAGATAGAGACAGACAGTGGAATAATCTGTAGGAGGTAAAGTAATTTACTTTCTATGGTTTATTGCCATTTGTGCCCAGTTCTTCATGTCCACTGTCCCTATTATCATCTGGTATATGATCTAGAGGTTGCTGGTCCTCTATTACTCCAGTCAGCAAGTCAGCCAATTCAAGGGTCTTGTCTTTACTTAGTGGGGGTCCATCACCAGTAGTAAATCTCTCTCTTCTGGCCTATGCATGCCTTTTTTAAGCTAATTTGATGTTCCTCCACAGAGTCTATGAAGGCAGCTATCATTCTATTCATCATTCAAAACAATGTCACAAAATTATATGACAGTTGTGATATGCAGATCAGAATAGACATGTCTCACCCGCAGTTGCTGTACCGCTCTTGTGGTTACTTTTTCATTTGCATTGAATTCACTGCAAATGGCAGCCCAATCACTCATCTTCATATGTTCAATAGCAGCAGTATGGTCTTAACTTTCAATAACAGCATGATTTCCCACAATTTGTTGAAGTAGAGTTTCTTCATACTCAGTCTATTTTTTTGAGCATGTCCTTTAAGCTTCAGCCAGTGTTTGGTGTCAAAACATGCTATCCTCAGTTCCATTCCAGGTTTTTATGAGCACCATTAGGCTAACAGGCTGTTTGCTTATTTAAGCTAATAAGGCTTGACCCAGGTGTTCTCATTCAAGCATACTCCAGGACTCCACAGTCTGGGACTAAGACAAATGTAACCCACTCATGCAAGCCACTTAAATTACCTAGCTTTACTAGTCTGACTTGGGCCTAATCCTGTCTTGATATAAGCCTTGTCTGTAAAACCGGGCCTGTGATTTTGATCAGTTCTGCCCCATAAAAGAGAGACCTGGCACAAGGCAGTATGCTGCTGTAGAGGGGGTCAAGAGCTCCACATAATTCACTTAAATGTTTGACTCAGTTATATACTGTACTGAACACATTTACAAAGATTTACCCCTACACGAGTGATCTCCTTTATTTTGGTACAGCTTTGATGAATTGCATAACCTATGAGTTCTCATACTTTTTTTAAGATGCTCTCACTGAACTCACTAAGGTGGTTTTCTCACCTACAGCTTGGCTGCTCTGTTTCAATTCAGTAGAAAGAAATGCTACAAATATGCATATTTCCTTTGAATCATTTTATGTTTTAACTGCAGTTTTTTTGATGCGGGTCCAGGCCGAAGGGCCTTATATCATAACATCACAGCCAGCATTCTTATAAGTTCAATTTGCGCTATAATAGCAAAACTATAACATTATTAATAATATAAGTGGATTTTAATTGTCCTATGTAAGATTATATAGATGAGCATATTAATTAATGTGGGGCACACATGGCAAGTGTGCAAACAAACTCTTTCTACAAAGATGAGGGACTTTTATTGCCTGCTAGTGGACCATAGGTTGCACCAGATAGCTTGGGAACTTACTGCAACATAACACCTGCAGAGGCGTCCTCTGAGAGACAGTCAGAGATGTGGAAAAGGGAGAGAGAAACTTTATAAAGGATACATTTTTGGTAATCTTAATGACTGTTTTAATCAGCTGATATTGAATCCTGTGATGATCTGCTGTAGATATGGTGACTGATGTTAACCTGTTGATATTTCATGGTATGTTGTGCCTGTGCACAGAAAGTGATGCCGTGGGATCAAAACATTATAATTAAGGAGTACTTTGGAAGCTGTAATGCAGTTATTATTATTAATTATAATTATCAATGTCAGTTCCTGAGGCAGTTGGGTTTGCACTTCAAACAAACTGCCCTAGGGGTCGATTGAAAACAAACTGAGACCCCCTGTTTCAGGTGAGCTTGACAGGTTGTTAGTGCTGAAACACGATCAGTTGCTGTGTTCATATACATGCAAACAAACTGTATCGGAACAACTGTACAAATGATTTATGTCAATACTGTACCTTAACTACGCTGGGCTCTTGGCCACATCTGTGTGTGGCCTAACTTCAGTGCCAGTTCTCTCCTATAGGGGCAGAAACTGAGCAAAATCACTTCAGCTAATTTATTTTCTCTTTGACCTTTTGACCTATCCTTTTAACTTACTTTTTGGTTTTGTCATCGGCTGTGTCTTCAAGCGTTTGAATTTAATTGCACATCCCTTCCCACTGACTAAACTCAAACAAAGTTAATCTGTGGGATCACAATTTTCCATGCAGCTGACACTTTTGACCTTGAGTGGCCCACACACAAACTCTCACTCACTGATTGTGGTTTTCTGTTTGTGCAGGTGCTGGTTTAGAGTGTCCTGTGTGCAAAGAAGACTACAGCATAGAGGAAAGCGTTAGACAACTCCCTTGCAATCATTTATTTCACAATGACTGTATAGTCCCATGGCTTGAACAGGTATGTTAAAGTATAAAAAATTCAATCTGAGTAAAAATGTACCTTGTAGGTCACATGTGGTTATGATCTTTTTCATAGTACACCATGCTTTCTGTTTATGTGCTATGGAAGTTTAACCAGTGTACATAAGATGTCAATATTATTGTAGACCATCAGTAAGAATTGAGACGGTTTAGATATCCACTTATACCCCACTGTATCACTGTCCTCTGAGGCTACACTCATTAAAGAAACTGATAAAATAACATAAAAATGTTTATCAAACCCAGGGGTATTATTTATTGTTTCATATAGAAGGAGCCCAGGGACAAGAGGTTTCATTCAGTGTAGTAACATTAACAGGGGAGGGTGGGGTATGACTGTTGGTCAGTGATATTTTTTACTTTTCTCTTTTTTTCCATGTTTCCTGCAGCACGATACATGTCCTGTATGCAGGAAGAGTCTAAGCGGACAGAACACAGCCACAGACCCACCAGGTTTATCAGGAATGAACTTCTCTCCCTCCTCCTCATCCTCTTCCTCCCCCAGCTCACCTAGCAATGAAAATGCCGCCAGCAACTCATAGGATTTTACCATCATGGCCACCTCACATCTGTGGAACCTCACAACACAAGAGACAGAGGCCGAAGCAGCTCTTATCTGCAGCTGAGACCAGGATGACTGTCTGTCTCATTTTATGGAGACAAGATAAATGGAGGTGAACTCTGAATCTGTCCTAGACTGTCTGTCACTCTTCTTCCGTCTTTGCTGAGTGGATGCTGGGTCCAGCTCCTGCTGCTGTAGTTTGAAGGATGTGGTGAGTAGTGTGAAGAAGGCTGCAGAGAGGCTGTGATTAGTGCAAACGAAGGTGGAACTGCTAAGAACTGGACCAGATAATGAGCAAGATTGGACTTTTTTTGATGGAGTTTTATTTTCCCTAAAGCTGGGAAGTATATTTTAATTAAGAGGCATAATGCTTTATGCTTAAAAAAACATTTCCTGTGATGGTGCTGAGTGCATGGAAGTAGATAGACGATGCATTTGGACTGAAAACAGTTGAACAGCTAACAGATCAAACTAAATGCTATAAGAAAGGGAACTGAGTGTATGAATCTGCTATAATTTCATTTAATTTGCACCTCTGTTTTTATTTTGCACAAAAGCCTGCCTGATGTTGAGAATGTGAATTTAGAGGAACTACTGAACAAAAAGGGAGATATTTTTACATAATTTCTTTGCATTGA
Source organism: Scarus forsteni (assembly GCA_036419115.1). Lineage (NCBI taxonomy): Eukaryota > Metazoa > Chordata > Actinopteri > Labriformes > Labridae > Scarus > Scarus forsteni. The sequence continues at coordinate 32,936,996 of JAZDUH010000157.1, forward strand.
ATGTCTTAAAGTTTTGTTTTTTTAAATCGGATTCTCCTCTAGTAAACTTTGATCCAGTGTACATGGTTTGTCTTTACAAAGTTAAATATCCATGCAGCTCAAAACCTCTCATATTTATAGAACTTTTGACCAAGATTGGCTCATGTAAAAGGAAAAATAACACATACAAATGGCATGGGATCATCATACCTCCACGGAACTGACCAAATGTGTTAATCATTTTATTTACTGAATTTTCGTAGTCACAATAAAGTACTGGAAACTTTTTTTGTTTCAGTGGTCGGTTCTATTTAAAAATGTCTCAGTGATTGTTAAAGATATATCAAAACACCGAGTCCCTTTAGGGATAACCTGGCCATCATGTATCTATGTAGATCAGGCAAGCATGCATCCAAACCAGTGGGTTATATAGAGGCTCAGCTTAAAACCTCAAGGTAAGATTCATTTTCCTTCAGATTCAGATTCACTCGGTTTACAGAGAGTGAGTTCTCTTGTATTGTAAACACACAGAAAACACAATACATACAAGGTGACGACAGTGCTTGGGCCCGAAGAACAAAGAGGACTGCCCCCCCCCCCCCCCCCCCCAAAAAAAAAAAGCAAGATAAGTTAAAACATCAGTAGACAAATAGGCCTAAAAATACGTCCTGAAATGAACGGGAAAAAAATATACAGCAATAAATTTGATCATCCCAGACCAGTGTTTTTTTATACTAACACTTGCAGTTGAAGTGGTGAGTGGGGGATCATGCTGAAGAAATGGTCAATAAATGAGCCACATTTTAGAGACATCCGGTGATGGATCACAGTTTTTTTATATGTCATATGTGCATATATAAAAAAGACAGACTGCAGGTCTAAGTAGATATTTATAAAAACTTAAAATGTAATTTTTACCTAAAGTACTTATTCAAAAGGGTTTTTTTTTTAATCTTTTGCAACGCTAGGTTAAGGTACAGGCATCTGGTAAAGGTTTTCTGTCTTAACTGTAAAGTTCTAAGGGAAACACTAAGAGCAGTAAAACACACCTTGATTAATTAAAACCCCAACAATCACTCGGTTTGCATTTTTACATCATTGGTAATTCTTTTGATGTTTAATACAAATTAAAGTACTTACTGGTGTACTTCTGTAGCACTTAATTGCTCATATAGAGCTGTAAAAACCTCTTTGTACATTACAGTTTATGGTGCCTCTAATCCTTAATGAATTAAAAATAAAGCATCAAATGAGCTGGGCTGCAGTGCGTAGTGTGAAAAAGGACATTGTTTCTAAATAAAGTTAAAGAGATGCATTTAATTTAACATATCAGTCAATGAGTGCTTACATTTACATATCCTGCTTCAGTGTTGTACCAAAATAATCATTATTCACAAGTCATTCATCGCAGCTCTGTATTCATAGCACTTATTTTCTCCCAAGTCTCAAAGATGGCAGGGTTGGTAACTGATTTTTACAAAGGCTTGGCAAAGCTTGCCTTTGTAACTGTAGGGTTGTCAAAACATGAACTTAATCTTGGCGAAGCGCTCAAGTTCCCTCATCCCTGGTGGTGCCAAGGTACAGCTAAGCCATGTTTTTAAACATCTGAAAGAGCCAGCAAAGTTGTATAACCCTAATCAGCAAGTACACAGAAATGACACCACTTACCTTTTCAGTTTTCATTTATTGTTAACTAGTTATTGATGACATTTTTATTTGTTACTACAGTTGTTTTTTATTTGAAAAATGGAGCGTCTTCTCTTCCATTCGTCTGAGCCGTGGCCTATCGCCCCATGCCAAGCTGACACACCAGATGGACCTACTTCACTAGTCCATCTCGAAAGTGTTTGAGGAGGGCAGAACCTTTAAGAAGCCTATCCAGCTGGTGACTGAACTTTTTTTCAGTCGATCAACAGATATTATGGGCCAATCAGATAATGCAATAGGTGGGTGTGGCAGCTCTCATCAAAACATGTTGGAGGTGGAGCAAAAATATCCTCACTATAGAGGAGTTTGTAGTGCTGTTATGTGTTATTAAATATGGAAAAGCAGTCAATATCTGATAAAACTGCTTCTGAGGCTGTTAGCATCTATGCTAATCTCTAAAAGTGCAGTCACACCCTGCTGTCGTCTTGCTCGTAGCTCTTATCTCTTCCTTCTTTAAAGGACACTGATTGGGTCGTGCTGCTTTAGGCTGAACACAAACGAAGAACAGAGCTTGGCTAGATGGAGCTGCATGATTACAGTCACTGAATCATGTTGGTCTACCTGTTATCTACACTGTCATGGAGAAGTCAGAATATCTGACACATACAAACAGACTTTATGTTTTGTCTTTAAAGCACCAGGATATTGATTTTTTTTACTGGGATGCACCCCTAAAGAGTCCTCTCTTCTAATGCCAAATTCTTTTTTTGTGGAACATTCATGTGACCAAGACAGCCCACATTCACTCAACCTTTTTTTAATGTTTAAACTGACATGCAAATTCAGCATACTGCTGCAATACATGAGATATAGGCTTATGGATGGTGTAGTATGATGAAGTACGGTCATTAATCAGTATTCATTGTGATTTATATCCTTAAAAGAACACCTTTCATCTGCAGGTTATAGTATATTTGCACTTTTAATTTGCACCAATCCTTTCAGTTTTTTCTTTTTGCCTTTTTTATTCCCCAGAAAGTGTTTTTACTGCATGCATCAAAAGGTCTGAAAATAAAGCAGAGCTTTGGTGCTGCTGTGGAGCTCAAGAACTATGAGAGGTGAGGATGACAGAGAGAAGGAGACAGACAGAGAGAAAAAAGGTGAGACCGGTGACTGTTTACTTTGCAATGATGCCAAAAGGCAAGAATAGAGCATTGATTGTAAATTAGTTTATATTATCTGAAATGGTTTTAAATATACCACCATCCTTGGAGCTTAGAGGTTCTGAAAAGTATCTTAGCTTTTCCCAGGACTCCAGACAGATGTCTATGATGTTCCTAAAACCTGCTGGAGCTACTCTCCCAGTTTGGGGGACACAGCTTCAAGTACTGTTGCTACCACAAGGAGCAATGCAGCCTTCTGGCTCCACATTTGTGTATATTAATGTATAAAGCAAACAAATTAATCAGTGATGGGATTCATAAATTCAGAGTTAATTTTATTAATGTGTGTACTGCAGTAACAAGGCAGGTAATATTATTGTAGTATTATTGACATTAAGAATCAGTATTGCATTTGAGGGTTAATAAGTCAATTCTATGCAAGAAGAGATATTAGTCATTGTTGGGGCGCAATTATCAACACAACCTCAAAGATTCACAAGCAAGCTCTAAATGGCAATGGCTCTAAAAATTGTATGTTTTTTGTGAAACAAAACTGACCATCTATAATACGTGCGATCATATCTAGATAAAGACAATTATCGGGATGGCTTACCTTCGCTCAGGTGAGTTATGACGCCACCACCATGGCCTACATCCTCAGTATAAATCTTCAATACTCTGTAGCTCTGTTACCCACCAACTCTGGCTGATAGACTGTCTTAGGGTAAGGCTTATGCCACTTCATCTTCTATTCTTCTGTAAATGCTCAGGGATATTTTTCATTTAAAAGGCGAACAGAACAACTACAGAAAAGGCACAATAGACTATCTGCCCCCACTCTGTAGGCCATTAGTGATGATCCTTTATGTGTGGACCACATCAATAGCCCCTGCTGTACCACTTTGACTCTGATTACAGTTAGAATTTGCAAACAATATAATGCAGTGGCTGACTAAGCAGTTTAGATTTGCTGAAAGAGGATGTGAAATGTGTATTGATTTCTCCTGAGTGCTCCTTTTCTGTTTCCTTTGTAAACACCTTCAATAGTTAAGAATACATATAAAATGCTCATATCATTGCTGATCTGTTTAGTGCTGTCCTTAAGAAAACTCGTTGTACCATCGACATTTTGACCTGAAATGTTGAGACTGCAGTTCAAAGTCATCAGTGTTTCATGGTGAAACGTTATGCTCCAAAGAACCTTGAATCGAGCAGTTAAAACTAAATTTTGGTGCCAACATGTTTTTATTTTGTATTTATTTAGATTAGAACTTGACTGATGTTGGAAACCTGACAGTGTTTGTGCCAGTCCTTTCTTTGGGTCGAATCTTATGGCATTGTGCAGGACACTCTGTACCACACTTGTTAAGTCGCTAGGGTGCGCTAAACACCAAACTCAGGGTGACGTCTATACGCAAAGGTTGTCATTGAAAACACCTTCTAAAATACATGACATCATTTGAGTTTTCATTAACACGTGCTAATTAAACTTTATACTGTCAGCACAAAGCGTTGTTGACGACATGTCAGTGGCAGTGTAGCTTATTGAGGTGTGTTTGTTTGTAAGCAGCCACTTTAGGTAATTAAAGCTTCATGTCAGGACAGGAGGCCTTCAGCGAAGCAGCTGAGCTGAGCTGAGTGAGCAGCAGCATACGCTAATAGTTTAATGATATCTGACGCAGTCAAAGGGCTCCGTTAGTTTGATGCTGGAGCATCTTTGACACAATGACTGGTGAAAGTAAAAGCACTGTAGTTTGCAAAGAAGTCACGTCCACCCCTCCCTCTGTCCCTCTCTCCTTCCTCACTCCCTCTCTCCTTTTCTTCTCTCTATCTCCCCTCCACCTCTGATTGGTTTTCTCCAAAGATAATTGGAGGCAAAATTTGATATGCTCAATGTCATGGACAGGAATGAGGTTTCACCGGCGACTGCTGCCACCATGAAAAAGAAGGCGGTAGGCGGCAGTGGATGCAGCCACATCAGCGCGCAGAAGGCTGCCGCGTCCAAATGTACAAGAAGCAGCAGCAGCCAAAACTGCCTGGACTCTGGGTCTCCCGGCACGCCGAGCGCTAAGCAGCCCGGTGCGGCCAGAAACGTCGTGATGGACGAGACGGAGGACGGAGAAGAGGAGTCCAAGTTTCAGCATCCGCGGTTGCGCCGAGCCGGGGGGAGCGGCAGCGGCAGCGGCGGAGGTGGAGGAGGAGGAGGCGGCGGCAGTATCAGGATGAAGAACTTTACGCCAGGAGGGGGAGCCGCGTCCTCGGCTTCCAGGAGAAACTCCAACAAGGAGCCCTACCATACGCACACAGAGGACGCTCCCGCCGCTCCACGGCCCACTGCTGCCTCCAGATCTGCTGAGACCCAGACACCCAGTCCGGGCGATGCTGCCCGGCGCGGAGACACCAGCCGAGCATCTGGGGCGGAGGCGTCAGAATCAGCGGTCGCGTTAGAGGTTTCAAACGCGACAGCGGGTGATGGTTGCAACAGCGTCGCTCCAATTTCCAGCATGAAATGCAACAAAAACGGAGAATGCAGGAGGGACTCGGGTACCGGGAGCCTGCGCTCAATCATCTCCAAGCAGGAGAAGCAGACGGCAGGGTCGGGGAGGGCCGAGGACGGAGGGAGCGTGAAGCGGGGAGCCTGTAACTCGGCCACTGCCAGCATGGACGGCTCCATCACACCAGGCGGGTCTCTGACCGGGGGGCAAGGAGGGGAGAGCGCCAACCCCGGCGCTACCCCCGTGTCCAGCGGCGTCCCAGAGAAAAAGGACTCCAAGGTGTCCTTCTCCAACGCACCGAGCCGGAAAGCCTCGTCCTCGCTGCACGGCCCGGCTCAGACTCAGACCCAGCAGCCCAGGAACTCTGTCACTTTCCAGAAGCCGGAGGATGGACCGCCAATCGTGCCCGCCGAGGACGCGGAGCCTCGGGGCAGCCAAGCCAGCTTCATGCAGCGGCAGTTTAGTAGTATGCTGCAGCCTGGAGTTAACAAATTCTCCTTACGCATGTATGGTAGTCAAAAAGCAGTGGAGAGAGAGCAGGAGAGGGTAAAATCAGCTGGAAATTGGATTATCCACCCTTACAGCGATTTCAGGTAAGAGCTGGGGCTGCCATTGGTTGCACGTTGAAAGTCATGAGGGGCCCTTGTGGGTCCTCATTGTCATCTACAACTCACTTGTGTGTGAGAAAGTACTCTGGCTCCACGGGGACACATGTATGCTTATTGTTTAAGGCTAGAGGCGGCTGATTTGCCATTTCATCCCCTCTGAGTGAATCTGCACACGTCCTAATCGATGTATCGCAACGTGCTGCTGTTTATCCCCCAAACAACCTGTTGTCAGGCAAATGGACTTGAGCGGAGAGTGTCCTTTCAAGGTTGTAAACAAATCCTTCTCCCATCTGTATGTATAGTAGCATGTCTGGGATGCTCAACAAGCCCGGCCTGCTAACACAACCCCACTTTAGGTTGCAGCTCTCGCACATTCAACAAAGAGGACAGCACTGTGACGCTAATTTTAGCTCCTTTAAATGCCTTTATTATTCAAAGATGGGCTTATTATTCGTGGTGGTATAAGCTATGCGACAATAGCCGTGCTGTCAGGATGTAGGCTACGTGTGTATGTGTGTGTGTACGCCATGCACTCAGTAATGGAATGTCACCTTGAGCCAAGTGTGCGAAAACCTCAAGCATGCTCACTGGAGACACATCCGCCTGTTCATCCCCGGATCCTGCATTTTAATGACGGATGCTCTGTGTTTACGTCGACCCGAACCCTCATGACCCTGCTGGACGTGAAGCAGCTATTCTGTCACAAATATTTTTGAGTCAAGGAGGCTCCTCGTGACTTTGGGGTCGATGAATTAGCTCGTTTTTCGACATTATCCCGCAGCTGAATTGGAAATGTGTATTTTTAGCTGCCTATATTTATTTTCAGCACCACACAAGGTGGACAGCTCCCGGTTTATCAGAGGCGGCCCGCGCGTCTCAAAAAGTAGCCTCCCACCTTTACGTTTTGTCTATTTGTGTCAAGTCAGACCACCAAAATCTTAACCTGGGACATGCCCTCAACAGCAGAGATGTAATTTGACGACAGGGCCACTTTGGAGACATGTCTTCCCCCATTGTGTGACGCCAGAGTGCTGATTAACGCTTGGTTGAGCACCAAAGTTGCCTCAAACATCAGCCTACCTATCATGTTATTGTTGTTACCGGGAAGCGGAGGAGTCAGAGCTTGTTGCATAAGTCGCAGTGTAATGACTCAGCGCTGCACCTGTCCTGCAGAGCCGCCTTTGTCGGGCTCAAACCCCACTTTTCATACTCTGTCTTTCCCATTTAGCAAACTGCTACATCACCACTGTCAGCAAATAACAAGTCACTCTCACCTTCTTATGTACTAGAGAGGTCACTGTTTTCACTCAGTGATCTCTATGGGACTCAGATAGCCCTATTTAAAAGCTTAAAAGCACACCTAATATGTTTTAATCAGCTTAACGCTTCATGACATCACTTAATTTTAGAAAAACTAGGCACGAATAAGCAAACTGCTCAAGAAAGTAAAAAAAACAAACTCTGGGGTCTCAGAGACTCTGGTTGCTGGTGAATATAATTCATGGTGATAAGTTAACTTTTCTCCAACTCCAAGCTAGATAAGTCAACTTGTGCTTTGTTCCATATCATATTACATCTTCTCATTGGAGATATCCTGTGTACTGTTTGACATGCCTATTTATAAGTGAGCATACAAAACATGTAATACTTTGTTTTCAGGTGTATTCATTGCAAATGTTGTCACTGTCAGGAAGTATTCCATCATAAACTGTTGAACCAGTCACTTAATTGATCTTAACTGGTCACTCCTCAGGACTATCCACCACCTTCTTTAGAAATCACAACCTGAATTCCTGAGTACTACCAGCTTGAATTATTGAATAAGAATGTAGTTGTTGGACTTTTGATAAAAACATAGGCCTTTACAAAAATAACAGTAAAATGTAAATTTGAATTATCACAGCACTTCTAGGAGGAAATATGTATTTTTGTCTCAGTTTTCAGGGATAACATATACATTCTGGTTCTTTTCAAAGTATCTTTGAAACTTAACTTAGCCAAAGAACCTGCACAATTATCTTAAAAATTAGATGTGCAGGGAAGTCTGGAGAAAACAAATAAAATGTACTTCTTTCACAACTGTGTTTACATAGGCTTGAGTTTCCCAGTTATGCACTATATTCACATGTTGGTCAATGGAGGGGTGGGGTAGGGTAAACATTACAGAGGCAGTTTGTAAATTTCAGGGTAAAGTCTGGGTTAAACACTCTGCTGGTTGCAATCACATATGCAGCTCACTCAGGCAAATTTCTGGATTGTTTCTTTTTTTCCAGTAAGTGTAAATGGAATTCCTGTTTCTGAATTCTGCATCTAATATGAAGTTAAGCCTGTAATATTAGTTTCTTGTAGCTAAGCTGCAGAAAGCTGACAAAAAATGAAAAAAAGATGTGCTTGCCCTGGTGTCCCATATTCAGCTGAAGTTCTTCAGGAAGTAAATTGGGTTCCTTTAAACCAGGAAACATTCTGGTTTCTGAGATCACAATATGATGAATACACATGCAAAGGAAGGGGCATCCCAAGGTGTTGAAAACTGAAGTCTGTGTGAAAGTGCCAAAACTGCAGTTCCTTGGGTGTCTGCTTGAGGTTGAGGTTGAGCCTTTTGATTTTGATAACCAATTGGCTGATGCCACTCTGGCTTTGTCCGATGTTGGAAACAAACAAAAAAACAAAAAAAAAAAACATGATACTTAAAACCAAATCCTAATCAGGATGCTTGAGCTGATGTAAAAACAGTCACCAAGAGTAGTATAATAAAAAATATAGATGTTTGTCTGCTGAGGGCTTTCGTACATCTAAGACTTTTGGCATAAATTTATGAATAACTGAAACTCCAGACATACATTTCTAAAATAAACTGAAGGCAGCCATACTCAACTGGTGGACCAGAGCCTCCATCTGAGAACATCTTTTCAAATATCATCCCGAAAAGCACATTGACTTTTGTAGGTCACTTAATAGCTACCTCAAAAACGAAACAAAAACACTTTGTCTATCTTGCTTATATAACTGATTTCTTATTTAACTAATTAGCTTAGTTATGTTTTAATTTATTAATAATGCTTGTGTGGGAAATTATTTGCAGACATAGCAATGGAAGCTGGATTTTTGAAACAGTAAAAGCAAAATGTCTGTCAGTATTTTCTTCATGCCAGACTAAGCGTGGCTCCTGCTCTTTGTTGGCATTTTTCCATCTTGTGTTAAGAAGTCTCTTCTGCCTATTGGCATTCTGTTGCAACTCACTTGTCTTATCTGACTCTATTTTTGTCCTCCCCCACCCTCTTTTCCCCTCCTGTACACACATATCCATTTTAACACACTTTCATGAACACATCACAACTACACACACACACGCCTGCTAGGTTCTACTGGGATTTCACAATGCTGCTGTTTATGGTGGGCAACCTGATCATCATCCCTGTGGGCATCACCTTCTTCAAGGACGAGACCACGACGCCCTGGATCATCTTCAACGTGGTCTCTGACACCTTCTTCCTCATGGACCTGGTGCTCAACTTTCGCACAGGAATCATCATCGAGGACAACTCGGACATCATTTTGGACCCTAAAACTATTAAAAAGAAGTACTTAAAAACTTGGTTCATTGTAGACTTTGTCTCCTCAATCCCAGTGGATTACATATTCCTAATAGTGGAGAAAGGCATAGACTCTGAGGTGTACAAGACGGCTCGGGCCCTGAGGATCGTCCGCTTTACCAAGATCCTAAGTCTCCTGAGACTGCTGAGGCTCTCCCGATTAATACGCTACATTCACCAATGGGAAGAGGTAAGAACAGGGGGGGTGGGGGGCATAAGGGGAGAAACATTGAAATGATTCAGAGGGCCAACAACTTACAGGAGACCTGAATTAATATGCTGCGGGTTTGTGCTTGTAACTTACAAGAAGGTTGCTGGTTTGACTCCTGAGTGAGTTGGGGCCTCTGTGTGGCATTTGCATGTTCTCTCTGTACATGCAAGGGTTTTCTCCAGGTACCCTGTTTTATCCCACTGACCAAAATCATGCGTATTAAGTTGATTGCTGTCTCTGAATTTCCTTTTGGTGTGAGTACGTGTGTGAATGGTTGTCAGTCTCTACATGTCAGCCTTGTGATGGGCTGGTGACCAGTCCAGGCTGCACTCTACATCTCACCCAGGTGAGGTGAGATAGGCTCCAGCACTTCAAGACTCCAAAAGAGATAAACAATCTAGATAATAAATAGATGGATATTAATTTTCCATATCAACCAATCAATCTGTGTCCACCAGAGGAGACTTTCTACACCCTTTGTAAATGAAATACCTTTTTTGGTGTCTTTTCTTCTTTAAAGCAACAATTTATATCTTTTTCATCTTGAAAGAATAGTTTTAAAGTCAATTATTACTACATACTTCAACAGGTTGACGAGCATCCATACCATTTCCACAAAGCTTTTGTGGAAAGCTGCTATTAGTTTTATGTAAATGTGCCAGGGGTTGTGGGCGAGAAATGGTACTTGATAAAGAGTGACTATAGTGATTTTTAGCACCCAAGCTTAATTAACAGTCTCACTTAGACAAAAAAGCCTTCAAGCACATGATGAAAGGGAGAGTTTAATATACCACATCCATGCTGTTTTT